>CM065899.1:14635000-15260000 GCA_033439115.1 Firmiana major | reverse complement strand
TATTCTAGAGGTTCAAACTTCAAGTTTAATCTACATGCAAAATGCTCAGAAATAAACGAATGCGTGGATCCTGAATCAATCAACACATGAGCCTCATAATTACAGACAGAGAGTGTACCTCTTATAGTTTCTGCCGAAGCGTCTGCGGTCTCCTTATCCAGGGCAAACACTCGTCCCTGTGCCACAGGTTTCTTCCCTTTCTCTGCCGCAGTGGCCCGTCTTCGGGGATCCACTCTCTGAGGCTGTTGTCTAGTGGGCTCCGAAGCATGTGGTATCTGAGGTTGGGGACAGTCCTTCACTCTGTGACCCATGTCACCACATCTGAAACATCCATGGATCGACCCAGTACAACTCCCCTCATGCGATCGGCCACAGTCTCTACAAATCCTCATCTCCGGCCTGACATATCGTGGGGTCTCCTTGATAATAGGATAGGCTCTGGGTCTCTCCAATCTGTCCCTCTGCACCTCAATCCTTCCTCTTCTGAAGGAACCTCTCCGAGCCTCTGACTGGAAAAGTGCTGGCCTCTTGCCCTTATCTCTATTCACCGCTCTGAGCTCATTCTGGGATTGTACCATCTCAATCCCTCTTTCAACCTCTTGTGCTCGTCTCAGAGCATCTCCAAACTCAGTAATACATAGCCCCATCAATCTATCTCTGATGACGGGCTTCAACCCATACACAAACTTCTCTGTGCGGAGCTCTTCACTCTTGAAGGTCTCTGGGTCATATCTTAATAGTGCGGTGAACTGGCTCTCATAGTCATCCACCGACATGTCACCCTGTACCAAACTCAAAAACTCGGCCTGTTTCCTTCTCTGGGCGGCTCGTGGTACATATTGGGTTCTAAAAGCTGTCTGGAACTCTTCCCAACCAATCACATCCTGGTGGGACATCAAGATACCCTGGGTAGTACCCCACCAATCTCGAGCTCTCCCCTTCAGCATATAGGCACTCATACTGACTCTCTCAGCATCGGTGCACCCCAGTAAATCAAATATAACTCTCAACTCCGTCAACCACTCCTCAGCCTCGGTAGGATCCTTCTTTCCCTTAAATGCGGGTGGATTCATCTTCAGAAATTCCTTTAATCGGACCTTACTTCTGTCCTCAGGCTGAGTGACGGGAGGCACTGGGGGTATGGGAGGTCCTGGTGGTGGTGTAGGGGTAATATCCGAGGCATTAACTCCAAAGTGTTGCGCGAATAGCGCCGCCATCTGCTCAAAACCTTGCCTCACATCGGTCTCAATCCGATTAAATCGAGAGTTAGGACTCTCTGGTTGTGGGACAGGTGGTGGAGGGGACTCTGCCTGCCTCCTCGAACGACCTCGTCGTTTACTCATTCTCAATCTCAACTCGTCTCCTGCGCGTACATATCACAATCGATTGAAATCTCAATCCTCAATTTCATTTCATGACCAGACTATTACAGACACTTGGGATGTATTCTATTTCACTTAATCGACACTGACAGTACTAGACACCCTAAGCTCTGATACCAAGAAAACTCTGTCACGCCCCGAAAATGTGGAAAATAGGGCTAATTTAAAACTTTTTCTCATTAATTCACAATTAAAGGTGCATTCCTGTGCAGTGTCATACATCATCATAATTATCATGCCTCAGGATCTCATCACAACATAGTGTATATTGAATCATATACATTACTCAATTCCAAGTTAATTAATCCTAATACATACCATATAATGATATACATCAAGTGTCTGTAATTACAATAATAGTCTGGGTACATGAAAAGATAAAAGGTACCTCAAAGTACAATATATATGTGGCCTGGAGCTTGAATCCTCCACTAGCCACTACTCCGTACGTCGCAGGGAAGTCCTTATTCACTTGAAGAACTCTGGGGGGAAAAGAAAACAGGGTGAGCTTCTAAATCGCTCAGTAAAGGGGGTAGGGGACTCATTTCATAAACCAAAATGCACAACACAAAGCATTTATTTGTATGTGAAACTCATTTGAAAACCATAGCATGAAAATACTCAAAACGACACTCTCATGTGTCAAGTCATGTGAAAACATGAAGTAAAAGGCTCACTCTAGAGCAAAACAAAGCATGGGAAAATAACGCGTTAAAACGCTTTCTCAAATAACGTGGCACAGCCACAAATCACACGTGGCAAAGCCACTGGTTTAATTTCTCACGTGGCACAGCCACAAATCACACGTGGCAAAGCCACTGAATTATTTTCTCAACGTGGCGCAGCCACCAATTGGGGTATAACGTGGCACAGCCACCAATGGGTTTTCTCAACGTGGCACTGCCACCAATGGGGTATACGTGGCACAGCCACCAATGGGGTTTTCTCAACGTGGCACTGCCACCAATGGGGTATACGTGGCACAGCCACCAATGGGTTTTCTCAACGTGGCACTGCCACCAATGGGGTATACGTGGCACAGCCACCAATGGGTTTTCTCAACGTGGCACTGCCACCAATGGGGTATACGTGGCACAGCCACCAATGGGTTTTCTCAACGTGGCACTGCCACCAATGGGGTATACGTGGCACAACCACCAATGGGGTTTTCTCAACGTGGCACTGCCACCAATGGGGTATACGTGGCACAGCCACCAATGGGGTTTTCTCAACGTGGCACTGCCACCAATGGGGTATACGTGGCACATCCACCAATGGGTTTTCTCAACGTGGCACAGCCACAGAATAAATCATTCTCACGTTACCAGAACGGAGAAGAAATCGGGCTTACATGCTACCAGAGCAATGCCCGGTGTGTACTCACAACTACACACCTAAGTCTTATCACATAAGACGGGTTTGCCTTCACGTAGAACTCGTAATGGTTTTTCTCTCATAAAACTCATTTGAAAACCGTTTTGTACTCAACACAAAACGTAATAACAATCGAGTTCCAACCGGCAAAGCACACGCACATATTTCTCAAATCTCATATTGCCTTAACGTAGAGCCCAGTTATAAACTCATAAAACATTGGGCTCCAACCGGCTATAAAATCGTGTGCAATTTAATCTCAACACAAAACACTCAACATGCTTGTTTATAAATCATAAATCATGCTATAACAGTTTACAAATCACATACACAAATGGTTTAGATTTCCCTTACCTCTTTGCACCTCGTATAATGCAATCGTTCCCCCGTATCACGGACTAGCCTCGCATTCCACTCTGGAACTCCCGAGCTGTCCAAACGATGTTAAAACATCAATACTCCACATCACATAAGCCTCAATTCTCAAAATCGAGCATAATTGCTCATAACACCTCAATTCTCTTGATTTCTCGCAACTCCACCCTAAACTACAACCTCATTTTCAATATCTCAATGTTCGATATTCCTCATGCCAATTATCTAGGCAATTCTCTACATTGTCCAATTTCCATTTATAACTCACAATTTCCTAAATTCACCAAAACTCTCAATATACATATCATTCCTACCACATTGAAATTTAATCACTCCCTAGTCATATTTCAACCATTTCAACACCCATTCAACCACAAATAACATCGAAATCAACTCAGATATCAAGATCGAGATTTAGAAATTACCCAAAGTTTGTGAGACGCACAACTCACGCCTCGATCCGATTCGTCCTTCGATTTCCAAGTATGTTGTTCTCCCTTTGATGAGGAACAACTTTCCTTCTTACCACAATAACTGATTCGGCCGGAAATGGGTGATTTTGAGGAGTGAGAAACTAGGTTTTCCGAAAAATGGAGATTTTGAAAGAGAGAGAAAGTGATTTTCAGGAGAAAACACGGGTTCCTTATATAGACTGGAGGTAGGAGATCGATCTGCCTCTTGATGAGATCGATCTGTGTTTGAATTTTGGGGACGATCTGGGCAATTTTATGCCTAGGAGATCGATCTGTCGAAGGGTGAGATCGATCTCTTTATGGCTTTATGAGATCGATCTGTGCCTTGAGGAGATCGATCTTCTCCCAAACAGAAGCATTTGGAGATCGATCTCTTCCTCATGAGATCGATCTGCTCTCAAACAGATTCATAAGGAGATCGATCTCTTCCATTGGAGATCGATCTGCTACTCAAAATTCCTTCTCCCTCGTCAATTATAACTCACCAGATCGATCTCTCATCCTCCCAGATCGATCTGTCCTCATAGTTCATGCTTATTTTACACATTTAACATATAAATCTCCAATTATAATTCCCATAATTCACTTAGCTCAATAAATTACACTCCAAATTATTAATACATCATTAAAATATGTCTGAAATTCTCAGATCTCACACGTATGGGCTATCTCACAACATCCTTCAAGTACTAGCCAGCCTATCCTTTTATTTGCTCAAATCAAAGCATTGTGTTTTGTAAAAGCATTCAAAACACATGATTTATGCAATTATTAGCCTTACTATCCCTTTTTCATAACATCCACTTCAAATCCAAAACCACGCATATACCCATCATCTTTCACAAATACCATCAACATTTATTTGAGCAATTCATGCATTTCATACAACACCCAATATTCACCCAGTTCAAAATACGAGCAGCTATCTCTATATACTCACAAAATTCCCTTACCTGGAATCGTGATGCGTGATTCCACTTCCTTAAGCTGCTTACTCGTACGATTCGGTTCGCCTTCAACGAACTCTTCGGGACTGCACAAAATCGTATCCCGCATTATATTCGACCCATATATTGCAACCCTTGTGCTTGCTCTAGTCAATTTAATCTATAGCCTCTATTAAAGCTTATTTGGCCTCGTTTCATTACTTTATCCATAACTCGAGTCTATGGATTTTCTTAGGCCTATTAACTCATTCAAAATCGATATCAAATCGATGTAAAGCTCACAGCGTTCATATTCCATGAATCCCCTCACTATGGCATTTATTTATCACATACATATCCATTTCCACATTTCTTCCAACCCACCATGTAATTTCATCTAACCATCTAAATCATAACATTACCCCAATGACAACTTTAACATGCCATACACCATAAGTTCATTCAATCCCACATATCCTCACATTATACCCATTTTAGATTTCTAGGTCACACCACTTCCACTACATTCTTAGGTAGTTTATCCATCCATACTCATACCAATCAACTCCAAAATCAATTAAATAGCTAATGCATTTGGATTGGAGTGTTAGAATCTTACCAATATGATTTCTCTTCTTGCTCCAATTGATAATGCCCTCAACTCCTTCAATTCCAAAAATGGGAAAAGGCCCTCTCACTATGTTGTTCTCCTCTTTGATAGGAACAACTTTGCCTCTAATGATCTCTCTTCAAATCTCACTGAAAATGGTTGATTTTTTTTAGAGAGGGAAAATTAGGTTTTTGGGGTTGAAGTTGTAGGGTTAAGTGTTTTCCGAGATTTCCAGATTTTTCAGCTCTCCTTATATAGAAATGACTTGAGGAGATCGATCTGGTCCAAGAGGAGATCGATCTGGTCCCTTAAAATCCCTCTTTTTCACGGCATTTTTAAGCCTGAGATCGATCTGTCGAAGCAATGAGATCGATCTGTTGAGGCATGAGATCGATCTGTCGAAGCATGAGATCGATCTGGTCCCAAACAGAGAGCTAAGGAGATCGATCTGGCTGCTTGAGGATCGATCTTTTCACTTACAGAATGCTTGGCAGATCGATCTGGCTCCATTGGAGATCGATCTGCTCTATTCGTTCACCCAAATAAGAGCATTCTGGCTCTTCCAGATCGATCTCTCATCCTATGAGATCGATCTGGACCTCATGTTTTCCAGATTTCCTGCAGTTTCATTGCTGCAACTCATACCAACACACCCTCAATCTATTGCCATGGCCATTTCCTCATCCATCCACCTCTATAACTTGAAAATGGCATCCATTCATACCTTATGCACATTGAAACTTGTGTGCATTCATTGTATGTTCAAAGGTATGCTACATACAACCAAATGGAAGCATAACTCCATTCCATTTTACCACACTACTCATCTTGAGTCTCAATCACATCTATCACTTGCTAGAACACACTTCTCCGTATTCATACTTAATGAAACTTGTATGTACGTTACAATTTATATTACACATACATACATTAAATCCATGGACTTACATCAATCATATTTTACATCACAAGTCCATTCATATTATTTGATCCAAGTACACACATTACCCTTATACATATACGGGGTCTTACAGAAATTACCCCACGCATGATTTGGAGTTAGCCGCTGTGGTATTTGCCTTGAAGATCTGGCGACACTATTTATATGGGGAAAGATTTCAGATTTTCACTGATCACAAGAGTTTGAGATATCTCTTTAATCAGAAAGAGTCAAACATGAGACAAAGGAGATGGATAGAACTCCTTAAGGATTATGACTGCGAGATTCTATATCATCCGGGTAAGGCGAATGTAGTTACTGATGCCCTGAGCAGGAAGAGTATGATATCTGCTATGATGATCAGGGAATGGGATTTACTGGAGCAGTTCACCGAACTCCGGATCAGAGTTAAAGAGATAGAGACTGGATTTTTGGCTAGCTTGCGGATACAGCCCAGGATCATGGATCAGATTAGAACTGGGCAGCGCAATGATCAGAGGTTGATAGATGTGGTTAGCCAAGTGGAACAGAGTTCGTAGTCGGATCTCACAGTCAGTGAGGATGGATTGTTGAGATTCAGAGGACGAATTTGTGTACCGAATAATGATACCCTAAAGAGACAGATACTGAGAGAATCTCACTGCTCGCGATACACCATGCACCCAGGGAGTACTAAGATGTACCAAGATTTGAGAAAGGTGTACTGGTGGAGTGGTATGAAGCGAGACGTGACAGAGTATGTGGCCAGGTGTTTAGTATGCCAGCAAGTGAAAGCTGAGCATAGGAAGCCCGGAGGACTACTACAACTTTTACCTGTACCTACATGGAAATGGGAGCATGTCACTATAGACTTTATTATGGGTTTACCGAGGACCCAAAAAGGTCGTGACGCTATATGGGTTATAGTGGATAGATTGACCAAGAGTGCCCACTTCCTTGCCATCAAGAGCATAGTTACTGTGGATGCCTTAGCTGAGCAGTATGTCAGCGAGATAGCTAGATTACATGGGGCTCCAGTGAGTATTACTTCTGATAGAGATTCCCGATTTACTTCTAGATTTTGGACCCAGTTTCAGGAGTCCATGGGATCTCGATTGAGTTTTAGTACCACCTATCATCCTCAGACAGATGGTCAGTCAGAGAGGACTATTTAGACCCTGGAGGATATGTTGAGGGCATGTACGATGGATTTTAAGGGATCATGGGATGATCACCTGCCCCTAGCAGAGTTTGCGTACAATAACAGCTATCATGCGAGTGTTGGAATGGCACCTTTTGAAGCTCTATATAGCAAGAGGAGTAGATCCCCTGTAGCTTGGGAAGAAGTCGGTGACAAAAAGATAAATGCTCCCGAGCTTGTTGAGCAAGCTGTACAGAGTGTGAAACTCATATGTGAGAGGTTACGGGCTGCACAGAGTAGACAGAAAAGCTACGCGGATGTGCGTAGATGGCCAGTCGAGTTTGATGTTGGTGACGCAGTATTTCTGAAAATATCACCGAGTAAGGGTATCATGCGATTTGGGAAGAAAGGGAAATTGAGTCCTCGATACATAGGACCATTCAAAATTCTTGAGAGAGTGGGAGAGGTAGCCTACAGATTGGCATTACCCCCACAGATGTTCAGAATACACAATTTTTTTCATGTGTCTATGTTGAGGAAGTACCACCCGGACCCTTCTCATGTCATAGAGTATGACGAGATGGACATACAAGAGGACATGAGCTATACTGAGGAACCCATCCAGATTCTCGATAAAAAGGAGAAGGTACTTAGAACTAAGAGTATCCCATTAGTGAAAGTTTGGTGGAAACATCACTCAATGGAAGAGGGAACGTGGGAACTAGAGAATCTCATGAAGGAGAAATACCCCCATCTATTTGACTAGTTGAGTTGAATTTGGAGGAGCAAATTCTTTTAAGGTGGGGAGGATGTGAGATCTGAGAATTTTAGACATATTTTAATTATGTAATAAGAACTTGAAGTGTAATTTATTGAGCTAAGTGAATTGTGGAAATTATATTTGGAGATTTACATGTTAAGTGTTTAACCTAAGTGTGAAACTATGAAGTCAGATCGATCTTAGAGAAGAAAGATTGATTTGGTAAGCTAAAAATGACAAGGAAGGAGGATAGTAAATGAGCAGATCGATCTGCAATGGAAGAGGATCGATCTCCTTATGATTCTGTTTGAGAGAAGATCGATCTCATGAGGAAGGGATCGATCTCCAAATGTTTCTGTTTGGGAGAAGATCGATCTCCTCAAAGAGCAGATCGATCTCATAAAGCCATAAAAAGATCGATCTCACCCCTCGACAGATCGATCTCTTAGGCATAAAATTGCCCCAAATTGTCACCAAATTCAAATGCAGATCGATCTCATTAAGAGCCAGATCGATCTCCTACCCTCCGTCTATATAAGGAACCCCTGCTTTCTCCTGTAATTTCATTTTCTCTCTCTTCAAAATCCCATTTTCACCCGTGCCCTAGCTTTCTCACTCATCCAAAGCACCCATTTTCGGCTATATCAGAGGCTGTGGCAAGAAGGAAAGTTGTTCCTCATTAAAGGGAGAACAACATACTTGGAAATCGGAAGACAAATTGAATCGAGGCAAGAGATAAGATCTCCACAAGTTTTGGGTAATTTTTAAACATCGATCTTGATATTTGAGATGATTTTGGTGATAATGGTTGTTGGCATTGTGTTGAAGTAGCTGGAAATGATTAGGGATTGATGAAATTATAATGTAGTGGGGGTGATAATGATATTTAGCAA
This sequence comes from Firmiana major, assembly GCA_033439115.1. Taxonomy (NCBI): domain Eukaryota; kingdom Viridiplantae; phylum Streptophyta; class Magnoliopsida; order Malvales; family Malvaceae; genus Firmiana; species Firmiana major. Next base: position 15,251,147 of record CM065899.1, on the reverse strand, counting down.
TTTTGGTAATTTTGGGAATTTTGAGTTATAAATGGAAATTTAGACAATGTGGTGAATTAGCATAGATATTGTGGCATGGGAAGTGTAGGATGTTAAGATGTTGTGAATGAGATTGTGGATTGTGATAGAGTTACGAGAATTGAGAGATTTGAGGTGTTATGAGAAATTATGCTCGATTTTGAGAATTGAGGTTACTGTGATGATGAATATTGATGTTTTAACATCGTTTGGACAGCTCATGAGTTCCAGAGTGGAATGCGAGACTAGTCCGTGACAAGGGGGAAACAATTGCCTATAAGAGGTGCAAAGAGGTAAGGGAAACTAAACCATTTGTGTATGTGATTTGTGAACTATTATAACATGATTTGCGATTTATAAAACAAGCATGTTTGAGGTGTTATGTTTTGATGAGAATGCACACGATGTTTATAGCCGGTTAGAGCCCAATGTTTTTATGAGTTTATAATTGGGCTCTACGTTAAGGCAATATTGAGATTTGAGAAATGTCTGCGTGTTTTGCCGGTTGGAACTCAGTTTTAAATATGTTTTGTGTTGAGTACAAAACGGTTTTAAATGAGTTTTATAAGAGAAAACCACTATGAGTTCTACGTGAAGGCAAACCAGTTTTATATGATAATGGCTATTGATAAAGACTTAGGTGTGTAATTTTGAGTACACACCGCGCATTGCTCTGGTAGCATGTAAGCCCGATTCTTCTCCGTTCTAGTAACGTGAGATCCCCCATTCTTTGGCTGTGCCACGTATATTTGGTGGTCGTTGCCACGTGAGATCCCCCATTCTGTGGCTGTGCTACGTATATTTGGTGGCCGTTGCCACGTGAAACCCTATTCTGTGGCTGTGCCACGTGTGAATCTAAATCAGTGGCTATGCCACGTGTGTTTAGTGGCTGCGCCACGTGCATTATTATTACAGCGATTTTATCACGTATATTTAGAAAGCCATTATCGCATTATTTTCACATGCTTGTTACTGCTCTATACTGAGCCTTTTACTTCATGTTTCCACATGATTTTGAGATATGAGAATGTTGTTTTGAGAACTTTCATGCTATGGTTTTCAAATGAGTATACTGAGTTTCACGTGCAAATAAATATTTTATGATGTGCATTATGGTTTATATAACGAGTCCCTTACCCCCTTACTGAGCGATTTAGAAGCTCACCCTGTTTTCTTTCCCCCCAGATTTCTTCAAGTGAAAAAGGGTTTCCCTACGACGTACGGAGTAGTGGCTAGTGGAGGACTTGAGCTCCAGGCCATATAGTGTATTTTGAGGTATCATTTATCTTTTCATGTACCCAGACAATTATTGTAATTACAGACACTTGATGTATAACATTGTATGAGATGTATTAGGATTAATTAACTTGAGATTGAGTAATGTATATGATCTGATATATACTATCTAGTGATGTGATCCTGAGGTATGATAAGTACGATGATGTATGACACTGCACAGGAATGCACCCTTAATTGTAAATTGATGAGTAAAAAGTTTTTAAATTGCCCTATTTTCTGCGTTTCCGGGGCGTGGCGTAAGGAAATAAGGCAAGCAAGTAGATAACTACACTATCCATAAAATACAATGCTCATGCCTATGAATCATTTCCTTTTCGATTCGCATCTAAAGCATGTATCTTTCTTGAAACATTTATGCAATATATATATATAGATACAAATCGTCTGTATGAAGTGAAAACATGCTGGTTTAATAATCTCAACAGTTTATGCAAAACATTGCATTTCTCATGTAATTAATATAAATCACATTTCATTATGCCATTTCAATTAAATCAAAATAAAGATGGCATATCATCATGTAAAAACATGGAAATTCGAGCCTAACCCATCCCTTGGGTTACCCTTTCACACACAAGGTCACATGTTGAGGCTCAACCCATCCCTCGGGTCTACCCAATTATAAAAACTCATGTGACAATTCAAACAAGAAATATCAGTAAGGTGAGATAGGCGACTACTTGTTCCGAGATTATGATCATAACTTATTTTCTGTGATCCCAGGCTATACAATACTCGGTGTGCGGGGCTTCACATTTGCTTTAAAGGGAGGTGGGTCAAATCCTTAATTGTCAGCTCACAACTCTATATCATCGTGTACTCACGGTACATCGTACTCCATGGACCCGATCCTCATAGTCGGGGTGCCTGCCATAGGTCTTAGCCCTCATACCATGGATAATAGTTTCGATAGCCCTCGACCATATCTTAAAAACTTGCACGTACGAGCATATAATCGGTTCGACACACAGTCTACACCAGCTCCCAGTATGGCCGTTTCATGCTATCTCTTTCAAAATCGGTGCGTGTGAGTAAACTCCAAACACGACCACATGCACAAGTCATATAAAGCTAGTGCGAGCAATGCTCCCAGCACTCTGTCATGTAAAATTGAGTATGAGCAATGCTCCAATACTCTATCTTGCATCAATCAATAAAACTGAGTACAAGCAATGCTCCAGTACTCTATCATGCACAAATCACATTAAAATCTAGTACGAGAAATACTCAAGTACTATGTGATGCATATATTATAAAATCTAGTGCGAGTATTCTCTAACACCAATGGTTTTCACACAAACCCGATATATGGCTTATTTCAATTGAATTTCACTCAATTAAATCAAATCGGCACTATAATGTGTTGTTTTCGCATATAATATGAAAACATTTGTCAATCTATCCATGCAACTGTCAAACAACTTGAAAACTAGTCACAAACATGCTTCCTAAGCTTTTTACCCTTAATTTGGGTAAAACTACAATTTTACCTTATCAGTTCCTACCAAAACTTTTCTATACTCGAAAATCCGTATACGATATAAATAATCAAAATTTTATTCGAAATACGTGTAGCTACCTCTAGCTACTCAAGAAATTCCCTTACCTTGGATCACGTCGCGTGACATCACTTCCTCGGTGCTGCTAAACCTCGTAGTCCGATCAGCTTCCAATATAATCTCTAAAGCTGTAGATAACCATTCACATCAGTATACCTTAATATACTTAATTTTCACTTGCATGAACCTCAAATCAATGCATTTAGCAATTTTTTTCTACACTCATTTGGCCTTATTACAACTCATTAGGCTTTACTCTTTCTTAGTCTATTCCAACACATGTATTTCACAAAACTATCTTACAATCATATATACATGCTTAATAACTTCACTACATACTTCAATCATCATTGAATCCATGCCTACTCAACTTTCTCATCATTTTCTCAAATCCAAGCCAAAATCTAGGTCATGGAGATTTTACATATTCAAGATGTTTTCAGCAACTTAAACATACACCAATCAACTCACCAAGACATTTATATTAACATATTTGAAGTTGGTCTATTGAATCTTACCTAGCTGGAATTTTTATTCTTTTTTCCAAATTGGGGAAATTCACCTTGCTCCTTCAATCCAAGGTTTCAACTTCTAGTTTTCAACTATGTTGTTCTCCTCCTTACAAGGAACAACTTTGCTGAAACAAACTCACTCAAAATTGATTGAAAGATGAAGATTTTTGGATTACAAAGGTTAGGTTTTTCACTTGGTTTCAAAAGGGTTTCAGTTTCTCGAGGAATGAAGGTACAACAGTCTAGTATATATAGAATTACCCTTGGAGATCGATCTGCTAACCATGAGAGATCGATCTGCCCTGTGCTTATCTCTTCAGAATCTGACTTGTTAAGCTAGGAGATCGACTTGCTCTTTAGAATGAGATCGATCTGCTTCAAACAGAATCATGTAGAGATCGATCTGGCTTTGGCAAAAACTTATTGAGATCGATCTTCTTTGAATGAGGGATCGATCTCCCCCTTGCAGAATGCTTTGGTATTGCATTTTCAAGCCATGAGATCAATCTTCCCTTACTTATGAGATCGATCTGCTTCTCATCTGCAGCATTCTTACTGTAATTTTCCCAAAAAATCTCTGTTACATTCATATCCAATTTGTTTCACTACCCGTTTTGCATTTCTTACACATTTGGAACTTAAAAACATTCATTCCTTATGATTTATATCAAATGTGACTTGTCTATACATCACAAAATCATAAAGAGTACATATTATTTTACGGGCCTTACAATCCTCCCCTCCTTAAAGAAATTTGGTCCTCCAAATTAGAACCAAGTTAATCATCAAACAACCGGGGGGTGTCTCTCTCGTATCAGACTCTCTAGCTGCCAAGTAGCCTCCTCTGAAGTGTGACGCTGCCAGAGAACCTTAACTAACCCGATGGTCTTCGATCTCAAGACTTTCTCTTTCCTATCCAATACCCGGATCAATTTCTCTACATATGTCAAATCATCCTTGAGCTCCAATGGTTCATACCGAATCACATGGGTTGAATCTGGATGGTACTTCTAAAGCATCGAAATGTGGAAGACATTATGCACTCCCGATAAGTCTGGTGGCAATGCCAACCTATATGCCTTATCTCCCACTTGATCGCGTATCTCAAAGGGTCCAATGTAGTGAGGACTCAACTTACCCCTCTTCCCGAATCTCACTATACCCTTGGAAGGAGAAACCTTTAGAAACACTGATTCACCAACTGTGAACTCAAGTGGTCTCCGTCTCCTGTCAACATAGTTCTTCTGTCTACTCTGAGTTGTCCTCAATCTCTTAACAATCAACCAGACATCCTCAGAGGCTTGTGAAACAAAGTTAGGAGCTAAAATCTTTTGGTCACCCACTTCTTCCCAACCTATAGTGGAACGACATCTACGGCCATACAAAGCCTCATACGGTGCCATCCCAATACTCAAATGATAACTATTGTTGTAGGTGAATTTGGCTAGTGACAAATGGTCATCCCAGAAGCCTCTAAAATCTAGTACACACATTCTCAACATATCTTTCAGAGTCTGTATAGTCCTCTCTGACTGACCATCTATCTGAGGATGGAAAGCGGTGCTCAAACTTAACTGGGTTCCCATGTCTTCCTGAAAATGTTCCGAAAATGAGAAGTGAAGCGGGAATCCCTATCCGAGATAATGTTCACTGGAACACCATGTAACCTTACTACCTCGCGTACATACAATTCTGCCAATGAACTTAAAGTATCGGTAGCTCTCATAGCTAAGAAGTGGGCTGATTTCGTCAGTCTATCAACGATCACCCATATAGCATCATGATTCCTCCGGGTCCTCGATAAACCCATCACGAAATCCATGGTGATGTTCCCTTTTCCATGTCGGTATAGGTAGAGGCTGCAATAATCTTACAGGTTTCTAATGCTCTACCTGCACCTGCTGACATTAGTGACATCTTACCACAAAATCTGCCATATCTCTCTTCATACCTGACCACCAGTACACCTTCCGGAGGTTCTGATACATCTTGTTACTCCCTGGATGTAACTTGTACTTCGACGAATGAGCTTTCGATAATATCAATCTCCTGAGCTCTAGATCCTTGATAACACACAATCTACCTCTGAACCTTAGTAGTCTATCATAACTTATTTCAAAATCAGTTACTGTACCCTTCTGTATCTGACTAGTCATATCAAGGCAATATGAATCAGTCTGTTAAGCCTGTTTGATCCTATCCAACATATCTGGCTTCAAGTGTAGACTAGCAATCATACAGTCCGTATCCATGTCAGAAGGTACAACTCTCAAACTGAGGCTAGCAAACTGTTCTAGCAACTCATGTTCCTTTATCATTTTATACGATACCATCCCAAGGCACTTCCTGCTCAAAGCATTTGCTACAACATTAGCCTTACTTGGATGATAAAGTATCTCATAATCATAGTCCTTTAACAGCTCTAGCCATCGTCTTTATCTCATGTTCAGCTCCTTCTGCGAGAATAGATACTTGAGGCTCTTGTGGTCGGTAAAAATCTGAAACTTCTCACCATACAAATAGTGGTACCATACTTTCAATGCAACCACTATTGCTGCTAACTCTAAATCGTGGGTCAGATAGTTCTTCTCATGATCCTTCCACTTTCTGGATCTATAAGCAACTACCCTCCCATCTTGTATCAATACACAACCCAGTCCCTGATACGAAGCATCGATATACACTGAAAATCCTCTTGAGCTGGTAGGGATAGTGAGAATCCGAGCTGTGGTCAATCGAAGCTTTAACTCCTAAAAACTCCTCTCACAATCATTGGCCCACACGAATGTAACACCCTTTCGAGTGAGACGTGTCAACGGAGTAGCCAACTTCGAAAACCCCTCAACAAATCTCCAATAATAACCTGCTAAACCTAGGAAACTCCTAATCTCGGTGACTGTCTTCAGCTGTTCCCATTAAACTACAGCCTCAAACTTGGATGGGTCTACTGATACTCCATCCCTCGACACAACGTGTCCTAAAAATGAGATCTGTGCCAACCAAAAGTCATACTTACTGAGTTTAGCATGCAACTTTTGCTCTCGTAGGGTCTGCAATACAATCTTGAGATGCTTCTCATGCTCTTCCTCAAATTTTGAGTATACTAACATGTTATTGATAAAGACAATAATAAATTGGTCCAAATATGGCTTGAACACATTGTTCATCAAAGCCATGAAAGCTGCAGGAGCATTCGTCAATCCGAATGGCATAACCAAAAACTCATAATGGCCATATCAGGTTCTAAATGTTGTCTTGAGCATATCTCCACTCTAAACTCTCAACTGATGATACCCAGACCTTCGATCAATCTTAGAAAAGACCTACACTCCCCGGAGTTGATCCAATAAGTCATCAAGATGTGGAAGGGGATACCTATTCTTGAAGGTAGCCTTATTCAACAATCTGTAATCAATACATAATTGGAGGCTTCCATCATTCCTCTTCACAAACAAAATTGATGTTCCCCAAGGCGAAACATTCTATCTGATGAACCCCCTATCCAACAACTCCTACAGTTGTCTCTTGAGCTCCTCCAGATCAACTAAGGCCATACGATACAGTGGTTTCGATATAAGTTCAGTACCAGGCACCGAATCTATACAGAACTCCATCTCTCTGTCTGGTGGTAACCCTGGAAATTCATCCGAAAAGACATCTGAGAACTCTTTAACCACAATAATAACTACTAACTCCAAATGTGTCTTATCCGTATCAACTAAGTACGTAATGAAACCTTCAAATATTTTCATTTCTCAGTCAGCACAGTACATTATTTATTGTAATCATAACTACTACTTTCATTTGTTTTCATCAAACTTTACAATGTAATTCATATAGTTCGGAAACATAACTGTCTTAGCGTAACAATCTAACATAACATGGTTTGATGATAGCCAATCTATTCCTCATATTACATCAAAATCACTTATACTTAACAATATTAGATTGGCTGTCATGTCCTTTTCTCCTACTCTTAGCTTGCTGTCATTTAACATATATTCAACTAGCTGACTGTTATCCATAGGCGTACTAATCAACATCATTCTACTTAAAAGTGTACACTCTACATGCTTTGCTAACTTACATGCAAATGAAGGCGATACAAATGAATGCGTGGCACCAGGATCAATTAAAACATATGCTTCTAAATCATACATCAAGATGTTACCTCTAATTACATCTGACGAAGTATCAGTCGTGACCTGGTCCAAGGCATGTACTCGCCCTCGTCCAATGACTTGCTTCCCCTTCTCCTCTACCGTCGCTTTCCTTCTCGAAGTAGACATATCAGCTGGAACTCTCTCTGGCTCCTTGCCCTTCTTTAGGGTAACATCAATAATCTCTGGGTAAACTCTCACCATATGCCCTGGCTTCCCACATTTGAAGCACAATCCAGCAGTTTCGGATAAGGTCTACCCCCATGATATCTACCACATCTGCCACACTGCTCGGTAGTAGGTCTCTGTCCTCCAATAATAATGCCTATAGTTGGAGCTATGGTCGGATATGAAGGAGATCTAACAATCTTCTTATGTACTTCTTTGATCCTTGGTCTCTTACCGAAGAGTCTCTTCCCTCCTCGATATTTGAAACCTCTGGCACTGTCACTCACTAGCCTATTCCTATCTCGGTCTCTACCCTTGCTAACTGTTCTGAACTCAGAGACAGTCCTCTCATAGTCCTGCTCACAAAGTTACGCCCTGCACACTGCCTCATCATAGGTAGAGATGTCAAATAGAACTAGTCTAGACCGTAACACTGGTCTCAATCCATCAATAAATCTACGAAGGTTCCTAGTCTCACTACTCACAGTATCGAGGTCATACCTACCTAGGGATATAAATCATGTCTTGTACTCATCCATTGACTGAGTCCCTTGGCTCAACTATAAGAATTTCATCTGCAGCTTTTGCTGCACTGTGTCTGGGACATATTGCCTCCTGAAGGCATCCAAAAAAGATATCCCACATAATCTTTGAGTGTCGTGCTCTCAATATAACCCTGGTGGACTTCCACCAATGCTCTAACGATCCCTTCAGCATGAAGGCAGCAAATGCGACCATCTCAATCGTCCTACACTCAAAGAATCCATAAAGTTTCTCTATCTCTCGCAGCCAATCCTTTACAACCACGGGGTCCTTCACTCTACTAAATGACGGAGGTCCTAACTTCTAGAATTATCGTAGTCTATCAAGCTCACAACCATACCCCAACGTACTACCACCCTGTCGTGGAGCAACATGAGAAGGCGTGTCCTGAGCTGGTGTGGGTGTAGGAGTATCTGTAGGCTGTGGTTTATGAGCTGGTCATATAGGTGTACTAGGTGCAGCTGCCTCTCTAGGCGCAGTCCTTGCATCCTGTCCCTGTCCTCTTGGTAAAGTCTGTGCTAGTAACTCCACTATAGTCTCAAGGTGACGCTCTAATCTCGTGAAGCGTGCTTCAGTACTCTCTGGTACCTGAGAGGGACCTGTTGTCTCATCTCGGGTCTCAGGCCTACCTCTACGGCCTCGAGCCCTACCTTTAACCCCTCTACCATGGCTGGTATTAGCCATAATGGCTCAATTCTTGCATTTATAACCATTAATTAGTCTGATTCCCATCTTATAGCCACAATTGTAATTGAACAAAGCACAATACTATGGGGACGCACACTTTCCTAATTACTAATACCGACTCACATCAGACCAACTCTGCTCTGATACATTCTGTCACGACCTCCCGTGACTTACCAAAAACCACTATAATTTTTTCACATTTTACTTATATTTCCTTCTGTCATAACTCAACACCAAACCTTTGGGTTATGATTCGATATTAGTCACCTGAACCACATTCATTCCATCACATGCATACGTGTCAATATAATTATCTATTGATTGTAAGTAGTCTTTTCTTAAAAATAAACTCATATACATTAATACAAATACTTGTACATATACATCCCCGATGGTACATTCTGATAATTCTATATTTTTAGAATTATTTGTGCTTAATTTCCTAATTAATTAATTAAATCCCCAATTTATTTTGTTAATTATCCCCTTTATTTAATTAAAATTCTCATGTTTGCAGATAAATTAAATTCGGATGAATTTTGAATATTTTGGTAGAAAATGGACCGAAATTAGGCAAAAATAGAGATTGGACCACGCGGACAACACGAGCCTAGCACATCCAATTGGACAAAAAGACAGATGACATGAAAATATTATTTTTCAAGGAGCCAATGGTGTGAAGACAAGTGGCCGAACAATGCCAACTCATCTAAGATGGAAAAATGATAATTTTACCCCTAGTGTGTGTATAAATAGGAAAGGATGGCAATTGAAAAGAAAGGGTAGTGAAGTTAGGGTAGAATAGTTTTAGAGTCATTTTTAAGTTAGCATTGTATTTTTTTAAAAGTTTTCCCGTTGCTCTTTAGTGAATTTATATTTTTAGCCACCTTCCTTATTTTTAAAGAATCATTCCATTTTTATGTTCTTCATTTTCTAGACTTGGGTAATTTCTATTTGATAGCAATCAACATCATCTTCATGCTTCTCGGTTTGGTTATAATGAGCTTTTTTATTCTTCAAGTTTGATTTTTTTTTACATAGCATATTGTCCTAAGTGTAACTCTCGATTTTGCAAATGAATTGCTTGAGTTTTTAATTAAAAAAAACCTTTATTTCTCCTAGTGTAGCTCTTGGCTTGGTGTATTTTTCCTGTTAGATGGAGGGAATGATTATGGTGACTGAAGCAAAGTTACCTTGCATCACTTGCTTCATGTTATGAGTCACTGCTCCAATTTTATTTACTGTTCCCGATTTCCGGAAGCTCCATTTATTTTTATTGAACCAATAGTGAAAACTTAGGATATGTTTCTAGCTTCTGCTCGATGAATACCTTATTGGCATGAGAAGCTGAACTGAGGTAAAGTACGTCTCATTGGAACTGGGACCAGAAGTGTGGAATGCTCAAGCTTGGTGTAGCTGGAAGGCCATGCTTGCTTCTGTCTAGAGGAACTGCTGTTTTGCTCTACTGCTGTTACTGTCGAGGAGAAAAGTTAGCAAGGGATAGTGCAATGAAGTGAAGATCGCTGCTGTATTTCAGAACAGCGGTTCATGCTTGAAGTGCAACTCAGTTCTATGCGCCCGTCTGTTGTACGAAAGAGAGCCGACACTGTCACAACCATGCTTTGCTCTCCTCTATTTCACAACCTTCTTCTACTGTTCATTTTCTTTTTGTCTTTAGCTTTTGGTTTTAAATATTTTGCACTTTCTTTGTCTCTTCATTTACGGTTTATTTATATATTAACAGCTTCTCCTTAAGTTTTATTTAATTCTTTGACTGCTTTGCTAAAAGTTTCCTAATGACAGTGTTGCTGCTCTTCTCTGGTTCTTCTACCATAGTTGTGTGGGAGACAGACGCATGGCAGGAGGCTGGTTCCCTGCTGCTTCCAGCTGAACGATAGTCTTAGGTGCACCCCGTTTGCAGCAAGATATGCATGGGATGCAAGTAGAATGTGGATGCTATATCGAGCTCTTGTCTTGGCACTACAGCCTATAAGCGTTGGCTAGGGCGAACCTGCTGCTGGAGATATAATCAAGAGCAAGGCACGGTGCTGGTATGCAGAGTAGAACCTGAGGCAGATAGCTGGGACATGTACTGGTGGAAGGCACGGTTGGGCAGAGGACAACACATGAAGCTGGAGAGCTGAAACCGGGGTTATCAACTTGCTGCCAGCAGGATTGAAAGGTGCAGAAGCATGAACATGAAGCAGGTGATGAACCGGTGCTGCAGCAAGGATGGTACTAGGGGCAGCAGCGGTATGGGCAGGACAACATTTGGAGTTGTGCAGGGAATGGAGGTTGCAGAAGACTGAAATGCAAACTGTACACGGAATGCAAATTGTACACGAAATGCAAACTTGCAGAGTTAGCCATATTGCAAAACCGACTAAGGCCTTGTTTGGCCATCTTACTCCTTTGTTTAATTTCATGTTTAATGCATTTTTATTATTTTGATTAGTTGTTAGTTTAGGATAGTTGTTAGTTGTCAATTTAGATTAGTTCTAGTGTTTTAATTTGTTAATTTAATTTTTAGTCTTAATTTTTAGTTAATAGTTAATTTTATATTTTATGTTCTAGGATTTAAAGTTAGCTAAGTGATTTAAGGGCTACATCGAGAATTAATTTAGATTAAATGTTTTTCATGCATTTTTAATTTAGTCTTCATTTTTAGTAGATTTTAGGTTAATTTAGTTTGCAATTTTTATTAGTTTAATTACATGCATTTTTATTTTAACTTTGTTTAAATTGTAGTTTAATTAATTTTATTTCTTTATTTCCATATTTGCATTTTATTTTAATTGCGTTAATTAGCTTTAACTGTTTTAATTTCTTTTGTAGGTTTTTTATTTTAATTGCGTGGAGCACTGTAAGTAATTTTTCTCGGTTTTATTTAGTTTTTATTATTATTTTATTGCTTTCCAGTAATTTTAATGTTAGATTTAGTAGACAACCCACTTAAATTTCATAATTTGCTAGGATATACTTAGGGTAAGATTAACTGGTACTTAATTAGGCTAGCCAACTTCTCTGAGGGATGATAACTCGGGACTCAAATCCCATTATTACTTGTACGACCCGTGCACTTGCGGTAATACGTTTAGGGCGTGTCACATTCATTTACATAACTATGCTTTTACATTGTTCAGTACAAAATGTTCGAATGTGTATACCTTTCGTAAGATGGGTATGTAGTAGACCAAGGAATAGCAATCCTCAGGCGTGTCCAACTACTGCGGACACTCTGTAGAGAGGGGAAAATAAAAAAGGGGTGAGCTCACTGCTCAGTAAGGAAATAAGGCAAGCAGCAAGAAGATAGCTACACTATCTACAAAATACAATGCTCATGCCTTTAAATCATTTCCTTTTTTATTCGCATCTAAAGCATGTGCCTTTCTTGAAACATTTATGCAATATATATAGATACAAATCATCAGTATGAACTGAAAACATGCTGGTTTAATAATCTTAGCAGTTTATACAAAACATTGCATTTCTCATATAATAAATATAAATCTCATTTCATTATGCCATTTCAATTAAATCAAAACAAAGATAGCATATCATGTAACGACTCTTGACCCTCGAAAATTTGGGCGATTTTTTTTTTGAAGCTTAAAATTTTCTCTTATCCCTTTATTCACTTAGGCTACATTCCTTTTCAGTGTCAATTCATTTTCTTACTTCTTTATCTGTAATTATATTTAAGTTTCACATTTGGATTTATATGACCGATAGAAATTTCAGCAGCATAACGGCTTATATATAAGCCAACCCACCTGCAAACCATATGTTTTGAACAATCCTAGATATCCACAACTACCAAACATTCTTTCCAATTCCACATCATCAAACCAAGACATCCATTTCAAATCAAGACCAATTACTTCAAGACAAATTCTCAAAAGGAATATTCTTTACATTTGTTTTCTTACAAATTACATCCCAACAAAATATTTCTAATATATGTCTGTGCATACAAAATGTGTCTGGTAAAGGAATGTAATAGTATACCTTTTGCGTGTACAAAAAGTAGCCTAGGGTATCTCTTTCCCACCAGCCTACGTCGTGTACGTGGCAAGTAGCGCCTATAGATCACTGCGAATAGTCTGAAAGCTAGATGGGTGAGCTTTCGAGAAAAATCCCAGTAAGAAAATATGTTTAAAGTAGTTCTGATATGTAAAAGCATGCAAAATCATTCATAAACCAAACTTTTAAAAGATGTGTAAAACTTTCGTTAAGTGCATAGTCATCATAAGAAAATACGAAGCATGAGTTTCTTTAAATCAAATAACATGCTTAACTGTTTCAAAAGATTTTCATTATTCATGGATGATTTCATAAAATCATCGTCATTCATAAACATTTCATAAAACACAATCATTCTTAACCTTCTTGTCATAAATCATCATAATTGTTCGTAAACATTTGTCATAATCTCATAAAAACATAGTCATTCATCATCATCATAATCATAATTGTGGAGACTAGGCTATAACTAAATCATGCGATACGTGTCATCCTTCGTAGAGGGTCATCATCATACCTATGGCCATGGTGGGGTCTGTAGACTGGACCAGGGTCGTACAATACTTTCATAAAACATGGATAGTATCTATCTTTCTTACTTTCTCTAGCACCTAGCTAGGGCACGGGCACCAAAGGCATTATTCGCAGGAAACATTCATGCATGCTGCGCGGGCACAAGATACTACCAAAACGTCATCATCATTGACCACAAGTAGCGAGACATATACCACATAGGTAGAGTCAAGTACTACAAGGGCCCTACGTACTGCTACTCAAGTGGTGGAGCCGGAGCACCACAAGAAGTAGCCATGCATGAAGCCTATAGTCTCAAAAAAAATTCTTTTCCCCCATTTTTTAAATACTTTTGAAACTGTCAAAAGTCTCTTCCAAAGTATAAATATAGAATTACAAACCATTATAAAACTTCCATGCATTTCATACTTTAGGAAATTCATTTCATAAACATAGATGTACTTGGTGAACATTTCCTAAAACGAAATCATGTTTCATAAATCGTTCCATAAGTATGAAAACAATCATAAATCATTTTAAAACATAACATTGCTTCATAAAAATCTTTTTATCAATGCAATGAGGGTTCATTATCAGAACTAACTTAAATTATGCCCCTTACCTTGATTTATCGAAAATTCCAAGTTCGAGTAGTGACGCCTCCAAGTATCTCCCTTAAATCCCTCTACGATTCTCCTACACCAAAATTTGTACTTTTAGTATCCTATTTATTTGAATTACCTACGATACGTCAAAATCGAAACCTTGCTTACCTAGGGAAAATACACTTGAAATTTAATTCTAACTTCTTAATACTGCATCCAAATATACTTATTTAACCTCATTGAGTTCACTAAATTTCCTCTTTTCTTCCTATTTCATCTTACATACGAAAGTCTAATTCCTACTACAAAGTCTATAGCTACATTCCCAATTAAATCATCCTTTTCTCTTATCATCTTATACATTTTCCTACTTGCTACTACTTTGTGTTGTATACAATTGTACATACCTAGGCTAAAACATGTATATTTATATTTTGTTCATATGCACTTATACTAACACACACATTTATTATATATATATATATACATAAGTATATATATATATTTTATTATTTATTTTATTATTATTATTATTATTATTATTATTATTATTATTATTATTATTATTATTATTATTATTATTGTCTACTTCTCATTTCTTATCTTTTTTTGTCACTAGTGTCCTGGGCTGCGATCGACAGGGAGAGGGAAAGGGAAAAGAGAAAGAAAGAAGAGAATTGGGGAGGGGGGTATTTGGCCACGGGTCGCGTGACTGACCCCTCTGTTGCGCGATCCGATTTTTTTCTTATTACTTATATATATTTATTGTATTTATTATTATTTTTATTTTTTTAAATACATTTTCAATTTAACAAAAATATCTATGTGGTGAAAATATTTTTATTTTTATTGTATAATTAAGTATAGAAAATTTAACGGTGTTTACATTCTCCCCACCTTTAAAGAATTTGGTCCTCCAAATTCATCTTGGTCCTTTAGAATAGATGAGGGTACTTCTCCTTAATGAGGCTCTCTAGCTCCCATGTAGCTTCTTCAACCGAATGGTGTTGCCAAAGAACCTTTACCGGAGGAATAGTTTTCAATCGAAGTACCTTTTCCTTTCTGTCCAAAATCTGAATAGGTTGCTCAATGTAGCTCATGTCCTTTTGAATGCTCAAAGGCTCATACTCAATGACATGTGAGGGATCTGGATTATACTTCCTTAGCATCGAGACGTGGAAGACATTATGTACCCTAAAAAGCTGTGGTGGTAAGGCGAGTCTGTAGGCTACATATCCCACTCTCTCTAGAATCTCAAATGGACCAATGAAGCGAGGACTCAGTTTCCCCTTCTTTCCAAAGCGCATAATTGTAAGACCCTTAAATTTCTATGTAATGTATATGTGAGACCCCGTATATGTATAATTGTATATAGGTATATACAAATGTAAATGAAGTCATAAGTTTGATGATACATTTGTAATGTGAAGTATATGTAATGTAAGTCCATAAGATTATGTACACACTTGTAATAAGAGTTGTGATTGTACATACAAGTTACATTATGAATAAGTATAAAAAAATGGACTTAAACATGTGAAGAATGTGAATGTAATAGAATATGAGTAGTGTGGTAAAATGGAAGGAAGATTTGCATAAGTTGTGGACTTCCATTTGATTTATATCGTAGACCATTGGCTATAAGAAGATTCTGCACAAGTTTTAATGTGTATGAAGTATTAATGGATATCATTTTCATTTCTCAAAGATGATTGGATGAGAAAATGACCATGACAGCAAATTAAGGATGTTTTGGTATAAGTTTCTACAGGAAACTGCAGCAAAATCTGGAAATTGTGCAGGCCAGATCGATCTCATAGGATGAGCCGAAATGCTTATATTTGAGCAAAGGAATAGGGCAGATCGATCTCTAATGGGGCCAGATCGATCTCCTAAACATTCTGTAATGAAAAGATCGATCCTCAAGCATACAGATCGATCTCCTTAGCTCTCTGTTTGGAGTAGATCGATCTCAAGCTTCGACAGATCGATCTCATGCTTAAAATGCCATGAAAAAAAGGAATTTAAGGGGACCATATCGATCTCCTCCTTATGCAGATCGATCTCCTCAAGCAATTTCTATAAAAAGGGCGTTGAAAATCTACAGATTTTGGGACAAAACCATTTCCTTCCCTTTCCAACCCAAAACCTAATTTTCTCTCTCTAAATCCAACCATTTTCAACGAGATTTGAGGGAAGACTATTAGAGGCAAAGTTGTTCACATCAAGGAGAAGAACAATATAGTTTGGAGGCATTTCTCCATTTGTTGGATTAAAGGAACAAAGGGCATTTCTGATTGGAGCAAAGAGGAAATCCAAAGAGGTAAGTTTCTAGTGCACAAATCCAAGTACATTTGTCTAGTTGATGATTATGAAGTTGATTTGGGTGTGCACATTGTGGGTAGAACTACCTAGTATGCCATGAAATGAATATAACCTAGAAATGGGTTAGTGTAAGAAGTGAAATGTAGTGGAATAAATGATGAATGGGATATCTTGAGATGATAATGGTGTTGAGGAGATAATTTTAAGATAATAATATGGAATGAACAGAGAGGCTTACCCAAAAAGGGTAAAATGAGCGTTTAAGGCATTGGGTGGAACGTATAGTTGAACGAGAGTTAGCAATACTAACTCGAATGTATGATGAATAAATTGTAGCTTTCGAGGATACGCCGGAATGAGTTGAGCCAAGAGCGTGAGAAGCTAAGAGGAAAAGAGTCACACCAAGTAAATCGAGGTAAGGGAATTGTGTGGACTCTTAGAGATATCTGTCACGACCCAATTCCATTCTCTTTAACCGAAAATCACTAAAATTTTTTCTCGTTTTACTGTTAGAAAATTTTTCGCGTTTTACTGTTACCTTACCCGGTCGTGAACTAAACTCACCACACACTGTTGGGCTGTGAGCCAATAATAAACACCACATCTCATTCATTCTCAATTAATTAAAACGATGTCATACATGTGCATTTAATCGTATACTTATACGAATACATGTTTTACTGACATCTACATCCCCCATAAGTACAACTCAAAAGAATACTGTGCTTTTGCATTGTTTAGATACAAAAGAATCACTGTGTATATACCTTTTAGCAATGGAGATGCAGTGGAGTCCAAAATAATACGCCTCAGTCCTCATTGGGCTACTATGCACGCTCTGTAGGGGGGAAAATAGAGTGGGATGAGCAACCACACGCTCAGTAAGGCAATAATGCAAGCATGGTAGATAACTACTCTATCTACATGCTGATAGTGTTATGCATAAATCATTTATAGTAGGAGCATGAGGAATAAAACTATGCCATATGAGTATACATATATATCATGTATCAAGGTAATGTAAAATTGGCATATAAAACATGGTAAAACGTCATGTATAAATCATCTCATGCTCGATCTCATTTAAATTCATAAAAAGGGGCAATTCATTTAGAAACCTCCTTTTTAAACCCATGTCATAAAACTCTTTCTCATCACATACAATCACATCACATCAATTCACAATCACAACCTCATCTTCATTTCATAATTCAAATCCACGAGGCTCGACCCCTCCTTCGGGTCTACCTTAAACAATCACAATCACACTTAGAGATTTAAAATCGTGTGGTAGTAAGTAAATCAAGCAAGGAGAGAGGTTACTATATCTCAAGTGACTACGTTGGCTAATCGTCACATATCATCCCAGACCACACGGATTCCGGTGTGCGGGGTATCATGCTGGCACGAAGGTGGGTTAGTTCTTCGCCAGACTTTCTCAATTCAAGTAACCACCACGCGGTACATCGTACTCCATGTGATATACACAGTACATCGTACTCCGCGGACCCATAACATGGTTGGGGGTGCCTGCCATAGGTCTTATCTACCCCATACCAAGTGTAACCTTTATAGTCTCAAGAGCGCGTGGGAGTAACCTCAATACCAGGTCCTAGCCCCTCATGGCCTTGCTCGCCCCTGTTGGGTTCCCTGATTCAGGTCTTAGCCCCTCACCCTCACCTCACCCAAGAGGTCTGTTAGGACTGTTGGGTTCCCTGAATGGATTATGTCAGGTCCTAGCCCCTCACCCTCACCTCACCCAAGAGGTCTGTTAGGCCTGTTGGGTTCCCTGAGTTAATCCGTATCTCTTGCCACGGCCTCATACATACCACAGTGTGAAAACCAGCGCGAGCTACGCTCTAGCACGAATTCATGCATCAAAACCAATCACTTCGTACGAGCAACGCTCTGGTACGGCATTTATGCATAAAATATGAAGAAACCATGTACGAGCATAGCTCCAGTATAGTTATATGCATAAGAAAAACCACTCAAATCCACGTACGAGCGTAAGCTCCAGTACGATTTATAAACATCATTACAATTCAATTTCAAAGTGCGAGCTAAGCTCAAGCGCGTTTCACACAAGTGAAAACATAGAAATCCAGCGCGAGCTAGGCTCTAGCGCGATTTATGTCATACAAATACGACAGGCGGCTCATACACAATCACACAATCCCGACAATCGGGTTTAGCACTTCACTAATGCTTTTCCACAACAATAATAAAACACTAGCCGACCCATCTACAAACTTGCTTAAAACCAAGCAAATTTCGTTTTGGAAGACATCAAGACATTAGATTTATGCAATTATTAGCCTTACTATCCCATTTCATAGAATCCACTTCCAAAACCCAAAAATCACACATATACTCATTCTCATTCATAAATACCATCAATCATTTACTTTAGCAACCATGCACTTCGTAAAAACACCCAATATTCACCCACAAATTTAAAGTACGAGCAGCTACCTCTATATACTCACAAAATTCCCTTACCTGGAATCGCGATGCGTGATTCCACTTCCTTAAGCTGCTTACTCGTACGGTTCGATTCGTCTTCAACGAACTCTTCGGGACTGCACAAAATCGTATCCCGCATTATATTCGATCCATACAATGCAACCCTTGTGCTTGCTATAGTCAATTTAATCTATAGCCTCTATTAACGCTTATATGGCCTCGTTTCATTACTTTACCCATAACTCGAGTCTATGGATCTTCTTAGGCCTATTAACTTATTCAAAGTCGATATCAAATCGACATAAAGCTCATAGCGTTCATATTCCATGAATTCCCTCACTATGACGTTTATCAATCATATACATATCCATTTTCACAATTCCTCCAACTCACCATGTAATTCCATCTAACCATCTAAAATCATAAACATTACCCCAATAACAACTTTAGCATGCCATAAACCATAAGCTCATTCAATCCCACATACTCTCACATTATACCCATTTTAGATTTCTAGGTCACACCAATTCCACCACATTCCTAGGTAGTTTATCCATCAATACTCATATCAATCAACTCCAAAATCAATTAAATAGCTAATGCATTTAGATTGGAGTGTTAGAATCTTACCAATATGATTTCTCTTCTTGCTCCAAATGGTAATGCCCTTAACTCCTTCAATTCCAAGAATGGGAAAATGCCCTCTCACTATGTTGTTCTTCTCTTTGATAGGAACAACTTTGCCTCTAATGATCTCTCTCTAAATCTCACTGAAAATGGCTGATTTTAGAGAGGGAAAATTAGGTTTTTGGGGTTGAAATTGTAAGGTTAAGTGTTTTTCCAAGATTTCCAGATTTTCAGCTCTCGTTATATAGAAATGACTTGAGGAGATCGATCTGGTCCAAGAGGAGATCGATCTGGTCCCTTAAAATCCCTCTTTTTCACGGCATTTTTAAGCCTGAGATCGATCTGTCGAAGCATAAGATCGATCTGTTGAAGCATGAGATCGATCTGTCGAATCATGAGATCGATCTGGTCCCAAACAGAGAGCTAAGGAGATCGATCTGGGTGCTTGGGGATCGATCTTTCCACTACAGAATGCTTGGGAGATCGATCTGGCTCCATTGGAGATCGATCTGCTCAATTCTTTCGCCCAAATAAGAGCATTCTGGCTCTTCCAGATCGATCTCTCGTCCTATGAGATCGATCTGGGCCTCATGTTTTCCAGATTTCCTGCAGTTTCATTGCTGCAACTCATACCAACACACCCTTAATCTATTGCCATGGCCATTTTCTCATCCATCCACCTTTATAACTTGAAAATGGCATCCATTCATACCTTATGCACATTGAAACTTGTGTGCATTCATTGTATGTTCAAAGGTATGCTACATAAAACCAAATGGAAGCATAACTCCATTCCATTTTACCACACTACTCATCTTGAGTCTCAATCACATCCATCACTTGCTAGAACTCATTTCTTCGTATTCATACTCAATGAAACTTGTATGTACGTTACAATTTATATTACACATACATACATTGAATCCATGGACTTACATCAATCATACTTTACATTACAAGTCCATTCACATTATTTGATCCAATTACACACATTACCATTATACATATACGGGGTCTTACAATATCTGTGTGCAATTTGGGCGCTTAAATGCTTTGCTAGATTGCATGAGATGTTAGGAAATGAAATTGGGTGATTGAAGGGCAAAAGTTGGGTGTTTGAGAAATGTGCACGAAAACAAAAGCATATTGCTTTAGAAATCATGTTTTATTGCTTTTTAGCAAATGACTTGGTAGGTTGGCTAATATTTGAAATGATTTGCAAAAGAGTTGAGTTGTTAACCATACTTTGCAAAGAATTGAGCCACCCATATGATTTCGTGAGAATGACAGCATGCTAGAGCAGGACTCACACGAGATTTGATGTGTTTTATACGCATGAGTGCTGGAGCTTCGCTCGCACTAGTTTTCACATGGATTTCATACTAGTTTTGGCATGGTGTTTGGAGCTTAGCTCGCACTAGATGCCCACCTTGTTTGTTGCCGTGCTTAGAGCTTCGGGTAGACCGGGTGTCACATTGATTAAATAGGCTCGTACGTGCATTACTTTAACATGATTGATTAGCCGTATTAGGAGCTTCAGGTAGACAAGAGGTCATACCGATTAAATAGGCTCACACGTGCGTTTTGAGATGTGGCGTGATATGATGTGTTGATTGGGTCCATGGAGTACGTTGTACCGTGCATGTAGCATGGAGTGCGTTGTACCGTGTTGAGATTGTGATGTGCCATCTTCGGCCGAGATCTTCTATGGACCGGCGGGCAAGATTTGACCCACCTCCCGTGTGAAAACAGATAGTGGTGATATCCCGCACACCTGATCCGTGTAGCGGATATCTTAGGTTATGACCATAGACCTAGAGGTTATTACCTTTTATTGAATTGCCTATCTCACATGTCTAATGCTTTGTGAATAAATCCATGTTTGAAACGATTTGTGGGTCAGGACAGTCCGAGGGAGGGGTTGAGACCTGACAAGTGTTGGATTGATTTGTTAATGGTTTTAAAGTGCACCAAAGCATGATGATTAATGCCATGCTTTATTGTGAAAAATGCATGATGATTTATGCCATGCTTTATTATGAAAAATGCATGACGGATAATGCCATGCTTAGTTGAGAAAACGCATGATGGTTAATGTCATGCTTTATTGTGAAAAATGCATGATGATTTTTTACCATGCTTTGAATTGAATTGTGCACTGGATTTTAATAGCATGAATGCTTTACATACCATTAACACAATCATATACTCATGTTTTGAGATAAAATGATGAATTAAATGCTTTTGAGCATGACATCACGATCACGTAGATAGTGCTGTATCTACCTGTTCGCATGATTGCCTTACTGAGCATGTGGTTTGCTCACCCCCCTTATTTTTCCCCTCTCTACAGAGTGTTGAGTATAGATTGAATGTGACTGGAGGCTTATCCCTTTTGATAATCCGCTGCATCCCATCGCGTAAGGTATACACACTGTTGTAATTTTGTATCTAAACTAGACATAGCACAATATCATTTTGTATGTATACATTGGGGATGTAAAACAATGTAAACACTTGATGTAATTATAAAAGTGTTTACTTCTAAAATTATATTACAAATTGAATAGGTATGGTGGAGTGAGTTAGACGTCGACATATAGCCCAACTATTGAGGAGAGTTGCTGTTCACGATTGAGGTAAGGACGAATAATAAATGATGCATTGTCACGCCCCAAAAATTTACGGAAAATAGGGCCAATTTAAAACTTTTTACTCGTTAATTCACAAATAAAGGTGCATTCCTGTGCAGTGTCATACATCATCATAATTATCATGCCTCAGGATCTCATCATAATATAGTGTATATTGAATCATATACATTACTCAATTCCAAGTTAATTAATCCTAATACATCCCATATAATGTTATACATCAAGTGTCTGTAATTACAATAATAGTCTGGGTACATGAAAAGATAAGATATACCTCAAGTACAATATATATATAGCCTGGAGCTCAAGTCCTCCACTAGCCACTACTCCGTACGTCGCAGGGAAGTCCTTATTCACTTGAAGAACTCTGGGGGGAAAGAAAAACAGGGTGAGCTTCTAAATCGCTCAGTAAAGGGGGTAAGGAACTCAGTTCATAAACCAAAATGCACAGCACAAAAGGTTTATTTGTATGTGAAACTCACTTGAAAACCATAGCATGAAAATACTCAAAACGACACTCTCATGTGTCAAGTCATGTGAAAACATGAAGTAAAAGGCTCACTCTAGAGCATTAACAAAGCATGTGAAAATAACGCGTTAAAACGCTTTCTCAAATAATGTGATAAAATCACGGTAAAAATAATGCACGTGGCACAGCCACAAAACACACGTGGCAAAGCCACTGATTTAAAATCACTCGTGGCATAACCACAACACACACGTGGCATAGCCACTGATTTAATTTCTCGCGTGGCATAGCCACAAATCACACGTGGCAAGGCCACTGAATTAATTTCTCGCGTGGCATAGCCACAGAATAGGGTTTCTCAACGTGGCACAGCCACCAATGGGGTCTAACGTGGCACAGCCACCAATGGGGTTTCTCAACGTGGCACAGCCACCAACGTGGCACAGCCACCAATGGGGTTTCTCAACGTGGCACAGCCACCAAGTATACGTGGCATAGCCACAGAATAGGTTATTCTCACGTTACCAGAACGGAGAAGAAATCGGGCTTACATGCTACCAGAGCAATGCCCGGTGTGTACTCACAACTACACACCTAAGTCTTATCACATAAGACTGGTTTGCCTTCACGTAGAACTCATAATGGTTTTTCTCTCATAAAACTCATTTGAAAACCGTTTTGTACTCAACACAAAACGTAATAAAACCGAGTTCCAACCGGCAAAGCACACGCACACATTTCTCAAATCTCATATTGCCTTAACGTAGAGCCCAGTTATAAACTCATAAAACATTGGGCTCCAACCGGCTATAAAATCGTGTGCAGTTTAAATCTCAACACAAAACACTCAACATGCTTGTTTATAAATCATAAATCATGCTATAACAGTTTACAAATCACATACACAAATGGTTTAGATTTCCCTTACCTCTTTGCACCTCGTATAGTGCAATTGTTCCCCCGTATCACGGACTAGCCTCGCATTCCACTCTGGAACTCCCGAGCTGTCCAAACGATGTTAAAACATCAATACTCATCATCACATAAACCTCAATTCTCAAAATCGAGCATAATTGCTCATAACACCTCAAATCCCTTGATTCTCGTAACTCAACCCTAAACTACAACCTCATTCTCAATATCTCAACGTCCTACATTCCTCATGCCAATTATCTAGGCTAATTCTCCACATTGTCTATATTTCCATTTATAGCACAAATTCTCAAAATCACCAAAATCACCAAATATCTAAATTACTCCAACTACATTGAAATTCATCAATCCCTAATCATTTCTCAACTATTTCAACACAATTACAACCACCAATAACATCAAAATCAGCTCAAATATCAAGATCGAGGTTTAGAAATTACCCAAAGCTTGTGAGACGCACAACTCACGCCTCGATCTGATTCGTCCTTCGATTTCCAAGTATGTTGTTCTCCCTTTGATGAGGAACAACTTTCCTTCTTACCACAACAGCTGATTCGGCCGGAAATGGGTGATTTGGAGGAGTGAGAAACTAGGTTTTCGGAAAAATGGAGGTTTTGGAGGAGAGAGAAAGTGAAATTGCAGAGAAAACACGGGTTCCTTATATAGACTGGAGGTAGGAGATCGATCTGCCTCTTGATGAGATCGATCTGTGTTTGAAATTTGGGGACGATCTGGGCAATTTTATGCCTAGGAGATCGATCTGTCGAAGGGTGAGATCGATCTCTTTATGGCTTTATGAGATCGATCTGCTCCTAAAGAGATCGATCTTCTCCCCAAACAGAATCATTTGGAGATCGATCTCTTCCTCATGAGATCGATCTTCTCTCAAACAGATTCATAAGGAGATCGATCCTCTTCCATTGGAGATCGATCTGCTCCTTAAATTCCTCCTTCCTCGTCATTTATAACTCACCAGATCGATCTCTCATCCTCCCAGATCGATCTGCTCCTTAAATTCCTCTTTCCTTGTCATTTTTAACTCACCAGATCGATCTCTCATTCTCCCAGATCGATCTGTCCTCATAGTTCATGCTTATTTTACACACTTAACATATAAATCTCCAATTTTAATTCCCAAAATTCACTTAGCTCAATAAATTACACTTCAATTTATTATTACATCACTAAATATGTCTGAAATTCTCAGATCTCACATGCATGAAAATGCAAAAAATTTGCACGTATTTTGGTAAGTTGAGGGTCGTGATAGAAGTTGGTATCAGAGCCCGAGTTGGTCTAATGTGTGTCGTGTCTAAAATACTTAATAAGTTGAAAAATTACATCCTCATGTTACTGTGCTTGTTTAGATACAAATTGTGTGTGTGTCGATGGGTTGACTAAGTAATTGGTTGTGAATGTAAGGAATTGAGTAATTATGCCAATACTAGTCGCGGAAGAGGTATGAGAGCACAGGCTCGAGGCCGTAGAGGTAGGCCTGGGGGTAATGTTGGGCCAGAAACACACGAGGTTCAGGATCATATTGAGGTGGAGGCTGAGGTTGAGCACGCTCCATAAGGTCTAGAGGAGAAGCCCGAGAGTACTGAGGCTCGCTTTGCGAGGATTGAGCAGAGCAGTGAGATGATATTGGAGTTGGTCACCCAATCCTTACCTGGAGTTGATGGTAGACGGAGTCTCGCTGCACAGGGTGATGCCGAGCAGGTGGCAGCTCCTGAGACACGGGCAAGGGAAAGCCAGAGACCTCATGTCAGACCCGAATTTTTTGTAGCTTGTTCCTTATGATTCCTATGTGTATGAACACTTTATTACATAGTTGAATCATAAGAAGAGTATTTACTAACATGCAATCGACAATTTGAGAAATTAAAAATGCATGTAAGATACATAACAGCGAGATAAGGGTTAAGTTAATTCCCGAACGAGTGCAGGGGTAAAACGGTCAAATGACTGAAATTCAGTATAATTTCGATAAGACAATTTCATTAAAAAAATGAAATTGAGGAATCTTGATCAAAATTGAGGAAAATATTTAATTTCGAGCTCAATTGATCAAGATATAAATTTATTAGAATTTATCAGAATTTTTACCTCGAAAAATGAGCCCAAAAAATAGTGAAAAAATATACCGAAAAGGTAAAATCGGACTGATAAATTCATTTACGGACTAAATGAATTTAATATGATTTTTTAGATATTTTGGGATATTTTTGGATTTTCATTATTATTTTAAGAATAAAATAATAATAGAAATATATTATAAATAAAAGAAAAAAAAGGAAATCTGAAATTTGGAACGCGGGGAGAGAGAAAAAATGGAGAGGAAACCGACGCAAGTCGACCTGAGGAAGAAGGAGTCACCGGCGAGCATCCGACGACCCAAAGGCCAGGCAAGCGGCCGGACAAGGATGAGGAGGTCCGTGCTCACCCATCGGCACAGGTCACGCCCTCCACCGACGCCGGACGCCGACGAATTGAATGGAAATTACCGAGGAGGAAAAAAAGAGATTCGACGGCCACCGGCGGTGCTTGGTCCCGATCGAGCCCAGTCGAGTGTTACCCAGGTTGAGGCGCGCCGAACGGCGGTGGTGATGCGTCGGGAACCGGTCGAAAGATGTCGGTACGACCAAAGGAAGCCTGAACCGATCGACGGTTCAGTGAAGAAGGTTCTGCGCTGAACCGAACCGGACCGGTTCAGCCAAGGAGAAAATAGGAAAAAGAAGAAAATGAAAGAAAAAGGAAAAGGGAAATTTTTGGGATTTCACCGAACTTCGGGTAAGTTGATACGAGGTCAAAAGTGACTGATTTGATTTTCGATAAATTTATTTAAATTATATTTAATCGAAAATTGACCCGGAGTTAAATATACGAAATTGTGCAGTTCGACGATTATTTTCAAACGAAAGCCCGATCAAACTTCGATTTACGTACCATCGCATAATCTCGGGTAAGTAAAGCTCATTTACGACAATTTATGTGATTATTGCATATTTAAGATTTATTTTACGCATTTCGGATTAAATTCCGTATTTAGTGAATTATATTCGAAATTTTGAATTTATTGTCGTAAATGATATACAGGCTATCCAAAGAGTTTGGAATAAAGCCCAATGGGCATTGATAGGCCCAATGAGTCGATAGACCTTGATGAAGGGAAATAATAAATGGAAAACGGGCTTAATATGGATTAAGGCCCAAATTAAAGTGTTAAGGCCCAATAACTGTAAACGGGCCCATTTAAGTGAAACAGACTGTATTTAATGTGAAATACAGTAGGAAAAGTGTAATTAACATGATAAATGGTTATATACAGCTCCAGAGAGTATTGGAGAAGCAAATCGGACTGCTGAAATGAGCAGCGCAGAGAAAGTGAAATTTCTCGAGTGATTACAGGTAAGGGACTTTTGTGAGTAGTTAGAGATACCTGCACGTATTTTCGTCTGCTTTTACATTCACTTAAAAATTCTGAGGGTCAGAGAAAGTGAATAATAATTATTGTGACCCGATAGTGGTAAATTACGATTTTACCCCTAGTTAGTCAAAAAGTCAACTTTTGTGAAAAGTTGTAAAAAGCATGGAAACCACTATTTTGAGTGTTTAACTGCTATTTAGCAGGAGAATAAATAGATGGGCTAATGATTTTAAGGTTGATGTGAATTAAGCACACTTTATAGTGCTGATTTTGATGTTTTGTAAATCATCCCTTTTTAAAGAGCCATCTATCATATTTTGTGAGAATGAATCGTGTTGGAGCACAGCTTGCACTGGATTTCATATATTTTCCACATACATTAGTGCTGGATTTTGATTCGCACTAGGTTTCCATGACATGCATGATAGAGTACTGGAGTTATTACTCGTACTCAGTTTTATATGATATATGCATGATAGAGTGCTGGAGCGATTAGCTCGTACTCGAGTTTTACATGAGATACATTACAGAGTGCTGGAGCATTGCTCGTACTCGATTCTTCATGATTTATACATGACATAGTATTGAAGCTATTGCTCGTACTTGATTTAATACATGAACTATGCATTGACCTAGTTGCTAGAGGTTTACTCGCACTAGAGTTGAGTTTGTGATGTGAAACAGTGTTTGAGCGGAGTGTCGACTGTGAGTCGCACTCAAAGGCGCGCACTGTATGTGATATATAATACATGTTACAAACCCATGCCCGCATCCTTGTGTGACTGAGTGTCACATTATGTGAGAGGATAGCCGCATGAGGGTATCAGAGATGTGGTATGATATTCCATGGTTTGAGGACTAAGACCTATGGCAGGCACCTCGACTGTGATGTAGGGTCCGCGGGTGTACTTTATACCGTGCTTGGGGAATGGGAGTACACTGTACCGTGTGTTGTTGTGGAGTTGAGGAGGATATAGCTGACGGTTGTGATGGACTGACCCCCCTCCAGTTACAGCAGTGATGCCCCGCACACCGAGTACTGTGTTGCTTGGGATCACATGTCGGATATGATCATAGTCCAGGATACTATTTACATTTCACCACAGAGTCTCACATGATATATCACATTGATTGACTGATTTAAATTACGGATAGACCTGAGGGATGGGTTGGACTCTGATTTTGAGATGTGAATTATTTAATGCCATATTTATTGTGATTTAAATATACATGGCATGATTTACCTAAAGGCATGATTTATATAAAGATGCTTTGTTTTGCACTACATGCCTACATTTGAGAAAGAAAGCATGATTTCTGTACATGGGATTTAATTTGTACAAGTATACATATATATATATATATTTAAAGACATGCTTTTAAAGTGAGTTAAGGAAATAATGTTTTCATGGCATAGCATTATTTTGAGTAGATAGTGTAGATATCTACTTGCTTGCCTGATTTCCTTACTGAGTGCGTTGTATGCTCACCCGTCTTTCTTTACATCTCTCTACAGAGCATCAGCAGTAGAGCGAGAGTTATTGAGGGATAGTGTTCCTGAGTCCACCGCTAGTTCCTATCGATCGCCAGGTATACAGACTTTGTATGGTTATATATCTAAACATAGAAACAGCACAGTGGTATACGATATATACAATGGGGAATGTATTTGTATTAGATTTTATATAATCTTATATATATTATAAAAGCAGTTACAGTCAGTAACAGTATATTGACATGTATTTATGATAATGGATAATGTGGTAAGCGAGGATTCTGACATCGAATCACAGCCTAACCATTGAAGAGAGGAAAGGTAAGTTAAAAATGAGAAAAATTTGTAGTGATTTTGGTTAAAGTCATGGATTGAGAACGGGTCCTGACAGAATGGTATCAGAGCCGAGGTTAGTCTGATGTGAGTCGGTGTTAGAAAATAGGAAAGTGTACATCCCCATAGTACTGTGTTGTGTTTAGATATAACTATGTATACCAGATAGGAAACGAACTAATTCATGATTATAAATGCAGGAACTTTGCGAATATGGCAAATACGCGTAGTGGTAGAGTTACGAGAGGTAGGGCTCGCGGCCGGGGAGATAAACCCGATGGATGAGCTGCTGCCGAACCATTACCTACGCATGAGACTCCAGGTGCTACTGAGGCACCTGAGTGTACTGAGATGCGCTTTACGAGATTAAAGCGTAGTCTTGAGACGATTGTAGAGATGTTGGCACAGACGATGCCAGGTAGGCAATGACAGGAGGCATGAGCTGCGACAAGAGAGGCAGTTGCCCCTAACACTCCTACACAAACGACTCATGCACCGAGGACAGTAGATACTCGAACACCCCCATCGATTTCGGGTGGTAGTGGATTAGGGTATGGATGTGATCTGTATCAGTTGCGAGAATTCCAGAAGTTTAGACCTCCATCCTTTAGTGGGGTCAAGGACCCTATAGCTGCTGAGGAGTGGTTGGCGGAGATGGAGAAACTTTATGGATTCTTCGAGTGTACGACCTCAGAGATGGTCGCATTTACAGCGTTCCTACTGAAGGGAGCTACAGAGCATTGGTGGAAGTCCACCCGACCTATATTGAGAGCCCGACACACGGACATTAGTTGTGAGATATTTCAGGAGGCCTTTAGGAGGCAGTTTGTTCCCGATACCGCACAACGGAAATTACAGGCAGAGTTTTTAGGACTAAACCAGGGGAGTTTATCTGTGGATGAGTATGAGACTCGATTCCTATCCCTAGGGAGATATGACCCCGATACCATGTATAGTGAGGCCCGAAAGGTCCACAGGTTTATCGACGGGTTGAGACCAGTTCTACGGTCCAGGTTGGTTCCATTAGACATAGCCACCTATGAAGAAGCAGTGCGCAGGGTGCAATTATGTGAGCAAGATTACGAGAGAAATGCTTCCGAGTTTGAGAAGTTTAGTCGTAGTCGAGATATACAGAAGAAGAGGCCGACTAGAGATTTCAGTTATCGAGGAGGGAAGATATTCTTCAGTAAGAGATCACGGGTGGAGGAGGCACGAGAGCGATATGCTAGACCTCCTGCTTATCCAACTGTAGCCCCAGCAAAGGGCATTGTCATAGGAGGACAGAGACCTGCTGTTGATTAGTGCAGAAGATGCGGTAAACAACATGGAAGTAGACCGTGTCTGCTGACTCCTATTATATGTTTTCGATGTGGGAAACAAGGGCATATGGCTAGAGATTGCCCAGAGACATTTGTGACTGCACCACTGAGGGGCAGGGAGCCTGATAGAACTCCAGCTGGTACGTCTACTCAAAGAGGTAGAGCGACAACAGAGGAGAAGGGGAAACAGGTGATGGGTCAAGGGCAAGTACATGCTTTGGACCAGGGGACAGCCGATGCTGCATCGGATGTGATTCAAGGTTTCATTGCGTACTTGGTAGATATGGATAAGGCACATCCGGAGTTTGTAGATATTACTGTGGTCAGTGAGTACCCAGATGTTTTTTCGGATGAATTGCCAAGGTTACCACCAGACAGAGAGATAGAGTTCTGTATAGATTTGGTGCCTGGTACGGAGCCTATTTCGAGACCACCATATCGCATGGCCTTAGTTGAGCTGGAGGAGCTCAAGAGACAGTTACAAGAGTTGTTGGATAGGGGTTTTGTTCGATCGAGTGTTTCACCTTGGGGAGCACTGATTCTATTTGTGAGGAAGAAGGATGGGAGCCTCCGATTATGTATAGATTATCGATTGTTGAATAAGGTCACCATCAAGAATAGATACCCCCTTCCACGTATTGACGACTTGTTAGATCAGCTTCAGGGAGCACAGATCTTTTCTAAGATTGACCTAAGGTCTGGGTATCATCAGCTGAAAGTTCAGATGGAGATGTACCCAAGACAGCATTTCGTACCCGATATGGCCATTATGAGTTCTTGGTCATGCCATTCGGACTGACGAATGCTCCAGCTGCTTTCATGGCTTTGATGAACGATGTGTTCAAGCCATATTTGGACCAGTTTGTTATCGTCTTTAACATATTGGTGTATTCGAGATCCAAGGAGGAGCATGAGGAGCACCTCAGGATCGTGTTACAAACTCTACGAGAGCAGGAGTTATATGCTAAGCTCAGTAAGTGTGACTTTTGGTTGTCACATATCTCATTTTTTGGACATGTTGTATCGAGAGATGGTATATCAGTTGATCCATCTAAGATAGAGGCTATAGCTCAGTGGGAACAGCCAAGGACAGTCATCGAGTCAGGAGTTTTCTGAGTTTAGCTAGATACTATCGAAGATTCGTTGAGGGATTTTTTAAATTGGCTGCTCCGTTGACATGTCTTACTCGAAAGAGTGTACCGTTCGTATGGAACGAGGATTGTGAGAAGAGTTTTAAGGAGTTGAAGTGTCGATTGACCACCGCTCTGATTCTCACTATCCCTACCAGCTCAGGAGGATTTACTGTGTATACCGATGCTTCACATCAGTGACTGGGCTGTGTATTGATGCAGGATGGGAAGGTAGTTGCTTATAGATCCAGACAGCTGAAGGATCATGAGAAGAACTATCCGACCCACGATTTTGAGCTAGCAGTAGTAGTGTTTGCATTGAAGGTATGTCGCCACTACTTGTATGGCAAGAAGTTTCAGATATTTACCGACTACAAGAGCCTCAAGTATCTGTTCTCACAGAAAGAGTTGAACATGAGACAGAGAAGATGGCTAAAGATTTTGATGTAATCCTAAGGATGTATTGGCTGGCTGAAAATCATGTTGTTATGGATTGCCATGTAAAAACTTTGATGTTTCCAAAGATAGACAATCTTATAGTAAATTTTTTGAAATGAAATTAAAGAACATGATTATTATAAGTGTGATGAGTACAATCTTGATACATGATGTATGAAAGATATATCTGTTTATCAATCTTATGTGTGAATATGATGATTTATGAGTACTAATGGTGGAAAGAATAATGTGAAGGGTTCATCGCTTATGTGATTGAGACGGATAAGGCACGTCCGAAATTGGGAGACATACCAGTGGTTAAGGAGTTTTCAGATGTCTTTTCGGATGAATTACCAGGGTTACCTCCAGATAGGAAGATGGAGTTTGGTATAGAGTTGGCACCTGGTACAGAGCTGATATCCAAGCCACCATACAAAATGGCTCAAGTTGAGTTGGAAGAATTAAGGAAATAGTTGCAAGAGTTACTAGAGAAGGGGTTCATCAGGCCGAACGTCTCACCTTGGGGAGCACCGGTTCTGTTTGTAAGGAAGAAGGATGGAAGCCTTCGACTGTGTATAGATTACTGATTATTGAATAAGGCCACCATCAAGAATAAGTATCCCCTTCCATGTATCGATTACTTGTTTGATCAGCTTAAGGGAGCGCAGGTCTTTTCCAAGATAGATCTGAGATCAGGGTACCATCAGTTGAAGATACGAGGTAGAGATGTACCCAAGACCGTTTTTTGCACTCGGAATGGACATTATGAGTTTATGGTTATGCCATTCGGGTTGATGAATGCTCCCGCAGCTTTTATGTCGTTGATGAATGAGGTATTCCACCAGTATTTGGATCGATTTGTTATTGTATTTATTGATGATATACTGGTGTACTCAAGGTCTAGAGAGGAGCATGAAAGACATTTAAGGATAGTGCTATAGACCCTCAGAGAGAAGAAGTTGTATGCTAAACTTAGTAAGTGCGACTTTTGGTTGGAACAGATCTCTTTTCTAGGTCATATAGTATCAAAAGATGGAGTGTCGGTGGATCTATCTAAGATTGAGGTCGTAGTTCAGTGGTAGAGACCCCAAACAGTGACAGAGATCAGAAGTTTCTTGGGTTTAGCTGGGTATTACCGAAGGTTTGTAGAGGGATTCTCAAGGTTGGCTGCTCCTTTAACACGTCTCACAAGGAAGAATGTGGAGTTTGTATCGGACGATAAGTGTGAGGAAAGTTTTGAGGAGTTGAAAAGGAGGTTAACCACAGCTCCGATCCTCACCATTCTTACTAGCTCAGGAGGTTTCTCGGTGTATACGGATGCTTCACACCTTGGACTGGGCTGCGTATTGATGCAGGATGGGAAGGTAGTAGCCTATGGATCTAGACAGTTGAAGGATCATGAGAAGAACTACCCGACCCATGACTTGGAGTTGGCAGTGGTGGTGTTCACGCTGCAGATATGGCGCCACTACCTCTATGGTGAGAGATTTCAGATTTACACGGATCATAAGAGCCTTAAGTACCTATTCTGGTAAAAAGAGTTAAACATGAGACAGAGGAGATGGCTCTAGCTCTTAAAGGATTGTAATTGTGAGATCTTGTACCACCCGGGTAAAGCGAATGTGGTTGCTGATGAATTGAGTACGAAGCATATCAGAATGGTATTATTTATGATGATCAGGGAACACGAGCTGTTCGAACAGTTCACTTACCTCAGTTTGAATGTGACCTCGCCCAGTGCTGATGGTGATGTTATGGTAGCTAGCCTGCAGTTGGAACTAGATCTGGTAGATCAAATCCGACAGGCTCAGCGGATTGATCAGCAGTGCAGTGATATTGTTGGGCAGATACAGAGGGGTACAAAGATGGACTTTAAGTTGAGTTCAGATGGATTGTTGAGGTTCAGAGGTAGGATATGTGTTTCGGATGATGCAGAGATCAGAAGGTTGATCTTGATAGAGGACGATACATCCAGGAAATACCAAGATGTATCAAAACCTTCGAACGGTTTATTGGTGGTCTGGGATGAAAAAGCACATTGCTGAATATGTTGCGAAGTGTCTCGTTTGTCAACAGGTGAAGGTAGAGCATCAGAAGCCTGCAGAGTTATTGCAGCCTCTATCGATACCGACGTGGAAGTGGGAGTACGTCACCATGGATTTTGTGATGGGATTACCGAGGACCCGCAGAGGTCATGATGCCATATGGGTGATTGTGGATCGGTTGACGAAATCAACCCATTTTCTAGCTATGAGAGCTGCCGATACTCTGAGCCAGTTAGCAAACCTATATGTGCGTGAAATAGTGAGGCTACATGGAATTTCAGTAAGCGTTGTTTCTAATAGGGATACCCGCTTCACTTCCCACTTTTGGGAACGTTTTCAGTAAGCGATGGGGACCCAGTTGAGTTTTAGCACCGCGTTTCATCCTCAGACAGATGGTCAGTCAGAGAGGACTATATAGACCTTTGAGGATATGTTGAGAGCGTGTGCATTGAATTTTGGAGGCTCTTGGGATGACCATTTGCCACTCGTAGAGTTCGCCTATAATGACAGTTTTCATGCGAGTATCGGGATGGCACCATATGAGGCATTGTATGGGCGTAAATGTCGTTCCCCTATTGGACGGGAAGAGGTTGGTGACAGACAGATTTTTGTTCCTGACTTGGTTAGATAAGCCTCTGAGGACGTCCAATTGATATGTGAGAGGTTACGAACAGCTCAGAGCAGACAAAAGAGTTATGCTGACAAGAGACAGAGACCACTAGAGTTTGATGTGGGTGAGTCGGTGTTCTTAAAAGTTTCTCCATCGAAGGGAATTATGAGATTTGGGAAGAAGGGAAAGTTGAGCCCTCGATATATAGGGCCATTTGAGATACTTGATAAGGTGAGAGATTAGGCTTATAGATTGGCATTGCCACTAGAGTTGGCAAGTGTGCATAACGTCTTCCACATATCCATGTTAAGGAAGTATCACCCGGACCCCGCGCATGTGATAAAGTATGAGCCTTTGGAGGTCAATGAAGGTATAACATACATTGAGAAGCCAGTTCGGATACTAGATAGAAAAGATAAAATGTTGAGGACAAAGACAATTCCCTTGGTGAAAGTCCTTTGGCAACATCACACTGTGGAAGAAGCCACATGGGAATTGGAGAGTTTGATGCGGGAGAAGTATCCCAAGTTATTCACAGATTAAATTGGTTCTAATTTGGAGGACCAAATTTTCTAAGTAGGGGAGAATGTGAGACCCCGTATATGTATAATTGTATATAGGTACATAGAAATGTAAATGAAGTCATAAGTTTGATGATACATTTGTAATGTGAAGTATATGTAATGTAAGTCCATAAGATTATGTACACACTTGTAATAAGAGTTGTGATTGTACATACAAGTTACATTATGAATGAGTATGAAGAAATGGACTTAAACATGTGAAGAATGTGAATGGAATAGAATATGAGTAGTGTGGTAAAATGGAAGGAAGATTTGAATAAGTTGTGCACTTCCATTTGATTTATATCATGGACAATTATCTATAAGAAGATTCTACACAAGTTTTAATATGTATGAAGTATTAATGGATGTCATTTTCAAGTCTCAAAGATGATTGGATGAGAAAATGACCATGGTAGCAAATTAAGGATGTTTTGGTATAAGTTTCTACAGGAAACTGCAGCAAAATCTAGAAATTATGCAGGCCAGATCGATCTCATAGGATAAGAGATCGATCTGGATGAGCTGAAATGCTTATATTTGAGCAAACGAATAGGGAAGATCGATCTCTACTAGGGCCAGATCGATCTCCTAAACAGTCTGTAATGAAAAAATCGATCCTCAAGCATACAGATCGATCTCCTTAGCTCTCTGTTTGGAGCAGATCATTCTCAAGTTTCGACAGATCGATCTCATGCTTAAAATGTCGTGAAAAAGAGGAATTTAAGGGGACCAGATCGATCTCCTCCTTGTGCAGATCAATCTCCTCAAGCTATTTCTATAAAAAGGGCGTTGAAAATATGCAGATTTCGAGACAAAACCATTTCCTTCCTTTTTCAACCCAAAACCTAGTTTTCTCTCTCTAAATCCAACCATTTTCTACGAGATTTGAGGGAAGACTATTAGAGGCAAAGTTGTTCACATCAAGGAGAAGAACAACATAGGTTGGAGGCATTTCCCCATTTGTTGGATTGACTGAACAAAGGGCATTTCTGACTGGAGCAAAGAGGAAATCCAAAGAGGTAAGTTTCTAGTGCACAAATCCAAGTACATTTGTCTAGTTGATGATTATGAAGTTGATTTGGGTGTGCACATTGTGGGTAGAACTACCTAGTATGCCATGAAATGAATATAACCTAGAAATAGGTTAGTGTGAGAAGTCAAATGTGGTGGAATAAATGATGAATGGGATATCTTGAGATGATAATGGTGTTGAGGAGATAATTTTAAGATAATAATATGGAATGAATAGAGAGGCTTACCCAAAAAGGGTAAAATGAGTGTTTAAGGCATTGGGTGGAACGTATAGTTGAACGAGAGTTAGCAATACTAACTTGAACGTATGATAAATAAATTGTAGCCTCCGAGGATACACCGGAACGAGTTGAGCCAAGAGCGTGAGAAGCTAAGAGGAAAAGAGTTAGACCAAATAAATCGTGGTAAGGGAATTGTGTGGATTCTTAGAGATATCTATGCGCAATTTGGGCGCTTAAATGCTTTGCTAGATTGCATGAGATGTTAGGAAGTGAAATTGGGTGATTGAAGCCAAAAAGTTGGGTGTTTGAGAAATGTGCATGAAAACAAAGGCATATTGCTTTGAAAATCATGTTTTATTGCTTTTTAGCAAATGATTTGGTAGGTTGGCTAATATTTGAAATGATTTGCAAAAGAGTTAAGTTTTTTGGTTTGTTAACCATACTTTGCAAAGAATTGAGCCACCTACATGATTTCGTGAGAATGAAAGCGTGCTAGAGCAGGACTCGCACGAGATTTGTGTTTTATATGCATGAGTGCTGGAGCTTAGCTCGTACTAGTTTTCACATGGATTTCATATTGGTTTTGGCATGGTGCTTGGAGCTTAGCTCGCACTAGATGCCAACCTTGTTTGTTGTCATGCTTGGAGTTTCAGGTAAACTGGGTGTCACATCGAGTAAATAGGCTCGCATGTGCATTGTTTTGACATGATTGATTAGCCGTGTTAGGAGCTTCGGGTAGACAAGAGGTCGTACTGATTAAATAGGCTCACACGTGCGTTTTGAGATGTGGCGTGATATGATGTGTTGATTGGGTCTATGGAGTACGTTGTACCGTGCATGTAGCATGGAGTGCGTTGTACCGTGTTGAGATTATGATGTGCCGTCTTTGGACGAGATCTGCTATGGACCGACGGGCAGGATTTGACCCACCTCCCGTGTGGAAGCAGATAGTGGTGAATGCTTGTACACCTGATCCGTGTAGCCGGTATCACAGGTTATGGCCATAGACCTAAAGGTTATTACCTTTTATTGAATTGCCTATCTCACATGTCTAATGCTTTGTGAATAAATCCATGTTTGAAACGATTTGTGGGTCAGGACAGTCCGAGGGAGGGGCTGAGACCTGACAAGTGTTGGATTAATTTGTTAATGGTTTTAAAGTGCACCGAAGCATGATGATTAATGCCATGCTTTATTGTGAAAAATGCATGATGATTTATGCCATGCTTTGTTGTGAAAAATGCATGATGATTTATGCCATGCTTTATTGTGAAAAATGCATGTTGATTTATGCCATGCTTTATCGTGAAAAATGCATAATGGTTAATGTCATGCTTAGTTGAGAAAACGCATGATGGTTAATGCCATTTTTTATTGTGAAAAATGTATGATGATTTATACCATGCTTTGAATTGAATTGTGCACTGGATTTTAATAGCATGAATGCCTTACATACCATTAACACAATCATACACTCATGTTTTGAGATAAAATGATGAATTAAATGCTTTTAAGCATGGCATCATGATCACATAGATAGTGCAGTATCTACCTGTTCGCATGATTGCCTTACTGAGCGTGTGGTTTACTCACCCCCCTTATTTTCCCCCTCTCTACAGAGTGTTGAGTATAGATTGAACGTGACTGGAGGCTTATCCCTTTTGGTAATCCGCTGCATCCCATCGCGTAAGGTATACACACTGTTGTAATTTTGTATCTAAACTAGACATAGCACAGTAGCATTTTGTATGTATACATTGGGGATGTAAACCAATGTAACACTTGTAAACAGTAACTCTGATGTAATTATAAAAGTGTTTACTTCTAAAATTATTTTACAAATTGAATTGGTATGGTGGAGTGAGTTAGACGTCCACACACAACCCAACTATTGAGGAGAGTTGCTGTTCACAATTGAGGTAGGGACGAATAATAAATGATGCATGAAAATGCGAAAAATTTGTACGTATTTTTGTAAGTTGAGGGTCATGACAGTATATGATAATTTGATGCACAAACAAGTTACATTTCATATGAATTATAAGAAATAAATGTTTTTGAGTTCTAAGTGTGAATGGAATGATAAATGAATGTGGAAATGATTGAGTATGAGTTTAAATGAGGAATTTACAATAAAAAGGGTGCAGGATGAAGGCCAGATCGATCCCATGCAAGGAGAGATCGATCTCATGGCCAGGAAAACACAATGTCATGCATCCTGAAAGAGGGAGATCGATCCCTCACTCAAGCATATAGATCCCCATTACTCTCAGGCTGGACTAGATCGATTTCCCCTTAAGGCCAGATCTATCTCCTAAGCTCTCTGCTTGAGATAAATCGATCCTGTTTCATTGAGCAGATCGATCTCATGCAACATTGCGGATCGATCACTTGCATTCAATAGATCAATCTCATGCTTTCAAAATGTCGAGGAATTGAGGAATTTAAGCAAGGCCAGATCGATCTCCACCCTATGCAGATCGATCTCATCAAGCCATTTCTATAAAAAGGGATCAGTTGGATCTGCATTTCATGGGAAACAAGTTCATTCTTCCATTTCAATCTAAAACCTAGCTTTCTCACTATAAAATCATCCTACTTCCATAAAGATGTAAGAAAAAGCCATTAGAGCAAAGTTGTTCATTTCAAAGAGAAGAACAACATAGTTTGGAATCAATACCCCATTGGTTGGGTTGAAGGAGCAAGGAGTGCTCTTATTTGGAGCAAGAAAAAAATTAAGCTAGGTGAGTTTCTAATACACCAAACTCAAGATATATCTATCTAGTTGTTGTTGTGAGATGATTGGTATGTGTATTGATGATTGAAACTACCTAGAATGTAATAGAACAAGTAAAACCTAGAATGAGTCTAGTGTGAGAAAATGTGTTATGGGTGAGTTGATGATAAATGGATTGTGTTAAGGTGCTAGTGGAGTAATATGCATGATTTTAAGATGATGGAATGAAACTACATTGTGAGGATAGTCAATTTATGAAAATGAGTACATAAGGTGTTTGACAAAATGCCATAGTGAAGTGAATGATGAACTAGAGACACTATGAGCTTAAATATCAATTTAGTATGAATCAATAGACTCTTGAGAGATAAGTAGAGCAATTAAGAAGAGGCTTTACGAGTAATAATGAAGACTATAGGTTAAATTGACTATAGTAAATGCAAGTGTTGTGTTATATTTGACTAAATTGACGTGAAACGTAATCTCGTGCAATTCCAAAGACTTTGTTTGAGGCGAAACAAACCGCGCAATCAAGCAGCTCTAAGGAAGTGGAATCACGCGACGCGATTCTAGGTAAGGGAATTCTGTGAGCGTATAGAGATAGCTGCTCGTATTTTGTGGGTGAATATAAGGCTTGTAAAACACTTAGTTATTTAGAAAAGGATTTATGATTGTGTGGACAACTATGAGTATATATGGTTTGATTTCGAAGTGAAACTTATAAAAATGGATAGTAAGGCTAATAATTGCATTAATCACATGTTTTGATGTTTTTTACGAAAACACATTGCTTTGGTTTAAGCAAAATGACGGATAGGCTGGATAGTGATTTCCTGATTTTGTGAAAAAGCACAAGTGAGGTGTTAACCATGATTTTTGAGAAAGTTGTGTTGAATAAAGCCACCTATCGTATTTACGTGAGTTAAAATCATGCTGGAGCCTCGCTCGCACTGGATTTTGGTGTTTTCACATGTATGAAACGTGTTGGAGCTTAGCTCACACCTTGATTTGAATTATGACGATGTTTTTATAAACCATACTGGAACTTTTACTCGTACGTGGATTTTGATTGACTTTCTTATGCATATAACCATACTGGAGCTATGCTTATACGTGATTTCTTCACGATTTTATGCATAAAGTCGGACTAGAGCGGTGCTCGTATGAAGAGATTTATTGATGATTCATGAATTATGCTAAAGCTTAGCTCGCACAGGTTTTCACACTGTGGTATGTAAGATGTCATGGAGATGGTAAGATGTGAGACCCCGTATATGTATAATTGTAATATGTACATAGAAATGTAAAGGGAGTTATACTATAAATTCATAAGTGAAGTGTATGTAATGTAAGTCTATCAGTTTAAGGTACACACATGTAATAAGAGTTGTGATTGTACATACAAGTTACATTATGTATGAATGTGAAGAAATGGACTTAAACATGTGGACAAAGTGAGTAGAATGGATTATGAGTAGTGTGGTAAAATGGAAGGAGAATTGCATAAGTTGTGCACTTCCATTTGGTTTATATCATGTACCTTTGGGTGTACAAAGATTCTACACAAGTTTTAATGTGTATGAAGTATTATGGGATATCATTTTCAAGTCTCAAAGATGATCGGATGAGGAAATGACCATGGCAACAAAATGTATGAAGTTTGGTATGAGTTGTTGCAAAAAAACTGCAGAAAATCTAGAAATATGAAGGCCATATCGATCCCATAGGATGAGAGATTGATCTAGAAGAGCCAAAAAGCTCTTATTTGAGCAATGAAATAGAGTAGATCGATCCTTAATGGAACAGATCGATCTCCTTAGCTCTCGGGTTGGAAGTAGATCGATCTCCCCTAAGACCAGATCAATCTCCTTAACCTTCTGTTTGAAGCATATCGATCTCCCCTATTCAACAGATCGATCTCCTACTTCAAAATGTCTTGGAAAATAGGGATTTTAAGAGGACCAGATCGATCTCCACCCAAGGCAGATCGATCTCATCAAGCTGAATCTATAAATATGTAATAGTTGGATCTGCATTTTCGAGACAAAAACCAATCTTTCCTATTTCCAACCTAAAAACCTAGCTTTCTCACTCCTAAATCCACACATTTTCAGTAAGATTTGAGGGAAAGCTATTAGAGACAAAGTTGTTCACATCAAAGAGAAGAACAATATAGTTTGGAGGCATTTCCCCACTTGTTGGATTGAAGGGTCAAAGGTGAATTTCCATTGGAGCAAAGAGGAAATCAAGCTAGGTGAGTTTCTAAATGAAATAACTCAAGTACATTGTGTAGATATTGATTTTGGAGTTGTTTGGTATGCATAGAAAGGATAGAAACTACCTAGGAAGTAATGAATCCACCATGACCTAGAAATGGTCTAGTGTGAGAAAGTGAAATGTGTTGAAATTAATGATGAATAGGATATATTGAAGTTAATAATAGTGTTGGGGTATGATTTTAAGGTGTTGTTAGTGAATAAATTGTGAGATTTACCTAAAAAGGGGTAAAATGTGGATTTAGGCATTAGTAAATGCAAAGATGGGTTATATTGACTAATGAGGTCAAATGTGAGTTGACAACTTTAACTTAAGTGGTTTGGATGATATGAATTGCAACTTTCGAGGATACACCGGAACAAGGCGAGCCAAGAGCTTAAGAAGCTAAGAGGAA
Source organism: Firmiana major (assembly GCA_033439115.1). Classification (NCBI taxonomy): domain Eukaryota; kingdom Viridiplantae; phylum Streptophyta; class Magnoliopsida; order Malvales; family Malvaceae; genus Firmiana; species Firmiana major. The sequence continues at coordinate 15,209,562 of CM065899.1, read as the reverse complement.
AAGAGAGTCGCACTCAAGTAAATTGAGGTAAGGGAATTTCATGGACTCTTAGAGATATCTGTGCGCAATTTAGGCGCTTAAATGCTTTGCTAGAATGCATGAGATGTTAGGAAATGAAATTGGGTGATTGAAGGGCAAAAGTTGGGTGTTTGAGAAATGTGCATGAAAATAAAAGCATAATGCTTTGGAAAATCATGTTTTATTGCTTTTTAGCAAGTGATGGGTAGGTTGGCTAGCATTTGAAATGAATTGTAAAAGAAATGAGTTGTTTCGGTTTGTTAACCACACTTTGCAAAGAAATGAGCCACCTACATTGTTTTCGTGAGAATGAAAGCGTTCTAGAGTATGACTCGCATGAGATTTGACGTGTTTTATACACATGAGTGCTAGAGCTTAGCTCGCACTGGTTTTCACATGGATTTCATACTGGTTTTCGCATGGTGATTAGAGCTTAGCTCGCACTAGATACCCACCTTATTTGTTACCGTGCTTGGAGCTTCGGGCAGACTGGGTGTCAAACCGATTAAATAGGGTCGCACGTACATTTGTGATATTTTGACATGTTGTTGTCATGTTAGGAGCTTCGGGTAGACAAGAGGTCGTACCGATTAAATAGGCTCACATGTGCGTTTGAGATGTGGCGTGATATGATATGTTGATGTGGGTCCATAGAGTACATTATACCGTGCAGGTAGCATGGAGTACATTGTACCGTGTTGAGATGTGATATGCCATCTTCAGACGAGATCTGCTATGAACCGGTGGGTAGGATTTTACCCACCTCTTGTGTGGAAGCAGATAGTGGTGATATACCGCACACCTGATCCATGTAGTCGGTATCACAGGATATGGCCATAGTCGTAGAGGGTATTACCTTTTATTGAATTGCCTATCTCGCATGTCTATTGTTTTATGAAGAAACCCATGTTTGAAATGATTTGTGGGTCAGGACAGTCCGAGGGATGGGCTGAGACCTGACAAGTGTTGGATTGATTTGTTAATGGTTTTAAAGTGCACCGAAGCATGATGATTAATGCCATACTTTATTGTGAAAAATGCATGATGATTAATGCCATGCTTTATTGTGAAATATGCATGATGATTTATACCATCCTTTGAAATGAATTGTGCACTAAATTTTAATAGCATGAATGCTTTACATACCATTAACACAAGCATGAACTCATATTTTGAGAAACGATGAAAAGTATGATTTGAGCTTGGCATCACGATCACGTAGATAGTGCAGTATATACCTATTCGCATGATTGCATTACTGAGCATGTGGTTTGCTCACCCCCTTATTTCCCCCTCTGTACAGAGCCTTGAGTATAAATTATGGGCGACTGGAGGCTTATCCCTTTTGGTATCTGCTGCATCCCATCGCGTAAGGTATACACACTGTTGTAATTTTGTATCTAAACTTACGATAGCACAGTAGCATTTTGTATGTAACTATTAGGGATTTAAAACAATGTAAACACAAGTAACAACTCTGATATATACATTTATACAAGTGTTTACTCATAAATAATATACAAATTGAATTGGTATGGTGGAGTGAGTTAGACGTCGACACACAACCCAACTATTGAGGAGAGTTGCTATTCACGATTGAGGTAAGGACGAATAATAAATGATGCTTGAAAATGCAAAAAATTTGTACGTATTTTGGTAAGTTGAGGGTCATGATAGAAGTTGGCATCAGAGCTTCAGTTGGTCTGACGTTTGTCGTGTCTAAAATACTTAATAAGTTAAAAAATTTCATTCCCAAGTTACTGTGTTTGTTTAGATATAATTGTGTGTGTGTCAATGGGTTGACTAAGTAATTTGTTGTGAATGTAGGGAATTGAGTAATTATGCCTAATACCAGTGGTGGTAGAGGGGCGAGGGTGCAAGTTAGAGGCCGTAGAGGTAGGCCTGGGTGTCGTGTTGAGCCAAAAACACACGAGGCTCAGGATGATATTGAGTTATAGGCTGAGGTTAAGCATGCTCCATAAGGGCCAAAGGAGAGACTCGAGAGTATTGAGGCTCGCTTCCCGAGGATTGAGCAAAATATTGAGATGATTTTGGAGTTGGTCACCCAATCTTTACCTAGAGTTGGCGGTAGACAGAGTCTCGCTACTTAGGGTGATGCTGAGCAGGCGACAGCTCCTGAGGCACGGGCAAGGCAACCCATAGACCTCAGATGACAGATACCCCACCTGCCCAGGATATGCCTACACCTATTACTACACCATAGGCTAGTAGAGGCTAGCGTTACGGTTGTGATTGGGACAGACTGCGACAATTCCAGAAGTTTAGACCGCCCTCTTTCAGCGGAGTTAAGGACCCAGTGGCAGTTGAGGATTGGATTAGTGAAATCGAGAAGTTGTATGGGTTCTTCGAGTGTACTACCACCGAGATGGTAGCGTTTGTCACTTTTATGCTGAAGGGGTCAGCAGAACATTGGTGGAAATCCATCCGGCCTATTTTGAGTACCCGGCATACTGAGATCAGTTGGGAGATATTTTTGGAGGCATTTCAGAGACAGTATGTTCCGGATACTGCACAACGGAAGATGAAAATGGCATTTTTGGGACTAACCCAAAGGAGCAGGACTGTGGATGAGTATGAGACTACTTTTATCTCCCTGGACAGATATGATCCCAACACTATAAGTAATGAGGTTAAGAAGATCCAAAAATTTATGGATGGATTGAGACCGACCATCAGGTCTAGACTAGTTCCCCTGGATATACCGACCTATGAGGAGGCAGTCCGCAGGACGTAATTATGTGAACAAGATATTGATAGAATCACCTCAGAGTTTGGAAAGGTTAGTAAAGTGAGGGACAGAGATAAGAAGAGACCAATGATGGATAGAGGCTTCAACTATAAGGGAAGTAAGAGATTTTTTGGAAAGAGACCGAGGATCGAAGAGATCCGGGAGAGGACAGTTAATACTCCCATGTATCCGGCCATTGCTCCAGCTAAGGGAATTGTGATTGGAGGGTCACGACCTACTACGGAACAGTGTGGCAAGTGTGGTAGGTACCATGGAACTCGACCATGTTATGGACCTCAGGTAGTGTGCTTTAGATGTGGGAAATCAGGGCACATGAGCAGAGATTACCCAGAGATGAGAGAGAGAGCCCCATAGAAGGGCAGGGAGCCAGAGAGAGCTCTAGTTAGGACAATTACTCTGAGAATGAGGGCTACAGCTGAGGAAAAGGGGAAGCAAGCACTGGGTGTAAGCAGAGGGTGAGTGCACGCCTTGGACTAGGACACTGCGGATCAATCTTTGGATGTGGTTAAAGGTACCATCCAAACCTTTGATTGAGAAGCATATGTATTGTTTGATCTTGGTGCCACGCATTCCTTTATATCGCCATCGTTTGTATGTAAATTGTTGAAGTATGTAAAACCCACACTGCTTGATAAGATGTTGATGATATCTACCCCTATGAATGATAGTCAGTTGACTGAGCATGTATATAGAAGTTGTAAGATGAGGATAGGAGGTAAAGAAATGGTAACTGATTTGATCTTATTAAATATGAGTGATTTTGATGTAATCCTAGGGATGGATTGGCTGGTTGCAAATCATGTTGTTATGGATTGTCATGCAAAAACTTTGATGTTTCCAAAGATAGACAACCTTGTAGTAAATTTTGTGAAATGAAATTAAAGAACATGATTATTATAAGTGTGATGAGTACAATCTTGATACATGATGTATGAAAGATAAATCTGTTTATCAATCTTATGTGTGAATATGATGATTTATGAGTACTAATGGTAGAAAGAATAATGTGAAGGGTTCATTGCATATGTGATTGAGACGGATAAGGCACGTCCGAAATTGGGAGACAAACCAGTGGTTAGGGAATTTCCAGATGTCTTCTCGGATGAATTACCAGGGTTACCTCCAGATAGGGAGATGAAGTTTGGTATAGAGTTGGCACCTGGTATAGAGCTGATATCCAAGCCACCTTACAGAATGGCTCAAGTTGAGTTGGAAGAATTAAGGCGACAGTTACAAGAGTTGCTAGAGAAAGGATTCATTAGATCGAGCGTCTCACCTTAGAGCGCACTGGTTCTCTTTGTAAGGAAGAAGGATGGAAGCCTCTGACTGTGTATAGATTACCGGTTGTTGAATAAGGCCACCATCAAGAATAAATATCCCTTTCCACGCATCGATGACTTGTTGGATCAGTTTAAGGGAGCGTAGGTCTTTTCCAAGATAGATCTAAGGTCAAGGTACCATCAGTTGAGGATACGGAGTGGAGATGTACCTAAGACAGCTTTTCACACCCGGTACGGACATTATGAATTTATGGTTATGCCATTCAGGTTGACGAATGCTCCCGCAGCTTTTATGTAATTGATGAATGAGGTATTTCACCAGTATTTGGATCGGTTTGTTATTGTGTTTATTGATGACATACTAGTGTACTCAAGATCTAGAGAGAAGCATAAGAGGTATCTAAGGATAGTGTTACAGACCCTTCAAGAGAAGAAGTTGTACGCTAAACTCAGTAAGTGTGACTTTTGGTTGGAACAGATCTCTTTTTTGGGTCACATAGTGTCGAAGGTTAAAGTGTCAGCGGATCCATCAAAGATTAAGGCATTGACACAGTGGCAGAGACCCCAGACAGTGACAGAGATCAGAAGTTTTATGGGTTTAGCTAGGTATTATCGAAGGTTTGTAGAGGGATTTTCGAGGTTAGCTGCTCCTTTAACACGTCTCACAAGGAAGAGTGTGGAATTTGTGTGGGACGATAAGTGTGAGGAAAGTTTTCAGGAGCTGAAAAAGTGATTGACTATAACTCCCGTGCCCCCCATTCCTACCAGCTCTGGAGGGTACTCGGTGAATGCGGATACTTCACACCAAGGACTGGGCTATGTATTGATGCAGGATGGGAGGGTAGTAGCCTATGGATCGAGACAGTTAAAGGATCATGAGAGGAACTACCCGATCCACGACTTAGAGTTGGCGACCATAGTGTTTGCATTGAAAATATGGTGCCATTATCTTTATGGTGAGAGATTTCAGATCTACACAGATCATAAGAGCCTTAAGTACCTGTTCTCACAGAAAGAGTTGAACATGAGACAAAGGAGATGGATCGAGCTCTTAAAGGATTATTATTGTGAGATTTGTACCACTCGGGTAAAGCAAATGTGGTTGCTGATGCATTGAGTAGGAAACATCTCGGGATGGTGTCATTCATGATGGTCAGGGAACACAAGTTGTTGGAACAGTTCACGAACCTCAGTTTGGATGTGACCCTGTCCAATGCTGATGGTGGTGTTATGGTAGCTAGCCTACAGTTGGAATCGGATTCGGTAGATCGAATCCGACAGGCTCAGAGGATTGATCAGCAGTGCAATGATATTGTCGGGTAAATACAAAGGGGTACAGAGATGGACTTTGAGTTGAGTTCAGATGGATTGTTGAGGTTCAGAGGTAGGATATGTGTTCCCGATGATGCAAAGATCAGAAGGTTGATCTTGATAGAGGCTCACTCATCGAGGTATACGATACATCCAGGAAGTTCCAAGATGTATCAAAACCTTCGAAAGGTTTATTGGTAGTCTGGGATGAAAAAGCACATTGCTGAATATGTTGTGAAGTGTCTCGTTTGTCAGTAGGTGAAGGTAGAGCATCAGAAGCTTGCAGGGTTATTGCAGCCTCTACCGATACCGACTTGAAAGTGGGAGTATGTCACCATGGATTTCGTGTTGGTATTGCCGAGGACCTGAAGAGTTCATGATGCCATATGGGTGATTGCGGATCGGTTGACGAAATTAGCCCATTTTCTAGCTATGAGAGCTACTAATACTCTGAGCCAGTTAGTGAACTTGTATGTGTGCGAGAGGCTACAAGGAATTCAAGTTTCACTTCCCACTTCTGGGAACGCTTTTAGGAAGCGATAGGGACCCAATTGAGTTTTAGCACCGCGTTTCATCCTCAAACAGATGGTCAGTCAGAGAGGACTATACAGACCCTGGAGGATATGTTGAGAGCGAGCATTGGATTTTGGAGGCTCCTGGGATGACCATTTTCCATTCGCAGAGTTTGCCTATAATAACAGTTTTCATGCGAGTATCAGGATGGCACCATTGAGGCATTGTATGGGAGCAGATGTCATTCCCCTATTGGATGGAAAGAGGTTGGTGACAGACAGATCTTTGCTCCCGACTTGGTTAGACAGGCATCTGAGGATGTCCAACTGATATGTGAGAGATTACGGACAGCTCAGAGTAGACAAAAGAGTTATGCTAATAAGAGACGGAGACCACTAGAGTTTGGAGTGGGTGAGTCAGAGTTCTTGAAAGTTTCCCCTTCGAAGGAAATTATGAGATTTGGTAAGAAGGGCAAGCTGAGCCCTAGATACATCGGACCCTTCGAGATTTTGGAGAGAGTGGGAGACAAGGCTTATAGGTTAGCATTGCCTCCAGAGTTGGTAAGTGTACATAACGTTTTCCACGTATCCATGCTAAGGAAGTATCACCCGGACCCGGCGCATGTGATAAGATATCAGCCATTGGAGCTCGATGAAGGCATGACGTATGTTGAGAAGCCAGTTCAGATACTGAATAGAAAAGATAAAGTGTTGAGGACAAAGATAATTCCCTTGGTGAAAGTCCTTTGGCAACACCACACTGTGGAAGAAGCCACATGCGAATTGGAGAGTTTGATGCGGGAGAAGTATCCTGAGTTAATCACGAATTGAACTGGTTCCAATTTGGAGGACCAAATTTTCTAAGTGGGGGAGAATGTGAGACCTCGTATATGTATAATTGTAATATGTACATAGAAATGTAAATGGAGTTATACTATAAATTCATAAGTGAAGTGTATGTAATGTAAGTCCATCAGTTTAAGGTACACACATGTAATAAGAGTTGTGATTGTACATACAAGTTATATTATGTATGAATGTGAAGAAATTGACTTAAACATGTGGAGAATGTGAGTAGAATGGATTATGAGTAGTATGGTAAAATGGAAGGAGAATTGCATAAGTTGTGCACTTCCATTTGGTTTATATCATGTACCTTTGGATATACAAAGATTCTACACAAGTTTTAATGTGTATGAAGTATTATGGGATATCATTTTCAAGTCTCAAAGATGATTGGATGAGGAAATGACCATGGCAACAAAATGTATGAAGTTTGGTATGAGTTGTTGCAGACAAACTGCAGAAAATCTAGAAATATGAAGGCCAGATCGATCCCATAGGATGAGAGATCGATCTGGAAAAGCCAGAAAGCTCTTATTTGAGCAATGGAATAGAGCAGATTGATCCTTAATGGAACAAATCGATCTCCTTAGCTCTCGGGTTGGAAGTAGATCGATCTCCTTAACCTTCTGTTTGAAGCAGATCGATCTCCCCTATTCAACAGATCGATCTCTTACTTCAAAATCTCTTGGAAAAGAGGGATTTTAAGAGGACCAGATCGATCTCCACCCAAGGCAGATCGATCTCGTCAAGCTGAATCTATTAATATGGAGCAGTGGGATATGCATTTTCGAGACAAAAACCAATCTTTCCTATTTTCAACCTAAAAACCTAGCTTTCTCACTCCTAAATCCACACATTTTCAGTAAGATTTGAGGGAAAGCTATTAGAGACAAAGTTGTTCACATCAAAGAGAAGAACAACATAGTTTGGAGGCATTTCCCCACTTGTTGGACTGAAGGATCAAAGGTGCATTTCCATTGGAGCAAAGAGGAAATCAAGCTAGGTGAGTTTCTAAATGAAATAACTCAAGTACATTGTGTAGATAGTGATTTTGAAGTTATTTGGTATGCAGAGAAAAGATAGAAACTACCTAGAAAGTAATGAATCCACCATGATCTAGAAATGGTCTAGTGTGAGAAAGTGAAATGTGTTGAGATTAATGATGAATAGGATATACTGAAGTTAATAATAGTGTTGGGGTAGGATTTTAAAGTGTTGTTAGTGAATAAATTGTGAGATTTACCTAAAAGGGGTAAAATGTGGATTTAGGCATTGGTAAATGTAAAGATGGGTTATATTGACTAATGAGATCAAATGTGAGTTAACAACTTTAACTCAAGTGGTTTGGATGATTTGAATTGCAGCTTTCGAGGATACATCGAAACCAGGTGAGCCAAGAGCTCAAGAAGCTAAGAGGAAAAGAGAGTCGCACTCAAGTAAATTGAGGTAAGGGAATTTTGTGGACTCTTAGAGATATCTGTATGCAATTTGGGCGCTTAAATGCTTTGCTAGAATGTATGAGATGTTAGGAAATGAAATTGGGTGATTGAAGGGCAAAAGTTGGGTGTTTGAGAAATGTACATGAAAATAAAAGCATAATGCTTTGGAAAATCATGTTTTATTGCTTTTTAGCAAGTGATGGGTAGGTTGGCAAGCATTTGAAATGAATTGCAAAAGAAATGAGTTGTTTCGGTTTGTTAACCACACTTTACAAAGAAATGAGCCACATACATTGTTTTCGTGAGAATGAAAGTGTGCTAGAGTATGACTCGCACGAGATTTGATGTGTTTTATACACATGAGTGCTAGAGCTTAGCTCGTACTGGTTTTCACATGGATTTCAAACTGGTTTTGGCATGGTGATTAGAGCTTAGCTCGTACTATATTCCCACCTTATTTGTTGCCGTGCTTGGAGCTTCTGGCAGACTGGGTGTCGCACCGATTAAATAGGCTCGCACGTGCATTTGTGATATTTTGACATGTTGTTGTTGTGTTAGGAGCTTTGGGTAGACAAGAGGTCGTACCGATTAAATAGGCTCACACGTGCGTTTGAGATGTGGCGTGATATGATATGTTGATGTGGGTCCACGGAGTACGTTATACTGTGCAGGTAGCATGGAGTACGTTGTACCGTGTTGAGATGTGATATGCCATCTTCGGATAAGATCTGCTATGGACCGATGGGCAGGATTTGACCCACCTCCCGTGTGGAAGCAAATAGTGGTGATATCCCGTACACCTGATCCGTGTAGCTGGTATCACAGGATATGGCCAAAGTCCTAGAGGTTATTACCTTTTATTGAATTGCCTATCTCGTATGTCTATTGTTTTGTGAATAAATCCATGTTTGAAATGATTTGTAGGTCAGGACAGTCCGATGGATGGGCTGAGACCTGACAAGTGTTGGATTGATTTGTTCATGGTTTTAAAGTGCACCGAAGTATGAATATTAATGCCATGCTTTATTGTGAAAAATGCATGATGATTAATGCCATGCCTTATTGTGAAATATGCATGATGATTTATACCATGCTTTGAAATGAATTGTGCACTAGATTTTAATAGCATGAATGCTTTACATACCATTAACCCAAGCATGAACTCATATTTTGAGAAACGATGAAAAGTATGATTTGAGCATGGCATCACGATCACGTAGATAGTGCAGTATTTACCTGTTTGCATGATTGCCTTACTGAGTGTGTGGTTTGCTCACCCCCTTATTTTTCCCCTCTCTACAGAGCCATAGTATAGATTGTGGGCGATTGGAGGCTTATCCCTTTTGATATCTGCTGCATCCCATCGCGTAAGGTATACACACTTGAATTATTTTGTATCTAAACTAGACATAGCACAGTAGCATTTTGTATGTAAACATTGGGGATGTAAAGCAATGTAAACACTTGTAAACAGTAACTCTGATGTATTTATAAAAGTGTTGACTTTTGAAATTAAATTGTTATGGATGGATGAGGTAGACATTGACATACAGCCTAACTGTTGAGAGTGTGGTTGTTCACGATCGAGGAAGGATGATTAATAAATGACTCATGAAAAATGCGAAAAATCAGTACGTATTTTGGTAAGTTAAAGGTTGTGACATCGTCTTCTTACCCTTATCCTTACTCTTTCCCTTATAGTTATACTCTGTCTGTGTAACATTTTGACCCCTCTCAATCATATGTGCTCTACCGAGGGCATCCTTGAACTCAGTAATCCATAACCCCAATAGTCGGTCTCGAATGGCTGGCCGTAACCCGACTAGAAACCTCTCAGTACAACGTTCTTCATTTCGGAACGTCTCAAGGTCATACCTCATCAGCATAGTAAACCTACTCTCGCATTCATCTACAGTCATACTGCCCTGTACCAAATTTAAAAAGTCTGTCCGCATCTTCTGCTGGGCAGCTCGTGGAACATACTATTCTCTGAAGGCTGTCAAGAATGCATCCCAACTAATCACCAGATGCTGAGTGGTCAGAAGGATCTTGGTGGATCTCCACCAATACTCTGCTTGGCCTTTCAACATGTACGTGGCCATAGAGACATTCTCTACATCAAAACACCTCAGATAATCAAAGATCTTCTCGAGGTCTATTAGCCACTCTTTAGCCTCTACTGGATTCTTAACTCCCTTGAATGTTGGAGGCTTCATTTTCAGGAAGTCCCTTATCCTACCAATATCCCTTTCTTCTGTCCGAATCTGTATAGGTGGCTGAGGTACCATAGGTACTGGGGGTATTTGTGGAGGAGGAAGTGGAGGTTGTGCTTGTTGAGGAGTTGGCACCGGAGTGGGGATTAGTGCTGTGCCAGCTGAATCAGAGTCATTTGCCCCTAACTGTTTGGCAACCATGGCAGCTATTGATTTCAAGCCTCGCTTGGGGCACTACTTCAAATGCTACTCAAATCGAGCCATTGAGTATTGGGACTCTCTGGCTGCGGTGAAGGGGGTGGAGGTGGCTGAGCTTACCTCCGAGGGCGTCATCATCTTCCACTCATTATGCACGTGATCTAATACTTGCGCGTAAACCAAAGATCAAATCTTATCTTCATTAGGTATACATTGCCTACAACCAGACAAGCACAGACATTTGGGATGTAATTCTATCCTTATTTTTGACACTAATAGTGCTAGACCACCTTCGCTCTGATACCACCTTAAACTGTAACGACCCTTGACCCATGAAAATTTTGGGGGATTTTTTTTTTTAAACTTAAATTTTCCACTTATCCCTTTATTCACTTAGGCTGCATTCTTGTTCAGTGTCAATTTATTTTCTTATTTCTTTATCCATAATTATATTCAAGTTTCACATTTGGATTTATATGACTGATAGAAATTTCGGCAGCATAACGGCTTATATATAAGCCTGCCCACCTACAAACCATATGTTTTTAACAATCCTAGATAACCATAACTACCAAACATGCTTTTCGATTCCACATCATTAAACCAAGACATCCATTTCAAATCAAGAACAATTACTACAAGACAAATTCCCAAAAGGAATATTCTTTACATTTGTTTTCTTACAAATTACATTCCAACAAAATATTTCCAATATATGTCTGTGCATATAAAATGTGTCTGGTAAAGAAATGTAATAGTATACCTTTTTGCGTGTACAAAAAGTAGCATAGGGTATCTCTTTCCCACCAGCCTACGTCGTGTATGCGTCAGGTAGCGCCTGTAGATCACTGCAAATAATCTGAAAGGTAGAGGGGTGAGCTTTTGGGAAAAAGCCCAGTAAGAAAATATGTTTAAAGTAGTTTTGATATGTAAAAGCATGCAAAATCATTCATAAACCAAACTTTTAAAAGATGTGTAAAACTTTCGTTACATGCATAGTTATCATAAGAAAATACGAAGCATGAATTTCTTAGCACGCTTAACTGTTTCAAAACATTTTCATCATTCATAGATGATTTCATAAAATCATCGCCATTCATAAACATTTCATAAAACACAATCATTCTAAACCTTCTTGTCATAAATCATCATAATTGTTCGTAAACATTTGTCATAATCTCATAAAAACATAGTCATTCATCAGCATCATCATCATAATCATAATCATAATCGTGGAGACTAGGCTATAACTAAGTCATGCATACGTTTCATCCTTTGTAGAGGGTCATCATCATACCTATGGCCATGGTGGGGGTTGCAGATTGGATCAGGGTTGTACAACACTTTCATAAAACATGGGTAGTATCTATCTTTTTTACTTTCTCTAGCACTTAGCTAGGGCACGAGTACCAAAGGCACTCTCCGCGTGGGAAACATTCATGCGTGCTGCGCGGGCATGAGACACTACCAAAACATCATCATTTTTAACCACAAGTAGCGAGACATCTACCACACAGGTAGAGTCAAGTGCTACAGGGGCCCTACGTACCGACACTCAAGTGGTGGAGCCGGAGCACCATAAGAAGTAGCCATGCATGAAGCCTATAGTCTCAAAAAAATTCTGTTCTTTTTTTTTTAAATACTTTTGAAAATGTCAAAAGTTTCTTCCAAAGTATAAATATAGAATTACAAACCATTATAAAACTTCCATGCATTTTCATACTTCAGGAAATTCATTTCATAAACATAGATGTACTTAGTGAACATTTACTAAAACGAAATCATGTTTCGTAAATCGTTCCATAACTATGAAAACAATCATAAATCATTTCAAAACATAACATTGCTTCATAAAAATGTTTTTATCAATGTAATGAGGGTTCATTATCAGAACTAAATTAAATTATACCCCTTACCTTGATTTATCAAAAATTCCAAGTTCGAGTAGTGACGCCCCCAAGTATCTCCCTTAAATCCTTCTACGATTCTCCTACATCGAAATTTGTATTTTTAGTATCCTATTTATTCGAATTACCTACGATGCATCAAAATCGAAACCTTGCTTACTTAGGGATAATACACTTGAAATTTAATTCTAACTTCTTAATACTGCATCCAAATATACTTATTTAACCTAATTGAGTTCACCAAATTTCCTCTTTTCTTCCTGTTTTATCATACATATGGAAGTCTAATTCCTACTACAAAGTCTATAGCTACATTCCCAATTAAATCATCCTTTTCTCTTATCATCTTATACATTTTCCTACTTGCTACTACTTTGTGTGTGTATACAATTGTACATATCTAGGCTAAAACATGTATATTTATATTTTGTTCATATGCACTTATACTAACACACACATTTATTATATATATATATATACATAAGTATATATATATATTTATTTATTTATTTATTTTTTATTTTTTTTTTTTTTTTTATTATTTTTATTATTATTATTATTATTATTATTATTATTATTATTTGTCTACTTCTCATTTCTTCTCTTTTTTTTTTTTGTCGATTCAGGACCCGTTTTAAGCTACTCATAAAAATTTCATTACCCTACTTTCATACTCATCATTAGAATAACCCAAATATATCATCCACATGTACAATTCATACTTGTAAGGAAACCCACGAACATTTTAAACCCATAAACCTCTTGCTGGCCGAGACTCTATGCCATTCTCGAGATTATTTTCATCACTTTTACACAATTATAAAATCCACAAAATGACCAAATTCATACTTAATTTATCATTTTCAACCTTCAATTCCAATTCTTAATAATTCAACTCATAATATCTAATTCCTTGCCTAATTCTCAAAATCCCCAATTTGTCAAATTAATCCCTAGTTCCCTAATTTCTTCACAATCAAATTTAAATTAATTCATACAACAATCATGCTTCTATAATACAATTTATACAAACATTTAACTAGATAAAGCTTGGCTTTTTACCTAGGAGTCCACTGGTATAAAAATGGGGAAGTAGCAAATAGGTTTTTTTATTATTTTATTATTATTATTATTTTTTTAGACACTGTTGCATCGGAAGGGGAAAAGGGGAAACTGTCGATTCAGTAGGACCTTCGGTGCAGGCGTTGTTGTCAACGATGAAGGGGAAGTCGACAGGAAACTGGGAATAGAGGGAGAGGGCCACGCAAAAGGAAACGCAGGGGGGTCTGCATTCGGGAGGGGAAAAAGGGAGAGGCTGTCGGTGGTCGGAGAGGAAAGGAAGGTCGTCGGTTTGGGCTGGCTCTCGATCGTCGACGTCCTGGGCTGCGATCGACAGGGAGAGCGAAAGGGAAGAGAGAAAGAAGGAAGAGAATTAGAGGGGTATTTGGTTGCGGGTCGCATGACAAACACCTCTGTCGGGTGATCTGATTTTTTTATTACTTATATTTATATTTATTGTATTTATTATTATTTTTATTTTTTTAAATACATTTTAAATTTAACAATATATATATTCTTATAACATATTTTCATTTAATTTACCTTACCTTGTACTGAAAATATTTTTATTTTTATTTTATAATTAAGTACAGAAAATTTTGCGGTGTTTACATATCATCATGTAAAAACATGGAAATCTAGGCCTCACCCATCCCTTGAGTTACCCTTTCACACACAAGGTCACATGTCGAGGCTCAACCCATCCCTCGGGTCTACCAATTATAAAAACTCATGTGACAATTCAATTAAGAAATATTAGTGAGGTGAGATAGACGACTACTTGTTCTGAGATTATGATCATAACTCATTTTTCGTGATCCCAGACTACACAGTACTCGATGTGCGGGGCCTCACATTTGCTGTAATGGGAGGTGGGTCAAATCCTCAACCGTCAACTCACTACTCTATATCATCGTGTGCTCACGGTATATCATACTCTATGTGACATACACGGTACAAAGTACCCATGGACCTAATCCTCATAGTCGGGGTGCTTGCCATAGGTCTTAGCCCTCATACCATGGATAATAGTTTCAGTAGCCCTCAGCCATATCTCAAAAATTTGCACGTGGAGCATATAATCAGTGCGACACATAGTCTGCACCGGCTTCCAGTACAATTGTTTCATGCTATCTCTTTTAAAATCGGTACGTGTGAGTAAACTCCCAACACGACCACATGCATAAGTCATATAAAGCTAGTGCGAGCAATGCTCCAAGCACTATGTCATGTAAAACTAAGTATGAGAAATGCTCCAATACTCTATCATGCATCATCAATAAAACTGAGTACGAGCAATGCTCACGTACTCTATCATGCACAAATCACATTAAAATCTAGTACGAGAAATACTCAAGTACTATGTGATGCATATCTTATAAAATCTAGTGCGAGTATTATCTAGCACCAATGGTTTTCACACAAACCCGATAGATGGATTATTTCAATAGAATTTTACTCAATTAAATCAAATCAGCACTATAATGTGCTGTTTTCGCATATGATATGAAAACATTTACCAATCTATCCATGCAACTGTCAAAGAACTTGAAAACTAGTCACAAACATGCTTTATAAGCTTTTTTTTACCCTTAATTTAGATAAAACCACAAATTTACCTTATCGGTTCCTACCGAAACTTTTCTATACTCGAAAATTCATATACGATATAAATAATCGAAATTCAATTCGAAATACGTATAGCTACCTCTAGCTACTCACGAAATTCCCCTACCTTGGATCACGTCGCGTGACCTCACTTCCTCGGTGCTGCTAAATGTCGTAGTCCAATCAGCTTCCAATATAATCTCTGAAGCTGTAGATAATCATTCACATCAGTATACCTCAATATACTTAATTTTCACTTGCATGAACCTCAAATCAATGCATTTAGCCTTTTTTTTTTTACACTCATTTGGCCTTATTACAACTTATTGGACTTTACTCTTTCTTAAGTATATTCCAACACATGTATTTCACAAAACTATCTTACAATCATATATACATGCTTAATAACTTCACTACATGCTTCAATCATCATTGAATCTATGCCTACTCAACTTTCTCATCATTTTCTCAAATCCAAGCCAAAATCTAGGTCATGGAGATTTTACATATTCAAGATGTTTTTAGCAACTCAAACATACACCAATCAACTCACCAACACATCTATGTTAACATATTTGAAGTTGGCGTATTGAATCTTACCTTCCTTGAATTTTTCTTCTTTTTGCCAAATTGGGGAAATTCACCTTTGTCTTTCAATCCAAGGTTTCAACTTCTAGTTTTCAACTATGTTGTTCTACTCTTTACAAGGAACAACTTTGCTAAAACAAATCTCACTCAAAACAGATTGAAAAATGAAGATTTTTGGATTACAAAGGTTAGATTTTTCATTTGGTTTCAAAAGGGTTTCAGTTTCTCGAGGAATGAAGGTGCAGCAATCCAGTATATAGAATTGCCCTTGGAGATCGATCTGCTAACCATGAGAGATTGATCTGCCCTGTGTTTATCTCTTCAGAATCTGACTTTTTAAGCTAGAGGATCGATATGCTCTTTAGCATGAGATCGATCAGCTTCAAACAGAATCATGTAGAGATCGATCTGGCCCTTGATATGAGATCGATCTAGCCTTGGCAGAAACTTATTGAGATCGATCTTATTTAAATGAGGGATCGATCTCCCCCTTGCAGAATGCTTTGGCATTGCATTTTCAAGCCATGAGATCGATCTTCCCTTGCTTATGAGATCGGTCTACTTCTCATCTGCAACATTCTTGCTACAGTTTTCCCAGAAAATCATTGTTACATTCATATCCAATTTGCTTCACTACCCGTTTTGCATTTCTTACACATTTGAAACTTAAAAACATTCATTCCTTATGATTTATATCAAATGTGACTTATCCGTACATCATGAAATCATAAAGAATACATATTATTTTACGGGCCTTACACTCTCTCCTCCCTGTCTAATATATTTATATAAAAGAAGTTAAAACTTGAGACTAAAAAAAGTACCGTTTAGAAAATGTCCAAATTCGATTATCCTATAATTAAAATTTACAAATTTGATTAATGAACTCTATTAAATAGTTTTATTTGAATGTTAATAATAATTATAGCAAACTCTTAAATTTCCATTGTTTCTGTTCTTAATTAATAAAATCAATTTCTGGCTCAATTTGAATAAGATTTTAGATAGAAGTTTTCAATTTAGGGTTCAACTTAATTTGACTTGTGATATAATTAAATAAATAAATAATATTTTTATTTAAAATTAATTTTAAAGTATATTTAAGAAAATAAAAATATCAATATAAAAATATTTTATTAATCTTTAATTTTTTAAATGGTAATAGATAAAGTCTAAATGAATCTTAATTGATCGATCAAATCAAGCTTTGAGCAAAGTTTTGCATGTGTCAACCTGATATGACCCGTAAAGACATCTAAATGTAATTAAATAGCTTCACTTCAGTTTTATTATAGTGTTTTTATTTTCCTTAATTTTCTCAAAGAGTTAAGCTTTCTTTTTACAATCATAATTGCACATTTTGTACATTCTATGGCTTAATTATATATGTCATCAATTTTAAAAAAATGAGAAAAAGAGGATTTAAACTCAAGTATTTGGATATGGGAGATACACATGCCATTAAACCGAATTTCTAGGACTAAAAAAAGTACATACATATTTTTTTTTTCAAATAATGATGACAATGATGACGACGATGATGATAATAAAGACTGATTTCAAAAAGGGCTTAATATGGAAAGGTAAAAGAAAATGGTCCAACAACAACATATAGAAGTAGTATTGAGCACATCTTGGTTGAAACTGAGAAAACCAATCAAAGATAAGTGATCTCAATTCTTTAGTTTGGTTTTTTCGATTTTGGTTGACAAATGGCTTTTGGCTTGGTTTTTTTTGATAAATCAATCAATTTGCGATTTAAATTTGGTGAATTGATTTGATCGATTTACTCAAAATTTTTTAAATAGTTTTATGATTTATTACATATTTACAATTTTATGACATTAAATCCCTAATTCCCTAATACCAACTGCTACTTTAACTCTCCTTTCCCCTTGTAGCACTACTTCATTTGTGCAGCCAAGCCAACATAGACCACATCCCTTTTTTATCTCCCAACTATGAGAACCCTAAATTTTGAAATTCCTTTTCTAAATTGATTTAAGAAATTAATACGATATTTTATTTGGTTGATTTCATGTTCGAACCTATCGCTATAAGGAGCAAGGATGAGCTCAAGGTCTCGAGACGGGTGAAGTAACTCGAAATTCTTTTATTTGTGATTTTATGTATTAAGTAAGGATAAAAAATGATTATATGTATATATTGACCAAGGAAGTATGTAATGAGAATGAGTTTGGATGAATGGAAATGAGCATCTAAGGTTATGGATAAAAAGAATAAGTAATAACTAAGCTACTTAAGGTAACAAGGTAGGAATTTAAGAGCTTACCTGAAGGACTTGTGTGTAAGCATACAAAATGCTAACTTAATGCCACCGCATGAATGGTAAACTTAATGTACATTGAGTCTACAAGATTTTAGGACTTATTAAGAAAGAAAAATGGGATAATTGAGCAAGAACAAGGGTTGGTTTTAAGCTTTGCAAATCAACCAAGCATTTTAAGGGCTTACCTTGAGTTTATGGGCTTAAACTTAGCTAAATGGAGTTCAAAGGAATTAAATATTTTACTAAGATAAAAATATGATGAAACTGAGTAAATTAAGAGATGAACTGAATTTTGAAGTGACATTTTAAGGTTGATTAAGTGGCCAAAATAAATTTGGGATATTAGAGGCCAAAAACCATGAGATCATGTGAGTTAAGCCAAGAAATGCCTTCAAATTCGATGGAAATTATTCATAATAAGACTTGGGGTTAATTTAGGCTGAACATAAACTTAAAATGTTACAACTTTACTGAAGAAACCATAGTGGAAAAACATATTGGAAGACTATGAAATAAATTGGCCAAAACAGTTTCAAGCTTGCCTACACGTGCTAGTAGCCTATCCGGCATGGTTCCATGATTTGAAGGGGTTGGCTGCAGTTGAAATGTTGATAAAATCAAACCATGGACCTCAACCACATTACTATGTTTATCCATGAATTAGGTCTATGCTTCCCATCCCGCTTAGCCAAAATATGAGGAAAAAAACTCCCAAAGTCAGAAACCTTCTAGTCCAGTTATCCCTGGTAGCATCACCTTCTCTATTTTTTTGAGGTATCAGACGACCTGGTTTACTTAGGATTCACTGGGACTCATTTTTCTACTAGAAGTGTACTGTAATATATTATTTTTTAAGATTTTACTGAGCTCATCTTGAGGGTGATTTCTAGCCAAGAAGAATAGGACATGGAAATTGTCTTGCTTCTAGGTGAATTGAGTTTTGAGGTTTTGTTTCTAAGGTTGTTAAACATGATTATTTTTTATGTTTTAGGGTTGATTTTAGGTTTTAAAGTACAGTTGAAATCTTAAGGAAAAGAGGTGATTTGAGCTAGTCCAAAAACAAAGGAAGGGTAAGAAGTTTGATTCTTGATTTTGGTGTTTAAACTTGTTTGATTTGGCATGTTAAAATGTTGTTTGAGTTTATGGTTTGAGAAATGGCATAATGGGATAATCCTTTTAGGGTTTCAACCAAGACGAATAATTTGGGGTTAGGATATGCCAATTTGGGGTTTAATATGTTAATTTAATTATAAGATTTATAAATGTTAAATTATGTTGATTTGGAGTTAGTGTGAAGTGTAAACCATGAAATGCTTCAATTTGGGGTTTCGACCACCATGAAGATCTTAGGGTTAGGGACTTAAATTTAGGGTTATGAAAATGTATTAAGTTAAATAAGGTTATGATAAAATGAATTTTGGGGTTAGGAATTAAAAAGAAATGCTTTGAGGTAAAATGATATAATTCGGACTCAAGTAAAAAGCTTAAGGAAAAATTAGCCTATGTTGATCAAGTTGTAAGGATATTGAGATTTGATTTAGATAATTTAAATAATTTACGATGTTGATGATAAAATATGATAGAAATTATGTATGGTAGGCCATTTGGCCAGGTTAAGGAATTAAAAAAAAAAGTAAATCATGTAAGTTAATCTAGATTGGTATTATCCTTAAGGAAGTAAATAAGTTGTGAGAATTGTAAATTTTATGTACTTTAGTTGTAAGATTTGCAATGTGAGATTTGTAATTTGGTGAGTTTAATTATGATATGTTGATGTACACACAAGTTTTAAATCTAATGAAGTATAAGGAGATGAAGTTTTCAAGTCTTAAAGGTGGTTAGATGAGAAAATAACTATGACAACAGATTAAGGGTGTTTTGTGTGAGTTACTATAGAAAACTGCAGCAAAATCTAGAAAATATGAATGCCAGATCGATCTCATTGAAAGAAAGATTGATCTGGAAGAGCTAAAAATGCTCTTATTTGAGCAATGGAATATGGCAGATCGATCTCCAATGGGGCCAGATCGATCTGCTAAGCATTCTGTAAATGAAGAGATCGATCCTTAATATAAGCAGATCGATTTTCTTAGCTCTCAGGTTGGAGTAGATCGATCTCCTCCCTTAGCCATATCGATATCCTCCCTTAGCCATATCGATCTCCTCTTAGAAGAACAGATCGATCTTCACCTCGACCAGATCGATCTTGTAGTTGTTAATGGAGCGGATGGAGCAGTTGAAATGAAGCAGAGATCGATCTCCTTCAATACCAGATCGATCTCATAAGCCTTGTCTATATAAGGACCACGAGATTTTCACCTGGAACCATGCTTTTCTCTCTCTGCAACCCAAACCTTCACCATTTTCACCCAAACTAAGCTTTCTCTCTTTAAGATTCACCCTATTCTAGACAAAATTAGACAAAGGGGCAAGAGACAAAGTTGTTCCTCTTGGTAAGGAGAACAACATATTAGAAAATCAAAGGTGGGCTTAAGCAAAGGGAAGAGACAAGCATTCTACAACTTGGTCAAGAGAGGACAAGCTAGGTAAGCTCACAAGATCTTTGGTTTAAGCATTATCATTGGGTATATTTGTGAATAAATGCACATATACATATATTTAGCTAGATATATTTAAGTTATGAGGGAAAACAAACAATGAGTATAGATGAAAAATGAGATATGGGTATTTTATGATGGTTATGAGTTAACTAAAGTGTTGATAAAGATGTAGAAAGAGTTTTGAGATAATGTTGAGTTAGAATGAGTAAGAGAAAGAAAAGAGAAAGGAGAATGATGTATATTGATGGGTTAATGATGTGTGTGGACAGCTTAAGAATTTGATGCGGGAAACGAGGCTAGTCCGAGAACCCGAGAATATTATACCACTCAAGGTGCAAGAGGTAAGATAAATTAACCATTTGTGCTTGTGATTTTTCTAGTGAATGAAAACGTTTTAAGAGCATGAAAAAGAGTTTGATGAATGAGCATGTTTTATGAGATGATTTGATGTGTTGATAAATGTGTGAGTGTTTTACCGGTTTGAGCTCAATTTTTGGTGTGATTTGTGTAATTGTGAACACATATGGTTTATAACCAAAATGAGTTTTTGTGATAACCACTGTGAGCTCTACGTGAAGGTAAAATGATTTATATACAACAATGGCATGTTTTTATTCTGTGACTGTTTTGCCGGTTTGAGCTCGATTTTAATTAGTTTTGTGTAAATGTGAATACAATGTGTTATAATCGAAATGGGTTTTGTGATAACCACTAAGAGCTCTACATGAAGGTAAAATGATTTTTACTGAGACTGTGGCTTGTTATGAGATGCACATCGGGCTTTACTCTGGTAGCATGTAAGGTCGGGCCGTGCTTTAGTAGCATGTAAGACCAACGCCTCCGTTCTAGTAACGTGAGATGACCACGCTCTGCGGTAGTGATGAGTGGCTTTGCTTTGATAGCATGTAAGACCGGGCTATGATGTGATAGCATGTAAGACTGACAGTTGTACGACTCTGATCAAGTCTACATCGAACCATGGCCATGTGTGTATTATTGTCGACGAAATCCCTTGATTGGGGATGTCCACTAGGGGACGAATTCAATCGTTGTGATGAGCCTATGACGATGAGTTTTATCTGAGTTTTATAAATACCTAGTCTTGATTTGTTTGATGATGATGATGTGATTTTACTACTGTGCATTGTATCACGCTATCACGCTATGAAATTTGATATAATGTGATTGGTGATTTTATCACGTGCTTTATGCCAATGCCATTGTTTTACATAGTTATTTCTATAACGATTTGCATGCTCAACATTTCCATCATATTGTGTTTGTGATGATAATTTTTATAACTTCCATTATCCTCCTTACTGAGCGTTTTGAGAGCTCACCCTTTTTCCTCCCCCTCCAGATTACTTGAAGTAAGCGAGATAGAGACTGCCGTGTACGTGATATAGGTTGGTGGACAAGATCTCCCCAAGCTATTGCTTGTACACGCATAAGGTATAATTCAGTTATTTTGTATCCAGACAATGATGTAATACAGACATTTGTGATGAGTATTTTGGGATGTAATTAGGTTGATATGAAAGAAATGATTTGAGACTTATGGGTTGATTCTTTTTAGAATATTATGTAATTGATTTCATTAAGTATAAGTTGTATGATCTTGGGGGATAATGTTGGTTGATAAACAGTAGTGATTTAAAGATACTGCATAGGAATACACCCAAAGTTGGTAGTTTTGTTTTAAGAAAATTTTTAAATTTGCCTTAATTTTCACACTTCTGGGCTATCACATAAGTGAAGGAAAATATATTGGAAAATAAATTAAGGATAAGGAAAGTATTATTTATTTAATTACGAGATTTATAAGGTACGTTTATAGAGAAAACTAAGAATAAGGAAAATTAATTCAAAAATTGGTACGGCATTACAGATAAGGTCGCTTGTAGAGGATAGATGGAGTAAGCTATATACATGCATAGCCTGGTTTAGTCACAAAGGCCAACCAGTTGTCTACACTGCAAACTAAGGTAAGGGATGTGTGCATGATACATCCTTGACTTTAGACCAAAATCAAGAAATTGATTTGGATAAAAATGCTTGATTTTCAATTACGTTTTCAATTTAAATTAAATACGAATTATTAGAGTTTCGTTAAATTCTCATGTACGTTTTCTAAGCCTACGATCTAAGATTTAAGTTGTAATCCTTTTGCATGAATCATGCATAAGCATGAAACTTGCCTTAAGTTAAGCTAAGATTTTAAGTACTCGATTTATAAGAAAACCGAAAATCCCAGTAAGTGCGTAAAAATATTTATATTTTAATAAACTACAAGGTTTTAAATAAAGTTGCATAAATTATGATTTTAATTGACTTCAAATAAAGAAATTTAAATCTTTAAGTAATTTTGCTTGGTTTTAGCATTGAATTCTTAGTGGGACGATTGAGATGCGATTATGATTAATGTTTAAGTTAAAGGGATAACAATCCTGATTTCTAAGAATTCTGACATGATTGAATTTTAGCTTTTACTAAGGAGATGAAAATCACAAGTTTTAAGAACTATGATTAAGAATAAGCTTCATTAAAGGGATAATGATCACAGCTTTAAGAATTACGATTTTAAGTAAGTTTTGTCATAAAGGGCATATGTATTGCCACTACGATTATTCTAAGCTAAGTGGCTGTTAAACTCGGAAACATCTTCGGCCTTCCCAATATTCACTTGTTCAGTGGGACTACAGACATTGATCATGGCCATTAGATCACTTCACTTATTGGGGCATAAGTTATGATTGCATGACACTACTCGGATATTTGCCTCATTTCACCTATGCTATGATTATGATTTATGATTATATTTTTATTACGAAATCTTATAATAGGAAATTATTATGTTTATGTTTAAGCATGTTTATGAAAGAAGGAAAATTAAGTAAGCTATGCAGTTTGCTAAGTTATGACTTATGTTTTTGATCACTTTTTAAGAAAGCTTTGATCAGTTTTTGATTAAAATTCATATAAATGATTTGATTTGCATTCATTAAGACATTTAGAATGATTTATGAATTTTTAAGTTTGTACCCTATCTTTTACATACTTCCCATGGTATACATACCTTACTGGGTACAAACTCACCCCTTTTCTTCTTTCCTTTTAGATTACCTGCAGTAGTCCTGGTATCGTTGTGGAGTAAGGCATCAAAGGGTGTGTCTTCCACCTACCATTTTAGGTTTTTGTTTAGAGGTATAAATCCTCTTAGTGCATTTCAGTTTATTGTTTTCAAACATTAGTTAATGCACAATTTATGCATGTATATGCTAAGATGTAATCACTATATTATTTTGGAATGTATTAAAGGTTATAATGAATATCTAATACAGTAAGCTTAACTGTATTGTATGTCAATTATAGTAAAATTAAGGCCTAATGTGGTATATGTCACGACCCAAATTACCTAAAAATCAGAGTAAATTTTTCGCTTTTTCATTTCCTTACCCGTCGTGAACAGTTACACTACTAAACAGTTGGGCTATGATTCGGTGTTAGTCACCTCTCACCTAGTTACCATTCCATTTTCATATTTCATTTACATATCAATTTATTTTAAATAAATACATCCCCAATATTACATCCATGTACAGTACTGTGCCTCTATATGTTCAGATACAAAAATTATACAAATGTGTATACCTGGTCTTGATAAGAAGCAGCGGATATGACTACTGTCGTTCTCTTCTACTGAATATACCCTATAGGGTGGAAAATGAAAGGGTGAGCATAAACAGCTCAGTAAGGCAATACTGTAAGCAGGTAGATAACTATACTATCTACGTGCTGATAATGTCATGATATAAAATCGTTTACATTTGGAGCATGAGGTAAGACTAAAACGATGCACATGTATGTATATATCATATAAGAGAAATCATGAAGTCGACATATAAATCAAATATGAAAAAATCATCATGTATGACATCTCATGCTCGTCACATTTAAAACTTATTTGTTTCATCATAAACTCATCACGTTAAAACTCATTTGTTGTATCACAAAACAATCTCATCAAGGTCAAACCCATCTCTCGGGAATACCTTGATTCATTAAATCACATCTCTTTTAAAAACATAAATCGGGACATTACCCCTCCCTTGGGTTCGTCCTGGTCTATTCAGACCGTATGATATCATGTGAGGCATGTAAATTACTGTATGAAAATCGAGGACTATGGCCATACTTTGTCCCTGTGATCCCAGGCTACACGGATCCCGGTGTGCGGGGTATCACAACTGCAACGGGAGGTGGGGTCAAGTCCTACCGGCCAGAATATCAAGTAACATCATAGAGTCATCATGACTGCATGGTACAGCATACTCCGTGTGATATACACGGTACATCGTACTCCATGGACCCATATCATAGTCTGGGGGTGCCTGTCGTAGGTCTTATCCACCCCAATACTATGTCGATAACCAACCCATGTCTCAAAGTATACGTGCGAGCATCTCAACTCTCTGTGACACACAGTCTACAGGAGGCTTCCGCATGACTATATGCATGTCAACTCACGTCTAGTGCGAGCGAAGCTCCAGCACCACGCTATGCATATCATGATATCTAAAATCTCGTGCGAGTGAAGCTCCAGCACGGTTTTGTGCACACAATTTTCTCGTACGAGTAATGCTCCAGCACTGCTTTTTCATGAGTAATAAATCAGTAAACTTGAGTGCGAGTAAGATTCTAGCACTCTTTTTATTCATGTAAATACGATAGGTGGCTCAATCTTGATAAAACATCTTTTAAAATCATAACCGGTACAAACCGGTACCCTTTCGTAAAATTCACGAATTCAACAGCCAACCTATGTGCATATTTACTTAAATCAAAGCAATACATTCATATAACACGTTAAAAACATGAAATCATGCAATTTATCTGCCTTACTACCCTTTTTGTAAATTTTACTCTCAGGGGCAAAATCCTCTTTTTCTTTATTCACCTATGCCTCGATTTTTGCAAAATTATTATTTCGTTTTCTAAATACTTTAAGTAATTCTAGACCCTGTAATTCCCCTCAAAATTACGTATAGGTATCTCTATCCACCTACAAAATTCCCTTACCTCGATTCTCGTCGAGCGCGTATCTAAATTCCACTATCAGAGGCTCGTCCGATCCGATTTGCTGCTAATCCAGTCTCTGGGGCTGCAGATAATTATTTATCATGTCAATTTAACCCAATAAACATAATTCTCTTGTTTACTATAGTCGATTTAACTAATTGGACCAATTTACTCTTATTGGGCCCAATCGCACCTTAATGGGCCTCGACCCATTCTCAGCCCATTTATACTGTTTAAATCCCTTCTTCGGGTTTACTGGGCTCATTCAGCTTACCAATAATTATCGAGCTTCGTTCCAAACTCATTGGATAGCCCGTATACCATTTACGATAATTACGTTGCCATTCCGATAAATATTCCTTTTTATACAGAATTAATCCATAAATTCCGTAAAATAATCGAAACTCTGTATTAAAGGACTCTAATTGTTGGAATTAAAATGTACTTACCCAATATGATGCGGGATACGAAAATCGGAGCTTAATCGGCTCTCGTTCGGGCTTTGTCGTACAACTGCACAATTATATATTTAATCCCAGGTTACTTTTCGATTAAATATAATTTAAATAAATTTTTTGAAAGTCAAATCGGTCACTTTTGACCTCTTACCGACTTACCCGAAGTCCGGTGTATCCTCGAAAATTCTTCCCTTTTTTCCTTTTTTCTCTTTTTCTTCCTTTTTCCCTTCTTTCTTGGCTGAACCGGTTCAGTTCGGTTCAACCCGGTTCAGACCGTCGGTTTACTCCGATTCGGCCGGTTCGGGGCCTCACCAGCCGGTTCTCCACTGGCTTTCGCCGCCAGTGGCTCCGCTAGGTTGTCCAATTCTCGGATCTGGCCTCGTTTTCGTCCAAGGTCGCCGAAAAGTGGCCGGTCCGGCCTCTTCTCCTCTCCGGCGTCGGTGGCTTCCTCATTTCTCGTCATTGCCGGCACTGGCCGCCATTTCCCTGGTTGTTTCCGCCCTCATTCGGCTCGGCATCACATGGGGGTCCTTCGGTGGCCGGTGGTTGGGGCGAATCGGCGTCGATCGCCGAAAAAATCCATTTTCCTCTCTCGACTTCTCTCCCGCGATCCGACGTTCTCCGGTGTCGGTGGGGCGCGTCGCCGATACCAGGGAGGTCGTCGGCCTCTCCTCTTCCTTTTCCGACCCTTCGCCTGGCCGCTGGGTCACCGGTGGTCGTCCGAGCATCTCCCCTTTTTCGGCTAGCTTTTCCATTTCTCTTAGTCTCTCTCTCTCCCCGATTTCAATTTTCTGATTCTCTCTTTTTTTTCTGATTATTATTATTATTTAACAATTTGTTTTATTATTAAAATATTCATTAAAATATTCAAATATATTCTAACAATATCTACAATTATATTATTTTATTCCAAACAATTTAATTTAATTTAATTTATTATATTTTTAATCATTTTTTCGGTATAATTTCTTTGTATTTTTGGGATATTGTCCCGAGGGACTTTTCGGTATTTCTAAAAATTTTGGATCTTGATCAATTGGACTCGAAATTTAATTATTTCTTCGTTATTGATCAACATTCTCAAATCCATTATTTTTAATTAAATTTTCTTATCGAATTTATTTCGGCTTTCTGTCTTTTGACCGTTTTTTCCCTTCACGTGTTCGGGATTAATTTAACCCGACTTCCATTCATGAATACTCACTCATTTCGTATTTTAAATCCTTATCTCCTGTCCGAATCTCGTTCCTTTAATTTTGTGACCATTTTCATCCCTCATAAAAATTTACGATTAATTTTCGGGTCTTACAGTATATGTAATTTTGGGATTTATGATCTTCTAAAGCATGATATTTACTATATGCTAAAGTTGAAATTTAAGTTCATAAGTAATTCAGGGAAATTATGAAATGATCATTCAAAATCACATCACACACTAAGGCTGAGACCAAAGCAATAGTGAATCGATAAATAAATTGGCTAAGTAAGAATTTACACTAAACGTTGGAAAACCTAAGTAAGGAAAAATGAAAAATTTGTTCAAAAATTTTAAGGAAATTGGTACGTTATAGAATTGGTATCAGAGAAGTGTTTTTCTAGTACGGATTAGTGTAGATAAGTTAAGTTTACATCTTAAGTCTGTGCATATATATAGATATAAGCTGTAAACTTTTACTTGCTCTAAACTAAGATTTTTCATGTTTGTATAGGCTATTGAATTACAATGAGTGGAAGACGTGGGAGACCTTAGTGACAGGCTCCCCAAACACCATCTCTTCCACCACCCGAGAGTCTTAATACCCATATAGCTTGACTAGAGTAGGGCCTTCAGACTCTGATTGCCACACTAGCTTGTTTTATGGCATAGCAATTGGCTGGTATTGACACCACTAACGGTCACTAGGCCACTCCGCCTTCTCCTTTGATACCTTAGGCTCTTATACTTACTCGTCAAGAACCACCTCAACCTCAGGTTCAACAGCCACCGCCACCATCGGCACAACCACAGGCTTATTAGTATCAAGCAGCTTCTTGTGAGGGTGATGATAGATACTCAGGTCACCTCTAACAATTTCAAAAGTTTAACCCACCATCCTTCAAAAGGAAGAAGGACCCGATAGTGGCAGATCATTGGCTTCTCGAGGTAGAGAAGCTATTTAAGTATTTGAGGAGCCCATCTGCAGAGCGAGTGATTTAGGACACATTTAATTTTAAGGGTGATGGTGTCATTTGGTGGAGGGCCACAAAGAAAGTTTTAGACGCTTATCACCTTGAGATTACTTGAGAGATATTTCTATCTGCCTTCTGCCACTAGTTTATGTCGTAAACTACTCAGAAGAAAATATAAGTGGAGTTCGTAAACAACTCAAGGGACCCAAACTATTGACCACTATGGAGCTAATTTTATTGTA
Source organism: Firmiana major (assembly GCA_033439115.1). NCBI lineage: Eukaryota > Viridiplantae > Streptophyta > Magnoliopsida > Malvales > Malvaceae > Firmiana > Firmiana major. The sequence continues at coordinate 15,181,014 of CM065899.1, read as the reverse complement.
CTAAGCCGTTATGATGTAGAAACTCTTCGAAGTGAGGAAAAGAGAGTTGAGTCATATCTGGATTGAGACCATTCACTTAGTCTATGTTGGTCCCGTTTGATATCACCACATATGATGAGGTTGTTCAAAGGGCCTAGTTTGTAGAGCAAGATTATGAGCTCCACCAAACAGATTATAGGTCTAAGGGAAATGATAAGGGAAGAGGGTCCACTGACCTTAAGAGTTCTCAATAGAAGAGCTTCGATAAGAGACAAAGGATTACAAAGTCTCGATCCAAGGCAACTAAGCTTCCTCCTGCTACTACTACCACTCGTGCTATTACTATGGTTACTACCACTACTGCTCAGGTACATAAGATATGTGTAAGAGTTGTGGTAAGAACCATGGTACCAGACCTTGTTATAAGACTACGAGGAGGTGCTTTAATTGTGGTCAGACATGTCAACTTATTAGAGACCAGATACCCACAAAGGGACCAGTTAAGAGACCTGTCAAGAAGGTTGTTGAGAGGCCTGCAGTTCAGAGGAGGGCCACAACAGCTGAGACAATAAAAAGGGTTGTTACTTAGGGGCGTGTCTTTGCCCTAGATTAGGAGTCTGCAAAGACATCATCAGAGGTGATTAAGGGTAAGATACTGATCTTTAACCTTGAGGTTGTAACTTTATTTGATGTTAGATCTACTTATTCGCTTATATCACCATTATGTATTAACAGGCTACATTTAGAGCCTACACCCTTAAGTCACATTTTACTTATAAGTACTCCTATGAAAGAGTCTCATATGACTGATATGGTCTGTATGAATTATAAGTTAAGGGTAGGAGAGAATGAGTTCGTAGCATGTCATAACCCTTTTCATCCATTCAATCTAAAAATCACCATAAATGTTTCACTTTTACTCGTTAACTCACCTGGTCGTGAACAACCCTCACAATACAGTTGGGCTGTGAGCCAGTAATAATCACCATTTTCGTACATCTTTCAATAATAAAAAACATACATTTGAAAGTTAAGTCACATACTTATACATGACATGTTCTTTAACATTTACATCCTCTATATTACATTTCAAAATGATTACTGTGCTATTACATGTTTAGATAAAAAATGAATTCTTGTGTGTATACCTCTAGGCGATGGAGAGCAGCGAATATCCAAAAATAATGCCTTAGTCCTTCACTAGGCTACTGTGCCGGCTCTGTAGAGGGGGAAAATGAAGGGATGAGCAACCATACACTCAGTAAGGCAATAATGCAAGCATGGTAGATAACTACACTATCTACATGCTGATAATGTCATGACATAAATCATTTATATTCAGAGCATGAGGAAATAATAAGACTATACCACATGTATATACATATATCATATACTGAAAAACATGGAAATAGGCAAGTAACATGGAAAATCATCATGTGAAAACCTCTCATGCTCAATATCATTAAATGTCATCATAAAATGAAAGTTCATCACAAAACATTCCTCAGGATTTATCTCTTTCTCAAAACACGTCAAAATTCATCACAATTAGCAAAACCATCTCTTTAAACACAATCCCACAAGGCTCGACCCCTCTCTCGGATCTACCCTGGACAACATAAATCATACTCAGTAAAATAAAACCATGTGATATCATGTGAGACAGGTGGTCACTATATATATCAAGGACTATGTTGGCCAACTATGTCATTGTGAGATCTGAGAATTCTATACATACCTAATTATGTAATTTGAACATAAAGTGTAATTTATTGAGTTGAAAGTAATGTACTCATACATTGAGGTGGTAGGGAATGAATTTCTAAGTGATGAATGAGTCATGAATGAGATTTTATGTTAAGTGTTTAACCAAAGTATGAAACTATGAGGCCAGATCGATCTAGGAGAAGAGAGGATCGATATGATAGGCCAAAGTGACAAGGAATGAGGAATTCAAGCGAGCTGATCGATCTCCAATGGAAGAGGATCGATCTCTTTATGATTCTATAATGAAGAGATCGATCTCATGAAGCATTCTATAAGGAGAAGATCGATCTCCTTAAGGAACAAATTGATCTCATGAAGCATTTTGTAAGGAAAAGATCGATCTCCTTAAGGAGCAGATCGATCTCCTCAAGGAGCATATCGATCTCATAAAGCTATTAAGAGATCGATCTCACCCCGAGATAGATCGATCTCCTAGGCATAAAATTTCCCTAAAATGTTCCCAAATTCAAATGCAGATCGATCTCATTAAGGACCAGATCGATCTCCTACCCTCCGTCTATAAAAGGACCCCCTGTGTTTTCCTGCATTTCATCTTTTCTCTCTATTCCAAACCTCCATTTTAGCTGAGACCTAGCTTTCTCTCTCTTCTAAAGCCCCCATTTTCGTCAGAACCAAAGGTTGTAGCAAGAAGGAAAGTTGTTCCTCATCCAAAGGAGAACAACATACTTGGAAATCGTAGGACGAATCGAATCGAGGAGTGAATAGAGCACTCCACAAGTTTGGGTAAATTCTAAACTTTGATCTTGGATTTTAAAGTGATTTTTGGTGATTATGGCTGTAGGCATTGTGATGAAATAGCTAGGAAATGGTTAGGCATTGATGAAACTATGTTTTGTTGGAGTAAAGATGATATTATGAGATTATGGTAATTTTGGGATTTTTGACTATAAGTTTGGAATTTAGGCAATGAGGTGAATTGGGCATGGATATTGTACATGAAAAATGTAGGATTTGAAATATAGTCTATGAGAATGTGGATTGCGATAAAATTATGAGAGTTGGGTTATTTGAGTATTTAACAAGAATATGAGCAAATATGTGCTAAATGATGCGATTGAGTTGGGTTATTGATGTTTTTAACACCGTTTGGACAGCTCGGGAGTTCTAGAGAGGAATGCAAGGTTAGTCCATGATACGGGGGAACGATTGCATTATACAAGGTGAAACGAGGTAAGGGAAAACTCAAACCCATTTGTGTATGTGTTTTATGATGATGTTGTAGCATGAATAGTGATTTGAGAAAACAAGCATGTTTTATGAGTTGTGAATGAGCATTGCACATGATTTTATAGCCGGTTGGGGCCCAACTTTTATGAATTGTAAACTAAGCGTAAAAAATGTTTTATTTCCATTTTGTGTTTAAAACGTGAAAAGAGATTTGGGCTCTACGTTAAAACGTACTGAGATTGAGAAATGTGTGCGTGGTTTTGCCGATTGGAACTCGATTTTAACATGTTTTGTGTTGAGTACACAATTGTTTTAAATGAGATTTATGAGAGAAAACCAGTATGAGTTCTACGTGAAGGCAAAACTTTTTATATGATAATGGCTAATGATTGAGACTTAAGAGTGTCATGTTGAATACACATCAGGCATTGCTTTGGTAGCATGTAAGGCCAATATTATTTCGTGCTTTGGTAGCATTGGGAGGCATTGCTTTGGTAGAATGTAAGGCCGATATTATTCCCCGCTTTGGTAGCGCTGAGAGGCATTGCTTTGGTAGCATCTAAGACCGATACTTTCCCCACTTTGGTAGCGTTAGGAGGCCTTACTTTGGTAGCATATAAGACCGATAGTGTAGATGAAGAGAGGTATTGCTTTAGTAGCATGTAAGGTCGAGCCTTGTTTTGGTAACGCGTAAGTCCAATATACCATGTACACGACCATATTGTCGACATTCCCTCTTTTGAGGATGCCTGGGATGCGCACCCAGAGGAGATTTATTATGATGTACCATGACGAGTTTTATATAAGTTTTCTTGCCTAGTCTCCTTTTTATACACATGAGATTGTGTTTTGTGGTTGCGCCACGTGCATTACTATTGAGGGGATTTTTATCACATTTTATGAGAAAATCCATTATCGCATACTGATTTTCACATGCTTGTAATTGTACTTTGTACTGAGTTATGTACTCTCATGTTTTGCATGATTTTAGAGAATGAGATGAGAATGATGTTTTATTGAGTCATGCTACATTTTTATCGAGTTTTCAACTACAAAACAAATGATTATACCGTGCAAATCATTAATTGTAATGAGTCCTTTACCCCCTTACTGAGCGATTTAGAAGCTCACCCTGTTTTATCTCCCCCCAGATTTCTTCAAGTGAAGTGAGTTTCCCTGCGACGTACGGAGTAGTGGCTAGTGGAGGAGTTAAGCTCCAGGCTACATATATTGTGTTGAGGTATAATTTATATTTCATGTACCCAGACTTATGTTGTATTTACAAACACTTGATGCACAATGATGTAAGGGATGTATTAGGATTAATTAACCTTAAATTGAGTAATGTATATGGTATGATGTATAATTATGAGATAATGGGATCTTGAGGTATAATTATGTATGATGGTGTATGACGCTACACAAGAATGCACCCTTAATTGTGAATGGATGAATAAAAAGTTTTAAATTTGCCCTGTTTTTTGTGCTTCCAGGGCGTCACAGAGTTTTCTTTGTATCAGAGCTTAAGGTGTTTAGTACTGTCAGTGTCAGTTAATTGAAATAGAATACATCCCAAGTGCATGTATAAGTCTGGTCATGAACTGAAATTGAGGATTGAGATTTCAATCAAGTTTGATATGTATGCACAGGAAACGAGTTGAGATTGAGAATGAGTGGACGACGAGGTCGTTAGAGGAGGCAGACAGAGCCACCTCCGCCACCTGTCCCACAACCAGAGAGTCCTAACTCTCGATTTAATCAGATTGAGCATGATGTGCGGCAAGGTTTTGAGCAAATGGCAGCGTTATTCGCGTAACATTTTGGAGTGAACACCTTGGGTACTACTCCTACACCATCACAAGGACCTCCCGTGCCCCCAGTACAAATAGACCCGATGCCTCCCGTTACTCAGCCCGATGATAGGAGTATGGTCCGACTGAAGGACTTTTTAAAAATGAATCTGCCCGCATTCAGAGGGAAAAAGGATCCTGGAGAGGCTGAGGAGTGGTTGACTGAGTTGAGAGTTATATTTAATTATTTGGGAGGCACTGATGCTGAGAGGGTTAGTATGGGTGCCTATATGTTGAAAGGGAGAGCTCAAGATTGGTGGGGTACTACCCAGGGTATTCTGATGTCCAGCCAGGATGTGATTAGCTGGAAAGAATTTCAGGCGGCCTTTAGAGCCCAATTTGTACCACGAGCTGCTTAGAGAAGGAAACAAGCAGAGTTTTTGAATCTGGTAAAAGGCGATATGTCTGTGGATGATTATGAGAGCCGATTTACCGCTCAATTGAGGTATGATCCAGAGACCTTCAAAAATGAAGAGCTTCGCATTGAGAGATTTGTGTATGGATTAAAGCCCATCATCAGAGATCGATTGATAGGGCTATGTATTACTAAGTTTGGAGATGCTCTGAGACAAGCACAGGAGATTGAGAGGGGAATCAAGATTGTGAGATCCCAGAATGAGTTCAGTGCTATGACTAGGGATAAGAGCAAGAGCCCAGCGATTTCCCAAGCAGATGTTCGAAGAGGTTCCTTCAGAAGAGGAAGGATTGAGGTACAGAAGGGCAGATTTGAGAGACCCAGAATATAAGACCTAATTTTTATTGTATTTACTTATGATTCACACATTGTATGGATATTGTTATATGTTAATGGAATCATAAGACGGATGATTTTGATCATATAAATATGAATGAAGTAGTCAAACGTACATAAAATTTGAAAACAGACAGTTAAGGAATTTCAAATTAAATTTATGAGATTTGAATTATCCGGACAGAGATACAAATTTTAAATCAGAAATTATAGTGGGTTCAAGAAGGAAAGTCGACCTAAATTGGTCTCGAACGTGTAGAAGGGTAAAACGGTCAAAAGACCTAAAATTCGGTATAAATTCGATAAGAAAATTTCATTAAAATATGGATTTAGGAAATCTTGATCAATAAAAGAGAAATTATTGAATTTCGAGTACAATTGATCAAGATATGAAATTATTAGAATTAATTGGAATTTTCACCTCGAAAAATTATCCCGAAACTATTGGAAAAATATACCGAAAAGATAAAATAAGACTGATAAATTCATTTATTGATTAAATGAATAAAATAAGATTTTTAAAGATATTTTTTTGTTTTTTAAATATATTTTAATGATTAAAATAATAATAAACTAAATTATAAAAATAAATAAATAATTAATTAATTAGTTAAAAAAAAGGTAATTGCAGAATCGCGTTTTCGAGACGAAAGAAACGAAGCAGAGGGATCGAGAGGCCGAGAGCACCGACGAGCCACCACCGGTGGCCAAAGAGACCAGACGACCACCGAAATAGGTAGCTAACACCCGCGCGACCCTCCTGCCACTGGAACGCGCCCCACCGACGCCAAATTTTGGCAAATCGAGGAAAGGAAGCTGCGAGGGGAGAGAAGAAGAGTCTAGCGGTTCCACCAGCAATTGACCCTAGCCGACCCTAACCGAACGTTCCCCTACTCTAGGCGCACCGATTGGAGCCAGAAATGGCCCAAGAACCGGCCAAAAATGTCACGACCCAATACTACCAAAATTAGTACAAATTTTTCGCTTTTGGAAAATCTTTCTTACCTCCTCATGACAAATCCCTCTAAACAGGTCGGGCTGTGAATCAATATCGATATACCATTCTAACCATTAAGAAATATCACACGTAAACATACATATTGATATCATTTATCATATAATAGAGTGGTCGGTATGTTTATACGTCACATGATTCTATATTTACATCCCCAAATATTCCTTGATATACAATACTGTGCTGTAAGCATACTAATACAAAATTCTGTACGTGGTGTATACCTGACAGTCGGTAGGAATCACAGATAATCAGCTATGCCATCTAATCTCTACACCCGCTATCTCTATGGTGGAAACACTGAAAGTGGGTGGAAAATGAAAGGGTGAGCTCCACATGCTCAGTAAGGCAATAATACAAACGGGTAGATAGCTATACTATCTACATGCTGATAAAAAAAATCAGGATATATACATGAGCATGAGGTAAAAATAATGATATGCCATATATATAATATCATCTGTTCTAAAACAGGAAATCGGCATATTAAAACATGGAATAATTCTCATGTGAAAACATCTCATGCTAAAATGGATCGATACGTTTTAAAATACCTCACCTAGGTCAAAATATGATACACTCATGAAATCAAAATCCATTTCAACGAAATTCTTTATTTTCAAATCTCTGTTATAAAATCACCCTTCTCACAGGGTTACAAATCAATGAAAGTTTCATAAAATCCCTCCATGGGAACAATCAAAACTCAATTGAAATCATAAGAAAATCGGGTCTGACCCCTCCCTCGGGTCTACCCTGGTCTATCAAGACCAAAAGTTATATCATGTGAGACATGTAAGCGACTATATCGGTAATATCCAGGACTATGGCCATAACCTCGTGATCCCTGGCACATGGATCCTAGTGTGCGGGGTGTCACACCTAAAACGGGAGGTGGGTTGGTCCTACCCGCCAAAACAGCATAATATCAGGATTGCGAGGGCAAGACTTGTTGTCTCGTGGCTAATGCCACTCCGCTCCAACAATCCACACAGTACAGCGTACTCCGCGTGACATACACGGTACAACGTACTCCGTGAACCCAAACTCAATCAGGGGTGCCTATTGTTGAGTTAATGTATTTTGAAATGACAAAACAAGTTAATTCAATAATGTTAAGATGATATACAAACATGTTTAGAGGTTATTAGTACCAGAACTTAGAGTTCTGCTGATGAGAGATCGATCTGGGGTATGAGAGATCGATCTCCTGGGTTTTTACTTGATGAGAGATCGATCTCATGATGGAAGAGATAGATCTGGCAAGCCTTAAATCTGTACAAAGGTATTTAGGAAGAATGAGATCGATCTGCAAGGGTTAAGAGATCGATCTGGCTAATGCTAGAGTTGAGAGATCGATCTGGTCGATGAAGAGATCGATCTCCCTTAAGAGCTTAAGACTATAGATCGATCTGAGAGATCGATCCACACTCAAACAGAGGACTTATGAGATCGATCTGGTAAGGAAGAGATCGATCTCCTCAAAGTCAGAGAGCTAAAGAGATCGATCTGTGTTGTTGAGAGATCGATCTCCTCTCTACGAGATTGCATGGCAGATCGATCTGGAGATCGATCTTGCTTCAAACAGAGAGTTTAGGAGATCGATCTTCCTATTCGACAGATCGATCTGCCTCATTATTTTCAAACTAACAGATCGATCTGCTAACCTATGAGATCGATCTCCTTGTGTATTTGTGCTTCAATCTTGCAGGATTTATAACTAAGAGATCGATCTGGCCAAGAAGGCAGATCGATCTGGCACTCTACTGGAGGTACCCAACGGCTAGTTTCTGCAAAACACAACGGGAAGAATAGCATTTAATGCTCCAACTACCAATCCTTCAGTATTTAACCAAGCATTGAAGACAAAGAGAATAGGGACACCATTGCTGAATATTCCAAACATTCTCAAGCTTTAATTCATTCATTCTTTGTGTCCCTATTGCTTATCAATTGAAATTTATTGTATAAGCTTAAGTGCAACAAGCTTTGTTAAGCACTACCCATTGTAAAGCCTTATTCTGTATTCATCCATACCCAAAAAGAAAAGAGGATTGTTCCTCAGTGAGAGACATTGTAAAAGGGTGAATACATTTCTGTATTGCTAAGGGTAGAGAGGTTTTTCCTTAACCTGTAAAAGGAACATTGTAAGCTCTATTGAAAGAGAGAAAGAAAGCACTTGACAAGAAGGTCAAGGAGAGAGGACGTAGGCAAGAGTTTGGCCGAACCTCTATAAACGATTGTGTTTGTTTCTCTCTTCCCTACTTTGCATTAAATTGTTATATTGCACTATATTGCTCATTATCATTTGTGATTAAATTGTGATTAATTTTTAATCTGCCATAATTGTTAGAAAACCGATTCACCCCCCTCTCGGTAGAGCCAACAATTGGTATCAGAGCTAGGACTCTTTAATCACATAGGAACAACTTCCTAAGAGTAAGAAACGATCAAATGGCTCTTAACAATGTAGCAACTAGTTTGGTAGGAGAGGGGCACTCTACGGTTAGACCTCCCATGTTCAATGGTGAACATTATTCGTATTGGAGGACTAGGATGATGCTATTCATTCAAGCAAATGATTATGAAGTATGGAGAATTATAGTTAAGGGACCTCAAATCCCTACAAAGAAAGTAGAGGGAAGAGATATCCCCAAAGAAGAAGATGAATGGGATTCTAACGACATTAAATGTGCACAGCTAAATGCTAAAGCTATGCACACATTATTCTGTGCTTTAGGTCCTAATGAGTACAATAGAGTCTCCGGGTGTGATAATGCCAAGCAAATATGGGATAAATTGGCAATAACTCATGAGGGTACAACCCAAGTGAAGGAGACAAAAGTAGGTATGCTCACACATGACTATGAGCTCTTTAGGATGAAGGAAGGAGAATCAATTAGTGATATGTTCACTAGATTCACAGACGTAATAAATGGATTAAAATCTTTAGGAAAAATATATTCTAATATTGAAATGGTAAAGAAAATTTTAAATAGCTTACCTAAATCATGGGAAGCTAAAGTGACGGCAATTGAGGAATCTAAGGATCCTCACACATTGTGTCTAGATGAATTGATAGGATCTTTGCTCACTTATGAGATGAAACTTAAAAGAAATGAAGAGCCACCCAAGAAAGTGGGTGTTGCTCTAAAAGCCACTGCTCAAGAGGAGATTAAAAATGAGAGTGGTAGTGAGGAGGATATTGAGATGGCAATGTTTGCCAAAAGATTCAACAAATTCATGAGAATGAGAGCTAGTAGTAGCAATAGGAGAAACATTAAGAGAGACCAAGAAGAAGTAGGTAGAAAAGACTCTATTGTATGTTATGAATGTAAAAAATCGGGACACATAAAATTTAACTGCCCTCTTCTTAAAAGGTCAAATGATAGGTTTCATAAAAAGAAGGCAATGGTAGCAACATGGAGTGACAGTGACTGCTCCGATGATGAATCAAATGAGGACATTGCCAACCTATGCTTCATGGCTATTAATGATGATGAAAAGGTAACTTCTAATCTCAATGAATACTCTTTTGATGAACTGCAAGATGCATTTGATGATCTTGCATTAGAGTATGAATGTATGAGCATGAAGTATAAAAAGTTAATATCTAAATTAAAAAGGGAAAATGAGATAATGTTAGAAGATAAATTAGAATGTGAAAAGAAACTAGAGATTTCAAATCTAGAAATTTGTGACCTTAAGGAGAAAAATAGCAATCTACATAACTCCTTTAATAGATTTCACATGGGGCAACAAAAGCTAGATAGCATGTTAGAAACCCAAAGGGCATTTTTTGACAAAAATGGCTTAGGATATAATGCACAAAGTATGGAGACCCATCTTAAGAGTTTTATTGCTAGGAAGAGCATGAATAAAACTGCAATTACTTGTTCATATTGTAATAAGAAGGGACATAAGTCACATTATTGCAATATAAAGATGAGGAATCTTAAAGGAAAAATTGTAAAAAGGATATGGATTCCAAAAGAGGTAATTCATTCCAAGGACTGTAATGCATTAGCAAAATGGATCCCAATGGGATCAAGAATTGCATTTACTAACCTCCAAGGACCCAAGAGAATTTGGGTACCTAAGACTTGAGTTTGATTTTGTGTAGGTGATTGAGCATAGCCACAAAGCTAAAACAAAAGAAGCTTGGTACTTAGATAGTGGATGCTCAAGGCACATGACGGGTGATAAAAGCCATTTCAATTCCTTCAAATCGAAAATTGGTGGAGAAGTCACTTTTGGGGACAACTCCAAAGGCCAAGTGGAAGGAAGTGGCTCAATAGGTAATGATCATTTCTCTTTAGAAAAAGTATTACTTGTTAGGGGTCTAAAGCATAACTTACTAAGCATTAGTCAACTTTGTGACAAAGGTTACAAAGTAATTTTTGATTGCATGAAGTGTAATGTTATAGATCCTAAGTCAAATAAAATTCTTCTTCTAGGTCATAGGCAAGGTAACATATATATAGTCTACCTTAATGAACTCAAAAATGAAAACATATGCTTAATGGTAGACAACAAAAAGGAATCTTGGTTATGGCATAGAAGACTAGGTCATGCTAGCATGCATGTACTATCTAAGTTAGCTAGAAAGGATCTAGTCATAGGCTTACCCAAAATATCCTTTGATCATGAAGAAATATGTGAAGCTTGTGTTAAAGGGAAACACAAGAGGACAACTTTTAAGCCTAAGAATAGTGTATCCACCACTAGGCCTCTTCAATTACTGCATTTAGACTTATTTGGACCAACTAGAACCACTAGCCTAGGTGGGAAACACTATGGATTTGTAATAGTTGATGATTACACTAGGTACACTTGGGTGTTCTTTTTGAGAGTAAAAAATGAAGCCTTAGAGAAATTCATAACTTACTCAAAGGTGACTCAAAATGAAAAAGGATATACAATAACAAGCATTAGAAGTGATCATGGCAAAATTTTGAAAATATAGGATTTGATGAGTATTGCAATGATCAAGGAATTAGCCATAATTTTTCAGCCCCTAGGACACCACAACAAAATGGTGTAGTTGAGAGAAGAAATAGAACTTTGGAAGAGATGGCTAGGACCATGTTATGTGAAAATAACTTGCCAAAGTATTTTTGGGCTGAAGCTATAAACACATCATGTTATATAATTAATAGAGCTATGATAAGACCCATGCTAAAGAAAACTCCTTATGAGCTCTACAAAGGCAAGAAGCCTAACATTAGTTACTTCCATCCTTTTGGCTGCAAATGCTTTGTTCTAAATAATGGAAAAGATAATTTAGGAAAATTTGATGCCAAGAGTGATGAGGGAATATTTCTAGGATATTCATTGAATTCAAAGGCTTTTAGAATATATAACAAAAGAACATTAGTGGTTGAAGAGTCTATTCATGTTATATTTGATGAATCAAATAATATATCTAAAGATTCAACCAATGATGAAAATGTTGGAATATTTGATGAAGGCTTAGAAGATGACTTTCTAGAAAAGCTTGACTTGAATAAAGAAGATGAAGAAGAAATAGAGGTTTTAGAAAGAGAGCCTAGAGCACCAAGAGAGTTAGGATATGTAAAAGATTGTGAAATAGTAGGAGATCCAACTCTTGGAGTTAGAACTAGATCATCCCTAAGGAATATGTGCCAATATATAGCCTTTGTATCTCAAATTGAGCCTAGGAATGTCAATGAAGCCTTAGAAGACAATAATTGGTTCCTAGCAATGCAAGAAGAATTAAATCAATTTGAGAGAAGCAAAGTATGGAAACTAGTTCCTAGGCCTAGTGATCACTCAATAATTGGAACTAAATGGATATTCAAGAACAAAATGGATGAAAATAGTGTGATCACAAGGAATAAGGCTAGGCTAGTTGCTCAAGGCTATAGACAAGAGGAAGGCATAGACTATGATGAAACATATGCACCGGTAGCTAGATTAGAGGCAATAAGAATGTTACTTGCCTTTGCATGTTATAAAAACTTCAAGTTATATCAAATGGATGTAAAGAGTGCATTCTTAAATGGTTTTATTAATGAAGAAGTATATGTTGAGCAACCTCCCGGATTTGAAAATCATGAATTTCCTGAACATGTTTTTAAATTATCTAAGGCACTTTATGGGTTAAAACAAGCCCCTAGAGCTTGGTATGAAAGGTTGTCAAAATTTTTAATAGAAAAGGGATTTTCAAGAGGAAAAGTGGATACCACCTTATTCATTAAGAATAAAAATAAGGATTTATTAGTTGTACAAGTGTATGTAGATGATATTATTTTTGGTTCAACTAATGAGTCTTTATGCCAAGAGTTTGCTAAGATCATGCAAGGAGAATTTGAGATGAGCATGATGGGAGAACTCACATTCTTCTTGGGACTTCAAGTGAAGCAAACAAAAGATGGAACATTCATCAATCAAGCAAAGTATACTAAGGAATTGCTCAAGCGATTTGGAATGGACAATTGCAAACCTCAAGCAACTCCAATGGGCACCAACATCAAGCTTGATAAAGATGAAAGTGGTAAGTGTGTAGACACTAAACTTTATAGGTCTATGATTGGCTCATTGCTTTATTTAACTGCAAGTAGACCAGATATTTTGTTTAGTGTATGCCTTTGTGCTAGATTTCAATCCTGTCCTAAGGAATCACATCTATTGGCAACTAAGAGGATCTTTAGATACCTCAAAGACACTCCCTCACTAGGACTTTGGTACCCCAAGGACTCTACTTTTGCCCTTCATGCATTTTCAGATGCTGATTTTGGAGGCTGCAAAATAGATAGGAAAAGTACTTCAGGTACTTGCCAATTCTTAGGAAATAGGTTAATTTCTTGGTTCTCCAAGAAACAAAACAGTGTGGCTCAGTCCACAACTGAAGCTGAATATATAGCAGCTGGTAATTGTAGTGCTCAAGTGTTGTGGATTAAACAACAAATGAGAGATTATGGTATTGACATGAAGCAAGTCACTATTAAATGTGATAATACCAGTGCCATTAATCTGTCTAAGAATCCTATTCAACACTCCAGAACCAAGCACATAGAAATTAGACATCACTTCCTTGTGACCATGTACAAAAAGGGGATATAATTTTAGAGTACATTGACACTCTACATCAAATAGCTGATATATTCACCAAACCCCTTGATAGAGATAGGTTCTGTATCCTTAGAGGTGAATTAGGACTCATGGATATGCCTTAGGACTTTCATGTTTTAAAAATCTTGGTTTCAAGTTGATTTTAAAAGAGTTTTTGCAAAGATTTTCTGGCAATAAGGATGAGAGATCGATCTCCTTGCAATATAGATCGATCTCCATACCTCCAACAAGCCTAAATCATCAAGGTTAAGCTAAGCAGATCGATCTTCTAACCATAAGATCGATCTCCTTACGTCTCTATTTAAAGGAAGATCGATCTGTCAACACGACAGATCGATCTCTTCAAGCTTTCGCATTCTGCAGATCGATCTTTGCATTGGGCAGATCGATCTGCCTAAGCCTCTGTTAAACGACAGATCGATCTGTGTGTAACAGACCGATCTCCTTTAGCCTCTGTTTGCGACCAGATCGATCTGGTCTTACGACAGATCGATCTCTATTGGATTCTGGAAATGAGAGATCGATATGTCGCCTCGACAGATCGATCTCCTGTGCCCTGGAGTATAAATACCCGCGTAAAATTCCCAAATTTCAGAAACCCAATTTTCAAAATTCCCAAATTTCCCTCGCATCTTTTCCTCTGATTCCTCCTCAGATCAATCTCCGTACGGTCTTCCTTGCGTCTCGGTGTCAAATTTCGGTATTGTAACCAACATTCCTTACTGATTTTTTCAAAATTTTTCTTCAATTTGTGTTCATTTTAATTCTAGGGTAACCCTAGGTACTGTTTCATTGCTTTTCTCGTTTTTTAATCTATTTAGCGCATCTTTAGAGTCTAGAATCATGCCTAGGCTTAAGACAGTAGGTCACAAACCTCCTAAAACCAATGTAGAGGCTGGTTCATCCTCCCAACCCATTCCTCCATCTTCCATTGCTTCCTTCAATCGGTGTTTTAAAACACCAGCAAAAAGAAAGCGCTATGAGGAATACTTCTCAAATATGCCAATTAAGCATTGGCGAACTATAGATTTTTCCTTCCTCAATCGCATAGACTTTCCATACGTGTCAAAGTTTGAGGAATTTGGTTGGATGAATTTCTTAAAAATCAACACTTCCGTCCCTCCAAATCTAGTTCGTGCATTCTTTTCCAATGCCGAACTCCTTTTTGACCCAAATGACACTTGCAAAATTATCGGTTTCAAAACCTATGTCATGGGTAAATCCATTATAATAGACACTGAAGTTCTAGCCAAAGCGTTTGATATACGCGATGAAGGCTTAACAAATGAGGATGAGGAAGTCCCCTTAGCGTTTGATCTCCCTGGGGACAAGGCGAGTGACCTGCCGATGCATCCTCGGTTACTCCACCTCATAATCTCTTGGAACCTCCGCCCTTTCGGTACTCGTCATTCTACTGTTAGGCGCTTAGATCGCTTTTGGCTACATCACATTCACACCACAAGCCAAAAACCTAACCTCCCTCACTTTATATACGAAGATTGGCTGAAGATTGTGCGTGGACAAGCTACCACGATCGTGTTTCCACAACCGGTAGCTTATCTTCTCCACCGCCTTGGTATCGACTGCAGCAGCGAAACTGGCGAACTCCCCTCTCCCAAGAGCGTGCTTAACATTGGGACCCTCCATCATATGGGGTACTACAAAGACTTCCGGGGAGAGTGGACGAAAAAGAGGGACCAACAACCTGCTGAGGCTATGGAAGAGGACCCCACCAATGAACCAGCGCATCCACCTGCAGCACCAGCTCCAGAACCGTCGTTCTCAACGGCTGAGCCAACTGCACCAACGTCGTCTCCTGCTGGCTTGGAGATGTTCAGGAAGATGATGAGTGATCTCACTCATAAAATCGATGAAGGATTTGCATATTTAAACCAAAGAGTGGATAAGAT
The DNA here is from genome assembly GCA_033439115.1 of Firmiana major. Classification (NCBI taxonomy): domain Eukaryota; kingdom Viridiplantae; phylum Streptophyta; class Magnoliopsida; order Malvales; family Malvaceae; genus Firmiana; species Firmiana major. The sequence continues at coordinate 15,165,459 of CM065899.1, read as the reverse complement.
TCAAGAAGCTCAAGAGGCGATGTTCGATGAGGTCCAAGTAACACGCACACATGTTGAGAATCTTTTGGATCGTGATCCTCCCTCACAATAGGCATTAGGTGCTTTGATTTAGTGTAGTTCCAACATTTTAAGCTACTTGATGTTATCTGTGAGGAATTTGCTTGAATGAAATGTGATTTGACTGGATATTGGGTGAGTTAATGAAAATGTTGATTTTGAAATGCCATGAATCTTCTATTTTGTGTGTGATTAATATGACAAAAAAGGGGAGAAGAAACATGTGTTGTGGTTGTGTTAAATGTTTAAAAGAATGATTTAATTGAGGGGGAGTTATGATTTAATTGAGGGGGAGTTAAGATTTAACTGAGGGGGAGGTAAGTCACTAACAAAGTCAAAAGCTCACAAAAAGGGGGAGTTTTGCAAATTCACTAAACATGTTTATTTGATGAGTTTTGTCATATCAAAAAGGGGGAGATTGTTGAGTTAATGTATTTTGAAATGACAAAACAAGTTAATTCAATAATGTTAAGATGATATACAAACATGTTTAGAGGTTATTAGTACCAGAACTTAGAGTTCTTCTGATGAGAGATCGATCTGGGGTATGAGAGATCGATCTCCTGGGTTTTTACTTGATGAGAGATCGATCTCATGATGGAAGAGATCGATCTGGCAAGCCTTAAATCTGTATAAAGGTATTTAGGAAGAATGAGATCGATCTGCAAGGGTTAAGAGATCGATCTGGCTAATGCTAGAGTTGAGAGATCGATCTGGTCGATGAAGAGATCGATCTCCCTTAAGAGCTTAAGACTATAGATCGATCTGAGAGATCGATCCACACTCAAACAGAGGACTTATGAGATCGATCTGGTAAGGAAGAGATCGATCTCCTCAAAGTCAGAGAGCTAAAGAGATCGATCTGTGTTGTTGAGAGATCGATCTCCTCTCTACGAGATTGCATGGCAGATCGATCTGGAGATCGATCTTGCTTCAAACAGAGAGTTTAGGAGATCGATCTTCATATTCGACAGATCGATCTGCCTCATTATTTTCAAACTAACAGATCGATCTGCTAACCTATGAGATCGATCTCCTTGTGTATTTGTGCTTCAATCTTGCAGGATTTATAACTAAGAGATCGATCTGGCCAAGAAGGTAGATCGATCTGGCACTCTACTGGAGGTACCCAACGGCTAGTTTCTGCAAAACACAACGGGAAGAATAGCATTTAATGCTCCAACTACCAATCCTTTAGTATTTAACCAAGCATTGAAGACAAAGAGAATAGGGACACCATTACTGAATATTCCAAACATTCTCAAGCTTTAATTCATTCATTCTTTGTGTCCCTATTGCTTATCAATTGAAATTTATTGTACAAGCTTAAGTGCAACAAGCTTTGTTAAGCACTACCCATTGTAAAGCCTTATTCTGTATTCATCCATACCCAAAAAGAAAAGAGGATTGTTCCTCAGTGAGAGACATTGTAAAAGGGTGAATACATTTCTGTATTGCTAAGGGTAGAGAGGTTTTTCCTTAACCTGTAAAAGGAACATTGTAAGCTCTATTGAAAGAGAGAAAGAAAGCACTTGACAAGAAGGTCAAGGAGAGAGGACGTAGGCAAGAGTTTGGCCGAACCTCTATAAACGATTGTGTTTGTTTCTCTCTTCCCTACTTTGCATTAAATTGTTATATTGCACTATATTGCTCATTATCATTTGTGATTAAATTGTGATTAATTTTTAATCTGCCATAATTATTAGAAAACCGATTCACCCCCCCTCTCGGTAGAGCCAACACCTATAATAGGTCTTATCCACCCATGTCAAGTATGTCTCAGTATGCACGTGTGAGCATATCATCTCACTGTGACACATAGTCTACAAGAGGCTCCAACACGGCTATATGCATGTCATATAAATTCTTGTGCGAGCGAAGCTCTATCACGGTTTCATAGAAATCAATGAAATCTGCGTACGAGCAGTGCTCAAGTACGACTTAAACTGATTATAAATTTAATTCAAATCCACGTACGAGCATTGCTCTAGTACGGATATGTATAAAAATTCAATGAAAACCTCGTACGAGAAAAACTCCAGTATGGTAGTCATATGAAATAAATCTGTAAAATAGTGCGAGCAAGGTTCTAGCACTCTGTGTATGAGTTAAAATATAAAATCCAGTGCGAGCAGTGCTCAAGCACGGTTTCAACTCATATAACACTGATAGGTGGCTCAATTGTTTTCAAAACATGTTAAATAAATATCAATTGGCACCTAACTTGTGCCTTTTCACTTAAAACATGAAAATAATAGCCAACCTATCCATAAATTGCTTGAATTAAAGCAATATCATCATGAAAACATTAAAATCATGAAATTCATGCAATTTCATAGCCTTACTACCCTTTTTGAAATTTTTCTAACTGGGGGCAAAATAGTCATTTGTCACTATTTCCATATTTTTTCGTAAAAATTATTATTCTGTTTTCGGGTAGCCTAATGAATTTAACGCAATGTAAATCCCCTCGAAACTACGTACAACTACCTCTAAGTGCTCATAAAATTCCCTTACCTAGAATCACGAGCGAGCTTATCCCGACTCGGCCGTACCAGGTCTCTCAGTCCAATTCGCTCGTCTACGGAGCTGCATATAACCACATATGGGTTCAGTTCAAATATATTGATCAATATTTCACTCTTACTAGTCGAATCTAAAGCTCTGGGCCCGTTTTACTCTATTGGGCCCGATTGAACTTTAATGGGCCTCGACCTCTTTTTTTTTAGCCCGTTTCCACTTTTAAAATCTCTTTTTCGGGTTTACTGGGCTCAGTTGATTTATCAATAATCATCAGGCTTCGATCCAAACTCATTGGATAGCCCAGATACTATTTACGATGATTGCGTTGAAATTTCGAATAAAATTCCTTTTATGTAGAATTAATCCGTAAATCCGTAAAATAATTTGAACTCTGCATTAAAAGACACATATTATCGTAATTAAAATGTACTTACCCAATATGATGCGGGGTACGAAAATCGAAGCTAAATCGACTCTCGTTCGGGCTCTGTAGTAACACTGCACAATTATGCAATTCTGGGACATTTTTCGATAAAATAATATTAAATTGAATTCTCGGGATTTATCTGCAGGTCAATCCCGACTCTTGGTCACTTACCCGAATTTCGAGTCATCCCCGGGTACACTTTCTTTCCTTTTTTTTCCTTTTTTTTTGCTTTCTTTCTTTTTTTCTTTTCTTTTTTTCTTTTTTTTCTTTTTCTTTTTTTTCCTTTTCTTCCTTCTCGGCTACGGTGCCGTTTTGGCCCGTTTGCGGTCGCCGGTGATTCTGGCCATCTCGTCAACAACCAGTAAGCTTAAAAGAACCACCTCATCCAGGGGAAGGCTCAGCGGGGTTGAATCGGAGCTAAGACACCGCCGTTCGCTGGGACCAACGCGATTTCTCCCCGGATCTTTCGACCGTCGATTCACCGAAAATAGGGACCGTCGGCGCGCGTCACCGGTACCAATGGAACCGCCGGGCTTCACTCTTCCTTTTTCGACCGGTAGTTGGGCTCGTCGACCGTCGGCGAGTCGTCGGGGAGGTTTGGGTTTCTGACGGGTTTGATGGGTCTCGTTTCGGGTTTCTCTCTCCCCGATTTGTTTCAGATTTTCATTTTTTTCCTTTTTTTATTAATTTAATTATTAATATTTTAATCAATTAAATATGTTAAAAATACCCAAATATCTCTTAAAATATCCTAAAAAATATTATTTAATTCATTTATTCAATAAATGAATTTATCAGTCTATTTTCGTCTTTCCTGGTATATTTTTCGATTCTTTTCGGGATAATTTTTCGAATTAAGAATCCTGATAAATTTCGAATTAATTTTGATTAATTCCCATAATTTAATGTCTAGATCAATTGGACTCGAAATTAAATATTTTCCTCGTTATTGATCCAGATTTCGCAAATTCCATATTTTAATGAAAATTACTTATCGAATTTATACCAAATTTTGGTCTTTTGACCATTTTACCCTTGCACGTGTTCGGGACCAAATTGAATCGACTTTCTTCATAAATCCATAATCTTTTCCCTATTTTCAATTCTTTATTTTCAGTCACCTCGATTTAATTCCTTAGACGAACTTGTTGCTTCTTTATTTTCCCGATTTATCCTTATTCGATTTTACTTACGTTATTTCATTTCGTCCACATTTATCATATCCGAATCAACCATCTTATGAATCCATTAACATATAATAATGTCATACAATATGGAAATCATAAGGAATATCATACAAAAATTGCGGATCTCACAGAAAAAGAGATGAACGGCGACGGGGAAGCCTGAACTGATACGGACCGGTTCAGTAAGAAGAGAACCAGGATGAACCGATCTGTAAGACCCGAATTTAATTAAAATACGAAAATTAAATAAGAAAGATGAGGGATGTATGAAGGAAGGTCAGGTTAAATTGATTTCGAAACAAGAGCAGGGGTAAAATAGTAAAAATACCAAAACCCGGTATTAGGGCGATAAGAAAATTTTAATTAAAAAAAATATAAGGATATAAGATATCTTGATCGATAATAAGGAAATTATAAATTTTGGGTCAATTGATCAAGATTCGAAAATTTTAAAAATACCGAAAAATTATCGAAACGATATCTCGAAAAGCGCGAAGGAATAATATCAAAAATTTAGAGAAAAATATATTTAATAAATTAAATTTAAATTAAATAAATTAAATTAGAATAAAAATAATATAAGTGTAGATATTTTGGGATTTTATGGAGTATTTTAATAAATAGTAAAATAATTAAAATAAATAATAATAATAATAAAAATAATAAAAAAAAGGTAACTGAAACAAAAAAAAAATAGGAGAGAGAAACTCGGGAAAAACTCGAGAAACCAAAATCGAAAACGACCCGCGGATTCTTCACCGCCGATTCTCGCACACTGGCGACCGACGAGCTTCGACGAAGCTACCAGGAGGAAGAGGGGAGTCCGGCGAGCACGTGGGTACCGGTATCACGCTTCCAGGTGGCCGGAGCAGGCCGATCGGAGCTGAGGAAAACCGCCGGAGAAACAAGCCGATTCCCGATGAACCGCCGGAGAAACAAGCCGATTCCCGACGAACCGCCGCATCTGGGCTGCAACGGAGGGCACCGACGCACTCAGGGGAAGAAGTCGGTTCTTTTGAGACCGGTCTCGGCAGATGAGACCGCTGGAACCGCAGGCGAAGGCAATAGACAGTAAACGGTGCCGTTTGGCCGAAAGGAAAAGGAGGGAAAAGGAAGGAAAGGGGAAAAGAAAAGAAAGGAAAAGGAAGGAAAAGGAAAGAAAGGAAAGGAAAAGGGGGAAGAAAAGGAAAAAAAAATTTACCGGGGACGACTCGAGGTTCGGGTAAGTTGACCGAGGGTCGAAATTGACCTACGGGTAAATTTCGAAAATTTAATTTAATATTATTTTAATGAAAAATAATTCGGATTTACCTAATTGTGCAGCTTTACGACAGAGACCGAACGAGAGCCGATCGAGCTCTGATTCTCGTACCTCGCATCGTATCGGGTAAGTACAATTTAATTTCGGCAATTAGAGTTCTTTAAATACCTAGTTTTAATTATTTTATGAAATTATGGATTAATTTCGCGTAAGAAGGAATATTATTTGGAATCGTAATATAATTACCGTAAATGGTATACGGGCTATCCAATGAATTCAGAATGAAGCCCGATAATTATTAGAAAACTGTATAAGCCCGGTATACCCGAAGAAGGGAATTAATGAGTATAAAAAGGGCTAAAATGGGCCGAGGCCCAATAAGCTAGAACGAGGCCCAATAAATTATTGGTGGGCCTAATGAGCCCAATAGGCCTCGATAAAGTGAAAATTAAGTGAAAAACGGGCTTAAGGCCTATTAAGGCCCATTGAGGTGCAATCGGGCCCAATAGGGGTAAATGGACCCAACGATTTAAATTAAGCCCAGAAAGTATTAAATACGATTAAATTGTATGTTATCTGACCTCAGGAATATTAATACGCAGTTCCGGGCATTTGATTGGGAGCATATCGGACTGCGCGACGAGACAACAGTGGAAAAGAAAAGGTCAGACTCGACAGGAAAATAAGGTAAGGGAATTCTGCGAACTGCTAGAGGTAACTTTACTCGATTTTAAGTTCATTTGTAGTCTTTAAAAATTACCTGAAGGGTCTAGAGGTCATTTAATAATTTTAGTGCCTCGAATGGGCAAATTACCAAAATACCCTTGTTAAGGGTAAAATTTACAAATTTAGGAAAAATTGGGAGGAGCAGGAACAAGAGGTTCTTGCTCATTCTGGAGGTGTTTTGAGGCATGCATTAGTAGGCTGGCTAACCTTGAAAGAAAATGCACAGCATTGTATACTTTCAACGTGAAATTGTTTTGAAAACTGTTTTGAGGAAACAGAGCCGCCTACGTGTCTTTATTTACATGTGACGTGCTAGAGCTCAGCTCGCACGATATTTTGATTTGTGTGATACATGCATTAGTGCTAGAGCGAGAGCTCGCACTAGAGTTTTACATGCATAGGTGCTAGAGTCCAACTCGCACCAGATTTGTATACATATATATATGATTTTCGTGACAGGGTGCTAGAGTCTAACTCGCACCATATTTTTATATGATTTTGAGACAGGGTGTTAGAACTTCGCTCGCACCAGATTTTTATACGGTTTGCATACAGAGTGTTAGAGCTTAGCTCGCACTAGATTTACTTGATTTGATGAGAGTGCTGAGCATCGCTCGCACTGATTTTATGAGAACATGCGATGAGCCGTGCTTGGAGCATCGGGTAGACTGTGTCACCGATTAAATAGGCCCGCACGTGCGTTTTGAGACATGGTATTGAGAAACAAAACCTCTGTGGGAAGCAGGCCAATTGGACTGGAGTACCTAGAGATATTATATGGGTTCACGGAGTACGATGTACCATGCAAGTAGCATGGAGTACGATGTACCGTGTGGTATCTTCGGATACGGCATCCCCGGATGCAGCATCTTCGGATGCCTGGGATCGGATAAGACTGACGGGATGGATTGACCCACCTCCTGGGCGGTTCCCGATCATGGTGAGAACCCGCACACTAGGATCCGTGTAGCTGAGGAACTCCCGAGGACACATATGGCCATAGTCCTAGTTATTGTCGATATACAAACGTTGCCTAGTCTCGCATGTTGATGATCTTGATGATGTTTGAAACTGGGTTTTAAACTAAATTTGCATGATGGTATTTCCATGCTTTTTAAACCCATGTGTGAATGTAAATCGATTTTTATGGTTTTGTGTGAGTCAGGATCACCCGAAGGAGGGGTCGAGTCCTGACTTTATTGTGAAAATTTTAATTGAGAAATAAATAATTTGTAATAATTGCATGTTGAATTTTCCGTGCAAACTTGATTTACATAACATCATAATTCATATCATTTGTTTTAAAATGTGTGGAGAAAGGGTGGTTTATGCATGGCACCACGTTCATGTAGGTAGTATGGTTACCTACTTGTTCGTAGGATTGCCTTACTGAGCTTGATGTGCTCACCCCTTTCATTTTCTCCCACAGATAATCTCCAGTTGAAGTTGAGGTGACTCAGTACTGCATTCCGGATATCCGCTGCTGCCCATCAACATAAGGTATATACACTTGTACATATTGTATCTACATAAGCATAGCACAGTAACATGTTTGTAAGTGTCTCTAGGGGATGTATAAATATTGTAGACATTTTATAAATGACTGGAGAAGAAATAAGTTAGATGGTAAATGTATGGTGGGACTGGCATTGACGCACAGCCCAATTTGTTAGTGGAGTGTGGTCACGATTCGAGGACAGGTAAGAAATTTAAGTAAGAAAATAATAAAATGCGAAAAATTAACTCTGATTTTTGGGTAGTTTGGGTCGTGACACGATCGGTCTGAACTGGGCTGAACCGGACCGAACAGGTTCAGCAAAGAAAGAAAGGAAAATGGGAGAAGATTTTTGGGTAAGTCGGTAAGAGGTCAAAAGTGACCGAATTGATTTTCGGGAATTTAATTTAAAATTATATTTGATCAAAAATTTACCCGAAATTAAATATAAAATTGTGCAGTTCGATGAGAAATCGCGTACGTGAGCCCGATAGAACTTTAATTTGCGCACCATCGCATAATCTCGGGTAAGTAAAGCTCATTTACAACAATTTATGTAATTATCGTGTATTAAAGATTTATTTTACGAATTACGGATTAAATTTCGCATTTAGTGGATTATATTGGGATTTTTAATTAAATTGTCGTAAATGATATACGGGCTATTCAAAGAGTTTAGAAAAAGATCCAATAAGTACTAATGGGCCTAGTGTGCCCAATAGGCCTTGATGAAAGAATTAATAAGTGGAAACAGGCTTAATACGGACTAAGACCCATCAATGTGCAATCAGCCCATTAAAGTAAAACGGGCCTAGTATTTTAGAGTCAATTAGTAAGAGTGAAATACTGATAAGTATATTAGAATTGACTCAAAGATGTGATTATATGCAGCTCTGTAGACTTGGTTTGGAGCGAATAGGATTGAGAGACCTGGTACGGTCGAGACAGGAAAAGCTCGCACGTGATTCCAGGTAAGGGAATTTTACGGACTGCTAAAGGTAACTTTACGTAATTTCGATCGCATTTACATTCCCTAAAATTGTCTGAAGAGTCTAGAGTTAAAATAAGAATTTTGGTGCCCAGATAGGTAAATGACCAAAATACCCCTGTGAAGGGCAAAATTTCCAAAATTAGGAAAAATTGGGAGGAGTAGGAACAAGAGGTTTCTGCTTGTTTTTGAGGTGTTTTGACCCTTGCATGAGCAGCCTGGCTAGCTTTTAAAATAAAAATGCACAGCATTGCATATTTTCAACAATGTGAATTCTTTTGGAAATTGTTTTGAGATAACAGAGCTGCCTACATGATTTTATGAAAGTGTGACGTGCTAGAGCTCAGCTCGCACGAGTTTTGATTTGTGTGATGCATGCATTAGTGCTAGAGCAAAGGCTTGCACTAGAGTTTTACATGTATAGGTGCTAGAGTCTAACTCGTACCAAATTTTCATATGATTTTCGTTGACAGGGTGCTGGAGTCTAACTCGCACCAGATTTTCACTTGATTATTTATGACACAGTGCTGGAACCTAGCTCGTACTAGTTTTACATGATTTTGACAGAGTGCTGGAGCTTAGCTCGCACTAGATCTTATAAGATTTTATAATACGTGTGCTGGAGCTTTGCTCGCACGAGATTTTTCTTGATTTTATGAGAGTGCTAGAGTATCGCTCACACTGATTTTATGAGACATACGATGAGTCGTGCTTGGAGCGTCGGGTAGACTGTGTGTCACGCCGATTAAATATCCTCGTACGTGCGTTTTGAGACAGGCACGATTGTGGATATGAGATATGGGTCCACGGAGTATGTTGTACAATACAAATAGCATGGAGTACGTTGTATCGTGTTGGGATTGATTATGTGGCATCTTCAGATGCGAGTGGCATCTTCGGATGCGAGATATCAGACAGGACCGACGGGATGGACTGACCCACCTCCCGGGGCGATTCCTGATAGTGGTGAGACCCTGCACACAGGATCCGTGTAGTAGTGGGATCACGAGTATATGGCCATACTCTTGGTTATTTGCCTAAGATATATATTGCCTAGTCTCGCATGTTGTTATTTGATGTTTTGAAAATCATGTTTTGTGAACTTTTATGTGAGTCTGGATCACCCGAGGGAGGGGTTGGATCCTGACTAATATGTGATTTTGATGAGAATGAAACAGGAATTTAAACTGAAACTTGCATGACGTTATTTCCATGCTATTTAAACCTAGGCGTTATGTAAACTGGTTTTACATGACAGTCATTGTCTTGCATGTTATTATTGCTTTGAAAAGCATCTGATTTCATGATTTTGTGTGAGTCAGGAACACCCGAGGGAGGGGTTGAGTCCTGGCTGTATTGTGAAATTTTAACGAGAATGAAATGATTTAAATGGATTTGCATATTGAGTTTTTCATGCTCTTTGAAATCCATATGTGAACTTGTTTTACATGACATCATGAATTGTAGCATCCTATTTTGAAATGTGTGGAGAAAGGGTGGTTTATGCATGGCACCACGTTCATGTAGGTTGTATGGTTACCTACTTGTTCGTAGGATTGCCTTACTGAGCTTAATGTGCTCACCCCTTTCATTTTCTCACACAGATCATTTTCAGTAGACTTTGAGGCGACTGAGTACTGCATTCCTGATATCCACTGCTACCCATCATTATGAGGTATATACACTTGTACATATTGTATCTAAATAAGAATAGTACAGTAAGATGTTTATAAGTAACTTTCGGGGATGTATAGACACTGTAAACACTAGTAAATGAATGGGAAAGAATTATTGAAAAACTCATGTGTTTACCTTTCCTTTAATAAGGAATTAAGTTATATGGTGAATGAATGGTGGGACTGGCATTGACGCACAACCCAATTGTTAGTGGAGTGTCGTCACGATCATAGGACATGTAAGTATGAAAGAAAAATGAAAAAAATTACTCTAATTTTTGGGTCGTGACAAATGATGGTATCAGAGCGAAATTGGTCTGATATGTGTCAGTGTCAGTAATTAGGAAATTACATCCCCGTGTTACTATGCTTGGCTAGATATAATCGTGTATATTGAGATGAGTTTTAACTAAGAAATGGTTGAGAATGCAGGATTTGGGCATTATGTCGAACACCAGTCGCGGTAGGGGGGGTAGAGCACTAAGCAGAGGCCGTAGAGGTAGGCTTGAGCCTGCTAGTCATGCTGAGTCGACCCATGAGGAGGTTGAGGTGGAGACTGAGGTTGAGCATACTCCACAGGGTCCTATAAAGAGACCAGACAGTTTTGAGATATGCTTCACGAGGATGGAGTGGAGTGTAGAAAATATTTTAGAGTTGTTTACTCAGTCTATGCAGGTAGTTGAGGATAAGCAGGGTAAAACCTGAATAGATGCCTCAGACTATAGAGATTCTCACACCCCTCCAGTATTTAGCGAAGTAAAGAAACTAATAGTTACTGAGGACTGGGTGAATGAGATAGCGAAGTTGTATGGGTTCTATCGGTGTATGTTGACCGAGAAAGTGACTCGATGAGTTTATGTTGGAGGGCGAGGCAGAGCATGGGTGGAAATCCGCTCAACCCATTTTAAGAGTTAGACATCCAGAGTTGACATGAGAGATAATTTTGGATGCACAAAGACAGTATATTTCAGACATTGTTCAGAGGAATTTATGGATAGAGTTCCTTACTTTGACCTAGAGGAACAAGTCAATCGATGAGTATGAATCTCAATTTACATCCCTGGGCAGGTATGATCCGACATTATGAACAGTGAGAGTCAGAAAGTCCGAAAGTTCATGGAAGGACACAGATCATCTATCAAAGTTGATTGGCCTATTAGATATCACTATTTACGATGAGGCAGTGCACAGATCACAGAGCGTGAATAAGATTAGGAATTGCATGCCTCTGAGTTTGAGAAAGGAAATAAGGGACGAAATAGAGACAAAAAGGAAATAGTGGATAACAGAGATGCCAAAGTGGGAAAGAGGCAGTTTGGTAGGAAATTTAGAGTTAGTGAGTTATGGGGTAAGATGATTGGTAAGTCCTAGTGTATCAAGTTTCAGTGCTTACACGGATATTGTGGTTGGAGGACCCCGACCTATTAATGGGCAGTGTTGGATGTGTGGTAGTTACACGAAAATAGACGGTTGAATGAGGGCGAGTGTATGCCTTGAACCAGGATACTATTGATGCTTCATTTGATGTGGTGTAAGGTACCATCTTGATTGTTAATATTGAAGCAATTATTTTAATTGGTCATGGTATTACATATTTATTCATATCGTCATCATTTGCATATAAGTTAGTGAAATATGTGAAGCCTATATCATTAGGCGAAATGCTGATAGTTAGCACCCTAAGGAAGGATAGTCTGCTAATTGAATATGTCGGTAGAGATTGTAAGTTGAAAGTGGGGGAAAGGAACATGCAGACCGATCTCATTCTATGAAATATGAGTTTTTTGATGTAATATGTGGAATAAATTGATTGGCTGCAAACAATGTTGTTGAAATTGCTATTCTAAGATAGCGATGTTTCACCCTAGAAAAGTGTACAGTAAGTTTTAACAAGTAATGAAAGAGTTTTGTTATAGTTGATATACGAAATGAGATAAGCTTTCAGATGTGATAAATCTTGAATACAAGATATATTGGAATAAGAGGCATATGCAAGGTAAGAATATCTCTGATATGTGAAGTAATTTGGATTAAGCGATATGTAGTAGATATGAATTGCGACCAAGGATAAGGGGTGGATATATCCATAACCAGTCCATGTGGTCAAGTTTGAGGGTTAATAAAGGTATTTCAAAATACCTCCCCGCCTGAAGACTTGATAGCGTCTAAAAGTACACATAACCTATAAATTGAAATCAACAGTCGTAATATATACATTTAAAATTAAGATACCTTTACTTGTACGATAAAGAAATATAGAATTCGATTAATCATGAAGGTTTAAAAATTAAAAATTTTATAAAGGCTGTTAATATAAGAAAAAGTAAATGAAGCGGGTTAGTATCTTGAACAGAAGTGATTTCGAAATGACATTATACGTTTAAGCGTACATAGGTCAAGGATAGGGGTGATTGAAATATTTAGTGGAATGTGGATGTGCCCAAGACAATTCTTTGTACTCGTAAGGGCATTGTTGAATGAGGTATTTAAACTTTACCTGGATCAATTTGTTATCATCTTTATTGATGATATTTTGGGTGTATTTAAAGTCTAAGGAAAATCATAAGCAACAATTGGAAATTGTTTTTACAAATGATTTGTTGAGAGTTCTCGAAATGGACTACTTTGTTGACACTTTTAACTTAGAAAAAGTTGTATTTGAATGGGATGATAGACGTGACAGGAGTTTTGTTGTATTAAAGTATGAAATGACCACCGCATTTATTCTCACCATACCCAACAAATTAAGAGGTTTCTCAGGGTATATGGATGTCTTGAAACCAAGATTGGGCTGTGTGTTGAAGCAAAATAATATGATAGTCACGTATGGATCCAGACAGTTCAAGGACCATGAAAGGACTATCTGACCCATGATTTAAAGTTGGTAGTCGTAGTAATACACAGAGGGTATGGAGCCACTACTTTTACGGTGAGAAATTTCAGGTATGCACTGATCATAAAAGTCCCGAGTATCTGTTTTCACAGAAATGAGCAGAATATGAGATAACATAGAGGGTTAGAGCTTTTGAAGGATTATGATTGTGAAAATTGTACCACCTAGGAAAGGCTAATGTAATGGCTGATTCCATGAGCAGAAAGAGCCTCAAGATGGTATCACAAATGATGGTCAGGGAGCGTGAGCTGCTAGAGCAGTTATGAGCCTTAGTAGTTATGTGATCTCTTCTGATGATGACAGTGATTGTGTGACAGTGATTATGTGACAGCTAGCCTGAGATTAGAATCGAATTTGAGTGATTGGATTTGATAGGCTTAACGTGATGATCGACAGGGTGTCGATAGTGTGGGTCAGATTCAGAAGGGTACAGTGATAGAGCTCACAGTGAGTGATGATGGCTTACTGAGGTTCAAAGATAGTATCAGTGCTCCCTATGACTATAGTTGATGAGATAGTGTTATTGTCAGAAGCTCACTCTTCGGGATATACAGTGCATCCGAGAAGTAATAAAATATATCAAAATTTTCGAAAAAGGGTATTGGTGGTCAGGCATGAGAGAGATATTAGAGAGTTGTGGTGAAGTGTATCGTATGTCAGTAGATTAAGGTAGAGCACTAGAAGTTTGCAGGATTATTGCAGCCTTTACCAATTCTAACATGAAAGTGGGAGCAGGTTACCATGGATTGTGTGACAGGTTACAGAGGACCGTAGGAATCACAAGACGATTTGAGTGATGGTCGATAGATTGATTGAGTCTACCCACTTTCTAGTTATGAAAGCCATAGATACTCTGAGTGCGTGAGCAGATTTATAGAAGTAAGAAGATTGTGGAACAATAGGTAGCATTCCAGGGAGTATTGTATCAGATAAGGATTCCCGCTTCACTTCCCACTTCTGGGAACATGTTTCAGGAAGCCATGGGAACCCAGTTGAGTGTGAACACAGCGTTCCATCCTCAGATAGATGGTCAGTCAAAGAGGACTATACGGGTTCTGAAGGATATGATGAGAACGTGCGCAATTGATATTAGAAGCTCTTGGAATGATCATTTGTTATTAGCTAAATTACCACAGCGATAGTTATCACTCGAGTATCGATATGGCATTGTGTGAAGCATTGTTTGGCCGTAAGGGTTACTTTTTTGACTAGACAGAAAGAAGTGGGTGACAGATAGAGAATTGCTCCCGATCTAGTATAATAAGCCTCTGAGGGTGTTCAAATGATTGTGAGAGAATGAGAACACCTCAGAACATATAGAAAAGCTATGCTGACAAGAGATGGGGATCGTGAGGATTCATCGAGTGTGAATCAGTGTGTTTGGAAGTTTCTCTTTCTAAAAGTATAATGATATTCGAGTATTAAACAGGAAAGAGAAGGTGTTGAGGTTTAAGATGATCTCCCTAAATAAAAGTCCTTCGGTAGTATTACACTTTGGAGGAATTTAAATAGGAGCTGGAGAGTAAGAGTATGATATGTGTGAAGTATCCGGAGTGATTTACAGACTAACTTGGTTCTAATTTGGAGGACCAAATTTCTTAAGTGGGGGAGATTATGTAAGACTCGATTTTTGTTGTATTTCCTTATGATTCACACATTGTATGGATATTGTTATATGTTAATGGAATCATAAGACGGATGATTTTGATCATATAAATATGAATGAAGTAGTCAAACGTACATAACATTTGAAAACAGACAGTTAAGGAATTTCAAATTAAATTTATGAGATTTGAATTATCCGGACAGAGATACAAATTTTAAATGAGAAATTATAGTGGGTTCAAGAAGGAAAGTCGACCTAAATTGGTCTCGAAAGTGTAGAAGGGTAAAACGGTCAAAAGACCTAAAATTCGGTATAAATTCGATAAGGAAATTTCAGTAAAATATGGATTTAGGAAATCTTGATCAATAAAAGAGAAATTATTGAATTTCGAGTACAATTGATCAAGATATGAAATTATTGAAATTAATTGGAATTTTCACCTCGAAAAATTATCCCGAAACTATTGGAAAAATATACCAAAAAGATAAAATAAGACTGATAAATTCATTTATTGATTAAATAAATAAAATAAGATTTTTAAAGATATTTTTGGTTTTTATAATATATTTTAATGATTAAAATAATAATAAACTAAATTATAAAAATAAATAAATAAATAATTAATTAATTAGTTAAAAAAAAAGAATTGTAGAATCGCGAATTCGCGATTCTAGAACGAAGGAAAATGAAGCAAAGGAACTGAGAGCACCGACGAGCCACCACCAGTGGCCGAGGAGGCCAAACGACCACTGAAAAAGGTAGGCAACACCCGTGCAACCCTCCTGCCACCAGAACGCGCCCCACCGACGTCGGATTCGGGCAAATCGTGGAAAGGAAGCCGCGGGGGGAGAGAAGAAGAGTCTGGCGGTTCCACCGGCGATTGACCCTAGCCGACCCTAGCCGAAAGTTCCCCTGCTCCAGGCGCACCGATTGGCGCCAAAAATGGCCCAGGAACATGCAGGAAAAGAACGACGACGGGGAAGTTTGAACCTGTACGGACCGATTCAGTAAGAAGAGAACCAGGTTGAACCGATCGGTCTGAACCGGGCTGAACCGGACCGAACCGGTTCAGCCAAGAAAGAGAGGAAAAGGGAGAAAAAGAAAGAAAAAGAGAAAAAGGAAAAAAGGGGAAGATTTTCGGGGATACACCAGACTTCGGGTAAGTCGGTAAGAGGTCAAAAGTAACCAAATTGATTTTCGAGAATTTAATTTAAAATTATATTTGATCGAAAATTTACCCATAATTAAATAAAAATTGTACAGTTCGATGAGAAATCGCGTACGTGAGCCCGATAGAACTTCGATTTACGCACCATCGCATAATCTCAGGTAAGTAAAGCTCATTTACGACAATATATGTAATTATCGCGTATTAAAGATTTATTTTACGAATTACGGATTAAATTCAACATTTAGTGGATTATATTAGGATTTTTAATTAAATTGTCGTAAATGATATACGGGCTATTCAAAGAGTCTAGAAAAAGGCTCAATAAGTACTAATGGGCCTAGTGAGCCCAATAAGTCTTGATGAAAGAATTAATAAGTGGAAACAAGCTTAATACGGACTAAGGCCCATTAATGTGCAATCGGGCCTAATAAAGTAAAACGGGCCCAGTGTTTTAGATTCGATCAGTAAGAGTGAAATATTGATAAGTATATTAGAATTGACCTAAAGATGTGGTTATAAGCAGCTCTGTAGACTTGGTTTGGAGAGAATTGGACTGAGAGACCTGGTACGGTTGAGATAGGATAAGCTCGCACGTGATTCCAGGTAAGGAAATTTTACGGACTGCTAGAGGTAACTTTACGCAATTTTGTCCGCATTTACATTCCTTAAAATTGTCTAAAGGGTTTAGATTTAAAATAAGAATTTTGGTGCTCGGATGGGCAAATGATCAAAATACCCCTATGAAGGGTAAAATTTCCAAAATTAGGAAACGTTAGGAGGAGCAGGAACAAGAGGTTCCTGCTTGTTTCTTAGGTGTTTTGACACGTGCATGAGTAGGCTGGATAGCTTTTAAAATAAAAATGCATAGCATTGCATATTTTCAACAATGTGAATTCTTTTAGAAATTGTTTTGAGATAACAGAGCCGCCTACGTGATTTTGTGAAAGTGTGACGTGCTAGAGCTCAGCTTGTACGAGTTTTGATTTGTGTGATGCATGCATTAATGCTGGAGCAAAGGCTCGCACTAGAGTTTTACATGCATAGGTGCTGGAGTCTAACTCGCACTAGATTTTCGTATGATTTTCGTTGACAGGGTGCTAGAGTCTAACTCGCACCAGATTTTCACTTGATTATTTATGACACAGTGCTGGAGCCTAGTTCGTACTAGTTTTACATGATTTTGACAAAGTGCTGGAGCTTAGCTCGCACTAGATCTTATTAGATTTTATAATACGCGTGCTGGAGCTTTGTTCGCACGAGATTTTCCTTGATTTTATGAGAGTGCTGGAGCATTGTTCGCACTGATTTTATAAGACATGCGATGAGCCGTGCTTGGCGCGTCGGGTAGACTGTGTGTCACGCCGATTAAATATGCTCGCACGTGCGTTCTAAGACAGGCACGATTGTGGATATGAGATATAGGTCCATGGAGTACGTTGTACCGTACAAGTATCATGGAGTACGCTGTACCGTGCTGGGATTGATTATGTGGCATCTTAAGATGCAAGTGGCATCTTCGGATGCGAGATATCGACATGACCGACAGGATGGACTGACCCACCTCTCGGGTCGGTTCTCGATAGTGGTGAGACCCCGCACACAGGATTCGTGTAGCAGTGGGATCACGAGTATATGGCCATACTCCTGGTTATTTGCCTGAGATATATATATATTGCTTAGTCTCGCATGTTGTTACTTTATGTTTTGAAAATCATGTTTTGTGAACTTTTATATGAGTCTGGCTCACCCGAGGGAGGGGTTGGATCCTGACTGAGATGTGATTTTGATGAGAATGAAACTGGAATTTAAACTGAAACTTGCATGACGTTATTTCCACGCTATTTAAACCTAAGCGTGATGTAAACTGGTTTTACATGACAATCATTGTCTCGCATGTCATTATTTCTTTGAAAGGTATCTGATTTCATGATTTTGTGTGAGTCAAGAACACCCGAGGGAGGGGTTGAGTCCGGGCTGTGTTGTGAAATTTTAATGAGAATGAAATGATTTAAATGGATTTGCATGTTGAGTTTTCCATACTCTTTGAAATCCATATGTGAACTTGTTTTACATGACATCATGAATTGTAGCATCCTATTTTGAAATGTATGGAGAAAGGGTTGTTTATGCATGGCACCACGTTCATGTAGGTTGTATGGTTACCTACTTGTTCGTAGGATTACCTTACTGAGCTTGATGTGCTCACCCCTTTCATTTTCTCACACAGATCATTTCCAGTAGACTTTGAGGCGACTGAGTACTACATTCTTGATATCCGCTGCTACCCATCATTATGAGGTATATACACTTATACATATTGTATCTAAATAAGAATTGCACAGTAACATGTTTGTAAGTAACTTTTGGGCATGTATAGACACTGTAAACACTAGTAAATGAATAGGAAAGAATTAGTGAAAAACTCATCTGTTTACCTTTCCTTTAATAAGGAATTAAGTTATATGGTGAATGAATGGTGGGACTGGCATTGACGTACAACCCAATTGTTAGTGGAGTGTGGTCACGATCAGATGACAGGTAAGTATGAAAGAAAAACGAAAAAATTTACTCTGATTTTTGGGTCGTGACACAGAACTTATCTCATCATCAGAGAGACCCCTTGAGATGTCCGGCCTGAGATAAGGATTTGTAGAGACTGTGGCCAACCGCATGAGGGAAATTGTACTGGGATGATCCGTGGATGTTTGAGATGTGGAGACATGGGTCACAAACTAAGAGATTGCCCTTAACCTCATAGACCACATGCTCTAGAGCCTACCAGACAGCAGCCTCAGAGAGTGAATCCCCTGAGACGAGCTACTGCTGTAGAGAAAGGAAAAAAGCCCGTTACAGTGGGACGTGTGTTTGCTCTGGACAAAGAGATAGCATACACTTCTGCAGAAACTATAAAAGGTACACTCTCTGTCTATAATTATAAGGCTCATGTGTTAATTGACCCGGGGTCCACACATTCGTTTATTTCTGAGTATTTTGCATGTAGATTAAATTTGAAGTTTGAACCTCTAGAGTATTTACTACATGTAAATACCCCCATGTGTGAATCCCAGAGAACCGAGTTGATCTGTAGAAGATGTGAAATAAAGGTGGGATATATAGTAATGTTAGCAGTTCTAATAATGTTAAATATGCATGGGTTTGATGTAATTTTGGGAATGGATTGGCTGGCAACCAATCGAGTGAGTTTAGACTTCTACACTAAGATTGTAACCTTCTCCCTACCTGAACTTTACAGTGTACGTTTGAAATATTGAGTAAGTAAATGTGTGGAATTTTAGTAAGCAAGTTGAAATCTTGATGCTGCTTTTAAGAGTACTAAATATGATTGTTCATGTGAAGGTTATGAAACACTCATCTCAAACGACAATCGGGAACATCTAAGGATTGAAGATATACCTGTGGTGTGTGAATTTTCAGATGTTTTCCCCGATGAGTTGCCAGGTTTACCACTAGAGAGAGAGCTGGAGTTTACCATTGATTTGGTACCAGATACTCAACCTATCTCTAGACCTCTGTATAGGATGGCATTAGTGGAACTTGAGGAATTCAAGAAACAACTATAGGAGTTATTCGATCAAGGGTTTATTAGACCCAGTGTCTCACCATGGGGAGCACCAATGTTATTCGTGAGAAAGAAGGATGGTAGTCTCAGATTATGCATAGACTACCGACTATTGAATAAAGCCACGGTGAAGAATAAATACCCATTGCCCAGGATTGATGATCTACTTAATCAGCTGAGAGGGGCTACAGTCTTCTCTAAGATTGATTTAAGATCGGGCTATCACCAACTGAGGAACAAGGAGGAAGATATTTCGAAGACGGCCTTCAGAATAAGGTATGGCCATTATGAATTTCTAGTGATGCCCTTCGGATTGACGAATGCCCCTGCAACCTTTATGAGGTTAATGAATGAAGTGTTCAGAGACTATCTAGATAAGTTTGTGATAGTCTTTATTGATGACATCTTGGTGTACTCTCGGTCTTATGAGGAGCACGCACAACATTTATGGTTAGTACTTCAGATGCTCCGAGATAAACAACTATATGGAAAGCTTAGTAAGTGTGAGTTTTGGCTGGATCAGATAGCTTTCCTTGGTCATATAGTTTCAGCGGAAGGAGTATCAGTGGATCCAAGTAAAGTAGAGGTTGTGCTTAATTGGGAAAGACCGAGGACAGTCACTGAGGTACGAAGCTTCCTTGGTTTGGCAGGGTATTACAGAAGATTTGTGGATGGATTTTCCTGGATTGTCGCTCCTTTGACCAAGCTCACGCGCAAGGAGACTCTGTTCATATGGACTGATCAATGTGAGCTCAATTTTTAGGAATTAAAGAGGAGATTAATAGCGGCACCTATGTTGACTATTCCTGAGGGATCAGAAGGATTTTCAGTATATAGTGATGTTTCGCATAAAGGATTGGGGTATATGCTCATGCAGCATGGAAGAGTGGTCGCTTATTGATCGCGACAGTTGAAGGATTATGAATGAAATTACCCCACGCGTGATTTAGAGTTAGCTGCTGTGGTGTTTGCCTTGAAAATCTGGCGGTACTACTTATATGGGGAAAAATTTCAGATCTTCACTGACCACAAGAGTTTGAGATATCTCTTTGATCAGAAGGAATTAAATATGAGACAAAGGAGATGGATGGAACTCCTTAAAGATTATGACTGCGAGATTCTATACCATCAAGGTAAGGCGAACGTGGTTGCTGATACCCTGAGCAAGAAGAGTATGATATCTACTATGATGATAAGGGAATGGAATTTGTTAGAGCCGTTCGTCGAACTCCGAATCAAAGTTAAAGAGGTAGAGACTGGATTTTTGGCTAGCCTACGAATAGAGCCCATGATCATGGATCATATTAGAACTGGGCAGCGTGATGATCAGAGGTTGATTGATATGGTTAGCCAGGCTGAGCAAACTTCGTAGTCAGATCTCATAGTCAATGAGGATGGATTATTAAGATTCAGAGGATGAATTTGTGTACCGGACGACGATGCCCTGAAGAGACAAATACTGAGAGAGTCCCACTGCTCGCGATACACCATGCACCCAAGAAGTATAAAGATGTACCGAGATTTGAGAAAGGTGTACTGGTAGAGTGGCATGAAGCGAGACGTGGTGGATTATGTGGCTAGATGTTTAGTGTGCCAGCAAGTGAAAGCTGAGCATTAAAAGCCCGGAGGATTATTGCAGCCTTTACCTGTGCCTACATGGAAATGGGAGCATGTCACCATGGACTTTATTATAGGTTTACCGACGACCCGAAGAGGTCGTGATGCGATATGGGTCATAGTGGATAGACTGACGAAAAGTGCCCACTTCCTTGCCATCAAGAGCACAGATACTGTGGATGCCTTAGCTGAGTTGTATGTCAGCGAGTTAGTTAGATTACATGGGGCTCCAATGAGTCTTACTTCTGACAGAGATTCTCGATTTACCTCCAGATTTTGAACCTAATTTCAGGAGTCCATGGAATCTCGATTGAGTTTTAGTACCACATATCATCCTCAGACATATGGTGAGTTAGAGAGGACTATTCAAACCCTAGAGGATATGTTGAGGGTGTGTACGATGGATTTTAAAGGATCATGGGATGATCACCTACCCCTAGCAGAGTTTACGTACAATAATAGTTATCATGCCAGTATTGGAATGACACCTTTTGAGGCTCTATATGGTAGGAGGTGTAGATCCCCTGTAGCTTGGGAAGAAGTGGGTGATAGAAAGATAAATGCTCCCGAGCTTGTTGAACAGGCTGTACAGAGTGTGAAACTTATATGTGAGAGATTACGGGCTGCACAGAGTAGATAGAAAAGCTACGCAGATATGCGTAGATGGCCACTCGAATTTGATGTGGGTGATGCAGTATTTCTAAAGATGTCACCGAGTAGGGTTATCATGAGGTTTGGAAAGAAAGGGAAATTGAGTCCTTGTTATATAGGACCTTTCGAGATTCTTAAGAGAGTAGGAAAGGCAGCCTACAGATTGGCATTACCCCTATAGATGTCTGAAATACACAACGTCTTCCATGTATCTATGTTGAGGAAGTACCACCAGAACCCTTCTCATGTCATAGAGTATGAAGAGATGGACATACAAGAGGACATGAGCTACACTGAAGAACTCGTCTGAATTCTTGATAGAAAAGAGAAGGTACTTCGGACTAAGAGCATCCCATTAGTGAAAGTTTTATGGAAACATCACTCAATGGAGGAGGCGACTTGGGAATTGGAGAGTCTCATGAAGGAGAAGTACCCTTATCTGTTTGACTAGTTGAGTTGAATTTGGAGGACCAAATTCTTTTTAAGGTAGGGAGGATGTGAGATTTGAGAATTCTATACATACCTAATTATGTAATGTGAACATAAAATGTATTTTATTGAGCTGAATGTAATGTACTCATACAATGAGGTGGTATGAAATGAATTTCTAAGTGATGAATGAGTCATGAATGACATTTTATGTTAAGTTTTTAACCAAAGTGTGAAACTATGAAGCCAGATCGATCTAGGAGAAGAGAGGATCGATCTGTAGGCTAAAGTGACAAGGAATGAGGAATTCAAGTGAGCATATCGATCTCTAATGGAAGAGGATCGATCTCTTTATGATTATATAATGAAGAGATCGATCTCATAAGAAAGAAATCGATCTCATGAAGCATTCTGTAAGGAGAAGATCGATCTCCTTAAGGAGCAGATCGATCTCATGAAGCATTCTGTAAACAGAAGATCGATCTCCTCAAGGAGTAGATCGATCTCATAAAGCCATTAAGAGATTGATCTCACCCCACGACAGATCGATCTCCTAGGCATAAAATTTCCCCAAAACGTTCCCAAATTCAAATACAGATCGATCTCATTAAGGACTAGATCGATCGTCTACCCTCCGTCTATAAAAGGACCCCTGTGTTTTCTTGCATTTCACCTTTTCTCTCTCTTTCAAACCTTCATTTTAGCCGAGCCCTAGCTTTCTCTCTCTTCCAAAGCCCCCATTTTTGTCCAAACCAAAAGTTGTAGCAAGAAAGAAAGTTGTTCTTCATCCAAAGGAGAACAACATACTTTGAAATGGTAGGACGAATCGAATCGAGAAGTGAATAGAGTACTCCACAAGTTTGGGTAAATTCTAAACTTTGATCTTGGATTTTAAAGTGATTTTTGGTTATTATGGCTATAGGCATTGTGATGAAATAGCTAGGAAATGGTTAGGGATTGATGAAACTATGTTTTGTTGGAGTAAAGATGATATTATGAGATTGTGGTAATTTTGGGATTTATGACTATAAGTTTGGAATTTAGGCAATGAGGTGAATTGGGCATGGATATTGTACATGAAAAATGTAGGATTTGAAATATAGTAGATGAGAATGTGGATTGTGATAAAATTATGAGAGTTGGGTTGTTTGAGTATTTAATGAGAATATGAGCAAATATGTGCTAGATGATGCGATTAAGTTCGGTTATTGATGTTTTTAACACCATTTGGACAGCCCGGGAGTTCCAGAGAGGAATGCAAGGCTAGTTCGTGATACGGGGGAACGATTACACTATACGAGGTGCAATGAGGTAAGGGAAAACTCAAACCCATTTGTGTATGTGTTTTGTGATGATGTTGTAGCATGAATAGTGATTTGAGAAAACAAGCATCTTTTATGAGTTGTGAATGAGTATTGCACACGATTTTAGAGCCGGTTGGGCCCAACTTTTGTGAAGTATAAACTAAGCGTAAAAATGTTTTACTACCTTTTTGTGTTTAAAACGTGAAAAAAGATTTGGGCTCTACGTTAAGGCGTACTGAGATTGAGAAATGTGTGCATGGTTTTACTTGTTGGAACTCGGTTTTAACATGTTTTGTGTTGAGTACACAATTGTTTTAGATGAGATTTTTGAGAGAAAACCATTATGAGTTCTACGTGAAGGCAAAACGTTTTATATGATAATGGCTAATGATTGAGACTTAGGCATGTCATGTTGAATGTACATCAGGCATTGCTTTGGTAGCATGTAAGGCCAATATTATTCCACGCTTTGGTAGTGTTGGGAGGCATTGCTTTGTTAGCATGTAAGGCCGATATTATTTCCCGCTTTGGTAACGTTAGGAGGCCTTGCTTTGGTAGCATGTAAGACCGATAGTGTCCACGATGAGAGGCATTACTTTGGTAGCATGTAAGGCCGGGCCTTGTTTTGGTAACGCGTAAGTCCAATATACCATGTACACGACCATATTGTCGACATTCCCTCTTTTGAGGATGTTTGGGATGCGCACCCAGACGAGATTTATTATGATGTGCCATGACGAATTTTATCTGAGTTTTCTTGCCTAGTCTCCTTTATATACATATGAGATTGTGTTTTGTGGTTGCACCACGTGCATTACTATTGAGGTGATTTTTATCACATTTTATGAGAAAAGTCATTATCGCATACTGATTTCCACATGCTTGTAATTATACTTTGTACTGAGTTATGTACTCTCATGTTTTACATGATTTTAGAGAATAAGACGAGAATGATGTTTTATTAAGTCATGCTACATTTTTATCGAGTTTTCAACTACAAAACAAATGATTGTGTCGTGCAAATCATTAATTGTAATGAGTCCCTTACCCCCTTACTGAGCGATTTAGAAGCTCACCCTGTTTTATTTCCCCCCAGATTTCTTCAAGTGAAGTGAGTTTCCCTGCGACGTACGGAGTAGTGGCTAGTGGAGGACTTGAGCTCCAGGCTACATATATTGTGTTGAGGTATAATTTACATTTCATTTACCCAGACTTATGTTGTATTTACAAACACTTGATGCACAATGATGTAAGGGATGTATTAGGATTAATTAACCTTAAATTGAGTAATATATATGGTATGATGTATAATTATGAGATAATAGGATCCTGAGGTATAATTATGTATGATGATGTATGACACTGCACAGGAATGCACCCTTAATTGTGAATGGATGAATAAAAACTTTTAAATTTGCCCTATTTTTCGAACTTCCGGGGCGTCACAGTCATAATCATCCCGACCACACTGATCTCGGTGTACGGGCTATCATACTGGAACGAAGGTGGGTTAGTTCTTCGCCAGACTTTTAAACCATTTTCACAATCATGCAATACAGCGTACTCCATGTGATCTACACGATACAACATACTCCGCGGACCCATATCATGGTTGGGGGTGCCTGCCATAGGACTTATCTACCCTGTGTCATGTGTAACCTAAACAATCTCAAGTGCACGTGCGAGTATTACATTTTTATGTAAGAGAGCCTCCCCACCGAATAGAGCCTCCCCACACCTATAGGCTTGAGGATATTGGGCTTAAAGATCTTACCAATTTCATTTTAATGTAAGAGAGCCTCCCCACCGAATAGAGCCTCCCCACTCCGATGGGCTTGAGGATGTTGGGCTTGAGGATCTTACCATCTCCATGGCTCATACATACCACAGTGTTAAAATCCAATGCGAGCGAAACTCTAGCACAATTTCATGCATCATCAGCAAATATCCTCGTACGAGCAATGCTCCAGTACGATTTTATGCATAACAAATAATGAAGAAATCACGTACGAGCATGGCTCCAGTACGGTTATATGCATAAGTAAGTCAAGGAAACCCACGTATGAGCTATCAGCTCTAACATGGCTTATAAAACATCATTGACTCAAAATATGGTGCGAGCTAGGCTCCAGCACGTTTCATGCATATTGAAAATATCCAAAATCATGTGCGAGCAAGGCTCTAGCACGATTTAGCTCATATAAGTACGATATATGACTCTATTTCAACAAAACATTCTAAAAAAAAACAAATTTAACACCTCACTTATGCTATTTCACAATTCATGAAATCACTAGCTAGCCTATCCGTCAAGTTTGCTTAAACTGAAGCAATTTATTTCGTAAAAATATCAAAACATGCGATTTATGCAGTTATTAGCCTTACTATTCCCTTGTAAAATTCATTTCAAAACCAAATCATATATATATATATATATATATATATTCGTAGTCATTTGGTTATATTGTCAATCACTTTTCTAGATAACCATGCATTTACAAAGCCTTATATTCTCCCACAAAATATGAGCAGTCATCTCTAAGTACTTACAGAATTCCCTTACTTAGAATCGCGTCGAGTGATTCCACTTCCTCAGTTCTGCTCGCTTGTGCAGTTCGACTCGCCTCCAACAAAATCTCTGGGACTGCATGAAATCATATTTCACATCAATTCGATCCAATACGACACAATTCTTGCGTTTACTATAGTCGATTCGACCTATAGTTTCCGTT
This sequence comes from Firmiana major, assembly GCA_033439115.1. Classification (NCBI taxonomy): domain Eukaryota; kingdom Viridiplantae; phylum Streptophyta; class Magnoliopsida; order Malvales; family Malvaceae; genus Firmiana; species Firmiana major. The sequence goes on along the minus strand of CM065899.1, from coordinate 15,139,136 downwards.
AACATTTATAAGGTCTCACTTCCTCTTAAGCCCGTTTTGATCACTTTATTAATTTCTCGAGAGTTTATTGAACTCTTTTGGGCCTATTGATTCACACTAAATCGATATTAAGCTCATAGTGTCTCTAGTCCATCATTTACTTCACTATGGAAATTTATCAAACACCTCATATACTTATTTTCATAACTTACCTAATCTCACAATGTAGCTTCATTCAATCATCCCAAAATCTTACATATTACTTCACTAACACCTTAGCATAATCCATTTATCATCAACTCACCCATATCACATTTTCTCACACTAGACTAATTCTAGGTTATACTTGTTCTATTACATTCTAGGTAGTTTTAATCATCAATACACACACCAAATCAACTCACAACAACAACTAGATAATTATACCTTGAGTTGGTATATTAGAAACTCACCTAGCTTGATTTTCTTCTTGCTCCAAATAAGAACACTCATTTGCTCCTTCAATCCAACCAATGAAGTATTGATTCCAAACTATATTATTCTTCTCTTTATAATGAACAACTTTGCTCTAATAGCTTTTTCTTAAATCTTTATAGAAATATGATGATTTTAGAGAGAGAAAGCTAGGTTTAAGGTTGAAAATGGAAGGAAATGGTTTGTTCCCGTGAAGATGCAGATCCAACTGCTTTGCTTTTATAGAGATGGCACTAGGAGATCGATCTGGCCTTACTTGAATCATTAGAATTTCATCCATTTTACAGGCAAGAGATCGATCTATTAGATGTATGAGATCGATCTGCCTGTTGCATGAGACCGATCTGCTCAACAGAATAGGATCGATTTGTTTCAAGCTGAGAGTTTAGGAGATCGATCTGACCATTAAGAGGAGATCGATCTGGTCTAACCCGAGACCAACAGAGACCGATCTGCTTGAGTAAGGGATTGATCTCCCTCTTGCAGAATGCTTGGCATTGTGTTTTCTAGACCATGAGATCGATCTCCCCTTGCATGGGATCTTTTTGGCCTTCATCCTACACCCTTTTGCTGCAAATTTCCCCATTTAAACTCATACTCAATCACTTCAACACTCATTTATCAATCCATTCACACTTAGAACTTAAAAAAAAAACGTTTATTTCTTGTAATCCATATGTAATGTAACTTATCGGTACATCCAATAGTCATATACATTACATAAAAATTTACAGGTCTTACATAGCACATTTAGTATTACTTAATATGTATGATTTTGATGTTATTTTGAGCATGGATTGGTTAACTACCAATCATGTTAATCTTGACTGCTACGCTAACACTATAACTTTGTCCTTACCCGATCCATATGTTGTACATTTTGTTAAGGAATGAAATATTATGTTTTATTTTATTTGTAAGACTAATTATGTTTAATGTTGTGAATGATATATTGCATATGTTGAGAACACTAAGAGGGGACCTTTGGATATTTATGATATCCCTATGGTTAGGGAGTTTCCCTATGTGTTTCTTGATGAATTGCCTAGGTTACCTTTGGATAGGTAGATCGGGTTTGCCATTGCTTTAGTTCTATATGCTTAGCCAATATCCAAGCCTTCATACTGCATGGGCTTAGTGGAATTAGTGGAGCTTAAAAAGCAGCTTCAAGATTTATTAGATAAGGGGTTTATTCGACCGATGTTTCACTTTAAGGTGCTCTGATTTTTTTTGTTCGGATGAAGGATAGTAGCCTACGATTATGCATTAACCATAGATTGCTTAACGAGGCCACCATTAAGAACAAGTATCATTCCCTAAGATTGATGATTTGTTTGATCAACTACGGGGTGCTCAGGTGTTCTCTAAGATTGCTTCCGATTTGGGTACTATCAATTGAAGAATAGGAGAGAGGACATTCCTAAGATAGCTTTCAAGACTCAATATGGTCATTACGATTTCTTGTGATACCATTCGGGTTCACTAACACTCTTGTAGCTTTTATGAATTTGATGAATGAGTTTTTTAAGCCTTATCTGGATTGATTTATGATTATGTTTATTGATGATATCTTGGTGTATTCACGATCTAGAAAAGAGCATGAGCAACACTTAAGGATTGTGCTCTAGATCCTTAAAGAAAAACAGTTATATGCGAAGCTAAACAAGTTTGATTTTTGGCTTGACCAAATCTCTTTTTTGGGTTATATTGTAACTAAAGATGGGGCTTCAGTGGATCCGTTCAAGATTGAGGCCATAGTTTAGTGGGAGAGGCCAAGGAAAATTACTGAGATGCATAGTTTTCTAGGTTTGGCTAGGTATTATAGACGATTTGTTGAGGGATTCTCTAAACACTATACTCCATTGACAGGCCTCACATGCAAGGATGTAAAGTTGGAGTGGCTCAATTCTTATTGACAGAGTTTCAGGGAGTTGAAGCACAAGCTAACTTCGACACTAATCCTTACCATTTTGAGTGGTTCAAAGGTTTTTCTGTAGACAATGATGCTTCTTTATTGGGCTTAGGTTCCGTGTTGATACAGCATGGTCAGATAGTTGCTTATAGTTCCCATCAGTTGAAAGATCACGAGAGGAACTACCCTACCCATGACTTAAAGTTAGTCAGTGTAGTGTTTGCTTTTAAGATATGGTGGCATTATCTTTATAGGGAGCAGTTTCGAGTGTTCATATATCATAATAATGTGAAGTACTTCTTCTCTTAGTAAGAATTGATATGAGACAAAGGAGATGGTTTGAGCTTCTTAATGACTATGATTGTGAGATTTTGTATCGCCCAGTTAAAGCTAATGTTGTGGTTGATGTTTTAAGTTGGAAGCACTTGGGTATAGTCTCTTATATGATGGTTAGAAAGTATGAGCTCTTGGAACATTTAGCAAATATTAGATTGGATGTTACTTCTTTTGAGACTGACGAGGCTTTGATTGCCAATTTAAGGGTTGAGCCTAACTTCATGGATTAGATTTGGTTAGCTCAAAGAGAGGATTGATTCTAGATTGAAACAGTTGATTTGATGCAGTAGGGTCAGAGACCTGGTTTTGATCTCCGTAGTGATGGACTTTTGAGGTTCAAAAGCTGTATCATGATTCCTGATGATGAGTCTTTGATGAGAATGATTCTAGAGGAGTCTCATATTTCATAGTACACTTTACACCTTAGTAGTAATAAGATATATCATGGTCTGTACAATGTGTATTAGTGGTTTGATATGACAAGGAACGGGACATAGCAGAGTTTGTGGTGAGATATCGCATGTCAACAAGTTAAGATAGAACATTAAAAACCCGCTGGATTACTTTAACCTTTACTAGTACTTACAGGGAAGTATGAGCATGTTACTATGGATTTTATTACCGGATTGCCAAGGACCTGAAAGAATCATGATGCTATATGGATAATAGTCGACATGTTGACTAAGTCGGCATACTTCTTGGCTATTAAGACTATGCATTCTTTGAGTGACTTAGCTGATTTGTACATTCGGGGGATAGTTTGGCTACATGGTACACTAGTAAGCATTACCTTTAACAAGTATTCTAGGTTCACTTCTCATTTTTTAGACCGTTTTCAGGAAGCCATGAAGTCTCAGTTGGCTATAAGTATGACTTTCCACTCTTAGACTGGTGGTCAGTCAGAAAAGACCATTCAAACTCTAGAGGATATGTTACAAGCTTATGTTTTGGATTTTAGGGGCTTTTGGTACCATCATCTACAATTAGTTGAGTTTGCATATAATAATAGCTATCACTCCAATATTGGTGTGGCACCTTATGAGGTTTTTTACGGAAGGAGATGTAGATCTTTGATAAGTTGGGATGAGGTCAGAGATAGAAATATATTTGCTCATGAGTTAGTTAAGTAGGCTACTGAGAATGTCTGATTGATATGTGATAGACTTAAGACAACTCAGAGCTGACAAAAGAGTTACACTGACACTCAGAAGTGTGATTTGGAGTTCTCAGTGGGTAACTTTGTACTTCTGAAAGTTTCACCATCCAAGGGGATTTTAAGGTTCGAAAAAAAATGGAAATTGAGCTCTCAGTTTATTGGGTCATTTGAGATCTTGGACTGAGTAGGAGATGTGGCTTACCGACTGTCAGTTCCACCACAATTATATGGGTTGCATAATGTTTTTCATGTCTCCATGCTCCCGAAGTATCACCCAGATCCCTCTCATGTGATAGAGTATAAGCCATTAGAGATTAGAGGGGATCTTAGTTATAACGAGAGGCCGATCCGAATACTTGATAGGAAAGAGAAGGTGTTGAGGTCTAATTCCATTCTTTAGTTAAAGTTCTCTGATAACATCATTCTTCTGAGGAGGCTATTTAGGAGCGAGAGAGCTTGATGAAGGAGATGTACCCATATCTATTTGATTAGCCTAATTTTATTTGAAGGACCAAATTTCCTAAGGTGAAAAGGATTTTAGAATCCTAAATTTTGAAATCCCTTCTCTAAATTGATTTAAGAAATTAATACGATATTTTATTTGGATGATTTCAAGGTCGAACCTATAACTATGAGAAGCAAGGATGAGCTCGAGGTATCAAGACGGGTGGAATAACCCGAGATTCTTTTATTTGTTATTTTATGTATTAAGTAAGGACAAATGATGATTGTTTGTATGTATTAACCAAGGAAGTACAAATTGAGAATGAATATAGATGAATGGAAATAAGCATTTAAGGTTATGGATAAAAAGAATAAGTAATAACTAAGTTACTTAAGCTAACATGGTAGGAACTTGATAGCTTACCTTAAGGACTTGTGTGCAAGCATACAAAATGCTACCTTAATGCCACCCTATTAATAGTAAACTTAATGTACACTGAGCCTACAGGGTTCTAGGAGTGATTAAGAAAGAAAAATGGGATAATTGAGTAAGAACAAGGGTTGGTTTTAGACTTGAAAATTAGCCAAGCATTTTAAGGGCTTACCTTGAGTTTAGGGGTTTAAACTTAGCCAACTGGAGTTAAAAGGAATTGGATATTTTACCAAGATAAAAATATGATGAAACTAAGTTAACTAAGAGATGAAATGAAGTTTTAAAGTGATTTTTTTTAAGGTTGACTAAGCGGCCAAAATAAAATTAGAGGCTAAAAGCCATGAGATTATGTGAGCTAGGCCAAGAAATTCCTCCAAATTGGCTGGAAATTATTCATAATAAAACTTGGGTTTAATTTAGGCTTAAATTAGACTTAAAATGTGACAACATTGCTAAAGAAACCATGGCAAAAAACTGATTGGAAGACTATGAAATAATTTGGCCAAAATAGTTCCAAGCTTACCTATCCTTGTTAGTAGCTTATCCAACATGGTTCCATAATTTAAGGGGGCTAGTTGCATTTGAAATGTTGATCAAATTAAACCATGGACCTTAGCCACAATATGCACTATGTTTATGCTTAAATGAAGGTTCCATGATTCCCATCTTGCTCAGCCAAAACGTGAGGAAAAAAGCTCTCAAAGTCAAAAACCTTCTAGCCAAGGTGTCTCTATAGCATCTCCTTCTCTATTTTTTTAAGGCATCAAACGAATTGGTTTGCTAGGGTTCTTTGAGATGGATTTTTCTACTAGACGTGTACTACAACATATAATTTTTTGGGATTTTATTGAATGCTTCTCGAGGGTGATTTATGGCCAAGAAGAACAGGACACAAAAAATGTCTTGCTTCTAGATGAGTTAAGTTTTGAACTTTTGTTTCTAAGGTTGCTAAGGCTGATTTTGGGTTGTAAATTATAGCTAAAATCTTATGAAAAAGAGGTAGTTTGAGTTTGTCCAAAAACAAAGGAAGGGTAAGAAGTTTGATTCTTCATTTTGGTGTTTAAACTTGCTTGATTTGGCATGTTAAAATGTTGTTGGAGTTTATGGCTTAAGAAATGGCATAATGGGACAATCCTTTTAGGGTTTTGACCAAGTGGAATAATTTGAGATTAGGATATGTCAATTTGGGGCTTGATATGTTGATTTAATTATAAGATTTATACATGTTAAATTATATTGATTTGGAATTAGTGTGAGGTGTAAACCATGGAATGCTTCATTTTGGGGTTTTGGCCACCATGAGATTTTAGGTTTAGTGACTTAAATTTAGGGTTATTACAATGTATTAAGTTAAATAAGGTTATGACAAGATGAATTTTGTGGTTAGAAATTAAAAAGAAATGCTACGAGGTAAGACGATATAATTAGGACTTAAGTAAAGAGCGCAAGGAAAAATTAGCCTATATTGATGAAGCTGTAACGATATTAGTATTTGATTTAGATAATTTAAATGTTTTATGATGTTGATGATGATGTATGATAGGCCATTCAGCCAAGTTAAGGAAATTAAAGAAATAAATCATGTAAGTTAATTTAGATTGGTATTATGCCTACGGAAGGAAATAAGTGATGGAAAATATATTGGAAAATAAACTAAGGATAAGGAAAGGATTATTTATTTAATCACTAGATTTATAAGGTAAGTTTAAAGAGAAACCTAAGAGTAAGATAAATTAATTCGAAATTGGTACGACATTGCAGATAAGGTCGCCCAGAGGGGATAGACGAAGTAGGTTATATACATGCATAGCCTGATTTAGTCTCAAAGGCCGAACCAATTGTCTGTACTGCAAACTAAGATAAGGGATGTGTGCACGAGACATCTTTGTTTCATGACCAAAATCAAGAAATTGATTTGGTTACAAATGCAAGATTTTCAATTAAGTGTTTTCAATTTAAATTGAATGCGAATTATTGGAGTTTCGTTAAATTCTCATGTATATTTCTAAGCCTACGATCTAAGATTTAAGTTATGATCCCTTTTGCATGAACCATGCATAAGCATGAAACTTGCTTTTAAGTTAAGCTAAGTTTATAAGTACTCGATTTATAAGAAAACTGAAAATCCTACTAAGTGCATTACAATATTTATATTTTAATAAATTACATAGTTGTAAATCAAGTTGCATACATTATAATCTTAATTGACTTTAAATAAAGAAATTTAAATCTTTGAGTTATTTTGCTTGGTTTTAGCATTGATTTCTTAGTGGGACGATTGGGATACAATTATGATTTATGTTTAAGTTAAAGGGTGAACAATCCTGATTTGTAAGAATTATGATATGATTGAATTTAAGTTTTTACTAAGGGGATGAAAATCCCAAGTTGTAAGAGATATGATTAAGTATAAGCTTCATGAAGGGAATAATGATATCAGCTTTATGAATTACGATTTTAAGTAGGGGATGACATATCCCAAAGTACTATGTTTTAAGCTATTGTTTTTAAGACTGTAAGCTTCCCTGGTACATGCACCATTGGCAGTATAGAGCCAACCCTAATATTATCTAGGCATATGTATTACCACTATGATTATGTTAAGCCAAGCGGCCGCTAAACTTGGACACGTTTCCAACCTTTTCAATACTCACTTGTCCAGTGTGACTGTGGACCTTAATCATGACCATTAAATCACTTCCCTTATTGGGACCTATGTTATTATTGCATATCACTACTTGGACCTCATCTCACTTATGCCATGGTTATGATTTATAATTATATTTTCAGTACGATATCTTATGATAGAAAATTATTATGTTTAAGTTTTAAGCATGTTTTTGAAAGTAAGAAAATTAAGTTAGCTATGCATTTTGATAAGTTATGACTTATGTTTCTCATCACTTTTTAAGAAAGCTTTGATCAGCTTTAGATCAAAAGACTTACAAATGATTTGATCTGCATTCATTAAGACACTTAGCATGATTTATGGATTTTTGAGCTTGCACCTAATGTTTTTACATGTTTCCCATGGTATACATACCTTATTGGGCACAAGCTTACCCTTTTTTTCTTTCCTTTCAGATTACTTACAGTAGTCCGAGTATCATTTTCGAGTAAGGGCATCAGAGGGTGTGCTTCCACCTGTTAGTATTGTTTTTGTTTAGAGGTACAAATCTTTTTAGTGTATTTCATTTTATTGTTTCCTGACTTTTGTTAATGCACAATTTATGTATGTATATGTTGGAATGTAATCACTATACTATTTTGGGATGTATTAACGGCTGGATATCTAATACAATATGCATGATTGTATTAGATGTCAATTATAGTCAAAATATGATATATGTTATTTTGGGATTTATGATCTTCTAAAGTATGATATCTGCCATAAGCTAAAGTTGAAATTTAAGTTGATAAGTAATTCAGAAAAATTATTAAATGAACATTCAAAATCACATCACACACTAAGACTAAGGCTAAAGCAATAGTGAATCAATAAATAAATTGGCTAAGTAAGAATTACACTAAACGTAGGCAAACCTAAGTAAGGAAAAATGAAAATTTTGTTTGAAAATTTTAAGGAAATCGGTACGTTACACCAACAGTCAACACCTTTTTTGTTCCTCTCCACTCTCTAGTTTAATCTCCAACATTCATTACTTTCCTCATTAGTTTATCATGTTAGTATATGCTATAGAGCCAGCTCACATGGCAATAGGCATGATATCATAACAATATATGATCACTTATGGTAAGTGACATAAAGGCTTCCTTTTACCATTTATGTTTCAATAATTGGTTCATTAGTCACTAAATGAGGTGAAGCTTATGGAACGAGATAAGCTTTGGAAAGGAATTATAAAGGGTTACAATTATGTTGATCTTTATCCATTAAAGCTATGTTCCCTAAGATGTTCCTAGTTATCGTACTAATAAGACATGACATTGATAGTGCTAAAAAATTGGCACATACTGAGTCACTTTACTTATGAAGTAAGCAACCAATCTCAAAAATTGAAATATAGGGATCTTTGATGATAGCATGTAGGTGTCTATTATAAATAAGTTTACTGAATATGATCCATTGTGAGAACTCCATTTAGTAATGTCACTTGGGTGTCTATGGAAAAGATCTCATGGGTCTATAGTGTAAATAATCCTTTGAGTTATGATGCCTTGTCATCTTATATATAAATTGTCACACTTTAATTTAATCTCTGTTGAATTGGGTGCCAAATGCCTGAAAAGGGTGATTTTGGGTGCCATGAAATACATGAAGATGGATGAGCAGTCAAGAGGAGATCCATCAGCTTGAGTGACTTTAGGGACAATATCTTAATCATCCTAGCTCATATTAACTCATAAGTCTCTGACAAAGTAACATAAGTTATGAGGTTAATATTGGTAGCTCAAGGATCAAAATAGAAACATACATAAAATAGATACCACATCATGCTTTATGCATTTCTGATATATTTCTGAAGGAATGATTGAATTACACTGAAAAACTACATACTAAATAGGTTAGTCAAACCTCTTTGATCTTTTTGATGTTTTGGTGGTCATGATGTATTGCTAGACCTAACTTGATCCGTGAACTTAAATTAATATTTGAATTCATTTCCAACATGTTGAAAACCTAATAGGTCACACACATAAGAGTAATGAATGGATTGAAATGAATTGAGCAGATTTGAAAATTTTGAAAATTTTCATAAGACTTATTTAATAGCATTGTAATTTGACTTAATTAAACATGTTTAATTAAGTACACTTAATTGAAAGTGTTTTAATTAAGCTATTGCTCCAAATTTTAATTAAAAGGATAATTAGTCTTAATTAAAAGAGTTTAATTAATAGATGATCCTCTACCTTAATTAAATTTGGACCTTACCTCTAAATTAAATTGTTTAATAAAGAGGTGAAACCAATTATAATTAAAAATAAGTTCAACGGTTGAAAGATAAGTGTACTAATTAATGAAATACATTTGACCAAGCCTATTTAAACACAATTATGATTGGCCACCTTGTGTATCAATAGCAAAACATGTGCAAAAGAATCCTGAGTAAACTACAAAGAATCCCTACTAGTGATTTGTGGTAAACATAGAGAAACCTTGCTGGTGATTTATGGTAAGCCATGCTAGTAGCTAGTATTTTTTACTTGTCCATAAAACGTCTCTTACACATAGGTCAAAGTTTGAATTTGTTGCAAACCCTGTGAAGTTGCACCTTAGAATATAACGAACATAATGGCTAGGCCTGTGTGTTGATTTGCCTAAATGTTTAAGGATTAGTTTTCTTGCTCTTGAAGAAAAATGTATCAAATAACATGCTATCTTTATTTGTATTCAAATATGTGTATGAGCTGTAACAAACTTTTAGGAGATTAGTATAATCTTAGGTGTCTTCTTATCTGTAGCCTTAATTTTAGGAAATTAGTTTTACATTCTTTTCTATATATTCTGTACATTTTATCAAAGAAGTTGCAGTGGAAATAATTCAAACCATTATAATTTCCTTTATGGTATTCGAGTAAGAAGGAAGGAAGGAACGCTCTACCCAAATACTAGCTAAATAATTTTTTTTCATCTTCTCCATCTCCAGAATGACCACTGAAAATAATACAACATCTACTTCCTCCACATCAAACCCAAATGTGATAGCCCCTGCACACTCAATCAATCTTCATACCAATGAGTTTCAACTCATTACCATCAACATCTCAGCTCAAGCCCCTCTCAAACTCAGCACCAACAACTATGTCTCATGGAAACTGCAGTTCCAAACCTTATTTATCGGGTATGATCTCCTTGGGTACATTGATGGCTTAAAACCATGCCCACCAACCTCTCTCACTGATAATAATACTACCATCTCTAATCCAGCCTACAACAACTAGATTCACCAAGATCAGCTCATTCTCAACGCCCTCATAGGTTCGCTTTCCCCGACCATCATTCCATTTGTTGCAAGATCTAAAACGCCAATGGAAGCCTGGACAATATTGGCAAACACTTATGCCAAACCATCCCGAGGCCGGATCAAACAACTCAAAACCATTATCAAAAACTGCACCAAAGGTACTCTCAACATCACTGATTTTCTTCAATCTGTTAAAGCTCGTGCAGATGAACTTGCTATTCTGTGCCCCAATGGATGAAGAAGATCTTGTTGATAAAATTTTGAAGGAAATAGGCGATGACTACAAAGAACTGGTACGCGCTGTTCAAGCTCGTGACAATCCCATCTCCTTTAATGAACTCCATGAGAAACTCCTAATTTTTTAAGCCTCTCTCCAAGGGAAATCTTCTACTCCTTTCCCGGCTACTGCTAATCCCACAAATCAGACATCCTCACATTGACAGCCACAAAACGTATCTAGCAATTGGTGGTCCTCCTCCCCTGGTGATTTGACTCAACGATTCAGCAATGGTTGGCCCCTCAATTCCACTGCTTCATCACCCTTGACCAACACCAACTCAGGCAATCCACCTCGTGGCAATCGACCACGCTGTCCATACCTTAGGTATTGTCATATTTGTGTTATTCAGTGACACAAGGCCAAACAGTGCCCATCATTTAAATTGGTACTACTTCAGACCTCCAACTTTGGCTATGCACCAACACCTAACAGTTCGACGACACCTTGGCAACCACAGGCTCATCTCACTACCCCTACTGCTTCCAGCAATCAAAAATGGTTACTTGATAGTGGTGCACCTCATCATGTCACCACAGACTTGGCTAATCTCTCATTACATGCTCCTTATCATGGCACTGATGACATTATGATCGGCAATGGCACGGGTCTCTCCATTACTCACACTGTTCCACTTCTCTTACCACACCTCTTGCTTTATTTACCCTACGCAATGTGCTTTGTGTTCCTAATATGAAAACAAATCTCTATTTCTCAAATTTTCTCAATTAACAATGTTTCTGTTGAATTCTTACCAAAATCCTTTCAGGTGAAGGATCTTCACACAAATAAAATTCCTTTTGTAAGACCCACTTTGTATGTATTGTTGATATATTCCTTATGATTCACGCGACGTACACATATATATATTCATCGAATCATAAGAAGAGCGTTGACTAATTAAATTTGTGAAGCAAAATAAAATGGAATATCGATGGATGTCGGAAGTAACTAAATACAAGCCGAAATGACCACTAATCAAACGAAAATGATCAGAATGAAGTTAACCGAAAATACGAAAATTAAATAAGAAAATATGGGGGATGTATGAAGGAAGGTCAGGTTAAATTGATTCTGAAACAAGAGCAGGGGTAAAATGGTAAAAATACCAAAACCCGATATTAGGGCAATAAGGAAATTTTTAATTAAAAATAAGGATGTAAGATATCTTGAATGATAATGAGGAAATTATACAATTTTGGGTCAATTGATCAAGATTCGGAAATTTTAAAAATATCGAAAAATTATCGGAACAATATCTCGAAAAGCACGAAGAAATAATATCAAAAATTTAGAGAAAAATATATTTAATAAATTAAATTTAAATTAAATAAATTAAATTAGAATAAAAATAATATAAGTGTAGATATTTTGGAGTTTATGGAGTATTTTAAGGAATAGTGAAATAATTAAATAAATAAATAATAATAATAAAAATAATAAAAATAAAACAAAAAAAAGGATCTGAAACAAAAAAAGAGAGGAGAGAGAAAGGCTCGGGAAAAACCCGAAACCAGAGAAACCGAAAATGACCCGCAACCTTCCCCGCCGATTCCAGCCCACCGGCGACCGACGGGCTTCGACGAAGCTACCAGGAGGTAGAGGGGAGTCCGGCGAGCACGTGGGCACCGGAATCACGCCGCCAGGTGGCCGGAGCAGGTCGATCGGAGCTAAGGAAGACCGACGGAGAAACGGGCCGATTCCCGATGAACCACCGCGTCTGGGCTGAAACGGAGGGCACCGACGCACTCAGGGGAAGAAGCCGGTTCTTTTGAGATCGGTCTTGGCCGGTGAGACCGCCGAAAATGCCGACGACGGCAATTGGCAGTAAACGGCACCGTTTGGCCGAAAGGAAAGAGGAAAGAAAAGAAAGGAAAAGGAAGGAAAGAGGAAAGAAAAGAAAGGAAAAGGAAGGAAAATGAAAGAAAAGAAAAGGTCAGACTCGACAAGAAAATAAGGTAAGGGAATTCCACGGACTGCTAGAGGTAACTTTACGCAATTTTAAGTTCATTTGCAGTCTTTAAAAGTTACCTGAAGGGTCTAGAGGTCAATTAATAATTTTAGTGCCTCGAATGGGCAAATTACCAAAATACCCTTGTTAAGGGTAAAATTTACAAATTTAGGAAAAGTTTGGAGGAGCAAGAACAAGAGGTTCTTGCTCATTCTGGAGGTGTTTTGATGCATGCATTAGTAGGCTGGCTAACCTTGAAAGAAAATGCACAGCATTGCATACTTTCAACGTGAAATTGTTTTAAACACTGTTTTGAGGAAACAAAGCCGCCTACATGTTTATTGACATTTGACGTGCTAGAGCTCAGCTCGCATGATATTTTGGATTTGTGTGATGCACGCATTAGTGCTGGAGCGAGAGCTCGCACTAGAGTTTTACATGCATAGGTGCTGGAGTCTAACTCGCACCAGATTCTTATATATATATGATTTTCGTGACAGGGTGCTAGAGTCTAACTCGCACCATATTTTTATATGATTTTGAGACAGGGTGTTAGAGCTTCGCTCGCACTGGATTTTTATACGGTTTACATACAGAGTGCTAGAGCTTAGCTCGCACTAGATTTACTTGATTTGATGAGAGTGCTGAGCATCGCTCGCACTGATTTTATGAGAACATGTGATAAGCCGTGCTTGGAGCATCGGGTAGACTGTGTGTCACCGATTAAATAGGCCCGCACACGCGTTTTGAGACATGGCATGTTAAAACAACCTGATGAGCCCGAACGAGGGATAAGGGTTAGAAAAACAACCTGATGAGCCCGAACGAGGGATAAGGGTTAGAGAAACAACCTGATGAGCCCGAACGAGGGATAAGGGTTGGAGATCCACCTGATGAGCCCGAACGAGGGATAAGGGTTCAAGGTCCAGCTAATGAGCCCGAACGAGGGATAAGGCTGGGGGTCCACGGAGTACGATGTACCGTGCAAGTAGCATGGAGTACGATGTACCGTGTGGTATTTGTGTGATACGTTGGTATCTTTGTGATACGTTAGCATCTTCGGATGCATGGGATCGGATAAGACTGACGGGATGGATTGACCCACCATCTGGGCGGTTCCCGATCATGGGAGAACCCTCACACTAGGATCCGTGTAGCTGAGGAACTCCCAAGGACACATATGGCCATAGTCCTAATTATTTGTCGATATACAGACGTTGCCTAGTCTCGCATGTCGTCGATTTTGATGAAATCAAATTGGGTTTTAAACTAAATTTGCATGATGGTATTTCCATGCCTTTCAAAACCATGTGTGAATGTAAACCGATTTTCATGGTTTTGTGTGAGTCAGGATCACCCGAAGGAGGGGTCGAGTCCTGACTTTATTGTGAAATTTTTAAATGAGAAAGATATGATTTTGAATATAATTGCATGTGAAATTTTTCGTGCAAATGTGTTTTACATAACATCATAATTCATATCATTTGTTTTAAAATGTGTGGAGAAAATGGTGGTTTATGCATGGCACCACGTTCATGTAGGTAGTATGGTTACCTACTTGTTCGTAGGATTACCTTACTGAGCTTGATGTGCTCACCCCTTTCATTTTCTCCCACAGATAATCTCCAGTTGAAATTGAGGCGACTCCGTACTGCATTACAGATATCCGCTGCTGCCCATCATTTAAGGTATATATACACTTGTATGTATTGTATCTAAATAAGCATAGCACAGTAACATGTTTGTAAGTGTCTCTAGGGGAAGTATAAATAATGTAAACAATTATAAATGACTGGAGAAGAAATAAGTTAGATGGTAATTGAATGGTGGGACTGGCATTGACGCACAGCCCAATTATTAGTGGAGTGTGGTCACGATTCGAAGATAGGTAAGAATTTAAGTTAAGTAAATAAGAAAACGCGAAAAATTAACTCTGATTTTTGAGTTGTTTGGGTCGTGACAGATTTTATGGTATCAGAGCCGAAATTAGTCTGATGTGTGTCAGTGTCAGTAATTAGGAATTACATCCCCGTGTTACTGTGCTTGGTTAGATACAATAGTGTATATCGAGATGGGTTTTGACTAAGAAAAGGATTACGACTGTGAGATCTTATACCACCCGGGTAAGGCGAATGTTGTGGCTGACGCGTTGAGTAGGAAGCATCTCGGGTTGGTTGCTTATATGATGGTACGGGAGCACGAGTTATTGGAGCAGTTTGTGAGCCTCAGTTTGGATGTGACCCCGCCTGATGCTGATAGTGGTTATATGATTGTTAGCTTGCGATTGGAGCCGGATTTGATGGATCGGATTCGGCAGGTTCAACGTGAGGATCAGCAGTGTATTGAGATAGTCAGGCAGATGCAGAGGGGTATTGAGACTGAGTTTGAGTTGAGTTCAGATGGATTACTGAGGTTCAGAGACAGGAAATGTGTTCCCAAGGATCCTGAGATCAGGAGGTTGATCTTGACAGAGGCTCATTTGTCGAGGTATACCTTGCACTCGGGTAGTACGAAGATGTATCAGAATCTTCGGAAGGTATACTGGTGGTCGGGGATGAAGAGAGATATAGCAGAGTTTGTTGCGAGATGTCTCGTCTGTCAGCAGGTGAAGGTAGAGCATCAGAAGCCTGCAGGGTTATTGCAGCCTCTACCTATACCGACTTGGAAATGGGAGCATGTCACCATGGACTTTGTGATGGGCTTACCGAGGACTCGTAAAGGGAATGATGCCATATGGGTGATAGTCGACAGATTGACGAAGTCGGCACATTTCCTAGCGATGAGAGTCACCGATACTCTGAGTAGATTGGCGGAGCTATATGTGCGCGAGATTGTGAGACTACATGGTGTCCCAATGAGTATTGTGTCGGATAGGGATTCCCGCTTCACTTCCCGTTTCTGGGAACACTTTCAGGAAGCTATGGGGACCCAGTTGAGATTCAGTACAGCTTTCCATCCTCAGACAGAGGGGCAGTCAGAGAGGACTATACAGACCCTCGAGGATATGTTGAGAGCTTGTGTACTTGATTTTAGAGGCTCCTGGGATGATCACCTACCACTCGCGGAGTTCGCCTACAATAACAGTTATCATTCGAGTATCGGGATGGCACCATATGAGGCTTTGTATGGCCGTAGATGTCGATCTCCTGTAGGATGGGAGGAGGTTGGTGACAGGCAGATATTCGCTCCCGATTTGATACGTCAGGCCTCTGAGGATGTCCAGTTGATTTGTGAGAGGTTGAGGACAGCTCAGAGTCGACAGAAAAGTTATGCTGACAGGAGACGTAGACCGTTGGAGTTTACAGCAGGGGAGTCAGTATTTTTGAAAGTTTCTCCTTCCAAGGGTATTACGAGATTCGGGAAGAGAGGGAAGCTGAGCCCTCGCTTCATAGGACCTTTTGAGATACTCGAGAGAGTGGGAGATCGAGCTTACAGGCTAGCATTGCCACCAGAGCTAGCAAATGTCCATAATGTCTTCCACGTCTCCATGCTTCGGAAGTATCAGCCGGATCCGTCGCATGTGATCAGATATGAGCCACTGGAGCTCAGTGAGACTATGTCCTATGTTGAGAGACCGATTCGGATTGTGGATAGGAAGGAGAAGGTATTGAGGTCGAAGACGATTCCTCTGGTGAAAGTACTGTGGCAGCATCACACTCCGGAGGAGGCGACTTGGGAGTTAGAGAGTCAGATGAAAGAGAATTACTCGGAGTTGTTCAGAGACTGATTTGGTTCCAATTTGGAGGACCAAATTCTTTTAGTGGGGGAGATTATGTAAGACCCACTTTGTATGTATTGTTGATATATTCCTTATGATTCACGCGACGTACACATATATATATTCATCGAATCATAAGAAGAGCGTTGACTAATTAAATTTGTGAAGCAAAATAAAATGGAATATCGATGGATGTCGGAAGTAACTAAATACGAGCCGAAATGACCACTGATCAAACGAAAATGATCAGAATGAAGTTAACCGAAAATACGAAAATTAAATAAGAAAATATGAGGGATGTATGAAGGAAGGTCAGGTTAAATTGATTCCGAAACAAGAGCAGGGGTAAAATGGTAAAAATACCAAAACCCGGTATTAGGGCAATAAGGAAATTTTTAATTAAAAATAAGGATGTAAGATATCTTGATCGATAATGAGGAAATTATACAATTTTGGGTCAATTGATCAAGATTCGAAAATTTTAAAAATATCAAAAAATTACCGGAACAATATCTCGAAAAGCACGAAGAAATAATATCAAAAATTTAGAGAAAAATATATTTAATAAATTAAATTTAAATTAAATAAATTAAATTAGAATAAAAATAATATAAGTGTAGATATTTTGGAGTTTATGGAGTATTTTAAGGAATAGTGAAATAATTAAATAAATAAATAATAATAAAAAATAATAAAAATAAAACAAAAAAAAAGATCTGAAACAAAAAAAGAGAGGAGAGAGAAAGGCTCGGGAAAAACCCGAAACCAGAGAAACCGAAAATGACCCGCAACCTTTACCGCCGATTCCAGCACACCGGCGACCGACGGGCTTCGACGAAGCTACCAGGAGGAAGAGAGGAGTCCGGCGAGCACGTGGGCACCGGAATCAGGCCGCCAGGTGGCCGGAGCAGGCCGATCGGAGCTAAGGAAGACCGACGGAGAAACGGGCCGATTCCCGACGAACCACCGCGTCTGGGCTGAAACGGAGGGCACCGACGCACTCAGGGGAAGAAGCCGGTTCTTTTGAGACCGGTCTTGGCCGTTGAGACCGCCGAAAACGCCGGCGACGGTAATTGGCAGTAAACGGCACCGTTTGGCCGAAAGGAAAGAGGAAAGAAAAGAAAGGAAAAGGAAGGAAAGAGGAAAGAAAAGAAAGGAAAAGGAAGGAAAAGGAAAGAAAAGAAAAGGTCAGACTCGACAAGAAAATAAGGTAAGGGAATTCTACGGACTGCTAGAGGTAACTTTACGCAATTTTAAGTTCATTTGCAGTCTTTAAAAGTTACCTGAAGGGTCTAGAGGTCAATTAATAATTTTAGTGCCTCGAATGGGCAAATTACCAAAATACCCTTGTTAAGGGTAAAATTTACAAATTTAGGAAAAGCTTGGAGGAGCAAGAACAAGAGGTTCTTGCTCATTCTGGAGGTGTTTTGATGCATGCATTACTAGGCTGGCTAACCTTGAAAGAAAATACACAGCATTGCATACTTTCAACGTGAAATTGTTTTGAACACTGTTTTGAGGAAACAGAGCCGCCTACGTGTTTTATTGACATGTGACGTGCTAGAGCTCAGCTCGCATGATATTTTCGATTTGTGTGATGCACGCATTAGTGCTGGAGCGAGAGCTCGCACTAGAGTTTTACATGCATAGGTGCTGGAGTCCAACTCGCACCAGATTCTTATATATATATGATTTTCGTGACAGGGTGCTAGAGTCGAACTCGCACCATATTTTTATATGATTTTGAGACAGGGTGTTAGAGCTTCGCTCATACTGGATTTTTATACGGTTTGCATACAGAGTGCTAGAGCTTAGCTCGCACTAGATTTACTTGATTTGATGAGAGTGCTGAGCATCGCTCGCACTGATTTTATGAGAACATGTGATAAGCCGTGCTTGGAGCATCGGGTAGATTGTGTGTCACCGATTAAATAGGCCCGCACGCGGGTTTTGAGACATGGCATGTTAAAACAACCTGATGAGCCCGAACGAGGGATAAGGGTTAGAGAAACAACCTGATGAGCCCGAACGAGGGATAAGGGTTAGAGAAACAACCTGATGAGCCCGAACGAGGGATAAGGGTTGGAGATCCACCTGATGAGCCCGAACAAGGGATAAGGGTTCGAGGTCCAGCTAATGAGCCCGAACGAGGGATAAGGCTGGGGGTCCACGGAGTACGATGTACCGTGCAAGTAGCATGGAGTACGATGTACCGTGTGGTATCTGTGTGATATGTTGGTATCTTTGTGATACGTTAGCATCTTCGGATGCATGGGATCAGATAAGACTGACGGGATGGATTGACCCACCACCCGGGAGGTTCCCGATCATGGGAGAACCCGCACACTAGGATCCGTGTAGCTGAGGAACTCCCGAGGACACATATGGCCATAGTCCTAGTTATTTGCCGATATACAGACGTTGCCTAGTCTCGCATGTCGTCGATTTTGATGAAATCAAATTGGGTTTTAAACTAAATTTGCATGATGGTATTTCCATGCCTTTCAAACCCATGTGTGAATGTAAACCGATTTTCATGGTTTTGTGTTAGTCAGGATCACCCGAAAGAGGGGTCGAGTCCTGACTTTATTGTGAAATTTTTAAATGAGAAAGATATGATTTTGAATATAATTGCATGTGGAATTTTTCGTGCAAATGTGTTTTACATAACATCATAATTCATATCATTTGTTTTAAAATTTATGGGGAAAAGGGTGGTTTATGCATGGCACCACGTTCATGTAGGTAGTATGGTTACCTACTTGTTCGTAGGATTGCCTTACTGAGCTTGATGTGCTCACCCCTTTCATTTTCTCCCACAGATAATCTCCAGTTGAAGTTGAGGCGACTCCGTACTGCATTCCGGATATCCGCTGCTGCCCATCATTTAAGGTATATATACACTTGTATGTATTGTATCTAAATGAGCATAGCACAGTAACATGTTTGTAAGTGTCTCTAGGGGAAGTATAAATAATGTAAACAATTATAAATGACTGGAGAAGAAATAAGTTAGATGGTAATTGAATGGTGGGACTGGCATTGACGCACAGCCCAATTATTAGTGGAGTGTGGTCACGATTCGAAGATAGGTAAGAATTTAAGTTAAGTAAATAAGAAAACGCGAAAAATTAACTCTGATTTTTGGGTTGTTTGGGTAGTGACACCTTTACAGGGCAATACTAAAGATGAAATTTACGAATGGTTGTCTGCGCCATCTAGGTCTCCAATTTTTGCCTTTTCCAGTGTTAAAACTACTTCTTCCAATTGGCATCATTGCTTAGGTCACCCAGCTAGCCCTATTTTAAAACAAATTATTTCAGTTTTTAATTTGGATATGTCTTCCCCCATTTCCAACGAATTTTCTTGTAATGCTTGTCACTGCAATAAAATGCATAAATTATCTTTTTTCTACCTCTTCTATTGTGTCATCACAGCCTCTTGAAATAATTTACACAGATGTGTAGACGTCACCTATTATTTCGCATGATGGGTTTAAATATTATGTTATTTTTATGGATCACTATACCAAATACATATGGTTTTATCCATTAAAACACAAGTCTGGCGTTAAAGATGTTTTCACTAGATTCAAAGCCCTTGTTGAAAATTACTTCAACGACAAAATTAAAACTATTCTCTCTAACAATGGGGATGAATATGTGGCTTTTAAAGATTATTTTAGCAACACATGGCATCTGTCAACTCACTACACCACCACATACACCTGAGCATAATGGGTACTCAGAAAGACATCATCGCCACATAGTCGAAACTGGCCTCACCTTACTCTCTCATGCATCTCTACCCTTAACCTTTTGATCCAATGCTTTTGCTACTGCCGTCTACTTAATCAATAGATTGCCAACCGCCACACTAAATATGTCCTCACCATATGAAAAAATCTTTAACACCACTCCAAATTATTCCAATCTTAAAATTTTTGGGTGCCTTTGCTACCCTTGGCTATGATCGTACTTGTCTCACAAACTTGATCCCCGATCTAAACCTTTTGTCTTTCATGGGTATTCATTACCTCATAGTGCATATTTATGTTTTGATACATCCACAAATCAACTCTAGGTTTCTCATCATGTTCAATTTGTTGAGTCTATTTTTCCTTATAAGTCACTTCATACCAATTTACCATGTCCTGACTCTACTACCATTAACACTTGGGTTCCCTTACCTCTCAAAGTCACTATGTCTATAGATACGCAGTCAGCACCATAACTTTTATGTGCAGCTTGCTCTCAAGAATTAACAACAAACACTGATCCTTCACCTAAACAATCACCTAATTCGCTTTGGTACAACTCTATATCACCTGATCCTGCAACTCAACCACTTACATCCATACCACTTAATCTTTCGGCTCAAACACATCCCAACCAGCATAACATGATTACTAAGGCCAAAAATCAAATCTGAAAGCCTATCCAAAAACTCAACCTTTACACTCATATGCCTACCATCACAACCAGCATTGAACCCACAACAGTTAACCAAGCCCTCAAAGATCATAAGTGGTGTCAAGCCATGTCCGAGGAGTTTGATGCTTTAGTCCGTAATGGAACATGGGAGCTAGTTTCGCCTACTGCAGCCTCCAACATTATTGGCTGTAAATGGATCTATCATATTAAAAGACATTCTAATGGTTCTGTTGACAGGTTTAAAGCTCGACTTGTAGCCAAAGGTTTTCATCAAAGACCTGGATTAGACTATCATGGCACCTTCGGCCCGGTTGTGAAACCTACCACTATCAAAATGGTTCTTAGTATTGCCATAAAGAAAGGGTGGTCTCTTCGACAATTAGATGTCAATAATGCTTTCTTACAAGGTAACCTTACAGATGATGTTTACATGACTCAACCTCTAGGTTTCATCGACTCCGATCATCCAACTTATATTTGTAAGCTGCGCAAAGCCATATATGGTCTCAAACAGGCACCGAGAGCTTGGTAGCATGAACTTTACCAATTTCTTCTTACAATTGGGTTAAAAAATTCTCCTGTTGACACATCTTTATTTGTCTTCAATAATGGTGCTCATCTCATTTATCTTCTTATATATGTTGACGACATCATCCTTACAGGTGATTACCCAACTCTGGTCACCCACTTCATTGACAATTTATCTCAATGCTTCTCTCTCAAAGATCTTGGGCCTCTCTCATATTTCCTTGGCATTGAAGTGGTTCCTCATCTTCATGGAGTATTACTGTCTTAACGTCGATACATCATTGACCTACTCACTCGCACAAAGATGATGGGTGCCAAACCAGTTGCCACACCATTACCCACCAATCCACCACTCAGCTTACACTCAGGCACTCCTTTATCTAATCCTACTGAGTACCGCGCAGTTGTTGGAAGTTATGAAACCTAAGAATTTTATACGCATCTAATTATGTAATGTGAACATAAGTGTAATTAATTGAGCTAAATGTGATGTACTCATATATTGAGGTGGTAAGGGGTGAAATTTCTAAAAGATGAATGAGTATTGAATGAAAAATAATCAATGGAGCAAACTATGGAAATTATATATGAAGCTTTTATGCCAAGTGTACAACCATAGTATGAAACTATGAGGCCAGAACGATCTTGGAGAAGAGGGGATTGATCTGATAAGTCAGAGTGACAAGGAATGAAAAATGCAAATGAGCATATCGATCTCTAATGGAAGCAGATCGATCTCCTTGTGATTCTGCCTTAAAGAGATCGGTCTCCTATAGGAGCAGATCGATCTCCTCACAAAGAGAAGATCAATCTCCTCAAGATTATGAGATCGATCTTTACCCCACGACTGATCGATTTGGTAGGCATAAAAAGTGCCCAAAACATTCCCAAATTCAAAGGTAGATCGATCTCCTATAGGAGCAGATCAATCTCCTGCCCTCTGACTATATAAAAACCCTTGTGTTTTTGTTGGAATTCATCTTTTCTCTCTCCAAAAAATTAAAATCCCTAGCTTTCTCTCTCCTCTAAAATGCCTATTTCCGTTCGAATCAGAGGTAGTGGTAAGAGGGAAAGTTGTTCCTCATCGTAAGGGGAATAACATACTTGGAAATCGAAGGACGATTTGAGTTAAGGCGTGAATTGAGCACTCCACAAGTTTTGGGTAAATTTCTAAAGCTTTAATCCTTGATTTTGAAGTAGATTTCTGCGATTGTGGTTGTAAATGTTGTGATGAGTTGGCTGAAAATTGTTAGGGTTGTTAGAATTATAGAGGTATTGACAAACTATGAGAATGTGAGCAATTATGCTCGATGTTAAGATTTGAGACAATGTGATGACGTGTTGATGATGTTTTTACATTGTTGGGACAGCCCGAGAGTTCTAGAGCGAAATACGAGGCTAGTTCGTTGTTCGAGAGAAACGATTGCACTATACGAGATGCAACGATGTAAGAGAAAACTTAAACTCATTTGTGTATGTGATTTGTGATGATATTTGTAGCATGAAATGTTTTTGAGAAACAAGCATGTTTTTACGAGTTATGATTGATTTATTGCACACGGTTTTATAGCTGGTTGGGGCCCAATTCTTATGAGTTGTAAATAAAGTGTGAAATTGTTTTACAAACTGTTTGAGTTTAAAAGTGAAACGAGATTTGGGCTCTATGTTAAGGCGCACTGTGATTTGAGAAAAGTGTGCGTGGTTTTACCGATTTGAGCTCGGTTTTGACATGTTTTGTAATGAGTACGAAAAGGTTTTCAGATGAGTTTTATGAGAGAAACTAATATGAGCTCTACGTGAAGGCAAGACGGTTTTATATGATAATGGTTGTTATTGAGACTTAGGTGTGTCATGTGATAACACATCGGGCCTTACTCTGGTAGCATGTAAGTCCGGGCCTTGCTCTGGTAGCATGTAAGTTCGATATTCCTCCGCTTTGGTAGCGAGAGATGCCTTCGTTCTGGTAATGTGAGGTAACCCCCACTCTGGTAGAGTTGGGTGGCCTCGCTTTGGTAGAATGTAAGTCTGGGCCTTGCTTTAGTAGCATGTAAGACCGATAGTATGCATGAGGAGAGGCCTTGCTCTGGTAGCATGTAAGCTCGGGCCTTGTTTTGGTAGCACTAAGACCAATATACCATGTACACAACCATATTGTCGACGTTCCCTCTTTTGAGGATGCTTAGGATGCGCACCCAGAGGAGATTACTTTGATGTGCCATGATGGATGTTTTTTATCTGAGTTTTAAATTGCCTAGTCTCTATCTTTTTTATATACATGAGATTATGTTTTGTGGCTTTGCCCCGTGCTTTACTATTGAGGTGATTTCTATCACGTTTTTACAAGAAAAGCCATTATCGCATCCTGATTTCCACATGCTTGTAACTATAGTGTTGTACTGAGCTATTTACTCTCTTGTTTCTACATGATCTTAGAGAAATAAGATGATAATGATGTTTTAATGATCTCATGCTACGTTTTCTATTGAGCTTATTGAGTTTCACCAACAAACAAAATGATTGTGTTGTGTAATTGATGATTTTATTAATGAGCCCCTTACCCCCTTACTGAGCGATTTAGAAGCTCACCCTATTTTTATATCCTCCCAGATTTCTTCAAGTGAAAAGAGTTTCTTGCGACGTACGGAGTAGTGGCTAGTGGAGGACCTGAGCTCCAGGCCGTATATTGTATTTTGAGGTATGCCTTAACGTTTCATGTACCCAGACTAAAGTTGTATTTACAGACACTCGATGAACAATGATGTATGGGATGTATTAGGATTAATTAACTCCAAATTGAGGAATGCATATGCTATGATATATGAATATTAGATGATGAGATCATGTAGTGAAAGTTTTATAATTTATATATCATGATGCATGACACTGTACAGGAATGCACCTAGAATCGTGTATCAATGTAAATAAGTTTTAAATTTACCCCGTTTTTCGCACTTTCGGGGCGTCACAAAGTTTATTTGATACTAGAGCCTAGGGTGTTTAGTACTGCCAATGTCGATTAAGTGCAATAGGATACATCACAAGTATCTGTATAAGTTTGGTCATGAACTGAAATTGAGGATTGAAATTTCAATCAAATTTGTTATGTATGCGCAGGAACGTATTAAGATTGAAAATGAGTGGACGACGAGGTCGTTCGAGGAGGCAGGCAGAGCCACCTCCGCCACCTGTCCCACAACCTGAGAGTCCTAATTCTTGATTTAACCACATTGAGCAAGATGTGCGGCAGAGTTTTGAACAAATGGCAGCGCTATTCACGCAATATTTTAGAGTTAATATCTCAGGTACTACTCCTACACCACCGCAAGGAACTCTCACACCCCCAGTACAAATGGACCTGATGCCTCCCACCACTCAACCCGATGACAGAAGTATGATCCGACTGAGGGACCTTTTGAAAATGAATCCACTCGCATTCAAGGGGAGAAAGGATCCCGTAGAGGCTGAGGAGTGGCTGACTGAGTTGAGAGTCATATTTGACTATTTGGGATGCACTGATATCGAGAGGGTCAATATGGGTGCTTATATGTTGAAAGGGAGAGCTCAAGATTGGTGGGATACTACCTAGAGTATTCTGATATCCTGCCAGGATGTGATTAGCTGGGAAGAGTTTCAGAAGGCCTTTAGAGCCCAATATGTACCACGAGCTGTCCAGAGAAGGATGCAGGCTGAGTTTTCGAGTATGGTACAGGGCGATATGTCTGTGGATGATTACGAGAGTCGATTTACTTCTCTATTGAAATATGATCCAGAGACCTTTAAAGATGAAGAGCTCCACATTGAGAGATTTGTATATGGACTAAAGCCCATCATCAAAGATCGATTGATAGGGCTGTGTATTATTGAGTTTGGAGATGCTTTGAGACGAGCATAAGAGATTGAGAAGGGAATCGAAATCGTACAATCCCAAAATGAGTTCAGAGCAGTGACTAGAGATAAGGGCAATAGGCCAACAATTTCCCAAACAGATATTCGGAGAAGTTCCTTCAGAAGAGGAAGAATTGAGGCACGGAAGGGTAGATTGGAGAGACCCAGAGCTTATCCCATCATTAGGGAGACCCCTTGAGATGTCAGACCTAAGATAAGGGTTTGTAGAGACTGTAGCTGACCGTATGAGGGAAGTTGTACTGGGTTGATCCGTGGATGTTTTAGATGTAGAGACATGGATCACAAAGTAAAAGATTATCCTCAACCTCATAGACCACATGTTTTGGAGCCTACCAGACAGTAGCCTCAAAGAGTAAATCCTTCGAGACGAGCCATTGCTGCAAAGAAGGGAAAGAAGCCTGTCACAGTGGGACATGTGTTTGCTCTGGATAAGGAAACAGCATACACTTCTGCAGAAACTATAAGAGGTACACTTTCTATCTGTAATCATAAGGCTCATGTGTTGATTGACCTAAGGTCCATGCATTCGTTTATTTCTGAGCATTTTGTATGTAAGTTAAATTTGAAGTTTAAACCTCTAAAGTATATCCTACATGTAAATACCCCTATGCGTGAGTCCCAGAAAACGGATTTGATCTGTAGATGATGTGAAATAAAGGTGGGGGATAGAGTAATGTTAGCAGATCTAATGATGTTAAATATACATGGGTTCGATGTGATTTTAGGAATGGATTGGCTGGCAACCAATCGAGTGAGTTCAGACTGCTATACTAAGATTATAACTTTCTCCCTACCTGAACCTTACAGTATACGTTTGAAATTTTGAGGAAATAAATGTGTGGAATTTTTGTAGGAAATTTGAAATTTATGATGTTACCTTTTGAGGGTACTAAATCTAATTATTAATGTGAATGCTATGAAGCACTCATCTCGGATGATAATCGAGAACATCCAAGGATTGAGGATATACCCGTGGTATGTGAATTTCTGGATATTTTCCCAGATGAGTTGCCCGATTTACCACTGGAGAGAGAGCTAGAGTTTACCATCGATTTGGTACCAGATACTCAGCCTATCTCTAGACCTTCGTATAGGATGGCATTAGTGGAACTAGAGAAATTGAAGAAACAACTACAGGAGTTATTGAATCAAGGATTTATTAGACCCAGTGTTTCCCCATGGGGAGCACCAGTGTTATTTGTAAGGAAGAAGGATGGTAGTCTCAGATTATGCATAGACTATCGACTATTGAATAAAGCCACGGTGAAAAATAAATACTCATTGCCAAGGATTGACGATCTGCTTGATTAGCTGAGAGGGGCTTCAGTTTTCTCCAAGATTGATTTAAGATCGGGCTATCACCAATTGAGGATTAAGGAGGAAGATATTCCGAAGATGGCCTTCAGGACAAGGTATGGCCACTACGAATTTCTAGTGATGCCCTTTGGATTGACGAACGCTCCTGCAGCCTTTATGAGATTAATGAATGAGGTGTTCAAAGACTATCTAGATAAGTTTGTGATAGACTTTATTGATGATATCTTGGTGTACTCTCAATCTTATGAGGAGCACGCACAGCAATCGTGGTTAGTACTTCAGATACTCCGAGATAAGCAATTATATGGAAAGCTTAGTAAGTGTGAGTTTTGGCTGGATCGGATAGCTTTCCTTGGTCATATAGTTTCAAAGGAAGAAGTATCAGTTGATCCAATTAAAGGAGAGGCCGTGCTTACTTGGGAAAGTCCGAGGACAGTTACAGAGGTACGAAGTTTCCTTGGTTTGGCAAGGTATTACAGAAGATTTGTTGAGGGATTTTCCAGGATTGCAGCTCCTTTGACCAAGCTCACGCGCAAGGAGACTCTGTTCATATGGACTGATCAATGTGAGCTTAATTTTTAGGAATTAAAGAGGAGATTAACAGCTGCACCTGTGTTGACTATCCCTGAGGGATC
Organism: Firmiana major; assembly: GCA_033439115.1. Taxonomy (NCBI): domain Eukaryota; kingdom Viridiplantae; phylum Streptophyta; class Magnoliopsida; order Malvales; family Malvaceae; genus Firmiana; species Firmiana major. The sequence goes on along the minus strand of CM065899.1, from coordinate 15,111,707 downwards.
AGAAGGGTTTTCAGTGTATAGTGATGCTTCTCATTAAGCATTGGGGTGTGTACTCATGCAGCATGGAAGAGTGGTCGCCTATGGATCACAACAGTTGAAAGATCATGAGTGAAATTACCCCACGCATGATTTGGAGTTAGCCGCTGTGGTATTTGCCTTTAAAATCTAATGGCACTACTTATATGAGGAAAAAATTCAGATCTTCACTGACCACAAGAGTTTGAGGTATCTGTTTGATCATAAAGAGTTAAATATGAGACAAAGAGATGGATGGAACTCCTTAAGGATTATGACTGTGAGATTCTATACCATCCGGGGAAGGCGAACGTAGTTGCTGATGCCCTAAGCAGGAAGAGTATGATATCTGCTATGATGATCAGGGAATGGGATTTATTGGAGCAGTTCTTCGAACTTCGGATCAGAGTTACAAAGGTAGAGACTGGATTTTTGGCTAGCCTGCGAATAGAGCCCAGGATCATGGATCGAATTAGAACTGGACAACATGATGATCAGAGGTTGATTGATATGTTTAGCCAAGCTAAGCAGACTTCACAGTCGGATCTCATAGTAAGTGGGATGGCCTGTTGAGATTTAGAGGACAAATTTATGTTCCGAATGATGATACCCTGAAGAAACAGATACTGAGAGAATCTCACTGCTCACGATACACCATGCACCCAAGGAGTACTAAGATGTACCGAGATTTGAGAAAGGTGTATTAGTGGAATGGCATGAAGTGAGACGTGGCAGATTATGTGGCTAGATGTTTAGTGTGCTAACAAGTGAAGGCTATGCATCAGAAGCCCGAAGGATTGTTACAGCCTTTTGTTGTCCTCAAATGGAACACTACTGCAAGTGCACAGGTCAGTTTTCGAGTATAGAGTAAATATGAGTATCGTTGTACAGGGAACTGTGTCTATCGCTAATCACTGTAATCAACAACCTTGAGCTTTATTTAGAAAATTAATGAATGTTGGTTAAAATCCTATTTACTATTCCAACTATTAACTACGGAACAAATTAATTAAAACAAATCACAAAATTATGAATGAAAATATCAATAGCAAAATATTCCTAAAAATCGATTTCACCTAACAAGGGTTCATGCAATTCCTTTGATCAATTGTTCTTTTGATTTCAAATTGTTTATAGCCGAAACTATGTCCTGTTTATCTCTCCCAAGTTTTAAACAGTCATTTCTAATTTACCTAATCCTAACCTCTCGATTTAGAATCAAATAATAGAGTTCATTAAGCGATAGTAATCTGTTTCTCTATGGCTCATAAGAATTGTCAACCTCCCGATTCAACAATGTCCTATGTTAATCTACCCTTGTGCATATAAATAATCCCCTCTCCCGAGTGTCGGATTATTATACTAATTCATCCAATTGGTGGCCAATCAACTAGAGCATTAAGAACAAGTAGATTAAATAAACATAATTGAAATCATCCAAACAACATCACAAAGTAATTCCAATATGCCCAACGTTGGTTACATCGATTCTAGGAAAAAGGAGTTTAGTTCCTAGACATCATAATAAACATCTAAGAATTCCAATTCAACATCCCAAGAATAAAATTGGTGAAAAAGATGAAAAAAGATGAAGTTTCTATGGAGCTGAATTAATCTTGAAGTCTTCTGCTACAGCCTCCTCGAAATTTTGATAAAAAAACTATTTATAAGGTTTCCAAACACTAAAACGCAGAAGGCCACGTGGCAAAACAGTGTTGCCCTAATCAGACTGCTATGTTGTGGCAATGGTATTAATTCCTTAAATCTGCTCTGCACTGTCCAGTTTCTTCTATTGTTGCAGCATAAGTCATTATCAGCACCCTGTAACTTCAATTCTTCATGGAATCATCAGAACCAGCTTCAAAAACCTTAACTTCTCCAAATTGTTCTGTTTCCTGCACAAGTGCACAAAACACATAAAACATACCTAATATTGCAAAGAACAGATCAAATAACTAAGTAAAAAAGGCCCTAAACATATATAAAATTCATTGCTAACAAATACCTCCAAACTTAGAAATTTGCTTGTCCTCAAGCAAAGACATACTAGACTCAAAACAAATAAAAACTTTCAACCATACTCAGCTCACATGCTTGTTACACTAAATTGGGATTTTCCTCAAAAATTCATAAGGTTCTCAACTTAAGACAAATTTCAGATTTACATTGTTTAAGCCAACCAAAACAAACCAATCCTCCTTCACTCTTCACTTTACACTTGTGTGTGTGTGTGTACAATCATTTACTCAAATTCATGCACTCAAGTGTTAATGCAAAACCTAAATAAGAATTAAACACAAGACTTCATATTCTTGAATTAACTACTACTCTCCACTAATAAAGACTCATGTATAACCAAGAATCAAAAGGACTTTTCAAGGGTTGTAACGTAAGGCTCGGGTTTAGGTGGGATAAAGGATATAACATGAAGTTCAATCCACCTAAAGCACTGTAATCTCCTTCGGATTTAATTTGTTTTGAGCTCATGAATCATTACCCAACTTAATTCATTCTCGAGTTTGATTTCTCTCTTTTTTTTTAGTGCAGTGTCATACCCCTGAACTTAAGATTTTTTCACTACTTGTAACTTGAATATACACTCAATTACATCAAAACCCGAGAATCAACTTCTTCCTGTCTTTTTTTTTTTTTTGTTTTTTCACAAACCACCCCTATTTTCTCTTGAGCTCATCCCCAATCCAAAAATTGATTAATAGCACTTCAAGTAAGGGACCAAAAGAAAAAGATAATCAAACAATTAGGCCATGACTTGTAATATGGTTAGATAACAATAAAATGGAAAAATTAGGCTCAAAGGGTTTTCCAAAGGATTAATATAATTGGGTAGGCTTGAAAGTCTCAATCTCAAAACAAAAATGGCCTAGATCATTTTCCTAATCATGCATAGTCTATCAATTTCGCCTCAAGTAGTAAATAATCAAGTTTTAGAGTCTTTTTGGTTTCACAAATCAACACAATAAGTACACAGACTGAATATGATTGGTGCATAAGTTTAAGTGAAAAGATTCAAATGAAGCTTTCTATCCACATACCAATACTCAAACAATAAAATCATATCTTTAAGCAAAAGTTGATACTTCCTTGCAATATCCATCTTCGACCACAATATAGAAAAACTAACCTTTAAAAATGAGTATAATTGTCACACAAACATACAAATAACAAAGTAACAACTGCTAAGAATTATTGAAACAGAGGCACAAAGCATAACAAAGCATAAGGCACAAAGCACAGCCAGCACAGCCATAACTCCCCTAAACTTAAAACTTTCATTGTCCTCAATGAAAAGATAGGAAAAAGTGTTAAAGAGGACTTCCCTGGGGTAGTTTAGCTGTCCTAATCCTCCCCTGAGCCAACCTCAGCATCAGCGTCCTCTGGTGCATCTTCTTCCATGTCATCATCATCATCATCATCATCAGCTGCATTTCCCACTGTGGCATACACCATTGTGGTGGTAAGGGAAATTCCACCTCTCCTTCACGACCCCTCAGATTAAGGTATTACACCAATGACCGATTGTAATTGGCAACATATGCAAGGAAAGTCCGATAATCTCGATCATTATTGTGCACCTCCATCCGCAACTCTTTAATCTCATTAAGCACAGTCTCTATGGAGCCTGAAGTGGTGGAAGGTACAGCTAATGGGCTAGCTGAAGTGCCAACAGAGGGTAGTGGTGGTGCAGCAGGAGTAGCAGCTTCACGTTGAATTAGAGGTACTCTAGGATTTTTAAAGGTGATTGCAGATTTCCTTGCCAATCTTGGTTCAAGCTCAGTCCAGTATACTCCATATTTCTTACAGAGTCCACAAACCAAGGAAGGGTGAGGTAAACCCCTTCTATTTTCTCTACGTATGAACTCTTGCATGGACCGAAAAATAATGGCTCCAAAATGAACAATCTTTCCAGTCATAATACAGTAAAGGAGAGCAGCTCTGTCCATATCTACACTACTTTTATGGGTGGTAGGCATGATTCTAGAACAAATAAAATCATACCATTCATGAAAACCATATTGAAGTCGGTTGGACGGGAATGCCATAGATTCAGCTTCTGGCCTCTTCTGCCAATGGGTTTATGAGATTGTTAGTTCGTTAATGACCCGGACCAGCTCATCATAATTAGTGTGTAGGGTTGCGACATAGCTGGCATACTCATCTTGCACCCCTTGCGGAAGGTCTAGATATAGATTAATGGCATTTGCATTGTAGGGAACTAGAACACCCCTCACTTCTGAAGTAGAATGAGTGCTCTCCATGGCATTGGCATAAAATTCCCATACCACATCTAGGATGGCATCTTCTTGTTGCCCTGCTAATTTCAACAACCTGAAATCCCTCAGATATTTGGAATACATATCTCAGCCACCAATGTCAGGCCGAAAGCTCCTCTCAATAATCATGTTTTTACCCATGATTTTCTTAAAATTTTCTGCTGTCTGGCTGTTCACAAACCGAGAGGGCTCATAATCGGTTATGACTAGTTCTTCCCTTTGTAGAGATGGGGCTGAACTATCAGTGGCTTGACTCGAACTTTCCAGGTTTAGTTTGGCTCGGGCTTTAGGTGCCATTATCCACCAAGTGATTCACAAATGAACAAGAACAATTTTCAGCAAGACCCAATCAGACGAACACACAAAGCAGACCCAGAAATCTCTTCACAACCAAAATTACTCCAACAAAGATGAAACAAACCGAGAAGGGCTTAAAAAATCCAAGTTGTAAAAGTTAACAGGATAGCCGCTAGAGGATCGAAAACTATTGAAGAAAGAAGGAAAATACCCGAAACTGAAACCACATAGGATTGATTTGGACCACTTTATGTCTTTATCACCAAAGCAATCCGACAAGAAAACACTTTCTTCCTTCCCCCAAAGGTTTCAGGACCACCAAGAGATCTAACCCACGAAAATTCGTTGGCGAAACTAACAAATCAGCACAAAACAACAATATCAGAAGAGAGAAAAATAATGGGTATGAGGTTTGTCGGTGTAACAATATCAGAAGAGAGAAAAATAATGGGTATGAGGTTTGTCGGTGTACTTTCAAGAGAACAAAGGAAGATGCAATAACCAGAAAAACAGAGAGTCTTAGTGTGGGAAAGGTTCGGCCGCCTCTTTCTAATTGGATGGGTAGGGTTATTTTCTTAGCCGAATAGTAAGTGGGGTTGAATAGATAAGGGAATCCATCTGCCAATAATGCCTTGCCATGTGTATTCCATTCCCCCATCTTTGAATATTGTAAACATTTGTTTCCTTCTTTGACAGAATTTCATCTCAAACTTTTCTTACTCTTGACTTTCTTTCTCTTACCATTGCTGACATAATTCGGCCCTCACTTCTTCTATTGAAAAATTTTAGTCTTCCAACTTAGTTACTATTCACGTATCTCTTCACTATCTTTCTTGAAAAACCATTTTCTTTTCTTTTCTTGTCCAATCGTCCATTCTAAAGCTACTAAAGCCCTTGCAAAATTTTTCTTTTCCTTTCACCATTCACGCACCCATGCATGCTTTCTTGAAAAACCATGACAAATTAGACTTCCAAACAGTGCTTTTTTTTTTATGCATGTGCCTGCAACATAGAAACACAACCTAATCAAATAAATAAAAATAAAAACACACCACTAACATCAAATAAAAAGAAATTAAAAACTAAAAATCCTAAAAATATAAATTGGGTTGCCTCCCAAAAGCGCTAAATTTTAAGTCTTCAGCCAGACTTCTTCCAGTTTCCTTAATTCGATTCACCAAGGGGAATGCTTTCTAATTTATGCACCTTATTTCCATAATAATGCTTTAAATGCTGCCCATTGACCTTGAACAAGCTCCCATCTGATTTCTTCAACTCAATTGCTCCATATGGGAAAACTGGATGTATCATAAACGGTCCTGACCACCTTGACTTCAACTTGTCAGGAAATAATTTGAGCCATGAATTATACAAGAGAACTTGCTGTCCAGGACTGAATTCTTGTCTCATTATCATCTTGTCGTGCCATCTCTTGGTCTTATCCTTATAAATCCTTGCATTGTTATAGGACTCATTCCTCAGTTTATCAAGCTCATTCAATTGGAGTAACAGATTTGCTCCAACCTTATTATAGTCAAAATTTAGCTTCTTAATGGCCCAGTAAGCTCGATGCTCAAGCTCTACAAGTAGATGACATGCCTTACCAAATACCAACCTATAGGGAGACATTCTAACTGGAGTCTTATAGGCTGTTCTGTATGCCCAAAGTGCATCATCTAACTTGTTAGCCCAATCTTTTCTATTCAGATTGATAATCTTTTCTAATATCAACTTCACTTCTCGGTTTGACATTTCAGCTTGGCCATTTGTCTGCGGATGATAACCGAGAGCTACTTTATGTCGAATTCCATATTTTGACATCAAACCATTGAAGACTTTGTTATAGAAATGAGTGCCTTCATCACTCAAGATGGCCCTTGGAGTACCGAACCTTGTCAAAATATTCTTGTGTAGAAATCGAATCACCACTTTTGCATCATTTGTTGGTGTTGCTATTACCTCCACCCACTTAGAGACATAATCAACAGCAAGGAGAATGTATAGCTTCCCAAAAGATGGAGGAAATGATCCCATAAAATCGATACCCCATACATCAAAGATTTCCACTTCTTGAATATTTGTCAAAGGTAATTCATGCCTTCTTGAAATATTTCCAATCCTTTGACATCTTTCACATGTTTTTACAAACATGTAGCTATCTTTAAAAACACTAGGCCAATAAAAACCCGATTGCAGCACCTTTGCTGCTGTACATTCTGCACCAAAATGGCCTCAATATGCTGCAGCATGACAGTGACACAGAATTTCCTGAACTTCGTCTTTCAACACACATCTTCTTATAATCTGGTCTGGACACTTCTTAAACAGCAGAGGGTCATCCCAAAAATATGAGTTGACATCATGGAAGAATTTCTTCCTCTGTTGATAAGTTAACCTACTTTGCATTAATCCTCCTGCTAAGTAATTCACTATGTCTGCGAACCAGGGCAGATTTGAATCAATCTTCATTATTGTTTTATCTGGAAACTCCTCTTGAATAGGTTGTTCTTGCTGAATTTCAGATTCCTCCAACCTAGATAAATGATCAGCTACAACATTTTCGGATCCTTTTTTGTCCCTGATCTCAAAATCAAATTCTTACAAAAGAAAAATCCATCTAATAAGTCTAGGTTTGGCATCCTTCTTCGTAAATAGATACCGAATAGTTGCATGGTCTGTATAGACAATGACCTTGCCCCTAATTAAGTATGGTCTGAACTTGTCAAATGCGGGTACAACTGCAAGCATCTCCTTCTCCGTTGTTGTGTAATTTTTTTGAGCATCATCTAAGGTCCTGCTTGAGTAATAGATAGCTAGAAAAATCTTGTCTCTTTTCTGCCCAAGGATTGCTCCAATTGTAAAATCACTCGCGTCGCATGACGCGCCCTAAACGTATTACCGCAAGTGCACAAGTCGTACAAGTAATAATTGGATTTGAGTCCCGAGTTATCGTCCCTCAAAGAAGTTGGTTAGCCTAATTAACTACCAGTTAATCTTACCCTAAGTATATCCTAGGAAATTATGGAATTTAAAGGAGTGATCAACTAAGCTAGAATTAAAAATACTAAAAGCTATAAAATAATAAAACTATAAAATAAAGAAAATAAAACCGAGCGAAATTACTTACAGTGCTCCACGTAATTAAAATAAAAAACCTACAAAAATAATTAAAACAGTTAAAACTAATTAACGCAATTAAAATAAAATGCAATTATGAAAATAACAAAGCAAGATTAATTAAACTAAAATTAAACTAACCTAAAATGCAATTAAACTACCTAATCAAAATGCAATTTAAACTAAGTTAAGATTTAATGAAATCAATTTACCCCTAATCTAATTCTAAATAAACACTTAATTAACTATCAATCTAATTAAAACTATGTTTTATACCACTAAGCAAGAATACTAATCATGCAATTTAATTAAAGACTCTAAACTAAGCTAGCAAATTAAATTGAAATTCACTTAAACTAACAATGCATGAAAATGACTTAATTAACTACAATGAACTAGCCAAACAAAGCCTTAACAACTTTTAAATCATCCAAATCCCTCCATTCACTATTCATATCTTCAATTTGCATTCTCTAATTTAGTCTCGGGTTGGTTGCTCTCGGTTCTGGCCAGGCATGTCCAGCTTGCTTGCTCTCGATTTTGTCCTAGTCTGCTATCCACAAACTCTGCTGCATCCAGTCTGGTTTTTAGTTTCCGTGCTCAGCTCCATTCCTGCAACAAATCCAACTCCTCACGTTACCAACCACTTCAGCTGCTTTAAGCTTCATTTTCTGGATTTGTTCAGCACCGTATTTGTCTTCACGCAACCGAGAGAAGCAATCTGCCTTTACGCCAACTCCTGCTTCAGCTGAAACCTGTCGTGTCCAGACGTGCTCCTTCTTCTTCTTCTCCATGATGATGCCCAGCTACTGCTCTGTACCAGACGTTGTTGTCCATGCCTACTGCTCCAGGTGCTGCTAGCACGTCTCCTTCCAAGTTGTTGCTGCTTCATTTACACGACCTCTACAACCTTTCTTGCTGGCATGCCTGCGTACTGCTGCAGCATGCTCATTCCTTGCATGCCCAACTTCACCTCAGCGCAATAACAACAAGGCAACAAAAACCATTTAGCACAACACTCATAGAAACAGTAACCATAAATTCAAACAGAGCATAGCAGAGGGTAAAAAAATGAAGCCAAGAGTGAACTATGCTCCACGGATGAACCCATGCACTACAATTGCTGAGATGAAATGCAGTGAATAAATGGACAGCATTTGCTGGATAACACCAATGCCAGCAACTACCGGCAAGAATAGCAAACTAATGAAACTGAGATAGGAAGGTGAAATGCAGAAAAAAAAATTCAAATCATAAACAACTTAAATCGAAATACAAAAATGAAGAGAAACATGGGGATATTTAAATGATGAGCTACTATAACATTAGTAAAATAGATCCAGAGAAAATGATCATCAGGGAAAAAAATGAAACCGAGATTAAAGAAAAGCTAAAATGGAAATTTCTAATTCATTGAAGGAAGCCATGAACAGTAATAACAATGGTAGTAAGAACAATAGTGGCTGAAAATAAACTACTAACGGGAAAAAGTTTGAAAAATAAAAAAAATAAAATCCAACAATAAAGCTTTTAAAATAAAACTTTAAACTATTCGAAAAACTACTCCTAAATTACTCTACACTACTCCTACTCCTAAATTACATTCTTTTTCAATTGTCATCCATGTCTTATTTATACACACAAAATGGGTATAATTGTAATTTCTACATCCTAGATGAGTTGGCATTTTTTGGCCACTTGTCTTCACACCATTGGCTCCTTGAAAAGATATTTCCATGTCATCGGTCTTCTTGTACCATTGGATGTGCTAGGTGGCATGGCTCGTGTTGTCTGCGTGGCTCAATCTCGATTTTAGCCCAGTTTCGGTCTATTTTCTACCAAAATATTCAAAATTCATCCGGATTTAATTTATCTGCAAACATGAGAATTTTAATTAAATAAAGGGGATAATTAACAAAATAAATTGGGAATTTAAATAATTAATTAGGAAATTAAGCACAAATAATTCTAAAAATATAGAATTATCACACCCTCAAACTTGTGCTTTTGCTTGTCCTCAAGCAAAACAAAATGATTGTAGGAATGACAAGTACAAAACAAAATAATTTCTCAAATATCATCCTCAAAGAAAAAGTACAGACTATGAAATCAAAGACTCACAATTACAATTCCAGCACTTAGAATTATTCAATCATAAGTCCTAACCCAAATTGGACTCCTCGTGAGTGTGTGAAAAATGTCTAAGTCACTTCTCAGTACATTATCCGGATCAGATTATACAAACACAGTGAATACAAAGTCAATGACATGTGATCATTCCCATAAGTTTGTTTTCACTTCTCTCTCCACTAATGTAGTCACACTTAACCAAAGACCAATAGGACTTCATTAAGCTTGTAATGTAAGGCTGAGGCTAAGGTATGATAAAGTCGATTTAGGTTTAATTACCCCTTAACATCTATTACTTCTAGGATCTTAATGTAAGAGCTCAATTCATTTCCCCCAAACTTATTTAATTCACTAAACATTTTATTCTATTTTTGTATTTTTCTTCTTTCTTCTTTTCTTTTTCTTTTTCTCTTTCATTTTTTTTTTATACATACTCATTCACTATCACTTAATACCCATATAGCTCACAATATATCTCAATGACTTTTCATGCTTTTGGGGTAAGGGATAGGAAAAAAGTATTTAAGCTAAGGAAAATTTTGCAGGAATATTTACAGAGAAAAGCTTATTTGGCCCAGATGGGTGACTAGGGGTAGAATATGTACTAGAAAGGCTCAAACGATCCAAAGATAGCCTAAATCACTTCTCTAATTAAGTGTGATCTAATATTTCACTCGAGATCAAATCAAACAAATTCTAGAATATGATGCACAAAATCAACTGAACAAATGCAATCCTATGTACACATAAGCTTTCTCTAAATAAATATACCGATTCATGACATGACATGTGCACAAGATGAGGTAATCACAATCAGAATTAAGACAAATTCAAGAATTCAACTTCATGCTTTTCCTATAATCATGCTTCTCAGTCAATCAAAGTCAGACTAAATCATGGGGTCATATCATTAGAATATGGGAAAACTACATGCTAAGCACTCAATCATCCCAAAATCAAACAATTGAAGCTCATATTATCAAAAAAATTTTGAAAATTCTTTCTCAGATTTTCAAAAAAAATTTAAAACTTTTTCCAATTTTTCACAAAAATAGCTCAAGTGATATCCCCTCCCCCAAACTTAAAGTGCACAGTGTCCTCAGTGTGCAGATAATATAAGAATTTAAGCTCGAGAACAGAGTACTCCCCTATCTGATGATGATGAACAACTGAAGCTTGATTGAAAATGTAATGCTAGAAAAGAAATCTGCAACATAAACAAAGAAAGCAACAGCAGAAAAGAAAAAGAAAAAGAACTATATACAAAGTGAAAAGAAAAACACAACCACTTCAAATGCAGCTGAAGAAAACAACACTCAGCAGCAGGGCGAAGAGTAGGAGGGTCATCCAAAGTTGTGACAGAATGTTAACAGTTGAATCCTCCTAAGTTTTATCTACTTGCTTCCTTCTCTCAGATATTATATGGTCAAGCCTTATGTCCTTCATCCTGATCTTGGACTCTCATCGTTAACTCCCCCTTCTGTACATCAATTAAAGTTCTACCAGTCGCTAGGAAAGGTCTGCCTAGTATAATGGAGACTTCCCTGTCTTCCTCCATATCCAAAACAATAAAATCTGCAGGGAAAATAAACTTGTCCACCTTTACTAACACATCCTCAATGACCCCCTTCAGATATTTAATTGATCGATCAGCCAACTAGAGGGTCACTGTGGTGGGCTTGGCATCCCATATTCCTAACTTCTGATAGATAAATAAAGGCATCAAATTTAGACTAGCTCCTAAATCACACAGGGCTCTACCAAAGAATAAATTTCCAATAGTGCATGGTATGGTAAAACTCTCGGGATCCTTGAGCTTGGGAGGTAATCTTCTCTAGATAATGGCACTACATTCCTCAGTTAAGGCCACCGTCTCATAATCTTCCAGTCTTCTCTTCCTTAAGAGGATATCCTTTAGAAACTTCACATAACTTGACATTTGCTCTAAGGCATACGCGAAAGGAATGTTGATGTGAAGCTTCTTAAAAACCTCAAGGAATTTAGCAAATTGTAGTTCCAGCTTTTGATCTTGAACCTATAAGAAAAAGGTACTGGTGTTCTAACTAGATGCAATGTAGTGGGAACCTGTGTAGAATCAGAGGGCGAGGAAGGTTGTGAAGTAGAAGAAGGTATAGATGAAGAAGTCCCTAGCTTGGATTCTTTTGCAGCCTGATCCTGATGTTCCTGCTCTTTCTGAGCTGCTTCGTTAAAACTTAAGGATTCTTTAACTATGTGGTGTTCAGGTTGGGACTTAACTTGTGGTTCGTCATCTAGCTCTCTACCGCTCCTAAGGGTGATGGATTTGACATATTCCTTACCCTCCCTTTGCTTAACAAGATCAGCTTCAGTGTTACTAGGAAGGGTCCCTTGAGGACATTGGCTAAGAGCATTTTCTATTTGTCCTACCTGAACCTCTAAGTTCTTAATTGAAGCAGCTTGATTTTGCAAGATAGTCGTGAACATTTTCTCAAGCGAAAGCTTCTTCTCAGCTACTGGTGTGTGGTGATGTTGGGGCTGCATAGGTTGTGGTGGTAGTGGTGGTGGTTGATGGAAGTGAGGTGGATGATGTTGAAATTGAGGTGGGGATGGTTGATGAGGCGGATGATATGGATATTGCGACTGTGGTGGTATATGAACCGGTGGAGCTTGAAAACTAAGGGGTTCTACAAGTCTAGAACTAAAATATTGCCCTTGGTTTTGGCTCCAAGAAAAGTTAGGATGGTTCCTCTACCCTAGGTTATAGGTGTTTGACAAGGGGTTGTTTTGTTGCTTAGGAGGGGCAACGTACTGAATCGATTCTAAGTTAAGTGGACACCTATCTACAGAGTGGATACCACTACACAGCTCGTAGGAAAGGAAAGGACTTTGGACAAAATAAATCAGATTAGGACTGGTAGAAGGATTATCCTGTGTACTGAGCGACTCTACCTTCTTCGTAAGATTAGCAATTTGAGAGGTCAAGGTAGACAGCGTGTCGAGCTCATAAATACCTACTGGCTTCTTTGGCAATTGCCTATCCGAGGACCATAAATGTGAGATCTGAGAATTTCAGACATATTTTAATTATGTAATATGAACTTGAAGTGTAATTTATTGAGCTAAGTGAATTGTGGGAATTATATTTGGAGATTTATATGTTAAATGTTTAAAATAAGTGTAAAACTATGAGGTCAGATCGATCTGGGAGAAGGAGAGATCGATCTGATGGGTTAAAAAATGACAAGGACGGAGGAATTTAAGGAGCAGATCGATCTCCAATGGTAGAGGATCGATCTCCTTATGATTCTGTTTGAGAGAAGATCGATCTCATGAGGAAGGGATCGATCTCCAAATGTTTCTATTTGAGAGAAGATCGATCTCCTCAAGAAGCAGATCGATCTCATGTAGCCATTAAGAGATCGATCTCACCCCTCGACAGATCGATCTCCTAGGAATAAAATTGCCCTAGATCGTCCCCAAATTCAAATGCAGATCGATCTCATCAAGAGCCAGATCGATCTCCTACCCTCAGTCTATATAAGGAACCCCTGCTTTCTCCTGCAATTTCATTTTTCTCTCTCTTCCAAACCCTATTTTCATCGAGCCCTAGCTTTCTCACTCATCCAAAGCACCCATTTCCGTCCAAATCAGAGGCTGTGGCAAGAAGGAAAGTTGTTCCTCATCAAAGGGAGAACAACATACTTGAAAATCGTATGACGGATTGAATCGAGGTAAGAGATAAGCTCTCCACAAGTTTTGGGTAATTTCTAAACCTCAATCTTGATATTTGAGATGATTTTGGTGATAATGGTTGTTGGCATTGTGTTGAAATAGTTGAAAAATGATTAGGGATTGATGAAATTACAATGTAGTTGGAGTGATGATGATATTTAGCAATTTTGGTAATTTTGGAAATTTTGAGCTATAAATGGAAATTTAGACAATGTGGTGAATTAGCATAGATAATTTGACATGAGAAATGTAGAACGTGGGGATGTTGTGAATGAGATTGTAGTTTGGGGTAGAGTTACTAGAATCGAGAGATTTGAGGTGTTATGAGCAATTATGCTCGATTTTGAGAATTGAGTTTACTGTAATGATGAGTGTTAATGTTTTAACATCGTTTGGACAGCTCGGGAGTTCCAGAGTGGAATGCGAGACTAGTCCGTGACAAGGGGGAAACGATTGCGCTATACGAGGTGCAAAAACTATGAGGTCAGATCGATCTGGGAGAAGGAGAGATCGATCTGATGGGTTAAAAAATGACAAGGACGGAGGAATTTAAGGAGCAGATCGATCTCCAATGGTAGAGGATCGATCTCCTTATGATTCTGTTTGAGAGAAGATCGATTTCATGAGGAAGGGATCGATCTCCAAATGTTTCTATTTGAGAGAAGATCGATCTCCTCAAGAAGCAGATCGATCTCATGTAGCCATTAAGAGATCGATCTCACCCCTCGACAGATCGATCTCTTAGGAATAAAATTGCCCTAGATCGTCCCCAAATTCAAATGCAGATCGATCTCATCAAGAGCCAGATCGATCTCCTACCCTCAGTCTATATAAGGAACCCCTGCTTTCTCCTGCAATTTCATTTTTCTCTCTCTTCCAAACCCTATTTTCATCGAGCCCTAGCTTTCTCACTCATCCAAAGCACCCATTTCCGTCCAAATCAGAGGCTGTGGCAAGAAGGAAAGTTGTTCCTCATCAAAGGGAGAACAACATACTTGAAAATCGTATGACGGATTGAATCGAGGTAAGAGATAAGCTCTCCACAAGTTTTGGGTAATTTCTAAACCTCAATCTTGATATTTGAGATGATTTTGGTGATAATGGTTGTTGGCATTGTGTTGAAATAGTTGAAAAATGATTAGGGATTGATGAAATTACAATGTAGTTGGAGTGATGATGATATTTAGCAATTTTGGTAATTTTGGAAATTTTGAGCTATAAATGGAAATTTAGACAATGTGGTGAATTAGCATAGATAATTTGACATGAGAAATGTAGAACGTGGGGATGTTGTGAATGAGATTGTAGTTTGGGGTAGAGTTACGAGAATCGAGAGATTTGAGGTGTTATGAGCAATTATGCTCGATTTTGAGAATTGAGGTTACTGTAATGATGAGTGTTGATGTTTTAACATCGTTTGGACAGCTCGGGAGTTCCAGAGTGGAATGCGAGACTAGTCCGTGACAAGGGGGAAACGATTGCGCTATACGAGGTGCAAAGAGGTAAGGGAACTAAACCATTTGTGTATGTGATTTGTGAACTATTATAGCATGATTTGTGATTTATAAAACAAGCATGTTTGATGTGTTATGTTTTGATGAGAATGCACACGATTTTTATAGCCGGTTGGAGCCCAATGTTTTTATGAGTTTATAAGCTACGTGTGAAACCGCTTTATAAACCGTTGAGTTTATGTGAGAAATGAATTGGGCTCTACGTTAAGGCAATATTGAGATTTGTGAAATGTGTGCGTGCTTTGCCGGTTGAAACTCGGTTTTAATATATTTTGTTTTGAGTATAAAACGGTTTTAAATGAGTTTTTATGAGGGAAAAACCACTATGAGTTCTACGTGAAGGCAAACCAGTCTTATATGATAAAGACTTAGGTGTGTGATTTTGAGTACACATCGGGCATTGCTCTGGTAGCATGTAAGTCCGATTCTTCTCCGTTCTGGTAACGTGAGATTCCCCAATCTGTGACTATGCCACGTATATTTGGTGGCTGTTGCCACGTGAGATTCCCCAATCTGTGGCTGTGCCACGTATATTTGGTGGCTGTTGCCACGTGAGATTTCCCAATCTGTGGCTGTGCCACGTATATTTGGTGGCTGTTGCCACGTGAGATTCCTCAATCTGTGGCTGTGCCACGTATATTTGGTGGTCGTTGCCACGTGAAACCCTATTCTGTGGCTATGCCACGTACAAATCTAAATCAGTGGCTATGCCACATGTGTTTAGTGGTTGCGCCACGTGCATTATTATTACAGTGATTTTATCACATTTATTGAGAAAGCATTTATCGCATTGTTTTCACATGCTTGTTACTGCTCTAGACTGAGCCTTTTTACTTCATGTTTTCACATGATTTGAGATATGAGAATGTCGTTTTGAGTACTTTCATGCTATGGTTTTCAAATGAGTATACTGAGTTTCACATACAAATGAATATTTTATGATGTGCATTATGATTTATATAATGAATCCCTTACCCCCTTTACTGAGCGATTTAGAAGCTCACCTTGTTTTCTTTCCCCCCAGATTTCTTAAAGTGAAAAAAAATGGGGTTTCCCTGCGACGTACGGAGTAGTGGCTAGTGGAGGACTTGAGCTCCAGGCCATATATTGTATTTTGAGGTATCTTTTATCTTTTCATGTACCCAGACAATTATTGTAATTACAGACACTCGATGTATAACATTGTATGGGATGTATTAGGATTAATTAACTTGAGATTGAATAATGTATTGATATGATATATAATTTCTAGTGATGAGATCCTGAGGTATGATAAATATGATGATGTATGACACTGCACAGGAATGCACCCTTAATTGTGAATTGATGAGTTAAAAGTTTTAAATTGGCCCTATTTTTCGCATTTTTGGGGCGTGACAATAAATAGTTATTAGCCGCCATCTTGTCTAAAAGCTCGTAAGCTTCCTCTTCTGTTTTGCACATCAGCGCTCCACCCGCAGCAGCGTCAACAATGGTCCTATTCTAGCTTGTAAGTCCGTTGTAGAAGGTCTGGACTTGCAACCACAAAGGTAGACCATGATGAGGACACTTCCTAAGAAGCTCATTATATCGTTCCCATGCTTCATAAAGAGTTTTCGAATCGAGCTGGGCAAAGGAAGATATATCACTACGGAGTTTGGCCATTTTAGAGGGAGGGAAAAACTTGGCTAGAAATTGATGGGCTAACTCGTCCCATGTAGAAATGGATCCTGGAGGCAGGGAGGTTAACCAGTGTCGTGCCCTATCCCTAAGTGAGAAGGGGAATAATCTAAGCCTAAGCGCATCATCAGATAATCCATTGTGTTTGAACGTGTTGCACAAGTCCAAGAATTGCCCGAGATGAGCATGTGGGTCGTCATGAGAGAGCCCACTGAACTACAATGAAGTCTGGATCATCTGGAGGATTGCGGGCTTAATTTCGAAGTTATTAGCAGGGACAGTTGGTGGCCTAATGCCGGTCTAATATCCTCCAATCATCAATATTTTATAATCCCCAACGATTCTAATTTCCCTATTTTTTGCCATGGTGAATTGCAGCGGAGCTATTAATTTCCTAGAATCCTTTCGAATTTTTCTAAGAGTGCGTTCAATTTCAGGATCTAGAGAAAAGCAATCAAAACTTCTGGCTCTACGCATGCAATCATCAAAAAGTCTTTAGAAAAGTTTTTTGAATTTTTAAATTTTTCATTTTTTTATTTTAATTTTTCAATTAACTAATCTAGATTAAATATTTACAACCTAAATATTTACAAGCTAGAATTACACCTAAGCATAATTTCACCGATATTAATTAACGACTAATTAAAACATCCCCGACAACGGCGCCAAAAACTTGACACGCCCTAAACGTATTACCGCAAGTGCACGAGTCATACAAGTAATAATGGGATTTGAGTCCCGAGTTATCGTCCCTCAGAGAAGTTGGTTAGCCTAATTAACTACCGGTTAATCTTACCCTAAGTATATCCTAGCAAATTATGGAATTTAAGGGAGTGATCAACTAAGCTAGAATTAAAAATATTGAAAGCAATAAAATAATAAAACTATAAAATAAAGAAAATAAAACCGAGCGAAATTACTTACAGTGCTCCACGCAATTAGAATAAAAAACCTATAAAAATAATTAAAACAGTTAAAATTAATTAACGCAATTAAAATAAAATGCAATTATGAAAATAACAAAGTAAGATTAATTAAACTAAAATTAAACTAACCTAAAAAGCAATTAAACTACTTAATCAAAATGCAATTTAAACTAAGTTAAGATTTAATGAAATAAATTTACCCCTAATCTAATTCTAAATGAACACTTAATTAACTATCAACCTAATTAAAACTATGTTTTATACCACTAAGCAAGAATACTAATCATGCAATTTAATTAAAGACTCTAAACTAAGATAGTAAATTAAATTGAAATTAACTTATACTAACAATGCATGAAAATGACCTAATTAACTACAATGAACTAGCCAAACAAAGCCTTAGCAACTTTTAAATCATCCAAGTCCCTCCATTCACTGTTCATATCTTCAATTTGCATTTTCTGGTTTGGTCTCGGGTTGTTGCTCTCGGTTCTGGCCAGGCGTGTCCAGCTTGCTTGCTCTCGGTTTTGTCCTAGTCTGCTATCCACCAACTCTGCTGCATCCAATCTAGTTTTTAGTTTTCGTGCTCAGCTCCATTCCTGCAACAAATCCAACTCCTCACGTTACCAACCACTTCAGCTGCTTCAAGCTTCATTTTCTGGATTTGTTCAGCACCGTATCTGCCTTCACGCAACCGAGAGAAGCAATCTGCCTTTACGCCAGCTCCTACTTCAGCTAAAACTTGTCGTGTCCAGACCTGTTCCTTCTTCTTCTTCTCCGTGACAATGCCCAGCTACTGCTCTGTACCAGGCGTTGCTGTCCATGCCTACTGCTCCAGGTGCTGCTACCACATTTCCTTCCAAGTTACTGCTACTTCATTTACACGACCTCTACAAGCTTTCTTGCTGGCATGCCTGCGTACTGCTGCAGTATGCTCATTCCTTGTATGCCCAACTTCACCTCAGCGACAATAACAATAAGGCAATAAAAACCATTTAGCACAACACTCATAGAAACAATAACCATAAACCAAAACAGAGCATAGAAGCGGGTAAAAAAATGAAGCCAAGAGTGAACTATGCTCCACGGATGAACCCATGCACTACAATTGCTGAGATGAAATGCAGTGAATAAATGGACAGCATTTGCTGGACAACACCAGTGCCAGTAACTACTGGCAAGAATAGCAAACCAATGAAACCGAGATAGGAAGGTGAAATGCAGAAAAAAATTAAAATCATAAACAACTTAAATCGAAATACAAAAATGAAGAGAAGCATGGGGATATTTAAATGATGAGCTACTGTAACATTAGTAAAATAGATCCAGAGAAAATGATCATCAGGGAAAAAAATGAAACCGAGCTTAAAGAAAAGCTAAAATGGAAATTTCTATTTCACTGAAGGAAGCCATGAACAGTAATAACAATGGTAGTAAGAACAATAGTGGCTGAAAATAAACTACTAACAGGAAAAAGTTTGAAAAAAAAATAAAATCCAACAATAAAGCTTTTAAAATAAAACTTTAAACTATTCTAAAAACTACTCCTAAATTACTCTACACTACTCCTACTCCTAAATTACATTCTTTTTCAATTGTCATCCATGTCTTATTTATACACACAAAATGGGTATAATTGTAATTTTTACATCCTAGATGAGTTGTCATTTTTTTTGCCACTTGTCTTCACACCATTGGCTCCTTGAAAAGATATTTCCATGTCATTGGTCTTCTTGTCCCATTGGATGTGCTAGGTGGCATGGCTCGTGTTGTCCACGTGGCTCAATCTCGATTTTAGCCCAATTTCGGTCCATTTTCTACCGAAATATTCAAAATTCATTCGGATTAAATTATTTGCAAACATGGGAATTTTAATTAAATAAAGGGGATAATTAACAAAATAAATTAGAAATTTAAATAATTAATTAGGAAATTAAGCACAAATAATTCTAAAAATATAGAATTATCATCGCACATTAGTTCAAACGGTTCTGTCCAATCATGTGCGATCATAATAGGTGCAGAAATAAGCTCCTTCTTGATCTTTTTGAACGCCTGCAAGCAAAAATCATCAAAGACAAAATCAACATCTTTTTCTAATAAATTACATAAAGGTTTTGAGATTTTTGAAAAGTCCCTGATAAATCTGCGATAGAAGCCTGCATATCCTAAAAAACTCCTCACGGCTTTAACTGATTTTGGAGGGGGAAGCTTTTCAATAATAGCGACTTTAGCTCTATCCACCTCAATGTCATGAGCTGAAATTTTATGTTCAAGGACGATTCCTTCTTGCACCATGAAATGACACTTCTCCCAATTTAAGATGAGATTCTTCTCTTCACATCTCTGCAAAACAAGTGCCAAATTAGATAAACATTAGTCAAAAGTCTTACCAAATACCGAGAAGTCATCCATTAAGACTTCCATTATCTCTTCAACCATGTCAGCGAAAATCGATATCATGCATCTCTGGAAGGTTGCTAGGGCGTTACACAAACCGAAAGGCATCCTCCTATATGCGAAAGTTCCATATGGGCAAGTGAAGGTTGTTTTCTCTTAATCTTCTGGGGTTATTGCAATCTAGTTATAGCCCAAGAAGCCATCTAAAAAGCAATAATAACTGTGCCCGGTTAGTCTGTCTAACATTTGGTCAATGAACGGAAGCAGGAAGTGGTCTTTCCTAGTAGCTTTGTTCAGCTTCCTATAATCGATGCAGACTCTCCAACCTATTACCATTCTGGTGGATACGATTTCATCGTTGGTGTCACGAACTACTATCATTCCACCCTTTTTAGGCACAACCTGCACAGGACTCACCCAAGAACTATCAGATATCGCATATATAATACCAGCATTTAACCATTTTAAAACCTCAACTCTAACAACTTCTTTCATTGATGGATTTAGTCTTCTCTGTGGTTCAATAGAGGGTTTATGATTTTTCTCTAACCGAATTTTGTGCATTACAACGGATGGACTAATTCATTTGATGTTGGCAATGGACCATCCAATTGCCGATTTGTGCTCTCTTAAAATTCTAAGCAACTTATCCTCCTTTGCAGCAGATAAAGATGATGAAATAATCACAGGAAAAGTTCTATCATCGCTTAAGAAAGCATACCTTAAATGGCTTGGTAATTCTTTCAATTCAGTTTTGGCTTCTTTTTTCTCACTTACCTGCGATTTATGAATCTTTTCCTTAGTTGTTGTAGTTGCACTTTCCAATGGGTTAGCTTCCAAAGTAGCAACACAACTTTTAATTTCATCAGTTAATAATTCATTATCTAAATTAGAAATTGAATTTACTAGACACTGAGCCATATAATCGGTTGGTACTTCCTTTGTTTCAACTTCCCGTACACAACTCTGCACCACTTCAATCAACTTACAGGGCTCTGGCTCATCAGTGAATTTCATCGCCTTATAGATGTTGAACATAACTAATTCATCATTCATCCTCAAGGTTAATTATCCTCTCTAAACATCGATTAGTACTCTCCCAGTGGCAAGGAATGGTCTCCCAAGTATAAGCGAAATTTCTCTGTCCTCTTCATAATCTAAGACTACAAAATCGGCAGGAAAAATTAGCTTATTAACTTTAACAAGTACATCTTCTACTATACCTCTGGGATAAGTAATCGATCTATCCGCTAGTTACAGTGTTATGGTGGTCGGCTTTACCTCTCCAAGACCTAGGCTCCTGAAAATAGATAAAGGCATTAAATTTATGCTAGCACCTAAATCACACAATGCCTTACCCACTTTCGATCCTCCAATCTCGCATGGAATAGTAAAGCTTCTAGGGTCTTTCAATTTTTACAGTAACTTCTGTTACAGAATCGCACTGCATTCCTCTGTCAAATTTATAGCTTCATAATCCTGAAGTCTCTATTTCTTTGACAGCACCTCTTTCATGAATTTTGCATAATGCAGCATCTGCTGCAAGGCATCAACAAACGGAATGTTAATATGTAATTTCTTAAATATATCTAGAAACTTCTTAAACTCAGATTCAATCTTCCTTTTATACAAAGCTTGAGGATAAGGAATAGATGGTTTTAACAAAGGAGGATTATCAGGAAAAAGTTTACTAAAAGGTTTATAATCAACTCCCTGTTTAATTGTTTCTGATTCTACATCTTTTGACACAACATGTTCGGCTTGCTTCTTCTGCACCTCAGTGATTGGCGCAGTTTCTTCTTTCTCTGCTACCTTTGGTGGCTCATAGGTGTTCCCACTTCTCAAAGATATAGCATTGCAGTGTTCTTTCAGATTTAGCACTGTATCACTAGGGAACTTACCTCTTTCAATCAAAGAACTGACAGCTGCAGTTAACTGTCCCAAAGTAGTCTGAACAGACTTCATCTGCGCACCAAGACTAGTATTCATCTCTGACATTTTAGCTTCCACATTGTCTAATCGCGCATCAGTTTTGCTAAATCGTGTTCTAGTTTTGACCATGAACACCTCAAATTCGTTTCTTCTAACTCCACCATAACCTTGGGAACTCCCTTGGTTATTGAATCTTGTATTGCTGTTACTTGCTGCTGGTGGGTTTAGAACATTCTTAGAATTACCATAAGATAGATTCTCATGGTTTTTGAATCCTGGCTAGTAATAGTTAGGAACCCGATTTCTCTGAAAACCAAAGTTTCAATTATTAACATAATTCACCTGCTCCAAATCCGTCCCCATCAAGTTAGGATTTGGGTTGTCAAGATGAATCATAGCTTGCGGCTCTTGTATACCCATTGAAGAAATTTGTGTTGAAATCTACTCAAGTCTTGCTAGAATGGCTGTCTGCGTATCTAACTCATGTATACTTGCTACTCTTCTGACATTAGTGATAATTCTATATTTTTAGAATTATTTGTGCTAAATTTCCTAATTAATTATTTAAATCCCCAATTTATTTTGTTAATTATCCCCTTTATTTAATTAAAATTCTCATCTTTGCAGATAAATTAAATCCGGATGAATTTTGAATATTTCGATAGAAAATGGACCGAAATTGGGCTAAAATCGAGATTGAGCCACAGGACAACACGAGCCATGCCACCTAGCACATCCAATTGGACAAGAAGATCGATAACATGGAAATATCTTTTCAAGGAGCCAATGGTGTGAAGACAAGTGGCCAAAAAAAATTGCTAACTCATCTAGGATGTAGAAATTACAATTATACCCCTTATTTATGTATAAATAAGACATGGATGACAATTAAAAAAGTATGTAATTTTAGGAGTAGAAGTAATGTAATTTTAGGAGTAGGAGTAGTGTAGGTAGAGTAGTTTTTAGAGTTATTTTCCATTCTAGTATTTTTTTTCCTTTCCATTTGTTTTACTTTGCAATTTCCGTTAGCTTCCATTTACTTTTAAAGTTCATTCCATGTTTATGCTTTTCATCTTCTAGACTTGGATATTTTCTATTTCATAGCAAACAATGCATCATTTTCAGTTGCTTTTCTCGGTTTGGTGTATTTTGAGCTCTTTTATTCTTTAAGTTTTATTTTATATAGCATATTTGTCCTAGTGTAGCCCTCGGCTTGGTGTGTATCTCATGTTGAATGGAGAGGAGAGGCTGGTGACAGCAGCCAAGTTCTCCCCTGAAACTACATTTTTGAATTAAAATGCATAAATTATTTTGAATTAAAATCGAAAGATTTTTATGCCTTTATCTGTTACAATTCTTATCCTTTGTTTTTCGAATTTTAATTTGTGTTAGAGGCTCTGTCTGCTGTTGTTGTTGTGACCGAAGCTTTAAGGGACATACCATTGACGTTGGGATGCTCTCAGAATGTGGATAGGCAGAGAAGAAGAAAGTTGAAGGTGTGGCTGGTCTGGACTGAAGTAGTCCGTATACTGAGAAGAAGAAGACGCAGAGCAGGGAGGAAGGACGCGAATGCCACTGTACTGTGTTGGGGGCCATGATTTTTGAAGCTGAAGAGAGTGTTGTCGAGCAGTGTAAACGGAGCACAACAGTGCGCAGTAGCTAGACAGTAACCCTCTGTTCTCCTCTGTTCCATGTTTTATTTACTGTTCATTTTCTTTTTTTGGTTTTAACTGCCGGACTCTGTTAATTACTGATTTTAAGCATGAGCTGAGTGCATATTTTGCTGCAAGTTCAGTATAGCATTGCTAATGAGAGGATGTTGTAGATGCAAGGATAGGTGATGTTGTGCACGCCGACTGAAGGGAATGGACAGCAGCATAAAAACTGTATAGAGCATAACGGCATTGCAGCAAGGTGTGGCAATACAGAGCAGACCGAGAACCTTACCTGGATCAGACCTAGACAGTGCATTGAGGAGAAGGACAGAATTGGGAGCAAACAGCAGAAGCAGGATATAGGCTGGCACAAAACCGTGAGCACCTGGAATTAGGTTCCAAGAGCAGTAGCTGGCAGAGTATGCAAAAGACAAACGGGGCTGGCGTGTGAAGCTTGGTTTGCTAATGAATGAAACGTTCTGTGCTGGATTGTGCAGAGATGGAAGCTAGGCACAAAACCGAGCAGGGTTGGTGAGAGTCAGACCGAGGGAGTCAGACCGAGGACAGCAGCTGAACACACCTGGAGACAACCAACCCAAGGCCAGCTCCTGAAAATGAAAATGTGAAAGACGTAAACAGTGAATTGAGGGATTTCTTTGTTGATTTAAATTGGTTAAGGCTTGTTTGGCTAGTGCATTGTAGCAATTAATCCATTTTCATGCATTTGTTAGTTGTTAGTTAGTTAGTTTAGTCAATTATAATGGTAGGTTAGTTTTATTATTTTTGCATGTTAATTTGTAGTGTTAATTTTTAGTTAGTAGTTAATTTTATATAAAATGTTTTAGGATTTTATTTTAGTTTAGATGCATTTAGAGTTAATTTAGATTAAATGTGTTTCATGCATTTTTAATTTAGTCTTTATTTTCATTAAGTTTTAGTTTAGTTTAAATTGCATTTTGATTAAGTAGTTTAAAATTGCATTTTAGGTTAGTTTAATTGTAGTTTAATTGTATTGGTTTATTTTCATAATTACATTTTATTTTAATTGCGTTAATTAGTTTTAATTGTTTTAATTATTTTCGTAGGTTTTTTATTTTAATTGCGTGGAGCACTATAAGTAATTTTGCTCGGTTTTATTTAGTTTTAATTATTTTATTGCTTTTCAGTAATTTTAATTTTAGACTTAGTAGATCACCCACCTTAATTTTATAATTTGCTAGAATATACTTAGGGTAAGATTAACCGGTAGTTAATTAGGCTAGTCAACTTCTCTGAGGGACGATAACTCGGGACTCAAAATCTCATTATTACTTATACAACTCGTGCACTTGCGATAATACGTTTAGGGCGTGTCAAGTTTTTGGCGTCATTGCCGAGAAATTCTTAATTAGTCGTTAATTAATATCGGTGAAATTATGCTTAGGTGTAATTCTAGCTTGTAAATATTTAGGTTGTAAATATTTAATCTAGATTAGTTAATTGAAAAATTAAAATAAAAAAAATTGAAAAATTGAAAAAACTTTAAAAAAAAAGTTTCTAAGGACTTTTCGATGATTGCATGCATAGAGCCAGAAGTTTTGATTGCTTTCCTCTAGATCTTGAAATCGAACGCACTCTTAGAAAAATTTGAAAGGACTCTAGAAAATTATTAGCTCCGCTGCAATTCACCATGATAGAAAATAGGGAAATTAGGACCGTTGGAGATTATGCAATGCCGACGATTGGAGGATATTATTATGGCATTAGGCCACCAGCTTCCCTACAAATAAGTTCGAAATTAAGCCTGCAATCCTCCAGATGATCCAGACTTCATTGCAGTTATGTGGGTCCTCTCATGACGACCCACATGCTCACCTTGGGCAATTCCTAGACTTATGCAACACGTTTAAACACAATGGATTATCTGATGATGCTCTTAGGCTTAGATTATGTAACGACCCTTGACCCTTGAAAATCGAAGAAATTTTTTTTTTTTTGAATTTACTTTACCCACTTATTCCCTTATTCACTTAGGTTGTATTCCTGTGCAGTGTTAAAACACTTTTCCTAATACTTTACTCGTGATTATAATTAATTTCTATATTTTAGCTTATGTGGCCGATAAAAATTTCGACGGCACAACGGCTTATATATGAGCCTACCCACCTGCAAATCAGTTGTTTTTTTGGCAATCCTAGATATCCACCACTACCAAGCATACTTTCCAAGTTCATCTTTACCACTCAACATATCCATTTCAATTTAATACTAGTAATCTCAACACATTATACCAAAGTAGTAATGTTTACATCGTTCCTTACAAAATTACATCCCAACTGATATTTTCAATATATGTCTGTGCATACAATTATGTCTGGTACAGGAATGTAAATGTATACCTTTCTGCGTGTACAAAAAGTAGCCTAAGGAGCTCTCCCCACCAGCCTACGTCGTGTACGCGGCAGGTAGCGTCTACGAATCACTGCAAGTAATCTGAGAGGTAGAGGGGTGAGCTTTCGGGAAAAAGCCCAGTAAAAAGATGTATTTAAAACGATTCTAGCAATTTAAATATGTATAAAACATGATAATGCGTATAATGATACTTTCTGAAACTACTAATAATAACATTCAAAGATTAAGGAAAATTAGAAACATCGAGATTCAAAACGTAATTCCTTAGGTATTTGAACTTAACAGATATTACGTAAAACTGGTCGTACATTCAGAATTCCAAACAGGAATACCTATCAAATCCGGTTCTGAAAACAGAGTTTAAATTTTCAAATCGAGACTATATCGGCCATATAATTATCACGTGGCAATAACAAATTTATCACGCGACAATAACAAAGTAATCACGCGGCAAAATAACAAGGTAATCACGCAGCAAAATAACCCAGTCATCCTCCGTAGAGGGAATTCAGAACTTAAGGGTAATTCCCGACGCCACAAAGGAGAAAAATAGGCGCCACACAGGCGAAATACAGGCGTCACACAGGCGAAATACAGGCGCCACACAGGCGAAATTTAGGCGCCACGAAGGCGAAATACAGGCGCCACGAAGGCGAAATACAGGCGCCACGAAGGCGAATTAAGGTTTCACGAAGGCGAAATACAGGAGCCACACAGGCGAAATACAGGCGCCACACAGGCGGAATACAGGCGCCACACAGGCGAGTTCAAATGCCACACAGGCGAATTCAGATGCCACACAGGCGAATTCAGATGCCACACAGGCGAAGTTGACGTGCGTAAGCACACAACATAAATGGCCCTTAGTCTCAAAACAACTATAGTTTTCATATACGAAAATATCGAAATAAATTCATCTTATTTGAAAGATCATTTTAAAAGACATGCTCATATTTCGAAATCAAATTCAGTTATATACAATTATTCAAAAACATAAACACAGAGAGCATAGTCTTGATCAGAAATATAATTTAGAAACATGCATGAAAATCATACTTCATGTCTTTGCAAGCTTTCTATATCAAGTTTCGGTAAGTAACTATTACCGTTTTAAATTATATCCCCTTACCTCGATCTATCGAAATCTCTGTGCTCGAGTGGTGATGCCTCTTAGTACCTTCCTTATTTCCTTTTACGATCACCTACACCAAAATCGTACACTTAGTACCCTATTCGGGCGAATTGTCCGAATTGCGTTAAAATCGTAACCTATTGTTACTATTGCGTGTATACGTATTATTGTACGTACTTAAGTCAACATGCACGTTTATATATTTTCCCTCACCACATATTATTTTGTATGTACAATTATTGACATACACCTTATTATATACCTCCTCATGTATACACGCATAAATATATATATTTATATGTATATATATATACTCCTATATGTATATACATATATATACTTTTATTGTTTTCATGTTTCCCTACCTCACATATATACATTCTTTGTATATACCCATATATGCTTTTATTTGCTTTTCATATTTCCCTATCTCATATATATATATATATATATATATATATATACATTCTTTGTATATACATATACTAGCACACATTCATCCTATGTACATCCATATGTATATGTACCTAAATAAATATATATATATACACACTCCTTTGTATATATACATATATATATATATCATTGTTTCTCCATTTATTTTTTCCTTATCACATTTGCATAAATATTTTTGTACAAATATTAGCATGCCTAATTCATTATATACACCTATATGTACATGTACCTAAATAAATAAATATACATGTATATATATATATATATACACTCCTATACATGTATATATATACATTAATATTGTTTTCCCATTTTTTTTCCTCATCTTTCCATTTTTGCCAATTTAAATCTACACTAAACATGCTTCTAGTTCAATCTAAATGTATATGTATATTAAACATACACAAATGCATAAATATATCCTTTACCTTTTCTATTTTCTTTTTCTTCTTTTCTTTTCTCTTTTTTTTCTTTTCTCCTTTTCCCTCTCGGTCAGCCTTCTTCTTCCTTTTCTTCCTCAACTGATCACCCCTTTCTCCCTCACGATTTCTCCTTTTCACTTCTCGGTTACAGCCTCCATTGCAGTCTTCTTCCCTTCGGTTCTGCTATCCCTCTCCCCTGCCTCTCGGTTTCCATCTCCAACTCCCAGTCCCGATTCTGTTTTGTTCTCTGTTTCAACCCTCGGCTTGCTTCAATACAAGCCCGATCCTATTCCGCCTTCTTCTCCCCTCAAGCCTCTCGATTTTCTTCCAACTTCAGCCTGCTTCATTTCCATTTCCCAGTTTCTATTTCCCCCTCTCGGTTACCCCTGTTCAGCCTCAATTCTGCTCTGTTTCTCAGTTTCTTGCTGGTTCCCAGCCCTCTCCTCTTCAGTTCTCGGTTTTCCAGCTCCAATCCTCCTGGTTCGGTCCTGTAGCAACTCCTTCAGCCTTCTTCTTCCTCTTTTCATTTCCTTCTTCTCCAGCCGAGCAATCTTCCTCTTCTCCTCTTCTTCTTCCTCTTCTTTCCTTTCCTCTTCTCGGCTGGACAGCTTCTCTTTTCTTTCTCTTTTCTTCTTCCTCGACGACCAGCTCTTCTTCTCCAGCCGATCACCCTTCCTCCCTTCTCTTCCTTTCTTCCCTCTTCTCTTTTCTCCCTTTGGTTTGTTTTCCTGCCCCTGCTAGCTCCTCTCTGTTTGATTTTGTTTTTTTTTTCTTTTTTTTCAATTAGCAGAGACGGAATTGGCTTTCTTTGAAAGCCAATTCCGTACAACCTATTATATATATAATATTAATATATATATATATTATATTAACATATATATATATATGTTATATTAATAGGTAGATAGATATTTGTTTGTTTAGTTTATTTATTGTTATTATTACTATTCATTTATTTAATTTTTTTTTCATTTCCTTTTATTTCATCTAATCATTTAATCATTTTTTTGTTAATACTATATATTAAATCTACACACTAAATAATATATATATGCCATATATATTATTTTTCTTTTATTAAAATATCTAGTATATGTGTATATATATATATATATATATATATATATATATATATATATATATATATATATATATACGTATTCACCTATGTATATATCTACATATATACATTTTCTCATATAATTTGTCCAAAGACATAATATCATGCCTTCCATGAAACTTTCCTTATTCCGAAAATAAAATAGTATCGGGATTCCATCATTCTTCGTAAATTCTCGATACAAGTGTTTACATCTACAATTTTTCATTTAACAAATTAAAATTTCTCAATCCCCCCGTACTTGCATTCGCTTTATCACTTCTTGTATCTTCAAGTTTCCAGTCCTTCACGGCTTCTCGGCTCCTATATTTCGAGCCCTACAACGAAAATCCACACTTCCATTAAAATATAATATTTCTATTTTTATATAATCTAATTAAACGTAGAAAATTTGTGGGGTTTACAGATTATTCCCCTTCTCACTTAGGGATAGGGCGCGACATTGGTTAACCTCCTTACCTCCAGGATCCATTTCTACATGGGACGAGTTAGCCTATCAATTTCTAGCTAAGATTTTCCCTCCCTCTAAAATGGCCAGACTCCGTAGTGATATATCTTCCTTTGCCCAGCTTGATTTTGAATCTCTTTACGAAGCATAGGAACGATATAAGGAGCTTCTTAGGAAGTGCCCTCACCATGGCCTACCTTTGTGGTTGCAAGTCCAGACCTTCTACAAAGGACTTACAAGCCAGAATAGGACCATTATTGAAGCTGCTACGGGTGGAGCGCTAATGTGTAAAATAGAGGAGGAAGCTTACAAGCTCTTAGACAAGATGGCGACTAACAACTATCTATGGTCCTCGGAGAGGAAAATGCCAAAGAAGCTGACGGATATTTATGAGCTCGACACACTATCTACCTTGACCTCTCAAATCGCTAACCTTACGAAGAAGGTAGAGTCGCTCAGTACCCAGTATAATCCTTCCACTAGTCCTAACCCCGTGTATTCTGTCCAAAGTCCTTTTCTGTCATGCGAGCTGTGTAGTGGTACACACTGTTGATAGGTGTCCGCTTAACTTCGAATCGGTTCAGTATGTTGCTCCACTTCAGAAGCAACAGAACAACCCCTTGTCAAACACCTATAACCCAAGGTGGAAGAACCATCCTAACTTTTCCTGAAGCCAAAACCAAGGGCAATCTTCTCATTCTAGACTTGTAGGACCCCCAAGATTTCAAGCTCCATCGGTTCATGTACCACCGCAATCGCAATATCCATATCATCCACCTCATCAACTGTCACGACCCAAATTACCTAAAAATCAGAGTAAATTTTTCGCTTTTTCATTTCCTTACCCGCCGTGAACAGTTACACTACTAAACAGTTGGGCTATGATTCGGTGTTAGTCACCTCTCACCTATTTACCATTCCATTTTCATATTTCATTTACATGTCAATTTATTTAAACTAAATACATCCCCAATATTACATCCATGTACAGTACTGTGCCTCTATATGTTCAGATACAAAAATTATATAAATGTGTATACCTGGTCTTGATAAGAAGCATCGGATAATCGAAATGCAAGACTACTGTTGTTCTCTTCAACTGAATGTACCCTGTGGGGTGGAAAATGAAAGGGTGAGCATAAACAGCTCAGTAAGGCAATAATGTAAGCAGGTAGATAACTATACTATCTACGTGCTGATAATGTAAGACCCGAATTTAAATAAAATACAAAAATTAAATAAGTAAATACGAGGGATGTATGAAGGAAGGTCAGGTTAAATTGATTCCGAAACAAGAGCAGGGGTAAAATGGTAAAAATACCAAAACTCGGTATTAAGGACGATAAGAAAATTTTAATTAAAAATACGGATGTAAAATGTCTTGATCGATAATAAGGAAATTATAAATTTTGGGTCGATTGATCAAGATTCGGAAATTTTAAAAAAATATCGGAAAAAAAATTACCGGAACGATATCTCGAAAAACGCGAAGAAATAATATCGAAATTTAGAGAAAAATATAATAAATAAATTAAATAAAATTAAATTGATAAATTTAGAATTTAATAATAATTTTAAGAGATATTTGGGTAATTTTAATGTATTTTAAGGAATAGTGAAATTATTAAAATAAATAAATAATAATAATAATAAAATTAATTAAAAAAAAAAAAGAGAACTGAAACAAAAAAAAGAAGAGAGAGAGTGGGTCGGGGAGAGAGAATGGGAAACGAAGCGGAAAACGGGGAGGGAGACCGGCGAGCCACCGGCGACCGTTGAGCCCAGGCGAAGGGTGGAAAACGTAGAGCGACGCCCGGCGAGCACGATGGTACCGGCGGTGCAGCCTACCGACGCCGGAGGAAGCCGATCGGAGGAGAGAAAGGCCGACAGGTTGAGGGGCTCGATCCCTGCGAACGGCGGCGCCTTGGCCCCGATCCGACCCCGCAAAATGATCCCCAAGCCTAGACGATGCGATTGGTGGTGGTGGCAGCCACCGAAACCGGCGGACGGCGTCGGAAACGGCGAAAAAGCAAAACGGGTCCGACGGCGAAGAGGAGAACAGCCGGACCGGCCACTTTCCGGCGACGTTGAGGCGAACCAAGCCCAGATCTGAGATGCGGACAGCCTTGCGGAGCCACTGGCGTTGGAAGCCGGCAGAGAACCGGCCGGCAAGGCAGTGAACCGGCGGTGAACCGGTCGAACCGGAGAGAACCGGCGGTCTGAACCGGTCCGAACCGGACTGAACCGGTTCAGCCAAAAAGAGAGGAAAAAGGAGAAAAAAGGGAAAAAGAAAAAGAGGAAAAAAATTGGGGAAAATTTCTGTGGTGCAATCGAGTTACGGGTAAGTCGATAAGTGGTCAAATTGACCCGATTTAAATTTGGAATATTTTATTTAATTAATTATCGACTGAAAGTTTACCCGAAAAATAAATTTAATTGTGTAGCTCGACGATTGGCATCCACCGAGGGCTCGAGATAGCCTCGATTTACGGACTAGCATGGAATCTCGGGTAAGTGACCTTTATTTACGACAATTGCCTCGTTATGCGTGATATTGAGTTAATTTCCGCATAAATTGAATTAAATTATGGAAATTTAGATAATTGTCGTAAATAGTGAATTTAGCTATTCGAGAGCTAGGACGAGGCCCAATAAATTACTGGTGGGCCCAATGAGCCCAATAGGCCTCGATAAGGTGAAAATTAAGTGGAAAACGGGCTTAAGGCCCATTAAGGCCCATTAAGGTGCAATTGGGCCCAATAGGGGTAAACGGGCCCAATGATTTAAATTAAGCCCAGAAAAGATTAAGCACAATTAAATTATATGGTATCTGACCTAAGAAATATTAATACGCAGTTCCGGGCATTTGATTGGGAGCATAACGGACTGCGCGACGGGACTACATTGGAAAAGAAAAGGTCAGACTCGACAGGAAAATAAGGTAAGGGAATTCTACGGACTGCTAGAGGTAAACTCTACGAAATTTTAAATTCATATGCAGTCTTTAAAATTTATCTGAAGGGTCTAGAGGTCGAATAATAATTTTAGTGCCCCGAATGGGCAAATTACTAAAATACCCTTGTTAAGGGTAAAATCTAAAAATTTAGGAAAAATTGGGAGGAGCAAGGACAAGAGGTTCCTGCTCGTTCTGGAGGTATTTCAACACATGCATGAGTAGGCTGGCTCACTTTTAAAGAAAAATGCATAGCATTGCATATCTTAAACGATGTGATTTCTGTGAAAACTATTTGGAGATAACTGAGCCGCCTACGTGTTTTATTTACATGTGACGTGCTAGAGCTCAGCTCGCACGATGTTTGATTTGTGTGATGCATGCATTAGTGCTGGAGCGAGAGCTCGCACTAGAGTTTTACATGCATAGGTGCTAGAGTATAACTCGCACCAGATTTCACATGCTTTTTCGTGACACGGTGCTAGAGTCTAACTCGCACCAGATTTTACATGATTTTCATGACAGGGTGTTGGAGTTTAACTCGCACCAGATTTTATATGATTTTCATATGATTTATATACAGAGTGCTGAGCTTAGCTCGTACTAGTTTTACCGGATTTGTGGAGTAGCGTTGTCTGCCCTTGGAGTCAGCCAAAAGGCCCAACAGGCTCAAAAGACCTCTTAAGTAGGGTGAGAGTGAGGGATGAGGTTGGCGGCCTTGTGGGGATGTAAAGCGGGCTCTACCAATTTTATTTGACTTGATAGAGTGCTGAGCATCGCTCGCACCGATTTTATGAGAATATACGATAAGCCGTACTTGGAGCTTCGGGTAGACTGTGTGTCACCGATTAAATAGGCTCGCACGTGCGTTTTGAGACATGGCAATGAGTATTGAGAAACAAAACCTCTCTGTGGGAAGCAGGGCATTGGGCTGGAGTACCTAGAGTGATATGGGTCCATGGAGTATGATGTACCGTGCAAGTAGCATGGAGTACGATGTACCGTGGGGTATCTTCGGATACGGTATCTTTGTGATACGGGGTATCTTTGTGATACGGTATCTTTGTGATACGGGGTATCTTCGGATACGGCATCTTCGGATGCGTGAGATCGGATAAGACTGACGGGTTGGATTGACCCACCTCCCGGGCGGTTCCCGATCAGGGTGAGACCTCGCACACTGGGATCCGTGAAGCTAGAGGGACTCACGAGGACATATATTGGCCAGTCCTGGTTATTACCAATATACAGTTATTGCCTAGTCTCGTATCTTGTGTATATATATACATACTTTTTCGGATATCGATGTTTTCGAGAAACTGGATTTTTCATGATTTTGTGTGAGTCAGGATCACCCGAAGGAGGGGTCGAGTCCTGACTTTATTGTGAAATTTTTGAAGAGAAAGAAATGATTTAAAATAATTGCATGTTGAATTTTTCGTGCAAACTCGATTTACATAGCATCATAATTCACATCATTTGTTTTAAAATGTGTGGAGAAACTGTGGTTTATGCACGGCATCACGTTCATGTAGGTAGTATGGTTACCTACTTGTTCGTAGGATTGCCTTACTGAGCTTGATGTGCTCACCCCTTTCATTTTCTCCCACAGATAATCTCCAGTTGAAGTTGAGGCGACTCAGTACTGCATTCCGGATATCCGCTGCTGCCCATCCACATAAGGTATTATATACACTTGTACATATTGTATCTACATACGCATAGCACAGTAATATGTTTGTAAGTAACTTTAGGGGATGTATAAATATTGTAGACAATTTATAAATGACTGGAGAAGAAATAAGTACTATGGTAAATGTATGGTGGGACTGGCATTGACGCACAGCCCAATTTGTTAGTGGAGTGTGGTCACGATGAGAGGACAGATCAGAATTTAATAAAGAAAATAACAAAATGCAAAAAAAATAACTCTGATTTTTGGGTAGTTTGGGTCGTGACAATTATTATGGTATCAGAGCACAATTGGTCTGATGTGTGTCAGTATCGGTAATTAGAAAATTACATCCCCGTGTTACTGTGCTTAGTTAGATACAATAGTGTATATCGAGATGGGTTTTGACTAAGAAATGGTCGAGAATGCAGGAATGCCAAATATGAGTCGCGTTAGATGAAATAGTGCACGAGGCAGAGGTCGTAGAGGTAGACCTGAGTCTGCTAAATCGTGTTGAGTTGACCTATGAGAATCAGAATGAAATGGGAATAGAGGCGAATGTTGAGAATGCCTCACAGAGTCCGACAGAGAGATCGGACAGTATTGAGACACGCTTCGCGAGATTGGAGCGGAGTGTGGAGATTATTTTGAGGAGCTAATTGCTCAGATTATGAATGAGATCAGAGAGCGCAGCGGAGCATTGGTGGAAACCCGCTCGACCCATCTTAAGAGTTGAGATGAGAAATATCTTGGATATATTCCGGTGACAGGATATCCCGGACATGATTTAAAGGAAATTTTAAGGAAAAATTTCTTACACTGCCCAGGAATACTAAAGTGATTATGAGTATGAAACACAGTTATATTCTTGGACAGATATTACCTCGACACTATGAACAAGTGACAGTCGAGATGTCTAAAAGTTCATGAAATGGCTCAACTTTTCAACTTGAGTTCTATTGGCCCCGCGAGATATTACCTATACCGAGGCAGTGCGCAGATTTACAGTTGAGTAAATAAGAACATGAATTGCACGCCTCTGAGATTGGGAAAGGTAGTGAGGGCTGAAATAGAGACGGAAAGAGAATCGAGAAATGGCAGAGATGTTAAAATGGGAAAATGGTGATTGGTAAAAGATTTGATTTGATTAGTCATGGAGTAAGATAATTGGTAAGGCCTCAGTGCATCCAATTTTGGCACTCTTGGGGGACATTGTGATTTGGAGGACCCCGACCTGCTACGAAGCAGTGTAGCAGTGTAAGCACTGTAAGCAGTGTGAGATGTGTGGTGGATACCACGGAAGGAGGGTTTATACCTACACGGTATTGGTGAAAATGGTCGTCAAGTGTGGTAAGACAGACCATTGATTTTGATTGCTCAGAGTTGAGCGAGATCGCCCCACAGAAAAGTAAAGAGATAAAGAAAACCCTGTTGAGATAGCTGCAACGAAAAGGGAGGCCATAGCCGAAAAGAAAAAGGAAAGTAGGCTGTTGGACGAAGGCGAGAGGATGTCTTGGACCAGGACACTATTGATGTTTCATGGATGTGGTGTAAGATACCACACTTGTTATGAATAATGAAGTACATATGTTCATTGATCCTGGTGCCACATATTTATTCATACTGTCTTCATTCCCCTATAAGCGAGTAAAAGGCATGAATGCCTACATCATTGGGTACAATACTGATAAATGAGTACCCCAGTGGAGGAGGATTAATTAACGGAATATGGATATAGAGATTTTAAGTCGAAAACAAAGGTGAAAACATCACTGAAAAGTATACGGTAAGTGTTGACAAGTGATAAAAAGGGGTGCAACAGTTGAAATTAAAGGGGTAAAGGATTGTACTCACGGAATGAATAAAGACAAGAGTTTCGTCATGATTGATATACGAAGGAGATAATCCTTGAGATATGTTGATTATAAATACAAGATGTATTGGAGTAAGAGATATATGCGAAGTAATTGAGGTTAAGCAATTAGTAGCGAATATAAATTGTGACCACAGGGATTGGTATATAAAGTAAATGTGGTTAAGTCTGAAGGCTAATAAAGGTATTTCAAAATACCTCCCCGCCTGAAGACTTGACAGCGTCTAAAAAAATATATATATATATATATAAATGACCTATAACGTGAAATCGATCGATGTAATAAATACCTTTAGCATTAGGATACCTCTGCTAAGACGAAAACAATATTAAAATTCGACAAATCATAAAGGTTATCATAGTGAAAATTTAATAGGTGCCGTTAAGGTAAGGAAAAGGAAATGGCGCAGGTTAGTACCTGAAAACGTAAGCGATTTCGAAGGATCTTATACGCTTATGCGTAAATAAGTCAAGGATTGGACTGATTCGTAGTCATCAGTATCGATGATATGTTGGATGTAGTTTAAGTCTAGGGCAAATTATAAGCAACAATTGAGAAATGGCTTTTACAAATGGGTTGCTGCGAGTTCAAAAAGGATATACTTGGTTGACACGTTTAACTAAGAAAACGTAGTCTTTGGATGAGATGATAAATAAGATGATAGATGTGACATGAATTTCGGTGCAGTGAAGTATGAACTGACCACCGTAAATAATTTCACCATACCCAACAGCTCAAGAGGTTCTCAGTGAGTATGGATACCTCAAAATTATGAAGGAGCTGTATATTGATGTATAATGGGAAGATAACCATGATTTAAAATTGACAGCAGTAGTACTTGTACCGAGGATATGGTACTATTATGTACAGGGTGAGAAATTACGGATATGCACTGATCATAAAGTCTCAAGTATCTGTTTTCACAGAAAGAGGCGAATATGAGAAATACATAGTGGGTTAGAGCTTCTGAGAGATTTTGATTTGTGAAAATTGTACCCCTCGGGAAAGGCTGATGCTTTGAGCAGAAAGAGCATCGGGATTGTATTACATATGATGGTCAGGGAGCGTGAGCTGCTAGATGCAGTTGTGAGCCTCAGTATAGATGTGATCCCTTCTGATGATGACAGTGATTGTGTGACAGCTAGCCTGATGATTAGAACCGGATGAGAGTGCCCGAATTTGCCAGGCTTAGCGTGATGATCGACCGAATGTTGATAGTTTGGGTCTGATTCAGAAGGGTACAGTGATAGAGTTCACAGTGGGTGATGATGAGTTACTGAGGATTCAGAGACAGTATAAGTGCTCCCCAGGACCACAGTTAATGAGATAGTAATGTTGTCAGAAGCTCACTTTTTGGGATACACAGTGCATACGAAAAGTAACGAATAAATATAACGAAATCTCGAAAAGGGTATGGGTGGTCAGATATGAAAAGAAATATTGTAGAGGTTGTGAAAAAGTGCCTAGTATGTCAGCAAGATAAGGTAGAGTATTAAGAGTCTGCAGAGTTATTGCAGCCTCTACCTATATCGACACGGCACGAAAATGAGAGCAAGTCTCCATGAATTTTATGATGGGTTACAGAGGACCCAGGTGAATTACGAGGCTATGTGGATGATAGTCGATAGAGTGATTAAGTCTACCCACCTTCTGGTTATGAGATCCCCAGATACTCGGAGTGTGTATGAGGATTTATGTATAAGGAAGATTGTGGAACATTAAGTAGCGTTCCAGTGAGCATGGTATCATATAGGGATTCCCGCTTCACTTTCTACTTCAGGGAATATTTTTAGGAAGCTATGGGAACCCGACTGAGTATTAAGCACAGCTTTCCATCCTCAGACAGATGGTCAGTCAGAGAGGACTGTACAAGTTCTGGAGGATCCGATGAAAGCGTGTGCCATTGATTTTATAAGCTCCTGGAATGATCAGTTGATTTCTAATTAAAGTCGCCAATAACGACAGTTGGCAGTTGAGTATCGGGATAACAAGATATGAGTGTATGGCTGTAGGGGTTGTTCCCCAAATTGGATAAGAAAAAGTGGGTGACAGATAGAATCATTTTCGACTTTGGATAATAAGTCTCTGAGGATGTTTAGTTAAGGATGAGAGATTAAGAACACCTCAGAGCAGATAGATAAGTATTGGAATTCACCCTTGGTGAATTAATATGGTTGAAACATTTCTTGTCCTAAGAGAATAAGGACATAACGAACTTTTGGAAGAAAGTAAATTGAGTTGCGCTGGATGGAATATTTTGAGTGATTGGACAAGTGGGAGATAAGACCTGTAGGTTGATGTTATCACGTGAGTTAACAGGCACCCACAATGTGTCCCAGCTTTTGATGCTTCGACAATACTATCCAGATCCTGCATAGGTGATAGGATATGAACTCCAAAAGTTCAGTTTAATGAATATATAAATATATTGAAGAAGTTGATTCGGGCATTAAACAGGAAAGAGAAAGTATTGAGGTTTAAGATGATCTCCCTAATTAAAATCCTTTGGTAGTAATACACTCCGGAGAAGGTCACATAAGAATTTAAGAAGTATGATACGATTGATGTACCCGGAGTTGTATATGGACTCATATGACTTTGTTCTAATTTGGAGGACCAAATTCTTTAAGTGGGGGAGAGTTGTAAGACCCGAATTTAAATAAAATACAAAAATTAAATAAGTAAATACGAGGGATGTATGAAGGAAGGTCAGGTTAAATTGATTCCGAAACAAGAGCAGGGGTAAAATGGTAAAAATACCAAAACCCGGTATTAAGGACGATAAGAAAATTTTAATTAAAAATACGGATGTAAAATGTCTTGATCGATAATAAGGAAATTATAAATTTTGGGTCGATTGATCAAGATTCGGAAATTTTAAAAAAATATCGAAAAAAAAATTACCACAACGATATCTCAAAAAATGCGAAGAAATAATATCGAAATTTAGAGAAAAATATAATAAATTAAATTAAATTAAATTAAATTGATAAATTTAGAATTTAATAATAATTTTAAGAGATATTTGGGTAATTTTAATGTATTTTAAGGAATAGTGAAATTATTAAAATAAATAAATAATAATAATAATAAAATTAATTAAAAAAAAAAGAGAACTGAAACAAAAAAAAGAAGAGAGAGAGAGTGGGTCGGGGAGAGAGAATGGGAAACGAAGCGGAAAACGGGGAGGGAGACCGGCGAGCCACCGACGACCGTTGAGCCCAGGCGAAGGGTGGAAAACGTAGAGCGACGCCCGGCGAGCACGATGGTACCGGCGGTGCAGCCTACCGACGCCGGAGGAAGCCGATCGGAGGAGAGAAAGGCCGACGGGTTGAGGGGCTCGATCCCGGCGAACGGCGGCGCCTTGGCCCCGATCCGACCCCGCAAAATGATCCCTAAGCCTAGACGATGCGATTGGTGGTGGTGGCAGCCACCGAAACCGGCGGACGGCGCCGGAAACGGCGAAAAAGCAAAACGGGTCCGACGGCGAAGAGGAGAACAGCCGGACCGGCCACTTTTCGGCGACGTTGAGGCGAACCAAGCCCAGATCTGAGATGCGGACAGCCTTGCGGAGCCACTGGCGGTGGAAGCCGACAGAGAACCGGCCGACAAGGCAGTGAACCGGCGGTGAACCGGTCGAACCGGAGAGAACCGGCTGTCTGAACCGGTCCGAACCGGACTGAACCGGTTCAGCCAAAAAGAGAGGAAAAAAGGAGAAAAAAGGGAAAAAGAAAAAGAGGAAAAAAATTGGGGAAAATTTCTGTGGTGCAATCGAGCTTCGGGTAAGTCGATAAGCGGTCAAATTGACCCGATTTAAATTTGGAATATTTTATTTAATTAATTATCGACTGAAAGTTTACCCGAAAAATATATTTAATTGTGTAGCTCAACGATTGGCATCCACCGAGGGCTCGAGACAGCCTCGATTTACGGACTAGCATGGAATCTCGGGTAAGTGACCTTTATTTACGACAATTGCCTCGTTATGCGTGATATTGAGTTAATTTCCGCATAAATTGAATTAAATTATGAAAATTTAGATAATTGTCGTAAATAGTGAATTTAGCTATTCGAGAGCTAGGACGAGGCCCAATAAATTACTGGTGGGCCCAATGAGCCCAATAGGCCTCGATAAGGTGAAAATTAAGTGGAAAACGGGCTTAAGGCCGATTAAGGCCCATTAAGGTGCAATTGGGCCCAATAGGAGTAAACGGGCCCAATGATTTAAATTAAGCCCAGAAAAGATTAAGCACAATTAAATTATATGGTATCTGACCTAAGAAATATTAATACGCAGTTCCGGGCATTTGATTGGGAGCATAACGGACTGCGCGACGGGACTACATTGGAAAAGAAAAGGTCAGACTCGACAGGAAAATAAGGTAAGGGAATTCTACGGACTGCTAGAGGTAAACTCTACGAAATTTTAAATTCATATGCAGTCTTTAAAATTTATCTGAAGGGTCTAGAGGTCGAATAATAATTTTAGTGCCCCGAATGGGCAAATTACTAAAATACCCTTGTTAAGGGTAAAATCTAAAAATTTAGGAAAAATTGGGAGGAGCAAGGACAAGAGGTTCCTGCTCGTTCTGGAGGTATTTCAACACATGCATGAGTAGGCTGGCTCACTTTTAAAGAAAAATGCATAGCATTGCATATCTTAAACGATGTGATTTCTGTGAAAACTATTTGGAGATAACTGAGCCGCCTACGTGTTTTATTTACATGTGACGTGCTAGAGCTCAGCTCGCACGATGTTTGATTTGTGTGATGCATGCATTAGTGCTGGAGCGAGAGCTCGCACTAGAGTTTTACATGCATAGGTGCTAGAGTATAACTCGCACCAGATTTCACATGCTTTTTCGTGACACGGTGCTAGAGTCTAACTCGCACCAGATTTTACATGATTTTCATGACAGGGTGTTGGAGTTTAACTCGCACCAGATTTTATATGATTTTCATATGATTTATATACAGAGTGCTGAGCTTAGCTCGCACTAGTTTTACCGGATTTGTGGAGTAGCGCTGTCTGCCCTTGGAGTCAGCCAAAAGGCCCAACAGGCTCAAAAGACCTCTTAAGTAGGGTGAGAGTGAGGGATGAGGTTGGCGGCCTTGTGGGGATGTAAAGTGGGCTCTACCAGTTTTATTTGACTTGATAGAGTGCTGAGCATCGCTCGCACCGATTTTATGAGAATATACGATA
The DNA here is from genome assembly GCA_033439115.1 of Firmiana major. Taxonomy (NCBI): domain Eukaryota; kingdom Viridiplantae; phylum Streptophyta; class Magnoliopsida; order Malvales; family Malvaceae; genus Firmiana; species Firmiana major. Next base: position 15,070,388 of record CM065899.1, on the reverse strand, counting down.
AGCCGTGCTTGGAGCATCGGGTAGACTGTGTGTCACCGATTAAATAGGCTCGCACGTGCGTTTTGAGACATGGCAATGAGTATTGAGAAACAAAACCTCTCTGTGGGAAGCAGGCCATTGGGCTGGAGTACCTAGAGTGATATGGGTCCATGGAGTACGATGTACCGTGCAAGTAGCATGGAGTACGATGTACCGTGGGGTATCTTCGGATACGGTATCTTTGTGATACGGGGTATCTTTGTGATACGGTATCTTTGTGATACGGGGTATCTTCGGATACGGCATCTTCGGATGCGTGAGATCGGATAAGACTGACGGGTTGGATTGACCCACCTCCCGGGCGGTTCCCGATCAGGGTGAGACCTCGCACACTGGGATCCGTGAAGCTAGAGGGACTCACGAGGACATATATTGGCCAGTCCTGGTTATTACCGATATACAGTTATTGCCTAGTCTCGTATCTTGTGTATATATATACATACGTTTTCGGATATCGATGTTTTCGAGAAACTGGATTTTTCATGATTTTGTGTGAGTCAGGATCACCCGAAGGAGTGGTCGAGTCCTGACTTTATTGTGAAATTTTTAAAGAGAAAGAAATGATTTAAAATAATTGCATGTTGAATTTTCCGTGCAAACTCGATTTACATAGCATCATAATTCACATCATTTGTTTTAAAATGTGTGGAGAAATGGTGGTTTATGCACGGCATCACGTTCATGTAGGTAGTATGGTTACCTACTTGTTCGTAGGATTGCCTTACTGAGCTTGATGTGCTCACCCCTTTCATTTTCTCCCACAGATAATCTCCAGTTGAAGTTGAGGCGACTCAGTACTGCATTCCGGATATCCGCTGCTGCCCATCCACATAAGGTATTATATACACTTGTACATATTGTATCTACATACGCATAGCACATTAATATGTTTGTAAGTAACTTTAGGGGATGTATAAATATTGTAGACAATTTATAAATGACTGGAGAAGAAATAAGTACTATGGTAAATGTATGGTGGGACTGGCATTGACGCACAGCCCAATTTGTTAGTGGAGTGTGGTCACGATCAGAGGACAGATAAGAATTTAATAAAGAAAATAACAAAATGCAAAAAAAAAACTCTGATTTTTGGGTAGTTTGGATCGTGACAGATAATGTCATGATATAAAATCGTTTATATTGGGAGCATGAGGTATAACTAAAACGATGCCACATGTATGTATATATCATATAAGAGAAATCATGAAATCGACATATAAATCAAACATGGAAAAATCATCATGTATGTCATCTCATGCTCGTCACATTTAAAACTTATTTGTTTCATCATAAACTCATCACGTTAAAACTCATTTGTTTCATCATAAAACAACCTTATAAAGGTCAAACCCATCTCTCGGGAATACCTTGATTCAGTAATCGCATCTCATTTAAAAACATAAATCGGGACATTACCCCTCCCTCGGGTTCGTCCTGGTCTATTCAGACCATATGATATCATGTGAGGCATGTAGGTTACTGTATGAAAATCAAGGACTATGGCCATAATTTATCCCTGTGATCCCAGGCTACACGGATCCCGGTGTGCGGCGCATCATAACTGCAACGGGAGGTGGGGTCAAATCCTACTCGTCAGAATATCAAGTAACATCATCGAGTCATCATGACTGCATGGTACATCGTACTCCGTGTGACATACATGGTACATCGTACTCCGTGGACCCATATCATAGTCTGGGGTGCCTACCGTAGGTCTTATCCACCCCAATACTATGTCGATAACCAACCCATGTCTCAAAGTATACGTGCGAGCATCTTAACTCTCTGTGACACACAGTCTACAGGAAGCTTCCGCACGACTATATGCATGTCAACTCACGTCTAGTGCGAGCGAAGCTCCAGCACCACGCTATGCATATCATGATATCTAAAATCTCGTGCGAGCGAAGCTCCAGCACGGTTTTGTGAACACATAAATTTCTCGTACGAGCAATGCTCTAGTACGGCTTTTCATGAGTAATAAATCAATAAACTTTAGTACGAGTAAGGCTCAGCACTCTTTTTACTCGTGTAAATATGATAGGTGGCTCAATCTTGATAAACCATCTTTAAAATCGTAACCGGTACAAACCGGTTCCCTTTCGTATAATTCTTAAAATCAACAGCCAACCTATGTGCATATTTCCTTAAATCAAAGCAATATATTTATATAAAACATTAAAACATGAAAATCATTCAATTTATCTGCCTTACTACCCTTTTTGTAAATTTCACTCCCAGGGGCAAAATCGTCTTTTTCTTTATTCACCTAAGCCCCGATTTTCGCAAAAATTATTATTTCATTTCTAGATACTTTTAAGGAATTCTAAGCCCTTTAAATCCCCTTAATAAATACGTATAGAAATCTCTATGCATCTACAAAATTCCCTTATCTTGATTTACGTGCAAACTTATCTCGTCTCGATAATATCCGATCTCTCAATCAACTGCACGTCAACCAATTCTACGAAACTGCATATAACCACATATTTTGGGTTAATTCACTTATTTTTATCAGTATATCACATTTACTGATCGAATCTAACGTACTGGGCCCGTTTTACTTTATCGGCCCGATTGCACTTTAATGGACCTCGAGCCCGTTTTCAGCCTGTTTTTACTAATAAATCCCTTCTTCGGGTTTACTGGGCTCATTCAGCTTACCAATAATCATCGGGCTTCGTTCCAAACTCATTGGATAGCCCGTGTACTATTTACGATAATTACGTTACAATTCCGATTAATATGCCTTTTTTTATACAGAATTAATCCATAAATTCTGTAAAATAATCGAAACTCTGTATTAAATGACTCATATTCTCGTAATTAAAATATACTTACCCAATATAATGTGGGGTACAAAAATCGGAGCTCAATCGGCTCTTGTTCGGGCTTTGTCATACAACTGCACAATTATATATTTAATTCCGGGTTAATTTTCGATCAATTATAATTTAAATAAATTTCTCGAAAATCAAATCGATCACTTTTGACCGCTTACCGACTTACCCGAAGTCCGGTGTATCCCCAAAAATTCTTCCCCTTTTTCCTTTTTTCTCTTTTTCTCTTTTTTTCCCTTCTTTCTTGGCTAAACCGGTTCGATCCGGTTCAACCCGGCTCAGACCGTCGGTTCACTCCGGTTTGGCCGTTTCAGTGCCTTGCCGACCGGTTCCCCACCGGCTTCCGCCGCCAGTGGCTCCGCTGGGTCGTCCGCATCTCGAATCTGCCCTCGGTTTCATCCAAGGCCGCCGGAAAGTCCCGGTCCGACCTGTTCTCTCCACCATCGATACCCATTTTCTCTTTCCGCCATTTTCGGCACCGTCCGCCAGTTTCGACGACTGCCACCACCACCAATCTGCTCGTCTTGGCCTCGGGGATGTTCGGTGGTGGTCAGGTGGGGCTAGATCGGCGCCGTTCGCAGCCGATCTCCTTTTCCCTCAGTTTCTCCATTTTCTCATTTCCTCATCGCCGGCCGTCGTTTTCCGTTAGCTATCAGTGCCGGTGAGCTCAACAGCCTAGCCTGGTCGGCTTCCCGGTGACGTCCGGTGGTGAGGCCGACGGGCTGGGCTCTCGGTTTCATCCTGTTTTTCATTTTCTCTCCTCTTTCTCTCTCCCTGATTTTCATTTTTTGATTCTCTCTTTTTTTTTCTTTTTTTTAATTTAATTTATTTTTATTTATTATTATTTATAAATTAGTTTATTATTATTTTATTCATTAAAATAGTAAAAAATATTCAAAAATATCTAAAAAATCAATTTTTTATTCCAAATAATTTTATTTAATTTATTTATTATATTTTTAACCCTTTTCGGTATATTTTCTTCGTATTTTCGGGATATTGTCCCGAACGAAAATTTTTGATTAATTTCAGTAAATTCATATCTTGATCAATTTAACCCGAAATTTAATTATTTCTTCGTTATTGATCAAGATTTCTCAGTCCATATTTTAAAATAAATTTACTTGTCGAATTTATAACGGCATTCTGTCTTTTGACCGTTTTGCCCTTCAAGGTGTTCGAGAATTCCATTTCAGTCCTTTTGCATTTCTAATTTCGTGTTTTGGATCCTTATTTCCAGTCCGAATCCCGTTCGTTTAATTTGGGACCATTTCAATCCTTCCTTTCACGAACATACTCATTTCGTGTTTTAACTAAATTCGGGTCTTACAAAATCTCCCCCACTTAAGAAATTTGGTCCTCCAAATTAGAACCAAGTTAAATGGATCCATAAACAACTCCGGGTACGTCTATTGTATCATACTCTTTAATTCCCATGTGACTTTTTCGGAGTGTACTACTACCAACATATTTGACTAGGGAGATCATCTTAAACCTCAACACTTTCTCCTTCCATCTAATACCCGAATTGATTTTCCAATCATACGTTATACTTTCATTGAGCTAAGCTGTTGGAGCTCATATCCACTCACATATGTTGGATCAGGATATTATTTTCGAAGCATCATAAGATAAGACACATTGTGGGTGCTAGCTTATTCAGGTGGTAACGCCAACCTACAGGCCTTGTCTCTCATTTTGTCCAATCTCTTTCCAGATCTCATTACGTCCTTATGCTATGTTCTAAGGGTATATAACTTCCAACAATATAAATTCACCCTCGGTGAATTCCAATGGTTTCTGTCTCTTATCAGCATAGCTTTTCTATCTGCTCTGAGGTGTTCTTAATCCTTCACAATTAACTGAACATCCTCAGAGGTTTGCCTTACCAATTCGGGGACAATTTTCTATCTGTCACCCACTTCTTCTTATCCAAATCGGGGAAACAACCCTTACGGCCATACAATGCCTCATCTGAAGTCATCCCGATACTCAAGTGACAACTGTCATTATTGACGAATTCGATTAGTAACAATTGATAATCCCAGGAGCTTATCAAATCAATGGCACACGCTCTCATCATATCCTCCAAAACCTGTACAGTCCTCTCTGACTGACCATCTGTCTGAGGATGGAAAGCTGTGCTAACACTCAGTTAGGTTCCCAATAGCTTCCTGAAAACGTTCCCAGAAATGGGAAGTGAAGCGGGAATCCCTATATGATACAATGCTCACTGAAAAAATACTTGATGTTCCACAATTTTCCATACATATAAATCCGCCTACACACTCAGAGTATCTGGGGATTTCCTAATCAGAAGGTGGGTAGACTTAGTCAATCTATCGACTATCACCCTGATAGCCTCGTGATTCATCCGGGTCCTCTGTAACCCATCACAAAATTTGTGGTAACTTGGTCCCATTTTCATGTCAATATAGGTAGAAACTGCAATACCCTTGCAAACTTCTTTTGCTCTACCTTACTCTGCTGACATACGAGACACTTTTCCACAATCTCTACCATGTCTCTTTTCATATCTGACCACTAATTTCCTTTTCTAAGATTTCGATATATTTATTACTTCTCGAATGCACTGCATATTTTGAAGAGTGAGCTTCTGACAATAACTCTATCTCATCACTGTGGTCCTAGGGAGCACTTATACTGTCTCTGAACCTCAGTACCATCATCACTCTCTATGAACTCTATCAGTGTACCCCCCTGAATCTAACCTACACTATCGACACCATGTCGATCATCACGTTAAGCCTGTCAAATCCGATCACTCAAATCTGGTTCTAATCTTAGGCTAGCTGTCACATAATCAATGTCATCATTAGAGGGAATTACATCACTACTGAGGCTTACAACTGCTCTAGCAGCTCACGCTCCCTGACCATCATATGTAATACCATCCCGAGACTCTTTCTGCTCAAGGCATTAGCCATTACATTAGCCTTTCCTGGGTGGTACAATTTCTACAATCAGAATCCCTCAGAAGCTCTAACTCTCTTTGTTCTCATATCCGACTCTTTCTGTGAAAACAGATACTCGGGGCTTTTATGATCAGTGCATACCTGAAATTTCTCACCGTATACATAGTAGTGTCATATACTCAATACAACCACTATCGCTGTCAACTTTAAATCATGGGCCGGATAGTCCTTTCATGATCCTCGAGTTGTCTGGATTCATAATTGACTATCTTCCCCTTTTACATCAATACACAGCTCATTCATTATTTTGAGGTATCCATAGACTCATGAAAAACCTCTTAATCTGTTGGGTATCGTGAGAATAAATGCGGTGGTCAGTTTATTACTTCAGTACACCAAAACTCCTGTCACGTCTATCATTCCATTCAAATACAACTTTTTCTAAGTTAAACGTGTCAACAAAGTAGTCCATTTCGAGAATTCTCAACAAATCATTTGTAAAAACAATCTCCAATTGTTGCTTATAATTTCCCCTGGACTTTAAATACCCTCAAAATATCATCAATAAGGATGATGACAAATCGATCCAGGTAAAGTTTAAATACCTCATCGTAGTTGAGTTCTAATAAATATTTCAATCATCCATATCCTTGACTTATGTGTGCATAACGTATAATGTCCTTTAAAAATCGCTTCCGTTGAAGCTACTAACCTGCATTATTTCCTATTTAACGGCTTTTATAAAATTTTAAATTTTTAAACTTTCCTGATTAATCGAATTCTATATTTCTTATTGTACCAGTAAAGGTACCCTAATTTTTAAATGTATATATTGCGACTATCGATTTCAATTTATAGGTTGTGTATACTTTTAGACGCTGTCAAGTCTTCAGGCGAGGAGGTATTTTGAAATACCTTTATTAACCCTCAAACTTGACCACAATTACTTTACACATCAGTCCATGTGGTCACAATTCATATTCGCTACTAATTGCTTTAATCCTAATTACTTCACTTATCATAGATATTCTTACCTTACATACGTCTCTTATTCCAGTCTATCTCGTATTCAGGATTTATCACAAAACTTATCTCTTTTCGTATATCACATATAACAACTACGTCATTACTCATTCCGTGAGTACAATCATTTACTCCTTTAATTTCAATCGTTGCACCCCTTTTATTACTTGTCAAAACTTACAGTATACTTTTCAGGAATAAAATGTTACTGTCTTAGAATAGAACTCTGAACATCATAATTTGCAGCCAAATCAATGTATTCTCAAATATTACTTCAAATTATTCATAGTCCATTGAATAAAGTCGGCTGACTTATACTTCTTTCCCCGTTTTCAACTTATAATCTCTTCATAATCATTCTGTTAATTAACCCTCCTTCGTTGGTGTACTAACTATCGGCATTGTGCCCAAAGGTGAAGGCATTCACGTCTTTTACTAACTTATATACAAATGAAGGCGATATGACTAAATACGTGGCACCAGGATTAATTAAAATAATTACTTCACTATTCTAAACTAGTGTGGTATCTTTCACCACATCATATGCAGCATCAGTAATATCCTGGTCCAAGGCATACACTCGCCCTCGTCCAACAGCCTACTTTCCATTTCTCTTCGGCTGTAGCCTCCCTTTTTGGTGCAGAGATATCAACAAGGTTTTCTCGGTCTCTTTGCTCTTCTGTAGGGTAATCTTACCCAACTTTGAGCAATCATTAATTAAGTGGCTCGTCTTACCACACTTAACTCATATTTTAGTCAATAAGGTGTAGGTCTAAGCCTTACTTTCGTGGTATCTACCACACATTCTACACTATTTACACTGCTACACTGCTTACACTGCTCTCACTGCTTCGTAGCAGGTCGGGGTTCTCAAATCACAATACCCCTCATAAGTGTTGTAATTGGATACACTAGGGCCTTACCAATTATCTTACCCTGTGACTCATTAACTCTAATCTCTTACAAACTGGTCTCTTTCCCGCTCTGACATTTCTATCATTCTCTATTTTCTTCTGTCTCTATTTTGGCCTTTACTACATTTCCCAATCTCAGAGGCGTGCAACACATGATCTTCTTCATGCAACTGTAATCTACGCACTGCCTTGACATAGGTAATGAGCCAATCGGACTCTAATCGACAATTTGAGCATTCCATGAACTTTTGGGCTTTCTGACTCTCACTGCCCATAGTGTCAGGTTCACACCTGCCCAGAGAAATAAATTGAGTTTCATACTCATCAATCAACTAGTGTCTCTAGATCAGTGTAAGAAATTTTACCTATAAATTTCCTTTAAACAGTGTCTGGGATATTCTGTCACCAGAATACATCCAGAATTATTTCTCATGTCGGTTCTGGACGTCTAACCCTTTAGATTGGTCGTGTAAGACCTGATTTTATCGTAAGGGCAAAAAGGGAATAAACAAAAAATTTTGAGTGCATTTAAAAATGCAAAAAGATTAAAATGGTATTCCCAAAAATGTGTAAGGGCAAAATGGTCAAAAGTCCAAAATTCGGTATTAATCGGGACAAGTAAATTTAATTAAAAATATGGGATTGAGAAAGCTTGATCAATAACGAAGAAATAATTAAATTTCGGGTTCAATTGATCAAGATATGAATTTATTGGATAAACCAAAATTTTCGTATCGAAAAATAATCTTGAAAATAATCAAAAATTATACCGAAAAGGTAAAATCGGACTGATAAATTTATTTACAGATTAAAATGAATAAAATAGAATTTTTCTAGATATTTTATGAATTTTATTATTATTTTATTGAATAAAATAATAATAAAATTTAATTATAAATAAATAAATAAAGTTTAAAAAAATGAAAAAAAAACAGAATTCGCGAGAAACGCAAATCAGAGAAGAAACGAAACAGAAAAGCAAAGGGGCGAACCGAGGATCCCTCACCGGCGAGCCACCATCGGCGACTGAGGAGGCTCGACGCCCACTGGAGAAGGCAGCCCAACACCGGGCTACCCACCAATGGTCGTGACGCACCGTGGATCCGTCGGAATCGGCAGATCAGAAAAGAAGAAGCTGAAAAGAGGGGAAAGGCCATCGGCTCCGTTTCGAGCCACCCCGAGGGCCGACGAAGGACGCCCAGGCGCAGCCGAGCCGAACGGCACCGAAATCACGTCGGGAGCCGGCCGGACGGCGTCGAAACGGCAAAATGATGGGTGAACCGGTCCGAACCGGGTTGAACCAGACCGGACCGGTTCAGCCAAAAAGAGAGGGAAAAAAGGAAGAAAAAGGGAAAAAGAAAAAGAGAAAAAATTAGAGAAAATTCAAGTGATGCAATCGAGCTCGGGTAAGTCGGTAAGCGGTGACCGATTTAATTTTTAGAATATTTAATTTGATAAATAATCGACTGAAAGTTTACCCGAAAATATATTTAATTGTGTAGCTCGACAATTGGCATCAATCGAGAGCTCGAGACAGCCTCGATTTGAGTACGATCATGGAATAACCGATAAGTAACCCTTATTTATGATAATTTTATATCGTTATGCGTGATTGATATTTAACGCATAAATTACGGATTTAATTTTCGCATAAATGAATAAAATTCTGGAAAATTGGATAAATTGTCGTAAATACAAAATTGAGATATCTGAGAATTTAGAACGAGGCTAAATAAATTACTGATGGGCCCAATGAGCCTCATAGGCCTCGATAAAGTGTGGTAAACGGGCTTAAGGCCGATTAAGGCCCATTAAAGTGCAATCGGGCCCAAAATGAGAAACGGGCCCAATGATTTAAAATTAAGCCCAGAAAATTATGAAATACATTAAATTGTATTGTATTTGACCTGATGAATGTGTATCCGCAGTTTCAGAGATTTGATTTGGATAGAGAGCAAATCGGACTGCGTGACGAGTCATCAGAGGAAAGGTCAGACTGTACAGATAAATGAGGTAAGGGAATTATGTGAGTAGCTAGAGGTAGCTACGCGTATTTTAATAGATTTTCTGTACACTAAATATGTATGTATACACTGATATTGTATAAAGGTCCTAAAAGTGGTTTAAATAATTTTAAGGATCGAAATAGGTGAAAAGTCTATTTTACCCCTATTGAGGGAAGTTCACCTAAGGATGGTGAAAGCATGACATGCATGAAATGCATGATTTAAGTAATTTCTGATTTGAGGAATATTCTTGGTTTTTAAGCAAAGCAAAGCGATAGATTGGCCAGTAATGGCATGAATTTCACATGATAACACTACGTAAGTGTTATTTGTATTTAAATGGAAATTTCTTTGGAAAATAGGCCAACTATCAAGTTTGTATGAAAACAAATAGTGCCGACACGTAGTTCGCACTATATCTACGTTTGTGATTTTGCATAAATGTGCTTGAGCGTTTGCTCGCACCGACTTATGTGACATCATATGCATGAAATGTGCTAGAGCATGGTGCTCGCACTGATTTTTAATATTGTGAAATGAGAGCTGCTGGAGCCTAGCTCGCATTCTGTTTTGACATGTTTTGACATGTTTTGATTTGTTTTGATGTGGTATGCATAAAATGGTGCTGGAGCGATTGCTCGCACTAGTTTTAATGGTTTGACATGCATGAGAGATGCTGGAGCTTAGCTCGCATCCTGTTTTGATTTAATTATGCATGAAGCCGTGCTGGAGTGTAATTCGCATGAGATTTGATTTAATTATGCATAAAGCCGTGCTGGAGTGTAACTCGCATGAGATTTGATTTATTTGAGCATTCATTTGTGCTGGAGCGTTGCTCGCACAAAGTTTTATATGGTTTTACAATTCATTTGAATGTCGTACTGGAGTTTTTCTCGTACGAGGTTTTCACTGAATTTCTATACATATCCGTACTAGAACATTGCTCGTACGTGGATTTTACTTGAAATTATAATCAGTTTAAGTCGTACTGGAGCGCTGCTCGTACGCAGATTTTACTGATTTTCATGACACCGTGCTAGAGCTTCGCTCGCACGAGGTTTTTTGATATCATGAATATGCATGGAGCCGTGCTAGAGCTTCGCTCGCACAGGGATTTATATTACATGCATATAGTCGTGTTGGAGCCTCATGTAGACTGTGTGTCACAGTGAGATGATATGCTCACACGTGCGTACTGAGACAGAGATGATATGGGCGGATAAGACCTATTACAGGCACCCCTGATTGAGCTTGGGTTCACGGAGTACGTTGTACCGCGTATATCACGCGGAATACGCTGTACCATGGGGATTGTAGGAGTGGAGTGGCATTAGCCACGAGGCAGCAAGCCTTGCCCTCGCAATCCTGGTGTTATGCTGTTCTGGCGGGTAAGATGACCCACCTCCCGTTTCAGCTGTGATACCCCGCACACTAGGTACCGTGTTGCCAGGGATCACTAGGGTATGGCCATAGTCCTCGATGTTACTGATAATTACCTGATTGTCTCACATGATATAACTTGTGGTCTGTTAGACCAGGGTAGACCCGAAGGAGGGGTCAGGCCCCCGATTGGAAGATTTTATGATTTTCTGCTATGCTCAAATATGTTTTAGATGATTTTATGATCTGTGACCCTGAAAGAAGGGTGGTTTTATAACTGACGTTTTATAATGAAATTTATTGAATTGTTTTATGAGATGATTGACCCGGAAGGGTCAGTTTATACTACAGTTTTAATGAAATGATTTGAATGTAGTAGCATGATGATGTTTTCCATGCTTTCATTTCGAATTCATGAATTGTCTTACATGATATGAAAGAATGCATGATTTTGATTTAATTCATGCTAAGTATGATTTAATGATGTTACATAAAATGTTTTGAATGCATGAATTACATGATTTATATATGCACAAATAGTTTTGGATAAACTATAGCATTGAATATGCATGACTTTGTGCGTGATAATTTTAAATGAAAAGAAATGGATTTAAAGGCATGGCATTATGAGCATGTAGGTAGTGGAGCTATCTACTTACTTGCATAATTACCTTACTGAGCGTGTGGTTTGCTCACCCCCCTTATTTTCCCATCTTTTCAGAGCACTTGCAATAATTATTGAGCGGCTGAGGACTTGCATGCTTGGTATCCGCTGCTTCCCATCGAGAGACAGGTATACACATTTGTATAGTTTTGTATCTAAATATGTAATGTACAGTACTGTAAACGGATATTATGTCGGGGATGTAGAGTCATGTAAATACCATTGAGTATGTGTTTATTTAAAGTCAAAAGGATAGTAAACTCTGATATATGATTATGGAAATGAAATGGTAAATAGTGTGAGGTGACTAACACCGAATCATAGCCCAACTGTGTTGTAGGATGGTCACGATGAGAGAAAGGTAAGAATTAAATAATAAATGAAAAAGCGAAAAATTTACTATGATTTTTAGGTAATTTGGGTCGTGACAGGTTTAATCGTATCAGAACTTGAGTTGGTCTGATATGAGTCGGTGTTAGTGGTTAAGGAAGTTTACATCCCCATGTACTGTGCATTGTTTAGATACAATTGTGTATATCGAGATGGAAGTGCAGCTAAGAATTTGATTTTTAAATGCAAGAATAGACTCATTAACTGTTAGCCGCTATGGTAAAAGGGCGAGTACACGTGCTCGAGGCCGTAGAGATAGGCCTGAGAGTCGTACTGAGTCGCCACTTGAGACTCGAGATGAGATTGACGTGGAGGCTAATGTTGAGCATGCCCCACAGAGTCCGACAGAGAGATCGGACAGAGTCTGACAGAGAGATCAGATAATATTGAGATACGCTTCGCAAGGTTGGAGCGGAGTGTGGAGAATATTTTGCGAGCTAATTGCTCAGGGTATATATGATATTTGAGGGCGAGTTGGAGCATTAATTGAAGTTCGCTCGACCCATTTGAAGAGTTAGACGTCCAGAATGGACATGAAAAATAATTCGAGATGTATTCCGGTGACAGAATATCCCGGACACTGTTTAAAGGAAATAACAGATGATATTCTTTACTCTGACCCAAAGGAATTGGTTAATTATCGAGTATGAAGCTCAGTTTATATTCCTGGACAGATGTGACTCGGACACGATGAACAATGAAAGTAGAGATGTTTGAAAGTTCATGGAAGGGCTCAGATTGTCAATTAGAGTCCGATTGGCCCGTTAGATATCACTACTTAAGCCGAGGCAGTGCGCAAACTACAGTTGTGTGAATAAGATCATGAGTTGCACGCCTTTGAGATTGAGAAAGGTAGTGAGGGCGAAATAGAGACAAAAGAGAATAAAGAATGACAAAGATGTCAGAACGGGAAAAAGATAGTTTGGTAAAAGATTTGAGTTGATAAATCACGGGGTAAGTTGATTGATAAACCCCAATGTATCTAATTTCATCACTTGAGGGGTATTGTGATTTAAGGACCCCGACCTGCTACGTAACAGAGTAGCAGTGTGAACAGTGTCAGATGTATGGTAGATACCACGGAAATAAGATGTTGGACGAGGGCGAGTGTATGCCTTGGACCAGGACACTATTGATGTTTCATAGGATGTGGTGGAAGATACCACACTGGTTGTAAATAATGAAATAATTATTTTAAATTGATCCTGGTGCCACGCATTTATTCATACCGCCTTCAGTTTCTTATAAGTTAGTGAAAAATGTGAAGCCTGTACCCTTAGGCATGAGGATGATGGTTAACTGATTTTCACTAACTGAATAAGGGTATAGGGATTGTAAGTTTGACAAATAATGAAAGAGTTTGTTATAAGTGATATATTAAAGGAGATATATTGGAATAAGAGACGTATGCAAGGTAAGGATATCATTGATATGCAAAGTAAGGATTAAGCAATATGTAGTGTATATGGATTGCGACCAAGATAAGGGGTAGATATATCTACACCCAGTCGATATGGTCAAGTCAAAAGGGTTAATAAAGGTATTTCAAAATTCTTCCTGCCTAAACACTTGACAGCGTCTAGAAGCGCACACATAATTTATAAATTGAAATCGATAGTCGTAATATATGCATTAAAAATTTGGGTACCTTTACTGGTACGATAAAGAAAAATATAGAATTCGAGTTACCATGAAGTTTTAAAATTAAAATTTTATAAAAGCCGTTAATATAAGAAAAACGAAATGACGTGGATTAAAATCTTGAACGAAAGCGATTTTGAAATGACGTTTTACGTTTATGCGTATATAGTTCAAGGATATGGGTGATTGAAATATTCAGTGGAACCCAACTACGATGAGGTATTTAAAGCTTACCTGGACCGATTGGTTGTCATCTTTAGTGATGATATTTTGATGTATTCGAAGTCCAGGAAAGAGCATGAGAGCAAATGAAAACTGTCTTACAGACATTGTGGAAGAGTTTCTCGAAATGGGCTACTCAGTTGACACATTTCATTTGGGAAAAGATTGCATACGAGTGGGATAATAAGTAAGAAAATGGCTTCAGTGAGTTTTAGTATATTGAAGTAATAGACTGACGACCGTAAGTATTCTCACTATAACTAACAACTCAAGAGGTTTCAGTGTTTATGGATACCTTAAAATAAAGATTGGGCTGTGTATTGATGTACAGTGGGAAGATAGTCGTTTATGGATCCAAATAGTTTAAGGATCATGACAGAAACTATCCGACCCATGATTTAGAGTTGGCAGCCGTAGTGATTACACTAGAAGTATGGCGCCACCACTTATACGGTGAGACATTTCGGGTATGCACTGATCGTAAAAGCCCCGAGTATCTGTGTTCATAGAAAGAGTAGAATATGAGATAACCAAGAGGGTTAAAGCTTATAAGGATTTTGATTGTGAACATTGTACCACCCAGAAAAGGCTAATGTAATGGCTGATGCCTTGAACAGAAAGAGCCTCGGGATGGTATCACATAAGATGGTCAGGGAGCGATGAGCTACTAGAGCAGTTGTGAACCTCAGTAGTGATGTGATCCCTTCTGATGATGATGGTGATTTTGTGACAGCTATCCTGAGGTTAGAACCGGATTTGTGTGACCGAATTTGCCAAGCTTAGCGTGATGATCGGCATGATGTCGATAGTGTGGGTCAGATTCAGAAGGGTACAGTGACAGAGTTCTCAGTGAGTGATGATGACATACAGAGGTTCAGAGACAGTATAAGTGCTCTCCAGGACCACAGTTGATGATATAGTGTTATTGTCAGAAGCTCACTCTTCGGGATATACAATGCATCCGAGAAATAATAAATAGACATCGAAATCCTTGAAAAGGGTATTGGTGGTCAGATATGGAAAGAAATATTGTAGAGTTGTGAAGAAGTGTCTCCTATGTCAGCAGAGTAAGGTAGAGCAATAGATGTATGCAGAGTCATTGCAGCCTCTACCTATAGTGACACAAAAATGGGAACAAGTTACCTTGAATTTCGTGATGGGTTACAAAGGACTCGGATGAATCACGAGGCTATCTGGGTGATAGTCGATAGACTGATTTAGTTAACCACCTTCTGGTTATGAAAATCCCCAGATACTCTGAGTGTGTAGGCGGATTTTTATGTATGGAAAATTGTGGAATAATAAGTAGCATTCCAGGGAGCATGATATCAGATAGGGATTCCCGCTTCACTTCCCACTTCTGGTAATGTTTTTAGGAAGCTATGGGAACCCGATTGTGTGTTAGCACAGCTCCGTCCTCAGACAGATGGTCAGTCAGAGAGGACTGTACAGGTTCTGGAGGATGTGATGAGAGCGTGTGCCATTGATTTTATGAGCTCCTGGGATGATCAGTTGTGACCAATCAAATTCTTCAATGATGACAGTTGTCACTCGAGTATCGGGATGAGATTATATGAGGCATTGTATGGCCGTAGGGAGTTGTTTCCCGACTTGGATAGGAAGAAGTGGGTGACAGATAGAGAATTGTTCCCGAATTGGTAAGACAAACCTTTGAGGATGTTCAGTTTAATTATGAGAGATTTATAACACCTCAGAGTAGACAGAAAGCTATACTGACAAGAGACAGAAACCATTGGAATTCACCGAGGGTGAATCATTATTGTTGGCAGTTACTTGTCTTAAGGACGTAACAAGATTCAGATAGAGATATTGGACAAGTGGAAGGTAAGACCTGTAGATTAGCATTACCACTTGAATAAACAGGCATCCACAATGTGTCCCATCTTATGTTGCTTCGAAAATAATATCCGAACCCGACATATGTGATCGGATATGAGCTCCAACAGCTTAGCTCAATGAAAGTATAACGTATAAAATCGATTCGGGTATTAGACGGAAAGAGAAAGTGTTGAGGTTTGAAATGATCTCCCTAGTTAAGCATGATGGTAGCAATACACTCCGAACAAAGTCACTTGAGGATGACAGTATATTGATATGATTGATGTACCCGGAGTTAATTATGGACTCATATGACTTGGTTCTAATTTGGAGGACCAAATTTCTTAAGTGGGGGAGATTGTAAGACCCGGTTTTATCGTAAGGGCAAAAAGGGAATAAATAGAAATTTTCGAGTGCATTTAAAAATGCAAAAGGATTAAAATGGTATTCCCGAAAATGTGCAAGGGCAAAACGGTCAAAAGACCAAAATTCGATATTAATCGGGACAAGAAAATTTAATTAAAAATATGGGATTGAGAAAGCTTGATCAATAACGAAGAAATAATTAAATTTCGGGTTAAATTGATCAAGATATGAATTTATTGGATAAACCGAAATTTTCGTATCAAAAAATAATCTCGAAAATAATCGAAAATTATACCGAAAAGGTAAAATCGGACTGATAAATTTATTTACAGATTAAAATGAATAAAATAGAATTTTTCTAGATATTTTGGGAATTTTATTATTATTTTATTGAATAAAATAATAATAAAATTTAATTATAAATAAATAAATAAAGTTAAAAAAAATGAAAAAAAAAAAACAGAATTCGCGAGAAACGCGAATCAGAGAAGAAACGAAACAGAAAAGCAAAGGGGCGAACCGAGGATCCCTCACCGGCGAGCCACCACTGGCGACTGAGGAGGCTCGACGCCCACAGGAGAAGGCAGCCCAACACCGGGCGACCCAGCAACGGTCGTGACACGCCGTGGATCCGCCGGAATCGGCAGATCGAAAAAGAAGAAGCCGAAAAGAGGGGAAAGGCCATCGGCGGCCATCAGCTCCGTTTCGAGCCACCCCGAGGGCCGACGAAGGACGCCCAGGCGCAGCTGAGCCGAACGGCACCGGAATCTCGCCGGGAGCCTGCCGGACGGCGCCGAAACGGCAAAATGATGGGTGAACCGGTCCGAACCGGGTTGAACCGGATCGGACCGGTTCAGTCAAAAAGAGAGGGAAAAAAGGAAGAAAAAGGGAAAAAGAAAAAGAGAAAAAATTAGAAAAAATTCAAGTGATACAATCGAGCTTCGGGTAAGTCGGTAAGAGGTTGAATTGACCGATTTAATTTTTGGAATATTTAATTTGATAAATAATTGACTGAAAGTTTACCCGAAAATATATTTAATTGTGTAGCTCGACAATTGGCATCAACCGAGAGCTCGAGACAGCCTCGATTTGAGTACGATCATGGAATAACGGATAAGTAACCCTTATTTACGACAATTTTATATCGTTATGCGTGATTGATATTTAACGCATAAATTACGGATTTAATTTCCACATAAATGAATTAAATTCTGGAAAATTGGATAAATTGTCGTAAATACTAAATTGAGATATCTGAGAATTTAGAACGAGGCTAAATAAATTACTGATGGGCCCAATGAGCCCCAGAGGCCTCGATAAAGTGTGGTAAATGGACTTAAGGCCGATTAAGGCCCATTAAGGTGCAATCGGGCCCAATATGAGAAACGGGCCCAATGATTTAAAATTAAGCCCAGAAAATTATGAAATACATTAAATTGTATTGTATTTGACCTGATGAATGTGTATCCGCAGTTTCAGATATTTGATTTGGATAGAGAGCAAATCGGACTGCGTGACGAGTCATCAGAGGAAAGGTCAGACTGTACAGATAAATGAGGTAAGGGAATTATGTGAGTAGCTAGAGGTAGCTAAGCGTATTTTAATAGATTTTCTGTACACTGAATATGTATGTATACACTGATATTGTATAAAGGTCCTAAAAGTGGTTTAAATAATTTTAAGGATCGAAATAGGTGAAAAGTCTATTTTACCCCTATTGAGGGAAGTTCACCTAAGGATGGTGAAAGCATGACATGCATGAAATGCATGATTTAAGTAATTTCTGATTTGAGGAATATTCTTGGTTTTTAAGCAAAGCAAAGCGATAGATTGGCCAGTAATTGCATGAATTTCACATGATAACACTACGTAAGTGTTATTTGTATTTAAATGGAAATTTCTTTGGAAAATAGGCTAACTATCAAGTTTGTATGAAAACAGATAGTGCCGACACGTAGTCCGCACTATATCTACATTTGTGATTGTGCATAAATGTGCTTGAGCGCTTGCTCGCACCGACTTATGTGACATCATAAGCATGAAATGTGCTAGAGCATGGTGCTCGCACTGATTTTTAATATTGTGAAATGAGAGCTGCTGGAGCCTAGCTCGCACTCTGTTTTGACATGTTTTGATTTGTTTTGACGTGGTATGCATAAAATGGTGCTGGAGCGATTGCTTGCACTAGTTTTAATGGTTTGACATGCATGAGAGATGCTGGAGCTTAGCTCGCATCCTGTTTTGATTTAATTATACATGAAGCCGTGCTGGAGTGTAACTCGCATGAGATTTGTTTTAATTATGCATAAAGCCGTGCTAGAGTGTAACTCGCATGAGATTTGATTTATTTGAGCATTCATTTGTGCTGGAGCGTTGCTCGCACAAAGTTTTATATGGTTTTACAATTCATTTGAATGTCATACTGGAGTTTTTCTCGTACGAGGTTTTCACTGAATTTCTATACATATCCGTACTAGAGCATTGCTCGTACGTGGATTTTACTTGAAATTATAATCAGTTTAAGTCATACTGGAGCGCTGCTCGTACGCAGATTTTACTGATTTTCATTACACCGTGCTAGAGCTTTGCTCGCACGAGGTTTTCTGATATCATGAATATGCATGGAGCCGTGCTAGAGCTTCGCTAGCACAGGGATTTATATTACATGCATATAGCCGTGTTGGAGCCTCATGTAGACTGTGTGTCACAGTGAGATGATATGCTCACACGTGCGTACTGAGACAGAGATGATATGGGTGCATAAGACCTATTACAGGCACCCCTGATTGAGCTTGGGTTCACGGAGTATGTTGTACCGTGTATATCACACGGAGTACGCTGTACCGTGGGGATTGTTGGAGTGGAGTGGCATTAGCCACGAGGCAGCAAGCCTTGCCCTCGCAATCTTGGTGTTATGCTGTTCTGGCGGGTAGAACGACCCACCTCCCGTTTCAGGTGTGATACCCCGCACACTAGGTACCGTGTTGCCAGGGATCACTAGGGTATGGCCATAGTCCTCGATGTTACTGATAATTACCTGATTGTCTCACATGATATAACTTGTGGTCTGTTAGACCAAGGTAGACCCGAAGGAGGGGTCAGGCCCCCGATTGGACATTTTTATGATTTTCTGCTATGCTCAAATATGTTTTAGATGATTTTATGATCTGTGACCCTGAAAGAAGGGTGGTTTTATAACTGAAGTTTTATAATGAAATTTATTGAATTGTTTTATGAGATGATTGACCCGAAAGGGTCAGTTTATACTACAATTTTAATGAAATGATTTGAATGTAGTAGCATGATGATGTTTTCCATGCTTTCATTTCGAATTCATGAATTGTCTTGCATGACATGAAAGAATGCATGATTTTGATTTAATTCATGCTAAGTATGATTTAATGATGTCACATAAAATGCTTTGAATGCATGAATTACATGATTTATATATGCACAAATAGTTTTGGATAAACTATAGCATTGAATATGCATGACTTTGTGCATAATAATTTTAAATGAAAAGAAATGGATTTAAGGGCATGGCATTATGAGCATGTAGATAGTGGAGCTATCTACTTACTTGCATAATTGCCTTACTGAGCGTGTGGTTTGCTCACTCCCCTTATTTTCCCATCTTTTCAGAGCACTTGCAATAATTATTGAGCGGCTGAGGACTTGCATGCTTGGTATCCGCTGCTTCCCATCGAGAGACAGGTATACACATTTGTATAGTTTTGTATCTAAATATGTAATGTACAGTACTGTAAATGGATATTATGTCGGGGATGTAGAGTCATGTAAATACCATTGAGTATGTGTTTATTTAAAGTCAAAAGGATAGTAAACTCTGATATATGATTATGAAAATGAAATGGTAAATAGTGTGAGGTGACTAACACCGAATCATAGCCCAACTGTGTTGTAGGATGGTCACGATGAGAGAAAGGTAAGAATTAAATAATAAATGAAAAAGCGAAAAATTTACTCTGATTTTTAGGTAATTTAGGTCGTGACAGGTTGAGCAGACTTCCACCAATGCTCCGCCTCGACTCCAACATAAACGTATTTAAAAGTAACTTTCTCGGTCGACATATACTAAAAGAATCCATACAACTTCGCTATCTCATTCACCCAGTCCTTAGCAACTATTGGTTTCTTTACTTCGCAAAATACCGGAGGGGTGTGAGAATCTCTATAGTCTGAAGCATCTGTTTAGGCTTTACCCTGTCTATCCTCAACTACCTGCATAGACTGAGTAAACAACTCCGAAATATTTTTTATACTCCACTCCATCCTCTTGGAGCGTGTCTCAGTACTGCTTGGTCTCTTTATAGGACCCTGTGGAGTATGCTAAACATCAGCCTCCACCTCACTCTCATCTTGAGTCTCGTGTGACGACTCATTCGACTCTCAGGCCAATGGCTACGGCCTCGAGCATGTGTACTCGTCTCTCTATCATAGCGGCTATCAGTTATAAACACTATATTCTTGCATTCGAAACTAAATTCTTAGCTGCAGTCCCATCTTGATATACACAATTGAATCTAAACAATGCACAGTACATGGGGATGTAAATTTACTTAACCACTAACACCGACTCATATCAGACCAACTCTGCTCTGATACCACCTTTTCTGTCATGACCCAAATTACCTAAAAATCAGAGTAAATTTTCGTTTTTTCATTTCCTTACCTGTCGTGAACAGTTACACTACTAAACAGTTGGACTATGATTCGGTGTTAGTCACCTCTCACCTATTTACCATTCCATTTTCATATTTCATTTACATATCAATTTATTTAAACTAAATACATCCCCAATATTACATCCATGTACAGTACTGTGCCTCTATATGTTCAGATACAAAAATTATATAAATGTGTATACCTGGTATTGATAAGAAGCAGCGGATAATCGAAATGCGAGACTACTATCGTTCTCTTCTACTGAATGTACCCTGTGGGGTGGAAAATGAAAGGGTGAGCATAAACAGCTCAGCAATAATGTATGCAGGTAGATAACTATACTTTCTACGTGCTGATAATGTCATGATATAAAATCGTTTATATTGGAAGCATGAGGTATAATTAAAACGATGCCACATGTATGTATATATCATATAAGAGAAATCATGAAATCGACATATAAATCAAACATGGAAAAATCATCATGTATGTCATCTCATGCTCGTCACATTTAAAACTTATTTGTTTCATCATAAACTCATCACATTAAAACTCATTTGTTTCATCATAAAACAACCTTATCAAGGTCAAACCCATCTCTCGGGAATACCTTGATTCATTAAATCGCATCTCATTTAAAAACATAAATCGGGACATTACCCCTCCCTCAGGTTCATCCTGGTCTATTCAGACCGTATGATATCATGTGAGGCATGTAGGTTACTGTATGAAAATCGAGGACTATGGCCATAATTTGTCCCTGTGATCCCAGGCTACACAAATCCTGGTGTGCGGGGCATCACAACTGCAACGGGAGTGGGGTCAAATCCTACCCGCCAAAATATCAAGTAACATCATCGAGTCATCATGACTGCATGGTACATCGTACTCCGTGTGATATACATGGTACATCGTACTCCGTAGACCCATATCATAGTCTGGGGGTGCCTGCCGTAAGTCTTATCCACCCCAATACTATGTCGATAACCAACCCATGTCTCAAAGTATACGTGCGAGCATCTCAACTCTCTGTGACACACAGTCTACAGGAGGCTTTCGCATGACTATATGCATGTCAACTCACGTCTAGTGCGAGCGAAGCTCCAACACCACGCTATGCATATCATGATATCTAAAATCTCGTGCGAGAAAAGCTCTAGCACGGTTTTGTGCACACACAAATTTCTCGTACGAGCAATGCTCCAGTACGGCTTTTCATGAGTAATAAATCAATAAACTTTAGTGCGAGTAAGACTCTAGCACTCTTTTTACTCGTGTAAATATGATAGGTGGCTCAATCTTGATAAAACATCTTTAAAATCGTAACCGGTACAAACCGGTTCCCTTTCGTATAATTCTTAAAATCAACAGCCAACCTATGTGCATATTTGCTTAAATCAAAGCAATATATTCATATAAAACATTAAAACATGAAAATCATGCAATTTATCTGCCTTAGTACCCTTTTTGTAAATTTTACTCTCATGGGCAAAATCATCTTTTTCTTTATTCACCTAAGCCCCGGTTTTCGTAAAAATTATTATTTCATTTCTAGATACTTTTAAGGAATTCTAAGCCCTTTAAATCTCCTCAATAAATACGTATAGAAATCTCTATGCACCTACAAAATTCCCTTACCTCGTTTTACGTGCAAACTTATCTCGTCTCGATAATATCCGATCTCTCAGTCCAACTGCACGTCAACCAAGTCTACGAAACTGCATATAACCACATATTTTGGGTTAATTCACTTATTTTTATCAGTATATCACATCTACTGATCGAATCTAACGTACTGGGCCTGTTTTACTTTATCGGGCCCGATTGCACTTTAATGGACCTCGAGCCCGTTTTCAGCCCGTTTCTACTAATTAAATCCCTTCTTCGGGTTTACTGGGCTCATTCAGCTTACCAATAATCATCGGGCTTCGTTCCAAACTCATTGGATAGCCTGTATACTATTTACGGTAATTACGTTGCAATTCCGATTAATATGCCTTTTTTTATACATAATTAATCCATAAATTTCGTAAAATAATCGAAACTCTGTATTAAAGGACTCATATTCTCATAATTAAAATATACTTACCCAATATAATGTGGGGTACAAAAATCGGAGCTCAATCGGCTCTTGTTCGGGCTTTGTCGTATAACTGCACAATTATATATTTAATTCTGGGTTAATTTTTTATCAATTATACTTTAAATAAATTTCTCAGAAATCAAATCGATCACTTTTGACCGCTTACCGACTTACCCGAAGTTCGGTGTATCCCCGAAAATTCTTCCCCTTTTTCCTTTTTTCTCTTTTTCTCCCTTTTTCCCTTCTTTCTTGGCTGAACCGGTTCGATCCGGTTCAGACCGTCTGTTCACTCCGGTTCGGCCGGTTCAGTGCCTTGCCCGTCGGTTCTCCGTCGGCTTCCATCGTCAGTGGCTCCGCTGGGTCATCCGCATCTCGAATCTGCCCTCGGTTTCGTCCAAGGCCACCGGAAAGTCGTCGGTCCGGCCTGTTCTCTCCACCGTCGGTACCCATTTTCTCTTTCCGCCGTTTTCGATGCCGTCCGTCGGTTTCGACGACTGCTACCACCACCAATCTGCTCGTCTTGGCCTCGAGAATGTTCGGTGGTGGTCGGGTGGGGCTAGATCGGCGCCGTTCGCCGCCGATCTCCTTTTCTCCCTCGGTTTCTCCGTTTTCTCATTTCCTCATCGCTGGCCGTCGTTTTTCGTTAGCTATCGGTGCCGGTGAGCTCAACAGCCTCGCCTGGTCGGCTTCCCGGTGACGTCCGGTGGTGAGGCCGACGGGCTGGGCTCTCGGCTTCATCCTGTTTTTGGTTTTCTCTCCTCTTTCTCTCTCCCCGATTTTAATTTTTTGATTCTCTCTTCTTTTTTTTCTTTTTTTTTAATTTATTTTATTTTTATTTATTATTATTTATAAATTAGTTTATTATTATTTTATTCATTAAAATAGTTAAAAATATTCAAAAATATCTTAAAAAATCAATTTTTTATTCCAAATAATTTTATTTAATTTATTTATTATATTTTTAACCCTTTTCGGTATATTTTCTCCGTATTTTCGTGATATTGTCCCGAACGAAAATTTTTGATTAATTTCAGTAACTTCATATCTTGATCAATTTAACCCGAAATTTAATTATTTCTTCGTTATTGATCAAGATTTCTCAGTCCATTATTTTTAATTAAATTTTCTTGTCGAATTTATGCCGGCATTTTATCTTTTGACCGTTTTGCCCTTCAAGGTGTTCGAGAATTCTATTTCAGTCCTTTTGCATTTTTAATTTTGTGTTTTGGATCCTTATTTCCAGTCCAAATCCCGTTCGTTTAATTTGAGACCATTTCAATCGTTCCTTTCACGAACATACTCATTTCCTATTTTAACTAAATTCGGGTCTTACATCAACCATCCCCACCTCAATTTCAACATCATCCATCTCACTTCCATCAACCACCACCACCACAACCTATGCAGCCCCAGCATTACCACGCACCAGCAGCTGAGAAGAAGCCTCGCTTGAGGAAATGTTCTCAACGATCCTGCAAAATCAAGCTACTTCAATTAAGAACTTAGAGGTTCAGGTAGGACAAATAGCAAATGCTCTTAGCCAACGTCCTCAGGGACCCTTCCTAGTAACATTGAAGCTAATCCTATTAGGCAAAGGGATGGTAAAGAACATGTAAAATCCATCATCCTTAGGAACGGCAAAGAGCTAGAGAGCCACAAGTTAAGTCCCAACCTGAACACCACATAGTTGAAGAATCCTTAAGTTCTAACGAAGCAGCTCAGAAAGAGCAGGAACATCAAGATCAGGCTGCAAAAGAATCCAAGCTAGGCACTTCTTCATCTATACCTTCTTCTATTTCACAGCCTTCCTCATCCTCTGATGTTATACATGTTACCACTACATCCCCTACGGTTAGAACACCAGTGCCTTTTCCTCAGAGGCTCCAAGATCAAAAGCTAGAACAATAATTTGCTAAATTCCTTGAGGTTTTTAAGAAGCTTCACATCAACATTCCTTTCGCTAATGCTTTAGAGAAAATGCCAAGTTATGTGAAGTTTTTGAAGGATATCTTCTCGAGGAAGAGAAGATTGGAAGAGTATGAGACGGTGGCCATAACTGAGGAATGTAGTGCCATTATCCAGAAAAAATTACCCCCCAAGTTCAAAGATCCCGGGAGTTTTACCATACCATGCACTATTGAAAATTTATTCTTTGGTAGAGCCCTGTGTGATTTAGGAGCTAGTATAAATTTAATGTCATTGTTTATCTATCATAAGTTAGGAATAGGGGATGTCAAGCCTACCACAGTGACCCTTCAGCTAGCAGATCGATCAATTAAATATCCAAAGGGGGTCATTGAGGATGTGTTAGTAAAGGTGGACAAGTTTATTTTTCCTACGAATTTTATCATTTTAGACATAGAAGAATACAGGGAAGTCCCTATTATACTAGGCAGACCTTTCCTAGCTACTGGTAGAACAGTAATTGATATACAAAAGGGGGAGTTAACGATGAGAGTCCAAGATCAGGATGTAAAGTTTAATGTTTTCAAACCTTTGAAGCTCCCTGATGACTCTCAAGAATGTTTTAAGATGGAGATTGAGGAGAATATAAGGCTTAAGCATAGGAAATCTGAAAGAATGAAGGAAGTAGATAGGGCTCAGGAGAATTTAACTGTTAACATTCTGTCACCATTTTGGCTAATCCTCCTACTCTTCGCCCTGCTGCTGAGTGTTGTCTTCTTCAGCTGCATTTGAAGTGGCTGTGTTTTTCTTTTCACTTGGTATATAGTTCGTTTTTCTTTTTCTTTTATGTTGTTTCTTTCCTTGTTTATTTTGCAGGTTTATTTTCTAGTTTTACGCTTTCAATCAAAGCTTCAGTTGTTCATCTTCATCAGATAGGGGAGTACTCTGTTCTTGAGCTTAAATTCTTATATTATCTACACACTGAGGATACTGTGCACTTTAAGTTTGGGGAGGGATATCACTTGAGCTATTTTGGGAAAAATTGGAAAATTTTTCAAAATTTTTTCAAAAATCTGAGAAGGAATTTTCAAAATTTTTTCGATAATATGAACTTAAATTGTTTGATTTTGGGATGATTTCATGCTTAGCATGTAGTTTTCCCATATTCCGATGATATAACCCCATGATTTAGTCTGACTTTGATTAACTGAGAAGCATGATTATATGAAAAGCATGAAGTTGAATTCTTGAATTTGTCTTGATTCTGATTGTGATTGCCTCATCTTATGCACATGTCATGTCATGAATCGGTATATTTATTTAGAGAAAGCTTATGTGTACATAGGATTGCATTTGTTCAGTTGATTTTATGCATCATATTCTAGAATTTGTTTGATCTAATCTCGAGGCGAAAAATTAGATCACACTTAATTAGGGAGATGATTTAGGCCATCTTTGGATTGTTTGAGTCTTTCTAGCTATCCTTGTACATATTCTACCCCTAGTCACCCATCTAGGCCAAATAAGCTTTTCTCTGTAAATACACCTGCTTATTTTTGTTTCCTTAGCTTAAATAATTTTTTCCTATCCCTTACCCCAAAAGCATGAAAAGTCATTAGGATATATTGTGAGCTATATGGGTATTAAGTGATAGTGAAGGAGTATGTATCAAAAAAAAATTGAAAAAGAAAAGGAAAAGGAAAAAAAAAAAGAAGAAAGAAGAAAATAAAAAAATAGAATAAACAGTTTAGTGAAATAAATAAGTTTGGGGGAAATGATTTGAGCTCTTACATTGAAGATCCTAGAAGTAATGCATGTTAAGAGGTAATTAAACCTAAATCGACTTTATCATACCTTAGCCCCAGCCTTACATTACAAGCTTAATGAAGTCCTATTGATCTTTGGTTAAGTGTGACTACATTAGTGGAGAGAGAAGTGAAAAACAAACTTATGGGAATGATCACATGTCATTGACTTTGCATTCACTGTGTTTGCATAATCTGATCCGGATAATGTACTGAGAAGTGACTTAGACATTTTTCACACACTCACGAGGAGTCCAATTTGGGTTTGGACTTATGATTGAATAATTCTAAGTGTTGGACTTGTAATTGTGAGTATTTGATTTCATAGTCTATACTTTTTCTTTGAGGATAATATTGGGGAAATTATTGTGTTTTGTACTTATCATTCCTATAATCATTTTGTTTTGCTTGAGGACAAGCAAAAGCTCAAGTTTGGGGGTGTGATAATTTTATATTTTTAAAATTATTTGTGCTTAATTTCCTAATTAATTATTTAAATCCCCAATTTTTTTTTGCTAATTATCCCCTTTATTTAATTAAAACTCTCATGTTTGCAGATAAATTAAATCCAGATGAATTTTGAATATTTCGGTAGAAAATGGATCGAAATTGGGCAAAAATCGAGATTGAGCCACACGGACAACACGAGCCATGCCACCTAGCACATCTAATTGGACAAGAAGACCGATGAGATGGAAATATCTTTTCAAGGAGCCAATGGTGTGAAGACAAGTGGCCAAAAAAACTTGCTAACTCTTCTAGGATGTAGAAATTACAATTATACCCCTTCTTTGTGTATAAATAAGACATGGATGACAATTGAAAAGGTATGTAATTTTAGGAGTAGAAGTAATGTAATCTTAGGAGTAGGAGTAGTGTAGGTAGAGTAGTTTTTAGCAATTTCCGTTAGCTTCCATTTGCTTTTAATGTTTATTCCATGTTTATGCTTTTCATCTTCTAGACTTGGATATTTTCTATTTCATAGCAAACAATGCATCATTTTCAGTTGCTCTTCTCGGTTTGGTGTATTTTGAGCTCTTTTATTCTTCAAGTTTTATTTTATATAGCATATTTGTCCTAGTGTAGCCCTCGGCTTGGTGTGTATCTCATGTTGAATGGAGAGGAGAGGCTGGTGACAGCAGCCAGGTTCTCCCCTGAAACTACGTTTTTGAATTAAAATGCATAAATTATTTTGAATTAAAATCTGAAGATTTTTATGCCTTTGTTCTGTTACAATTTTTATCCTTTGTTTTTTAGATTTTAATTTGCGTTGGAGGCTCTGTCTGCTGTTGTTGTTGTGACCGAAGCTTCAAGGGACATACCATTGACGTTGGGATGCTCTCAAAATGTGGATAGGCAGAGAAGAAGAAAGCTGAAGGCGTGGCTGGTCTGGACTGAAGCAGTCCGTATACTGCTGAAGAAGAAGACGCAGAGCAGGGAGGAAGGACGCGAATGTCGTTGTACTGTGTTGGGGGCCATGATTTTTGAAGCTGAAGAGAGTGTTGCCGAGCAGTGTAAATGGAGCATAACAGTGCGCAGTAGCTAGACAGTGACCCTCTGTTCTCCTCTGTTCCATGTTTTATTTACTGTTCATTTTCTTTTCTTTTTTTGTTTTAACTGCCTGTCACGACCCATTTTTCCTAAAAACCCCTATAAATTTTTCGCTTTTTCATTTCCTTACCCGTCGTGAACATTTACACCACTAACAGTTGGGCTATGAGTCGATGTTAGTCCCTCCTGTCATGTTACTTACCTTAACATTTATTTTCCATATTTCATTTACATATCAATTTATTTTAACTAAATACATCCCCAGTATTACAATTCGTGTACAATACTGTGGCTCTATATGTTCAGATACAAAAATTATACGAATGTGTATACCTGATCTTGATAAGAAGTAGCGGATAACCGAAATGCAAGACTACTGTCGCTCTCTTCTACTGAATGTACCCTATGGGTAGGAAAATGAAAGGGTGAGCGAAACTTGCTCAGTAAGGCAATAATGTAAGCAGGTAGATAACTATACTATCTACGTGCTGATAATGTCATGATATCAAAATCGTTTACATTTGGAGCATGAGGTATGACTAAAATGATGCCACATGTATGTATATATCATATAAGAGAAATCATGAAATCGACATATAAATCAAACATGGAAAAATCATCATGTATGACATCTCATGCTCGTCAGATTAAAACTTATTTGTTTCATCATAAACTTAACACTTAAAAACTTATTTGTTTAATCATAAACTCATCACGTTAAAACTTATTTATTTAATAATAAACTGATCACGTTAAAACTTATTTGTTTCATCATAAAACAACTACATCAAGGCTAAACCCATCACTCAGGAATACCTTGATTCATTAAATCGCATTTCTTTTAAAAACATAAATCGGGACATTACCCCTCCCTCGGGTTTGTCCTGGTCTATCCAGACCGTATGATATCATGTGAGGCATGTAGGTTACTGTATGAAAATCGAGGACTATGGCCATAATTTGTCCCTGTGATCCCAGGCTATACGGATCCCGGTGTGCGGGGCATCACAACTGCAACGGGAGGTGGGGTCAAATCCT
The DNA here is from genome assembly GCA_033439115.1 of Firmiana major. Taxonomy (NCBI): domain Eukaryota; kingdom Viridiplantae; phylum Streptophyta; class Magnoliopsida; order Malvales; family Malvaceae; genus Firmiana; species Firmiana major. Next base: position 15,041,060 of record CM065899.1, on the reverse strand, counting down.
ACCCGCCAGAATATCAAGTAACATCATTGAGTCATCATGACTGCACGGTACAACGTACTCCGTATGACGTACACGGTACAACGTACTCTGTGGACCCATATCATAGTCTGGGGGTGCCTGCCGTAGGTCTTACCCACCCCAATACTATGTCAATAACCAACCCATGTCTCAAAGTATACATGCAAGCATATCAACTCTCTGCGACACACAGTCTACAGGAGGCTTCCACACGACTATATGCATGTCAACTCACGTCTAGTGCGAGCGAAGCTCTAGCACCACGCTATGCATATCATGATATCTAAAATCTCGTGCGAGCGAAGCTCCAGCACGGTTTTGTGCACACACAAATTTCTCGTACGAGCAATGCTCCAGTACGGCTTTTTATGAGTAATAAATCAGTAAACTTTAGTCGAGTAAGACTCTAGCACTCTTTTTACTCGTGTAAATATGATAGGTGGCTCAATCTTGATAAAAACATCTTTTAAAATCGTAACCGGTGCAAACCGGTACCCTTTCGTATAATTCATAAAATCAACAGCCAACCTATGTGCATATTTGCTTAAATCAAAGCAATGCATTCATATAAAACATTAAAACATGATAATCATGCAATTTATCTGCCTTACTACCCTTTTTGTAAATTTTACTCCCAGGGGCAATATCGTCTTTTTCTTTATTCACCCATGCCCCCGATTTTCGTAAAAATTATTATTTCATTTCTAGATACTTTAAAAAATTCTAGGCCCTGTAAATACCCTCAAAAATACGTATAGGCATCTCTATGCACCTATAAAATTCCTTTACCTCGATTCACGCGTAAACTTATCTCGTCTCGATAATACCCGATCTCTCAGTCCAACTGCGCGTCAACCAAGTCTACGAAACTGCATATAACAACATATTTTGGGTCAATTCACTTATCTTTATCAGTATATCACATTCACTGATTAATTTAAAGTACTGGACCCGTTTTACTTTATTGGGCCCAATTGCACCTTAATGGGCGTCGACCCATTTTCAACCAGTTTATACTTATTAAATCCCTTCTTCAGGTTTACCGGGCTCATTCAGCATACCAATAATCATCGGGCTTCATTCCAAACTCATTGGATAGCCCGTATACTATTTACGGTAATTACGTTGCAATTCCGATTAATATGCCTTTTTATACAGAATTAATCCGTAAATTCCGTAAAATAATCGAAACTCCGTATTAAAGGACCCATATTATCGTTATTAAAATATACTTACCCAATATGATGCGGGGTACGAAAATTGAAGCTCAATCGGCTCTCGTTCGGGCTTTGTCGTAAAACTGCACAATTATATATTTAATCTCGGGTTACTTTTCGATTAAATATAATTTAAATAAATTTCTCAAAAATCAAATCGATCACTTTTGACCTCTTACCGACTTACCCGAAGTCCGGTATATCCCCAAAAATTCTTCCCCCTTTTTTTTCTCTTTTTCTCCCTATTTCCTCTCTATATTGGTTGAACCGGTTCGGTCCGGTTCAACCCGGTTCAGACCGGTCCAGTTCAGTCCGGTTCACTCCGGTTTGACCGGTTTAGGGTCTCACCGACCGGTTCTCCGCCGGCTTTCGCAGCCAGCAACTCCGCGGGGTCGTCCGATTCTCGAATCTGGCCTCGGTTTCGTCCAAGGCCGCCGAAAAGTGGCTGGTCCGGTGTGTTCTCCCTTCGCTGTCGGTGCCATTCCTCTTTTTCACTGTTTTCGGCGTCGTCCGTCGGTTTCGACTGCTGTGTCCACCACCAATCTGCTCGTCTTGGCCTCGGGGACATTCGGTAGTGGTCGGGTGGGGCTAGATCGGCGTCGGTTGCCGCCGATCTCCTTTTCTCCCTCGGGTTCTCTCTCCTTCGATTTCTCTAAATTTCGACGTCGGTGGGCTGTGCCGCCGATACCAGGGAGGTCGTCGGCCTCTCCTCTTCCTTTTCCAGCCCTCCGCCTGGCTGCTGGGTCACCGGTGGTTGTCCGATGGTCGTGTCTTCCTCGTCGGTTTTGTTTTTCTGTTTTCCAATTTCTTTCTCTCTCGTCGACAAGGTCTTCTGATTTCTTTCTTTTTTTTTTTACTTAATTAATTTAATTTTATTTATTATTTAATTTTATTAATATTTTAATCAATAAAATATATTAAAGAAATAAAAAATATCTACCAAAATTATTATTTTATTCAAATTAATTTATTTATTATATTTTTAACCATTTTTCGGGTATAATTTCTCTGTATTTTCGGGATATTGTCCCGAGCGAAAATTTTGATTAATTCCAGTAATTTCATATCTTGATCAATTTAACCCGAAATTTAATTATTTCTTCGTTATTGATCAAGATTTCTCAGTCCATTATTTTTAATTAAATTTTCTTGTCAAATTTATATCGGGTTTCGATCTTTTGACCATTTTGCCCTAAAACGTGTTCGAAAATTCTATTTTAGTCCTTTTTGCATTTTTAATTTCGTATTTTAAATCCTTATCTCCAGTCTGAATCCCGTTCGTTTAATTTGGGACCATTTCAATCATTCCTTTCACGAACCCACTCATTTTGTGTTTTAACTAAATTCGGATCTTACACTGCCGGCCTCTGTTAATTACTGATTTTAAGCATGAGCTGAGTGCATATTTTGCTGCAAGTTCAGTATAGCATTGTCGATGAGAGGATATTGTAGATGCAAGGATAGGTGATGTTGTGCACGCCGACTGAAGGGAATGGACAGCAGCATAAAAACTGTATAGAGCAGAACGACATTGTAGCAAGGTGTGGCAATACAAAGCAGATCGAGAACCTTACCTGGATCAGACCTGGACAACGCATGGAGGAGAAGGACAGAACTGGGAGCAAACAGCAGAAGCAGGACATGGGCTGGCACAAAACCGTGAGCACCTGGAATTAGGTTCCAAGAGCAGTAGCTGGCAGAGTATGCAGGAAGACAAACGGGGCTGGCGTGTGAAGCTTGGTTTGCTGATGAATGAAACATGCTGTGCTAGATTGTGCAGAGACGGAAGTTAGGCACAAAACCGAGCAGGGTTGGTGAGAGTCAGACCGAGGATAGCAGCTGAACAAGCCTGGAGACAACCAACCTGAGGCCATCTCCTGAAAATGAAAATGTGAAAGACTTGAACAGTGAATGGAGGGATTTCTTTGTTGATTTAAATTGGTTAAGGCTTGTTTGGCTAGTGCATTGTAGCAATTAATCCATTTTCATGCATTTGTTAGTTGTTAGTTAGTTAGTTTAGTCAATTATAATGGTAGGTTAGTTTTATTATTTTTGCATGTTAATTTGTAGTGTTAATTTTTAGTTAGTAGTTAATTTTATATTAAATGTTTTAGGATTTTATTTTAGCTTAGATGCATTTAGAGTTAATTTAGATTAAATGTGTTTCATGCATTTTTAATTTAGTATTTATTTTCATTAAGTTTTAGTTTAGTTTAAATTGCATTTTGATTAAGTAGTTTAAAATTGCATTTTAGGTTAGTTTAATTATAGTTTAATTTTATTGGTTTATTTTCATAATTGCATTTTATTTTAATTGCGTTAATTAGTTTTAATTGTTTTAATTATTTTCGTAGGTTTTTTATTTTAATTGCGTAGAGCACTGTAAGTAATTTTGCTCGTTTTATTTAGTTTTTATTATTTTATTGCTTTTCAATAATTTTAATTTTAGACTTAGTAGATCACCCACTTAATTTTATAATTTGCTAGAATATACTTAGGGTAAGATTAACCTGTAGTTAATTAGGCTAGTCAACTTCTCTAAGGGACGATAACTCGGGACTCAAAATACCATTATTACTTGTACAACCCGTGCACTTGCGGTAATACGTTTAGGGCGTGTCAATTAGCTCTTTCGCCTGGCCATTGGCTGCTGTTTATAGCCATCTCCTCAATTAACTGCATCGCTTAATCAAGTGTCTTAGACCATAGTGAACCTCCTGCTGAGGCGTCCACAGTAGCTCGTGTCTGCAGAATCATGCCTCTGTAGAAAACCTGTATCTGGTTTCCTTCATCATATCCATGTTGAGGGCATCTACGCAATAACTCTTTAAATCGCTCTCATACCTCATGTAATGGCTCTTGGTCTAACTGTGTGAACCGGGCAATCTCTAATCTCATCTGCATAGTCTTTCCTGGTGGGAAATACTTTGTCAAGAATTTTTGTGCCATCACTGCCCATGTCGGAATACTTCCTGCTGGTAGATTTTGATACCAACTCAAGGCTTTATCTCGAAGAGAGAAAGGAAATAATCTTAGCCGAATAGCATCGTCAGAGGCTCCATTAATCTTAATGGTGCTACAAATCTGCAGAAAACTTGTCAAATGTGTATTAGGATCCTCCAAGGCTGAACCTCCAAATTGGTTTTGCATAACCATGTTGATCAATGCCGACATCAATTCAAAATTGTTGCAGTTCACAGGAATCTCTCTTATAGTAACGAAATTCTGATTCACAACTGGGGTGAAATAATCGCGTATAGCTCGCTAATGCTGATTATCATCTGCCATGATTAAATTTCGATCTTTCTCTTCAAATATGTTATGTTGAATTTGTCTGATGGTTCTCTCTAGCTCTGGATCTAACTCTTCTTTTATATCTATATTTCCTCTGCTGCAAGTTTTTACCATTCACCTAAAAAAAATTGTAGATAATAAATTAAAACAAAAATAGAAATAAAAATCTAAATTAAAGTAAAGGCTATTGGGGAACAGTGTCAACGAGAAACTAGACAACAGTTCCCCGACAACGGTGCCAAAAAACTTATTGTCCTTAAATGGAACACTACTGCAAGTGCACAGGTCAGTTTTCGAGTATAAAGTAAATATGAGTATCGTCTCACAGGGAACTATGTCTATTGCTAATCACTGTAATCAACAACCTTGAACTTTATTTAGAAAATTAATGAATGTTGGTTAAAATCCTATTTACTATTCTAACTATTAACTACGGAACAAATTAATTAAAACAAATCACAATAATTATAAATGAAAATATCAATAGCAAAATATTCCTAGAAACCAATTTCACCTAACTAGGGTTCATGCAATTCCTTTGATCAATTGTTCTTTTGATTTCAAATTGTTTATAGCCAAAACTATTTTCGGTTTATCTCTCCCGAGTTTTAAACAGTCATACCCAATTTACCTAATCCTAACCTCTCGATTCAAAATCAAATAATAAGGTTCATTAAGCGATAATAATCCGTTTCTCTATGGCTCATAAGAATTGTCAACCTCCCGATTCAACAATGTCCTATGTTAATCTACCCTTGTGCATATAAACAATCCCCTCTCCCGAGTGCCGGATTATTATACTAATTCATCCAATTGGTGGTCAATCAACTAGAGCATTAAGAACAAGTAGATTAAATAAACATAATTGAAATCATTCAAACAACATCACAAAGTAATTGCAATATGCCCAACGTTGGTTACATCGATTCTAGGAAAAAGGAGTTTAGTTCCTAGACATCATAATAAACATCCAAGAATTCCAATTCAACATCCCAAGAATAAAATTGGTGAAAAAGATGAAAAAATATGAAGTTTTTATGGAGCTGAATTAATCTTGAAGTCTTCTGCTGCAGCCTCCTCGAAATTCTAATAAAAAGACTATTTATAAGGTTTCCAAACACTAAAACGCGGAAGGCCACGTGGCACAACAGTGTTGCCCTAATCAGACTGCTATGCTGCTGCAATGGTATTAATTCCTTACATCTACTCTGTACTGTCCAGTTTCTTCTATTGCTGCAGCATAAGTCATGATCAACACCTTGTAACTTCAATTCTTCATGGAATCATCAGAACCAGCTCCAAAAACCTTAACTTCTCTAAATTGTTTTGTTTCCTGCACAAGTGTACAAAACAAATAAAACATACCTAATATTGCAAAGAACAGATCAAATAACTAAGTAAAAAGGGTCATAAACATATATAAAATTCAGTGCTAACACCTTTACCTATGCCAACATGAAAATGGGAGCATGTTACCATGGACTTTATTATGGGTTTACCGAGGACCTGAAGAGGTCGTGAAGCTATATGGGTCATAGTGGATAAATTGACGAAAAGTGCCCACTTCCTTACCATCAAGAACACAGATACTGTGGATGCCTTAGCAGAGTTATATGTCAGCGAGATAGCTAGATTACATGGGCTCCATTGAGTATTACTTCTAATAGAGATTCTCGATTTACCTCTAGATTTTGAACCCATTTTCAAGAGTCCATGGGATCTCGATTGAGTTTTCGTATCGCTTATCACCCTCAGACAGATGGTCAGCCAGAGAGGACTATTTAAACCCTGGAGGATATGTTGAGGGCGTGTACGATGGATTTTAAGGGATCATGGGATGATCACCTGCCCCTAGCAGAGTTTGCATACAATAATAGCTATCATACAAGTATTGGAATGACACCTTTTGAGGCTCTATATGGTAGGAGGTGTAGATCCCCTGTAGCTTCGGAAGAAGTGGGTGATAGAAAGATAAATGCTCCCGAGCTTGTTGAATAGGCTGTAGAGAGTGTGAAACTTATATGTGAGAGTTTACGGGCTGCATAGAGTAGACAGAAAAGTTACGTGGATGTGCATAGACGGCCACTTGAGTTTAATGTTGGTGATGCAGTATTTCTGAAGATATCACCAAGTAAGGGTATCATGAGATTTGAAAAGAAAGGGAAATTGAGTCCTAGATACATTGGACCATTCGAGATTCTTGAGAGAGTGGGAGAGGTAGCCTACAGGTTGGCATTACCCCCACAGATGTCTGGGATACACAACGTCTTCCATGTATCTATGTTGAGGAAGTATCACCCGGACCCTTCTCATGTCATAGAGTATGAAGAGATGAACATATAAGAGGACATGAGCTACACGGAAGAACCCGTCCGAATCCTTGATAGAAAAGAGAAGGTGCTTCGGACTAAAAGGATCCTATTAGTGAAAGTTCTATGGAAGCATCACTCAATGGAAGAGGCAACTTTGGAATTGGAAAACCTTATGAAAGAGAAGTACCCTCATCTGTTTGACAAGTCGAGTTGAATTTGGAGGACCAAATTCTTTAAAGGTGGGGAGGATGTGAGACCTGAGAATTTTATATGCATCTAATTATGTAATGTGAACATAAGTGTAATTAATTGAGCTAAATGTGATGTACTCATATATTGAGGTGGTAAGGAATGAAATTTCTAAATGATGAATGAGTATTGAATGAGAAATAATCAATGGAGCAAACTATGGCAATTATATATGAAGATTTTATGCCAAGTGTACAACCATAGTATGAAACTATGAGGCCAGATTGATCTTGGAGAAGAGGGGATCGATCTGATAAGCCAAAGTGACAAGGAATGAAAAATACAAACGAGCAGATCGATCTCCTTATCGATCTCCAATGGAAGCAGATCGATCTCCTAGTGATTCTGCCTTAAAGAGATCGGTCTCCTATAGCAGCAGATTAATCTCCAAATATTTCTGTAAAGAGCAGATCGATCTCCTCACAAAGAGCAGATCGATCTCCTCAAGATTATGACATCGATCTTTCCCCCACGACAGATCGATTTGGTATGCATAAAAAGTGCCCAAAACGTTCCAAATTCAAAGGCAGATCGATCTCCTACAGGAGCAGATCGATCTCCTGCCCTCTGCCCATATAAAGACCCTTATGTTTTTGTTGGAATTCATCTTTTCTCTCTCCAAAAAATCAAAATCCCTAGCTTTCTCTCTCCTCTAAAACGCTCATTTTCGTTCGAATCAGAGGTAGTGGCAAGAGGGAAAGTTGTTCCTCATCGTAAGGGGAACAACATACTTGGAAATTGAAGGACGATTTGAGTTGAGGCGTGAATTGAGCACTCCACAAGTTTTGGGTAAATTTCTAAAGCTTTAATCCTTGATTTTGAAGTAGATTTCTGCAAGTGTGGCTGTAGATGTTGTGATGAGTTGGCTGAAAATGGTTAGGGTTGTTAGAATTATAGAGGTATTGAGAAATTATGAGAATGTGAGAAATTATGAGAATGTTGAGATTTGAGAAAATGTGATGACGTGTTGATGATGTTTTTACATCGTTGGGACAGCCCAGGAGTTCTAGAGAGGAATACGAGGCTAGTCTGTTGTTCGGGGAAAACGGTTGCACTATACGAGATGCAACGATGTAAAGGAAAACTTAAACTCATTTGTGTATGTGATTTGTTATGATATTTGTAGCATGAAATGTTTTTGAGAAACAAGCATGTTTTTACGAGTTATGATTGATTTATTGCACACAGTTTTATAGCCAATTGGGGCTCAATTCTTATGAGTTGTAAACAAAGTGTGAAATTGTTTTACAAACTGTTTGAGTTTAAAAGTGAAACGGGATTTAGGCTCTACGTTAAGGCACACTGTGATTTGAGAAAAGTGTACGTGGTTTTGTCGGTATGAGCTCGGTTTTGACATGTTTTGTAATGAGTACAAAAAGGTTTTCAGATGAGTTTTATGAGAGAAACCATTATGAGCTCTACATGAAGGCAAGACGGTTTTATATGATAATGGTTGTTATTAAGACTTAGGCGTGTCATGTGATAACATATCGGGCCTTGCTCTACTAGCATGTAAGTCTTATATTCCTCCGCTTTGGTAGCGAAAGATGCCTCCGTTTTGGTAATATGATATGACCCTCGCTCTGGTAGCATTGGATGGCCTCGCTTTGGTAGCATGTAAGTCCGAGCCTTACTTTGGTAGCATGTAAGATTGATAGTGTGCATGAGGAGAGGCCTTGCTCTGGTAGCATGTAAGCTCGGGCCTTGTTCTGGTAACATGTAAGACCAATATACCATGTACACGACTATATTGTCGACGTTCCTTCTTTTGAGGATGCTTGGGATACGCACTCAGAGGAGATTACTTTGATGTGCCATGACGGATGTTTTTTATCCGAGTTTTTAATTGCTTAGTCTCTATCTTTTTTATATACATGAGATTGTGTTTTGTGGCTTTGTCCCATGCTTTACTACTAAGGTGATTTCTATCACGTTTTTATGAGAAAAGCCATTATCGCATCTTGATTTCCACATGCTTGTAACTATGGTGTTGTACTGAGCTATTTACTCTCTTGTTTCTACATGATCTTAGAGAAATGAGATGATAATGATGTTTTAATGATCTCATCCTACATTTTCTATTGAGCTTATTGAGTTTCACCTACAAACAAAATGATTATGCTGTGTAATTGATGATTTTATTAATGAGTCCCTTACCCCCCTTACTGAGCGATTTAGAAGCTCACCCTATTTTTATATCCTCTCAGATTTCTTCAAGTGAAAAGAGTTTCCTGGGACGTACGAAGTAGTGGCTAGTGGAGGACCTCAGCTCCAGGTCGTATATTGTGTTTTGAGGTATACCTTAACGTCTCATGTACCCAGACTAAAGTTGTATTTACTGACACTTGATGAACAATGATATATGAGATGTATTAGGATTAATTAACTCCAAATTGAGGAATGTATATGCTATGATATATGAATGTTAGATGATGAGATCCTGTGGTGAAAGTTTTATAATTTATATATCATGATGCATGACACTGTACAGGAATGCACCTAGAATCGTGTATCGATGTAAATAAGTTTTAAATTTGCCCAGTTTTTCGAGCTTCCGGGGTGTCACAGAAGTCTTCAGTACTTGTCCCTCACTCACCCCGACATTTCTTACGCGGTAAACAAGTTGTCACAATTCATGCATCAACCCTCCATCGACCATTAGACACTAGTAAAGTGTCTCCTGCGATACTTATGTGGTACTCTAGATGACGAAATACTACTATATCTGATTCCCCGGACTCTCTTCATACCTACTCTGATGCAAATTGGGATGGCAACAAGGACGACTTCTCTTCCACAAGTGCATATCTTGTCTACTTTGGACATAATCCTATCTCATGGAGCTCAAAGAAACAAAAGACAATTGCTCACTCTTCCACAGAGGTAGAATATCGATCTGTTGCTGCCACTGCTGCTGAACTTAGTTGGGTCTGCTATCTCATGACTGATCTTGGCATTACAATTTCAAAACCTCTTGTTATCTATTGTGACAATGTAGGTGCAACTCACTTGTGTGCCAATCCAGTTTTTCACTCCCGAATGAAGCATGTAGCTGTTGACTTCCACTTTATTCGAGACCAAGTTCAAACAGGTGCACTACGTGTCTCTCATGTTTCTTCTGTTGATCAGCTTGCTGATGCTCTTACCAAGCCGTTACCTCAATCACTATTCCAGTCTCTCAAATCCAAGATTGGCCTCTCTTCTCGAGGCCTATCTTGAAGGGGCATATCAGATAACATGCTATCTTTATTTGTATTCAAATATGTGTATGAGCTGTAACTAATTTTTAGGATATTAGTATAATCTTAGATGTCTTCTTATCTGTAGCCTTAATTTTAGGAAATTAGTTTTACATTCTTTACTATATATTCTGTACATTTTATCAAAGAAGTTGCAGTGGAAATAATTCAAACCATTATAATTTCCTTTAAAATGTTTCTTCTTTAGGATTGGCGATTCATGATTTTGGAATCTTGAGTAATGAGTTTATGAAATCAAACTACTAGCTCGGTAACAACCATAATACAGTTCAACCTTTGGAAAAATTCCATCACTACTTGTGTGACAGTGACATAGCCAAATACAAAAAGTGAGGTCAATTGACTCCACTAAATTTTAAAATATTAAGATTTTAGTGTGATATAGTAAATTTTTGTGTTAGTTTATATTGACCCCATTAAAATTAAATAAAAATATAAAAAGGTTAATCTAATTATAAGTAAAATTTTCATCTATTTTTATAACAAAAATGAATAATATATGTAACTTTCAATAAATTTCTTAAAAAGTTTTATATTTGTATTACATATATAACTACAATAAACTAATAAGAATGTTTGATTAAAATGTGAAATATGGCTTCTAATGCATGATTACATGAGATTAATTATAACTTAATTATACTTATTCAAAACCATTAGTTCCTTGCCGATTGATAAAACTTTTTCTCAGTAGAGGTTTTGGAATCTTTAGGATGTTAGGTTTAAGCCTAACTAAGTATCAATTTTGTCTTAATTATATATTGATTTCTTAGTTGTTAATTAGATTTGCTTATTGATTTTTCTTTTTATATATAGTAGAAGTTAATTAATATGATTATAATTTCTAGTGATACATGTAATTTTACATAAAAAAAAATGTTTACTCTTGTATCTAAATATATCATTTATCTTTTTTTTTTAAAACAAAGAAAAATAATGTAACAAAGAGAGAACGAAATGAACCTTTTAACTCATAAAATTCATGAATGGTAGGTCGTTCATAGACTAGCTATGCCTACCCTTTCCTTTCTGGGGTCAATATTAGCCATACAGTTCACCCAACGAGAAACCTGTATTAAGTTACTAGATAATATATTTTACGATTTTATAAATTTAAAATTTGAGTTTTACATAAAAAAATATTTTTTTTAAAATATATTTATATAAAAATATCATGTTAAAATCCGATCTCAATGAAAGTTATCACAACCACACCTCGATATTGTGGTTTACCATTAGAGGCCAAATAATTGATGGTTTTGATTTGTGACCACTTAGCTTCGGTGTGTGTAGATAAAGTGGGATAAAAAGTCTTCTAGTTACGATATCATAAGATAAGATAAAAATTTTAAAATTGATTATTTTCACTAAGAACCTTGTGAACCAATTTCTATGTTGATGTTGCCTACCTGACAGCAACAGTGCTTTGCTTTCCACGTGATCGGATTGTACTGTTGACGGTTAATTCAATCGTCACAGTTTGCTCCACGTGTTCTTCGTATATCCTGCAAAAACAACAGGAATCAGAGGGGGCAGGGATTATTCCCTGCACGCGCACTCCGACGATCAAGTCAGTGATCGGGAGTTGGTGTATGTATGTAAGAAAAGGAGAGTTTATGGCTTAAATCAGAGTGTTTAAGTGTTCTCCCTGTTTTTCTTGGATTTTGGATCGATCTCTGGATCTCCCCCCCTTCAGAGGGCTCACCTCATATTTATAGGCTTCTGAGTCGGTTCGGGCTGAGGCCCAAGCGTGTGTCTGGGCCGCGACAGAGTGGTAGAGCACTCTGTCGCGCTTCTGTGCGAGAGACTCTGGGGACTCTGTGTACTCTGCCCCAGGCCATGCGAGAGACTCTGGGGACTCTGCCCCAGGCCGTGCGAGAGACTCTGGGGACTCTGCCCCAGGCCATGCGGGAGACTCTGGGGACTCTGGGTACTCTGCCCCAGGCCATGCGGGAGACTCTGGGGACTTTGCCCCAGGCCGTGCGAGAGACTCTGGGGACTCTGCCCCAGGCCGTGCGGGAGACTCTGGCTGTGCGGGGGCTCTGCCCCAGGCCGTGCGGGAGACTCTGGCGCATACAGTGCGGGAGACCTCTGTCGGGGACCTCTACCGCGGTCTGTGTGGGAGACTCTGGCGACTCTGCCCCAGGTCGTGCGGGAGACTCTGGCGCATACAGTGCGGGAGACCTCTGTCGGGGACCTCTACCGCGGTCTGTGTGGGAGACTCTGGCGACTCTGCCCCAGGTCGTGCGGGAGACTCTGGCGCATACAGTGCGGGAGACCTCTGTCGGGGACCTCTACCGCGGTCTGTGCGGGAGACTATACCGCCTGCAGCGCGGGGACCTCTACCGCAGTCTGTGCGAGAGTCCTGTGCCGTGCATGGGCGATGGAGATCTGTCGCTAACGATGCGCGGCAGACTGTGAGGCGATAGACTCCTCTCGCGTCAAACACTCTGTCGCACATCTGGGAACGGTGTCGCATAGTGCTTCTGTCGCCAATCTGCCACGTGGCCTGTTCTTGGATCGACACGTGGCAGGCAGATAGTTGCACACGTGGATCTGGTGACACGACCACATCAATTGCTCCCCACTCTTTGGCGGGAATTTTTCCCGCCAAAGAGGATCTGGGTCCGGTGTTTCGCGGGCCGGGTCGGACCTCCGCGTGTGTGTGTACCCAGGCGATCCTCTATAAATACTGGGCCCCTGACGTCCTTGTCGCCACTGAATTCTCTCGCAAGGACACTCTGTCGCGACTCTCAGGCACTCTGTCGCAAGTCCTTCGCCATACTGTCGCAACTCTGCCGAAAGACTGCTCACTGTGTCGCTAGTCTGCCGCGGATTTTCACACTCTGCCGCGAGTTCTGTTTCCATTACCTTAGGTAATTTTTCGTAGCCCGTAATCCCACTTCTTTGATTTACGAGCTTCTAAGATGGCTGGACATGGCATAGGAAAGCAAATCGATCTAGGTGTTAAGTCGACTTTAAGGGAAACCGACGTTCAAGACCTAGAATCTCGATTTCCTTTGTCCGAGGGATACACTTATAGACTCCCAACCCCTCAGGAGAGCGACATACGTCGTGTGTCTGACGGGGTTGTCGTTTTTAGGGCAGCTTTGGAGTTAGGACTCCGCTTCCCATTGTCCGACTCTGGGGCTTCCTTCCTCAGGACGCACAGGGTATCCCCGGGGCAACTGCATCCTCATGCATGGATGCAATTGGTAGCATTCACTGTGCACTGCCATTTAAGGGGCGTCCCTCCGTCTCTTCCTCTTTTTGAAGTATTCTTTAGGCTTCGAGGGAGTCCCGGCTTAGTGCCTTACTCGCTTCAGCGGGTGTACCAGCCTGGTTTTGAGAACCGATTATTTGAGAAACCTGCTAACAAGCTTCATGGTTTCGAGACAGAATGGCTGGTTGTGGAAGTGCCCAAGGGCCTGGATATCCCTACTCGTTGGGAGAATAGGCACAAAATCCCCAAGGGTCCCCGGGTTGCCACACTTAGGGAGCAGTTGTCTTCTGACATCGACAAATTGCTGGTCCCTCATCCCCTTAGCCTGGACACCCTTGTATCAAATGAAAATTTGATATTAGCAGGCTGGGGTGTGGGTCCGGTCCCTGTTGCCGGACCCTCTGTTCCGTCGTCAGATCCTCTGCCTTCGGCTTCTCCCGAGTTAAATCCTGAAGCTCCTAGGCCACAAGAGGATGTAGGGGGCACCAATCTGGAATCCAGCTCTGGTAGCGAACCCTTAGCCGATCTCACTGGTTGGGAAGGGTTCGGCTCCACTTTCATGGTGCTTCCAGACGACGAGGGGATAAATATCGAGTCCCTTCAGGAGCACTTAGACTCTCCTGACGGTAACTTTTATTTTTTCCCTCTACTTATTATTTTTGATCAATTTATTGACCATTGATCTTCTTTTTCTTTTTTGCAGACATGAGTCATTTCCGGCAATCATTAGGTCGCCAGGTTTCTGAGGCTGGTCCTTCCAGCGCTCCTGCCAGGAAGAGGCATCGTTTGGCTGACGATGTCCCGAGTGAGGCACCAGTCCCCTCTCATCCATCTCGCGCTCGGACCCCTCCAGTTTCTAGGCAAGCGATGTCTCCCCCTCCTTCAGAGCAGAGAGATTTATCTCGGGATAGGGGGAGAGTTGCCTCGTCTTCACGGGGGGCTTCCGGGTCATCCGGGCGATCACGCTCTGAGGAGCGCGCGGAATGCAATATCGTTCCATCTCAGCGGAAGAATAGAAAGCGCCTGTATATCGAGAGTTCGATGAGAAGCAGGCCGATATTACCGAGGATAGGTCCTGCCGACGAGAGGCCCTATTCCGTGGATGGGGGGAATATTATGAGGGGCCACGAATTTCGAGTCTACCCCGGGGTTCGTGATAATGATGTTCTGGACACTCCCGGGGTGGCCTCTTGGTTGAGCTGGTCCACTATCCTTCCTCGAGATGAGGCAAGGATATTCAGAAACTACCCCGAGGGGGAAGACTTAGCCGACATTGAGGCGTTGAGGGTAAGTTTCTGATTTCTTCTCTTTTTGATTGCTTTTTGCAGCATGCTTTGAGTCTAACATTTTTGCATTTTTGCGCAGCTGGCTCAATGAACCGCGGCAAATAATGCCCAACATCGGGCTTACCGGGAGCGAGCCGACAGAGAGATCCGGGAGTTGAGGGACAAAGTTATGAGCTACAGAACACGGTCAACAACTTGTCCCCTCTTCCGGATTTAGTTCGAAGCCTGGAGGAGCAGCTTGCTAAGGCTCATCAAGACCTTGGTCTTGCCAAGGGGGATCTCACAGTGGAGACGGCTCGGTCTAGTAAACTCCAAGAGGACCTGCAGGAGGCTCATTCTGAGTTAGACCGTATGCAATCCAACTATATGTCTACGCTCACTCGGAATCAAGAGCTCGAGCAGCGTGTTGGTGAGTTGGAAGGCCAAACTGCTCCTGTACTATCCCAGGCCGAAATTGACAGCATACGGGCCGAGGCCGTAAAGGAGTATCGTCTCTCCAAAGACTGCTTGAGGCGGAAGGAAGACTTCTCCAACCCTTATGTCAAGTACGGGTTCTACCTGGCCCGATCTTGGCTAGAAGCACATAGGGAGGGAGAGGAATTTCCTGAGCTCCAATATACCCCTGATGCGATGCTCTTTGAGGCCCCTGATTGGACCAAGTACGAGCCCGAGGCTGAGCCTGCGGACGAGCTGTTCAAGAGGACTGCTCAGGACGATCTCGTCAACCTTGCTGGTCCTTGGGAGCCCGCGGATCTGGACGGTGCTCCTGAGCCTATAGAAGCCCTCTTTGATTTAGACGGCGAGGAGGGCGAGCAGTCCCTTGGAAGTGAAGGTTTTGCAGCTGATCCCCAGCTTCCTCCCGGAGAGTAGATAGGGATTTTTGCTTTTTTTTTTTTTTATTTTTTGTATTTCATTTCAAGTACTTTGTTTTTTGTTTTAACTTTGTACTTTTGTCGAAATACAATTGTAAAGATCTGTTAAAGATCTGTTTGTACCGACACTTGAATGAAATGAAATTGAGATTTTTGTTCATGCTTTGTCTTGCACTACTTCTCTAATTGTCATTTATCATTCTTTGTCTGATTGTTTCTATTGCTTTGCTTGTATATACCTTGCTTGTATATAGCTTTGTATTGATATTCGTGTATGCTCCCCAATTCTTGATAGAAAGGTATACTTTCAAGAAGAATTTTTTGTGCAAACGCGGAGTTGTTTAAGGCTTGAGTACTATGACGTGAAGGCGTCTTTAGTTTTTATAGCCTTAGTATTTTGATTACCTGACCACGGTGACGCGTAGCGTCTTAGGCCTTTATGGTTAATTGAATGCTTTATGCCTGGCCTTAGTGACGCATTGAGTCTCAGGCTCTTACGGCTCTTTTGAGTATACGCCTGGCCAAAGTGACGCAAAGCGTCTCAGGCTTTTACGGCTTTAGTGCTAGCCCGTTGGTAGCCTGCGTTCGCAGGGCCCGAACCAACTACGCCCGGCCACAGTGACGCAAAGTGTCTCAGGCTTTGACGGCTTTAGTGCTAGCCCGTTGGTAGCCTGCGTTCGCAGGGCCCGAACCAACTATGCCCGGCCACAGTGACGCAAAGCGTCTCAGGCTCTTACGGCTTTAGGCTTAGCCCGTTGGTAGCCTGCGTTCGCAGGGCCCGAACCAACTACGCCTGGCCATAGTGACACAAAGCATCCTAGGCCTTTAAGGCTTTGGGTCTAGCCCGTTGGTAGCCTGCGTTCGCAGGGCCCGAACCAAGGGTGGTGTCCTTTGTGAGTCTGACCCGTTGGTAGCCTGCGTTCGCAGGGCCCGAACCAAGGGTAGCCCTCATGTGTTTTATTAACATATGCCTAGCCACAGTGACGCATAGCGTCTCAGGCTCTTACGGCTGGGGTGAATGCATACCTGGCCACAGTGACGCATAGCGTCTCAGGCTCTTACGGTTTCAGAATCCTGTCACGAGATTTTGTCTTACATCTGGTGACAGTGTTAGTAAAACAATAGTGTTTGGGAAGGAAGATGTAGTGGTTATCTCAAATACAACTTCAAGTGATTTGAGTTCCACGTTTTCCCTATCTTCTTCCCTTGTAGAGTTTCCAGAGCGCAGGTGTTAGGTCCGATCTTGCGTCTGATTCTGTAGGGACCTTCCCAGTTGGCTCTGAACTTCCCGTCCTCCTTTAGGGCGTTCGTGATCTGCGACTTTCTGAGCACTAGATCTCCCTCAGACATTGGCCTATCTCTTACCCGGCTATTGTAGTAGTTGGCTACCCTCTGTTGATAGGATGCCAATCGAATAGCCGCGGTTTCTCTGTGTTCATCGATTAGGTCCAAGTCTTCCCTTAGAGCTTGAGAGTTTTCTTCCTCTACCAAGGGTACCACCCTTGGTGATATTGCTCCAAGTTCCACGGGGATCAGTGCTTCTGCGCCGTATACAAGACTGAACGGCGTTTCATTAGTCGACACACGGCTGGTGGTACGATATGCCCATAAGACACTAGGCAATTCGTCCACCCAGGCTCCTTTTGCTCTGTCTAGCCTGGTCTTCAGCCCATGGAGGATAATCCGATTACTGACCTCGGCTTGTCCATTAGCTTGAGGATATGACACTGAAGAGATCCTTAGCTGGATGTTGAGGTCTTTACAGAATTCACGGAAGGCGTTGCAATCGAATTGCTTCCCGTGGTCGGCATTTAAGATGCGGGGAATTCCGAATCGACAGATAATGTCCTTCCACACCATTGCCTCCACTTTTTTTTCCGTGATTGTGGCTAAAGGCTGTGCTTCAATCCACTTGGTGAAGTAATCGGTGGCCACTAACAGGAACTTTCTTTGTCCCGTGGCTAAGGGGAAGGGTCCAAGAATATCCAATCCCCATTGTGCAAAAGGAATTGGCTGTACTGCGCCTTGAGAGGGAGTTACTGGGGCTGTTGTGATAGGCGCAAACCTCTGGCATTTATCGCATCTGCGGGTTTGGTCCATTGCATCTTTTTTCAGCGTTGGCCAGTAGAATCCCGATCGCAGTACTTTGGCGGCAAGAGCTCTTGCTCCTAAGTGTTCGCCGCAGATTCCTTCATGCACTTCCGCTAGGGCATATCTAGCTTGTTCCGATCCCAGACATTTTAGCAGTGGCGATGAGTATCCCCTTTTGTACAGTTCTCCATTGATGAGTGTGAACTTCGCCCCTTGTATTTTCAAGCGACGAGCCTCGTCTTTATTTTGGGGGAATGTACCCTCAGTGAGATACTGTTTAAATGGGGATCTCCAATCGTCTCCAACTGCAATGTCACACACTTCGACCTCTTCAATACTTGGTCGTTCGAGCCTCTCCACCTTTACAGTCCTTCCTTGTGTTTCTGTGGAGGAGGCTAGCTTAGACAGTGAATCAGCATGTGTGTTTTCGGACCGGTTAATTTGCATCAGCTGAAAGCTTTTGAAAGTCTTGGCCAAGAGTTGGACTTTCATTAAGTAAGGAACCAGTATCGGTTCTCGTACCTCATACTTTCCGCTGAATTGGTTCACCACCAGTTGGGAATCACTGTGTGCTACCAAGTGGTGAACCTGTAGTTTCTCCGCTAGTGCCATCCCTGCTATCAAAGCTTCATACTCCGCTATGTTGTTCGAACTAGGGAATCCGAATCGTAGGGAGTATTCGAGGGATTTTCCTTCTGGTGACACCAGGACTATACCCGCTCCACTTCCGTTGGCACTTGATGACCCATCGACATGCAGTAACCATGGGTGAGCCTCCCCTTCACTGCTGTCGTTCGGGATAGTGCATTCCACGATGAAGTCAGCCAGAGCTTGACCTTTGATAGCCTGTCTCGCTTGGAAGGTGATGTCGTATCCTCCAAGCTCCACCGCCCATTTCACTAACCTCCCTGAATGTTCAGGTTTCTGGAGGATCTGTCTTAATGGTTGGTCTGTTAAGACAGTAATGGGATGTGCTTGGAAATACGGACGCAGCTTTCGCGAGGCCATCAAGAGGGCTAATGCTAGCTTTTCGGCCAGTGGATAGCGGGTCTCTGGATCTAATAACACTTTGCTCACATAGTAGATGGGGCAGTGTACCATTTCGTCTTTCTTTAGTAGCACCGCGCTAACGGCGAAATCACCGACTCCCAAATACATATAGAGCTGTTCTGCTTCCAGGGGCCTTGTTAATAGAGGCAACCGCTTCAAGTATTCCTTGAGATCTTCAAAGGCTTTTTGACAATCTTCCGTCCATTTGAAGTTCTTCCCCCCCCGTAGAGTTTTGAAGAAAGGCAAGCTCTTTTCGGCTGATTTCGACAAGAAGCGATTCAGAGCCGCTATTCTGCCTGTCAATCTTTGGACCTCTCTTACGGTGGTTGGGGGTTTCATGTCAATGACAGCCTGTATCTTTTCAGGATTTGCCTCGATACCCCTGTTAGTGATCATGAAGCCTAGGAATTTTCCTGACCTTACCCCGAAAGAGCACTTTTCGGGGTTTAGCTTCATGTTAAATTTCCTCAATACTTCAAATACCCTGGATATTTGATCAGCATGAGATTCTCCTACGCGGCTCTTGACTATCATGTCGTCCACGTAGGCTTCCATGGTATTTCCCAGAAGATCTTTGAACACTTTGCTCACCATTCGTTGGTAGGTGGCACCCGCGTTCTTTAAACCGAACGGCATTACCCGATAGCAATAGGTTCCGTCATCGGTTATAAAAGAAGTCTTTTCTTCGTCTTCTGGGTGAAGCATGATTTGGTGATACCCGGAGAATGCATCTAAGAAACTGAGGAGTTCGTAGCCGGATGTATCATCTACGAGTCTGTCTATCCGAGGTAGGGGGTATGAATCTTTGGGGCAGGCTTTGTTCAGGTCTGTGAAATCAACACACATTCGCCATTTCCCGCTAGATTTCTTTACCATCACTACATTGGCTAACCACTCAGGGTAATAGACTTCTCGGATGAATCCGGCGCCTAGGAGTTTAGTCACTTCTTCAGTGATTGCTTTTTGTCGCTCCGGGGCGAAACTCCTCTTCTTCTGTTTGACGGGTCTATGTCCGGGTATGATGTTAAGTTCATGGCATATGACTTCGGGACTGATCCCGGGCATGTCGGCTGGGCTCCAGGCGAAGATATCCGAGTTTCTTCTCAGACACTCGACTATCTCCTTTTTCTGTTGCTCGCCCAACTGAGTCCCGATGAATGCCCTTTTTCTGCTATCCCCTTCAGTTAGCGCAATGGCTTCTGTTTCCTCTACAGGTTGGGGCTTAGGCGGATCGTCAATGCATAAAGTTTCTTTCCTCTGTGCTACCTTGTTGGCAGTGGAAGCGAGATAACAAGTACGGGCGCTCTTTTGGTTTCCTCGTACTTGTCCGACTCCGTTGGGAGTGGGAAATTTCATCAACAGATAGCAAGGGGATATTACCGCCCTCATGTCGTTCAGCACCGGCCTGCCCAAGATCATGTTGTAGGCGGCGGAGGTGGATCTGACCACCATGAACAACACTTGTCGGGTCACATCTTTCGGGTGCTCACCGAGGGTCACTGGCAACTCTATGGATCCAGCGACCTTCACTCGCTCACCCGTGAATCCGTACAGCGGTGTCATAACGGGTTTCAACCTATCTTCGGAAATGCTCATTTTCTCAAAGCAATTCCAATAGATCAGGTTCACTGAGCTCTCGTTATCAACCAGGACTCTACTTACCGGGTGTTTGGACACGACAGTGGATATCACCATAGGGTCATCATGGGGCATGGCGATATCTCCTTTGTCAGCCGGAGTGAACATGATGGGCTCTTCGTCCGCCTGTTCTTCCATAACAACGTTCACCTGATACGCCTGCCTGGCGTAGCTCTTGCGGGATGAAGAAGAGCTTCCCGCGCTTGATTCCCCACCTGCGATGACATTAATCGCGGGGGCTGTAGGCTCGTTGTTTGGCGGATTGGCACGGGGAATTGCAGGCCTGACCGCTTCGTTTCTTGGCCTATCCCGTCTATTGTTGTTATTTGCCCCGGTCCGCGGACGGTCATTTCTTTGGTCACGCGGAGGATAACGGGGTCTCTTGCTTCTCCATAAGAAGCGGTTAATCTTGCCCTCTCTGGCCAGTCTTTCTAACTGGTCCATCAAGTCTTTACACCTCTCTGTCGGGTGTCCGTGAGCACAATGGAATTCACAGTAGGCTTCAGAATTTCGGCCTACATCTCCCATCTTCCTCTTGGGGAATTCTAGTAGTCCCGCCCCCTCAATTGCTGCCAGTATTGCAGTACGAGGCTCGCTCAGTCGGGTGTAGCCTTCGTACTTGAGCTTGGGGGTTTTGTCTACTCTCACGGGTCTTTGGGAGCTTCTCTCGGGCGCATCTCTCTCTCTCTTCTTTCCCTCTTTAGCCTCCCTGGGCTGTATCATTTTCATGACTTCTTCTTGAGCCACGTATTTATTAGCCCTGGCAAAGAGATCGGAGATCATTATAGGTTGATCGAGAGAGAGAGATTCTTGCAGCTTCTCCGAGCTTGTCCCTTGCAGCATCGCAGCCAAGGCTACCCCCACTGGTAGATCTTCCACCTCCAAGGTCGCATCTCGGAAGCGATCTACATAACTCTTCAAGGATTCTCGATTTCCTTGTTTAAGCGTGAGTAGGTAGGTAGCGTCTTTCTTCCTTTGGCTATGGATCATGAACACTTTGAGGAACTCATTTCTCAACTCGTCAAAAGAGGAGATTGAAGCTTCACTCAACCCGTTGAACCATTTCAGAGCGTGCCCGGACAATGTGAGAGAAAAGGCTCTACACATGATTTCGTCCTCCCATCCATAAAGCAGCATGAGGGATTCATAACTCTGAATATGGTCGTAGGGATCCGCTTTGCCGGTGTAAGTAGCCATAGAAGGCATTTTGAACTTTTTCGGCAAGGGTTTGTTCATTATCTCCGGACTGAATGGGATCCTCCTCCTTTGTCCATCATCCGGAGACACTAGCTTTTTCTTTTCGAGGATCCTTTGGATGACCTTTTCCACGTCCTCTGACCCTCGAGCTGAGTAAGGTCCTGTCCCTTCCGGTCTAGAAGAGTCCGATTGGTAAATACCTCTTCCAGTACCTCTGACTACGGGACTTGATATCTCGGGACCTTCTTGCGGGTAAAAATCTCCTTGTCTCCTTCGCTCCCCAGCTCCACACGCCCTCACGTCATGTTCCAACACAGGGGATGAGCTGCGACAGGTATGGAAACTCTGTCGCCTACGGGCTGCGAGTGAGCTCTGTCGCCGGCAGCCAGAGGGGAAGTCTGCCGCACATTGGGCAGAGGTGAGCTTTGCCGCCTATAAGCGGTAGGAGTGCACCGTCTAGTATGCGATGCAGGATACCTCTGCCGCATGTTGTCCGCGGGAGAGTTCTGTCGACGTTGAGCTACGGGGGAACTCTGCCGCAGAATCGACGAACTCTGCCGATCATAGGACAGAGGAGATGTCTGACGCATGGGAGATGCGGTTGAGCTGTGCCGCCTTTGAGCTCCTGGTGAACTCTGTCGCCGAGGTGCGCCAGGTGGACTCTGTCTCGCTGGATCGACAGTGGCGTTGTATGGCGTTCCTGCCTCTTGTCCAGCGTTTACCAGGCTGGAGGGCTGACCTCTCTCGTAGGTCTGTCTAGGGGTGCATTCCCCCACTAACTGCTGTACTTCTTGGGGTAAGCTGAACTGGGGGAGAGCCTCTCTGAAGAAGCTCACCATGGCTCTCAGGGCTGTCGTAGCCTCTTCATTTTTGCGCTTCAGAGCGTCGAATTCTTCCAGGGAGACTAAGGGTTCTGCTTGAGCCCTTTCACTTTGTCTCTTCCTTCGTTCCGATCTGGCAGGGGGACTTACAGAATTTCGCCCTCCTGTCAACTCTGCTGCGGAACGCGTCCTCACCATTTCAATAGAGAACCTGACTTTTTGTCAAGTTTCCCACAGACGGCGCCAATTGATGTTGCCTACCTGACAGCAACAGTGCTTTGCTTTCCACGTGATCGGATTGTACTGTTGACGGTTAATTCAATCGTCACAGTTTGCTCCACGTGTTCTTCGTATATCCTGCAAAAACAACAGGAATCAGAGGGGGCCGGGATTATTCCCTGCACGCGCACTCCGACGATCAAGTCAGTGATCGGGAGTTGGTGTATGTATGTAAGAAAAGGAGAGTTTATGGCTTAAATCAGAGTGTTTAAGTGTTCTCCCTGTTTTTCTTGGATTTTGGATCGATCTCTGGATCTCCCCCCCTTCAGAGGGCTCACCTCATATTTATAGGCTTCTGAGTCGGTTCGGGCTGAGGCCCAGGCGCGTGTCTGGGCCGCGACAGAGTGGTAGAGCACTTTGTCGCGCTTCTGTGCGAGAGACTCTGGGGACTCTGTGTACTCTGCCCCAGGCCATGCGAGAGACTCTGGGGACTCTGCCCCAGGCCGTGCGAGAGACTCTGGGGACTCTGCCCCAGGCCATGCGGGAGACTCTGGGTACTCTGCCCCAGGCCATGCGGGAGACTCTGGGGACTTTGCCCCAGGCCATGCGAGAGACTCTGGGGACTCTGCCCCAGGCCGTGCGGGAGACTCTGGCTGTGCGGGGGCTCTGCCCCAGGCCGTGCGGGAGACTCTGGCGCATACAGTGCGGGAGACCTCTGTCGGGGACCTCTACCGCGGTCTGTGTGGGAGACTCTGGCGACTCTGCCCCAGGTCGTGCGGGAGACTCTGGCGCATACAGTGCGGGAGACCTCTGTCGGGGACCTCTACCGCGGTCTGTGTGGGAGACTCTGGCGACTCTGCCCCAGGTCGTGCGGGAGACTCTGGCGCATACAGTGCGGGAGACCTCTGTCGGGGACCTCTACCGCGGTCTGTGCGGGAGACTATACCGCCTGCAGCGCGGGGACCTCTACCGCAGTCTGTGCGAGAGTCCTGTGCCGTGCATGGGCGATGGAGATCTGTCGCTAACGATGCGCGGCAGACTGTGAGGCGATAGACTCCTCTCGCGTCAAACACTCTGTCGCACATCTGGGAACGGTGTCGCATAGTGCTTCTGTCGCCAATCTGCCACGTGGCCTGTTCTTGGATCGACACGTGGCAGGCAGATAGTTGCACACGTGGATCTGGTGACACGACCACATCATATGTGTTTATCAATGTTAGTCCTGTGAGATTTCGGTCTTTCTCTATTTAGTTTTCGTTGCGCAATTTGATTGTGAATGTTGGAGCATGAGTCGGAAGTCGGCACATCACTCCTCAACCTTGCTTCCTCTCCCGGACCAACCTTCCCCTCTGCCTCATTCCTTGGTCTTCCCTCGCCTCTCCTTCCCTAGTCTATATTCCCGATTCTCCCTATATGGATCTCTACTCTAGGTCAGTTTATCGAAACCCTTGCATTTTTTTTTTCTTTTCTAAGTTCTTTTTGTTGGTTTTCGTTCCTTTTGGTTGAATTTTTTTTTTTTTTTTTTGGGTGTTACTTGTTTACTATATATATCGTTTTAAGCTCCTTTAATTGTTGAAACTGACTTGTTTGCATCATATGTCGTTATGAATATATAGTGTTTAGTTTCTGCTTGGATGGCTACTTTCATGGTCAAGAAATTGCAAGTTGCACAAAATTGTTGCAGAATAAAAAAGGTGAAATTCTTAATCAAATTCGAATTAAGTTAGTTTGGTTCAATTTTATTCATAAACTAAGTTGGTTAAATTAGTTTTCTATAAAAATGAATGAACAAACTGAATCGATCATTAAACTCCCTTTTATATATGTTTGAAAGTCTCTATGAATTCGCAGTTTGTGAAACAACAAATACCAAATTTAAAAATGCATCTGTTTTATTTTTTCTTTATTGCTAATTGTGTTTTGGTTCAGGCCATTGGGGATTTTTCTCGGTTGTCTATTGGGTTGGTGATGAAGATTGCTTCAAAAACCCACAAAATATTGTCGATTCGGATTTCTTAATCTCGATTGCCATCTTCAATTTTTTTCCATCTTGAATTCTTCGTCTCTTGCTATTTTATTTATGTGTATGTTTATGTAGATTTGAAAATCGAGTATTTTAAGAAGCTTGAAAATTTGTTGGAACCGAACTTGGACTTTCAGTTTTGGTTTTGATTTCTTTGATTTTAAATATTTCATAGATTCTTTTTCCTTTTCTTTTTTCCAAACAAATTCTTTTTTTTAAAAAACAATTTCTGTTTCTATTTTTTTTTCAATCATTCTTGAATATCTGAAAATAAATTTAAAGGGATAAAACACAAAAATTAGTACAACCAAAATAATTTTATAGGTTTAAGGCCCAAAACACAAATGCCACCATTCACAAACTCAAAAAGTATTTTAAATACCGAAGACAAATAAAATCTTAATTCAAGCTTAAAACTCGATACAATGTTTACATTAAAATCAAAAGAGTAAATTCGAAATTAATTAATCCGTTAAAGCCCAAAGCAATATTTTTAAAAAAAAATTATTCGAAAACCATTTAGCATTGCAATGCCCAAAATTTATAAATTAATCCGAAAGTCCAATCAATAATTTAAAAATTCAAATTAATTATCGAGACTTCATAATACTAGATGTTAAAATGCAATTGTATGAGAATCAATATCGAATTTAGATCTGAATTTGCATTAAACTTAATAGGTCAGAGAAACTCTATTCCTGGACAAAATGAGGCATTCACACCTAACTCGAAAAATCTGATAGCATGGGGATGAATCTTTATTGCCGTACGCCAAAGCTGTTTAGCAAGAAGCACAAGATCAAAGGCTTCGAAATCTCGATAACCAAAGCTTTATCAAGCTTTGACACAAATCACCATAACATTTCCAATGAATTTTTCTATCACCATTAATATCACCCTCCCACTTTGACCAATTTGACCACTTCATTAATTGACGGTAAGAGGTGCCCCAACACTGACAGTTCCAAACTAATATGTCAATTGTGCTTGGTGAAAGTCGGCTTTCCAAACCACTTCAAGAGTGCAAACCATTTCTAACATCTTTGTGATTGTCCAACTGTGAATCATCTCTCTATCCGGGCTTCCTATTAGAAAAGCCGTAATCAGGTTCGAAGCTAGCCCCACACTCCGTGGTCTGCCTAGTACGTTATGTTCTTTTCTATTTATTGCGGGCTTGCTTCTTGATCGTACCATTCTTCAGGATAACATCAAGACCACACCGAATGCAAGATTCTGTCTTGCATGAAACTTCATTCCCTTCCCGGATACGTTATGTTCTTTTCTATTTATTGCGGGCTTGCTTCTTGATCGTACCATTCTTCAGGACAACATCAAGACCACACCGAATGCAAGATTCTGTCTTGCATGAAACTTCATTCCCTTCCCAGAATCACGGAACTGCCCCAATTTAAACCATCCGTCCATCCCAATTTCCCATGCGACCTATTCACTGATTCAAAATTAAATTTTTAATTTAGAAAAAAGTTTACCATCAAATTTAAATCGAATATATTATCAATAAAATTTAAAAATTTTATAAATAACATTAAAATGATAATAAATTTTATTTAAAAATATTATAAATAAATAAATAAATAAAATAAAATTTGTTAAATCACCTTATTTTTTTAAAAAAAATTAATTACAGTGTATTTCATAATTATTTTATTTTTAAAAAAATTATTATCCTATATACTGATAATAAAATTTTTTAACTACATAATCAGAATTAAAATATTAACACATGTTTTATTTTTTAATTAATTTTTTTATATATTTTTAATATTCTTTTAAAGGTATGCGTAATTTTTTTAATCGTAATTAAATAATTAAAAAATTTTATTATCAGTATATGAAACAATAATTCATTTTAAAATTTAGAACAATTAAAGAATATTTAGTAAAAAATCTTGTTAAAAATTGTTCTATAATTTTTTTTAAAAAAATGTCAATACCAACTAAAAATATGATACGGTATCATATGTAATTAAAAAAGTTAAGATACATTAATAAAAAATAAAATAAAAAATTCTGATTATGTGACATTCTTTGTTAAAAAAATATCAAGATAAAAGAAAAAATAAAAAAAAGGAAAAAGAAAATTTTGGATTTTAGCATTTGTATGATGATGACGTTGACGCAGCAAGCTGACTTATTTAGCATTAATCACGAGTTTGAACACAACTAGTCAGCTGTGGACAAAATACAAGGGATAATGTTACCGTTGTTATTCTAACTCTTATATTAACATTACCAGAGAAAAAAGGAAGAAAAGAAAAAAGCTCTCGTATTAACAGTTCACACATATAGATGTGCCAATGCGACCCTAAATAATAACTCCAATAATTCTAAACAAAAACATCAGCAAACTATGTACATATAATAACTAGTATATCTCAGTCATTATGTCAATTCATGTGAAAAATGTATGTATAGAATTTGGTGAGATGATGCAGCTGAAATGTGGAATCATCAGCTCTCTATGAAAAGACTATACCAGTGATGGGCTTCAAAACTTGCTTTCGACTAGGGAAGGAAACTTTGATCTCCACCCAACTATTTCTGAAGTTAATCGCTTAATCATTTTGGTTTAAACACCTAGCGGTCACGCACGATCTGCAGCATTGTCTGCACAAATGCTGCTTTGACATGTCATCTTGTAGTTAGGTAGAAGTCTACTTTCGAAGTTTCTCATTCCTTGCACATTCCTCCTGAAAAATTTAAAGCTTTATGTCAAAATTCCAAGCTAAGCAGCAAAGGAAGACCATTAGAACACTCAACACTGCTCTGCTCCTCAGCTCATCACTTCTGCAACTACCTCTACTCGCATATTGATGAAAATTTCAATGATCCATCGCCAATCATCCCACCATGGATATGCAATATTCACTTACACTAATTTTTAAATTTGGGACCAGGCATCTTGCTGTTTGGTGAAATATAATATTGTATATAAATTTTAATATATGTTTAATACGGACAAAAAAAAAAAGCACAATCCAGTGTCGTCAAGTCTTAGACCAAATCAATCCAGTGTTGTCAAGTCTAGACCAAATCCTTTGTTTTGCGAAATGGAGTACGAGGCTCGTGAAGGATGTTGGAGCCCCAGCTAGATCAGATTCTTCTGTACTCAAATGATGACTTGGGCATAAATTTGATTATGAGCAAGTTATCTCCTCAATACTAACGTACAATATAGTTGAGGCTGACATCCATCCAATAGTACAAATGAGGTCATCAGCATGCAGCCTCGGTTGATATCCGTGATGCTCAAAAGAAGATCCAAGAGCTTCAGGGCTCAAAATTTTCCAATTCTCAATTGAATTGTTCTACTAGATTTTGGAAACTAGCGCACAGTATCTTCATTTTAAAGAAATGTGGCTTCTCCTAATGTCTGCAACACTTAGGTCTAAAACCACCACAGATTTCAACACATTTCTTTTCTGGAATGATGAAATTTTAGTTTTCAAAACCATTATCATAGACAAAATTGCCTACCTGGAAAGCTTTTAAGAGAGAATAGCAGCGTCTTTGCTCTGTTACTGCAGCAGTATACCTATCTTTGAGAGCATCAGAAACCTTCTGCTCTTCCTGGAGCCTCAGTTGCACCTTTTGTAGCTTCTGTAAAACAAATACTTCATGTGTACACCTCCAAAAAATTTAAAACACCTTTAAAATAAAAGTAGGTTCAATTTCTTAATTAGTTTCTGTAGGTAATGGAACTGCTCACTCTACTCCTTTTCTTTCATTTCAGTTAATCAAGCATGAGTTCCATGTTTGGTATGATTTAACTGAGCAATTGCAAATTACTAGGAATTGAATAATTACCATGTTTGCTTCTAATTTCTCAATATATGAAAAAAATAAAAATAAAATATACTTTTGTTAAATACTTAAGAATATATTGTTTCAACAATAAACTTTCAAAATTTGACTCCCTTTTATTGCCTAGTGTATCACAGAAAAATCTTTACCTCCAAGTTTCCTTAGTTAAAAGCACATAACCCTTTTCTTATTAATGCAAATGATGCATGCATGGACTGTTTTTATCAGTTGAAAATACTGCATATACAAAAATTAAGAAAAGAAGGAATCAAGAAGTAGACTTAACTAAGGCATATGTTTTTTGTACCTTTTTCCCTTTCAAAGCATGCATATAATCTACCAAGGTGCAAAAGAACGTGCGAGGTAGTTTTGTTAGATTACAGTAATTCAAGCCCATACGAGCCTTTTCCCCCCATTTGAACGGCATAATGTAGTAACATACAGGGTAAGGCCTAGATAGGTGGCCAAAAATATGAAAACGCCTTGAAATTTCTAGACCATACAAGCTAAATACAAGGCTCAAATTATAGGCCCCATTGATTTATGCTAACGCCAGTGAAGCTAATGCAATGAGGCAGCCTTGGAAATGAAGTGAACTTTAATTGCTAGAGACATGGCTCAAAGGGTTTTTCTATGGGAGTTGGTTTTGGCATTGGGTTGTGGGGCACATGTTTGGATTTTCCTACATGATATCCGGTCAAGTTTTTGATGGCGGAAGAATTACGAATGCTTGGTTGATGAGAAGGCAGTGGACAATTATCAAACCTTGGGAGCTTTGATTCTCTTTTATTTTCTCTCTGTCATTATTCCCCCCCCCCCCCCCCCCCCCTCTCTTTCATTTCCAAATCCAAAAGTTTATCTCTTCCTTCCTGTTATATATATATATATATATATATATATATTCTTTGGTTACTATATTAATCAAGATATGCTCAGCTAGATTGAGGATGCTGACTGATGTATTTTACCATGAACTCAAAGTAGCACATATCACCACCATTTCAACTTCACAAAGGCATCCATGTTCCAATTTACTTGATTGCATCAAATTTCAAAATACATGGGTCTGATTAATCCATATCAAAGTAAATGACAAGGTGAACATTTTACACTGGTATTGTTCAAACTCTTGTATTTTACCATGAACTGAAAGCATCACATATCACCACCATTTTGACTTCACAAAGGCATCCATGTTCAAATTTACTTGATTGTTCAAATTTCAAAGTACGTGGATCTGATTAATCCATATCAAAGTAAATGGAGGTGAACATTTTGCACTAGTTTTGACCAAAAAAAAAATTCACTTGTACAAGGGCCAAAAAGTAGAAAACTACCATATACTGATGCTCAAAAAAGCATTCGTAAAACCTAAAAATCCATTCGTATAGCTCAATCAATCCTGTATAGACGGTCAAAATGTATATTTCAACGAATTTTTAACCATTGGTATCTCTCTTATTGATATAGACCTATTCTAATGGATTTTTAGCAATATATATATATATATATATATATATATATATATATATATATATATACATTATTCTGTCAATAAAGCTATAGCTATTGGTATTTCTTCCTTGCCTATATTGACGGATTATGCTGTTGGAATAGATATTAAAGATAAACCAACAACATGATTTCGTCAGTAAAGCTACAACCATAGGTATGGCTTCCCTGTTGTTAGCTTTTAATTGATATATGTTTAGAAATGATAAAAACTTAAGTGTGATTAAATTAGTATTTGATAATTAAGTATTTCTCAAACCGAAAAGGTTACCTACAAAGGTTATCTTTTATGATCTTAATTTAAATATACATATCAAAATTGATATTTATAGAAAATTTATTTTACTTGGACTTAATATGATTGGTGTTGAGATAGAAGGTTTTCATTGTGCTCTAAAATGTTTTAATACACAAATTATATATGGTTGGAAGCTTTACGAGTATTTTCAAATGGATCAAATGAAATCAAAATCTGAACTTTCTATGAAAAGATATTGAAATTTAACTAAAGGGTGTGCAAGCTGTTTGAGAATTGCACAAGGGGTAGTTTTAGAATTTAACTGCATCTTTTCTACATTAATTCACATGTTGATCATTATATGTATGAATAGATAATTGAGTCTAGTTTCCAAAACTTCAAACCGAACTTGATTTCAATTTTTGTAACTCAAGATATAGTCAGTTTTGTAAGAAGTATCAAACCTGATTTTGCATGTTACCTTGGCTGGAAAGCCAAGGTAAAGATACCCTAACCAAAGGTATTGTGGAAAATTAGGAAGATCCATCCATCAATGATACCGAATCTCTAGTCCGTTTTTTCTTTTTGTTTCTAAATATAATCTAGTCAATTCTAGTATTTTTATGCATAGTTGTGTATAGTTATTAGCTTCCCTTTTTCTGTATTGTTTCCTTTTCTAGTTATCGTATCCTCCATACCAGAACAACAATGTATATTTTTTCCTGAGAGTATAATAAAAAATACAATCTTCTCCTCTGTTTATATAGCTTCAGAGCAGGTTTTTTCTCCCACAAAACCCTTGATCACCATTGTTTCTATCAAAACCATTGTTGCTGTTGCTGCCAACACTGCTGCTGCCGTTGTTGTTCCTCCCTAAAAAACCCTAGTTGTTCACCCAAAGTCATCATCGTTGTCGTTGTCATCATCATCATCATCATCATCATCATCATCAGAGCTTTTATCCCAATACAAGGGTAGGCTATATGAACCAATATATGACCTCACGATAAGTCATCGGTATGAATTCTCTTCCTCCACTCATTTCTATTTAAAGCAGTGCTCTTCCAACTTCCGTTTCACCATATCTTTTCAGATTACTTTCTTCCGAGTCTTTTTCAGTCTTCCCCTAGCTTTGATCTTTTTTATCCCAATACTAAGGTACACTATATGAACCAATATATGACCTCACGATAAGTCATAAGTATGAATTCTCTTCCTCCACTCAATTCTATTTAAAGCAGTGCTCTTCCAACTTCCGTTTCACCATATCTTTTTCGATTACTTCCTTCCGAGTCTTTTTCAGTCTTTCCCTAACTTTGATCTTTTTTACATCATTCATAGCCTTCACTCTTCTAATTGGAGTGTCCTCAAGTCTATGTTGTATGTGTCCAACCGACGTAAATGACTTCACTCGCCTTCGATAGGTGTCACTCCAACCTTTTTGTGAATGTCCTCATTTCTCATTATATCTTTTCTCCTATATCCGCACATCCATTATAGCAATCGCATTTCTACTACACTCATCTCCTGTGTATGCAATCTTTTAGTCGCCCAACACTCACTACTATAGACTAATGTTAGTCTAACAACTGTCCTCTAAAACTTGCCTTTCAACCCTATAGGAATTCCATTGTAACACAACACACCTATAGCGCTTCTCCACTAGCTCCAACCAGCCTGTATCTCATGGGTCACATCACCATCAATCTCTCCATCCATTTTTACGATCGATCCCAAATATCTAAAATGATTCCACTTAGGGATTGCCACCCCATCTAGTATCACTATGTTTCTATCTTCCTCTTTGCTTGTACTAAATTTACATTTTATATATTCAGTCTTTACTTTACTTAGTCTGAATCTTTTTGACACTAACGTCTGTCTCCACAATTTTAACTTCACATTAACCTCTGCTCTAGTCTCGGCACACAAAACAATATCATTTACAAACATCATAAACACAAGACAATATTATTTACAAACACTATCTAGTCTCGGTACATTATCCTGGAAGGATTTTGTCAGCTTGTCCATTACTATGATGAATATGATTGGGCTTAACACCGATCCTTGATATAGTTCTACTGTGATAGGGAATTCACTTGCTTGCCCGCCACATGTCCTTACATGTGCCCTTCCATCTCCATACATGTTCCTAATTATTTCAATATATTTCGCGGAAACTCTTTTCTTCATTAAAGACTGCCATAACACCTCCTAAGACACTTTATCATATGCTTTCTCCAAATCTATAAAGACCGTAAGAGCATCTTTACCTTGTACTCGAGAACGCTCCATAAGTTGTCTAAGCAAGTATATTGCTTCCATAATTGACTGGCCAGGTATAAAACTAAATTGGTTCTCTGAAACCTCTATAGTCTTTTTTAATTTTCGTTCTATAACTTTTTCCCATAATTTCATCGTGCGACTCATTAGTTTTATGTCCCGATAGTAGGAGCAACTCCGAATATCTCCTTTGTTCTTATAGAGAGGTACCAATGCATTTTTTCTCCATTCCTCAGGCATCTTGTTTGTGCATCAAATCATATTAAAAAGATTTGTTAACCACCTAACTCCTACTGCTGTAAGGTATTTTCAAATTTCAATAGGAATGTCATCGAGCCTAACAGCTTTAGCTATCTTCATCCTCTTTGGTGCCTTTTTACCTCTATCTCTTTGATTTTGTGCATAAAGCATCGCTTCAAATCCTTGGGAGGCACCGAGATATTGTCCAAAATTTGGCTTTGTCCGCCATTGAATAGTTTGTTGAAATAATCACAGTCGTCTTTCTTTAATATCTGTTTGTCGTTAAATAGTTGTTCATCCGAAGTCTAGTTTCTATTTACTATGTTTGAAATTTCATCCAACTCTAGTGTCCCACCCAATCTTGAACCAACACAAAAACATTGAAACCCAATCCAGTCTTGTTCAAATCACCACTATCCAGATAACTAGTGATAATTTCCTGCACTGGTCTCAATCGGTTCGGATGTATATGCATGGGCAAGACAAGATTGGATACTTGGCTGGAATCGCAAGGGCGCTAGATGAGAATGACCCAACCTATGCTACATGGGAAGCTGAGAATTCCATGGTCATGACACAGCTTGTGAATTCAATGGAGGAAGAAATCAACTCCAATTACATGTTATACAACAGTAAAGGAAATTTGGGACATCAACCAAATGTAATCAGAATGGGAAATCGATTCCAAGCGGATAAACTTACTCTTAAACTTGGAGAAATTCAGCAAGGGGGAGATAGCGTCACTAAGTATTTTAATTTGTTGAGACGGTTGTGAAAAGGTCTGCATTTGTTTAACGACCATGAATGGAAGTGTTTTGATTACTATAACCACAACAAAATGATGGTTGAGAATCACAGAATATTTAAAGTCTTGGCTAGGCTTAACATTGAGTTTGACCAAGAGCCCGTTTGGCTCACTGGTTGGCACCGGTGAGCCACGATGTGTTTACTATTTTCATAAAAGACATTTTTAATGGGTAAATTACTTTTTTAACCTTAGTATTAAATTATTTTTATTATTTTATTACAATACATATATCCTCGATAGTTTTTTCATCGTTTTCAATCTCACCGAAGCCAATCTCACCGCCCATTCAAACTAGCACGAAGTCAAGGGGAAGATAATCTATAGGCAACCTCTTCCTTCTCTATGCGAAATTTTTTCTGAAGCTAGGAGGGAAAAGAGTTGTACGAATGTTATGCTTGAGAAAAAAAGCTAGGAGCTCACAAACTGAGACCTCTGCACTAGTTGTGGTTGACACTAATGCAAGTAAAGCAAGCCAACAAGAGAAGCCTCGAATCTGGTGTGATAACTGTAACAAACCCTATCATACACAAGAGACTTGCTGGCATATTCATGGAAAACTAGCGAATTGAAAAACCAAGAACAAGTCTGGTCGCACTCAGCCCAATCGAATTTTAAAATACCCCACACCATTGGAATGTTTTAAGAAATTTTTCCAAAGTCTAAAATACAATCTGGTCTACAACTTAAGGTATTTGGCTGCACTGTTTTTGTGCATACACTTGGTAAATTCAGATCTAAACTAGATCCTAGAGCAGAAAAATGTGTTTTTATATGATATGCACCAAATAAAAAAGGGTACAAATATTACAAGCATACAAAAAAAATGCATGTTAGCATGGTTGTCACATTAGTTAAAATGAACCATTTTTCAAAAAATTTCTTCAGGGGGAGAGGAAAATAAAGATAATTTTTTAAATGTAGTTTCTCTAGCCAACGCAATTCTTGAACAAACTTCAACAAAAACAAATTCGGTTTAGATAATGAAAAACAAAGCAATCCAAGTTCAGTTTTGCCAAACATAATTGATTCACAATTAGAGGGAGAAACACTAGAAAAAAAAAATCTGAGCTTCAGGTTTATACTATAAGGAAAAATCATCCAAATGTGAGGGACCTGCATATCACGCTAGCACAAGGCCAACCTAAACCTCAAAGTGATGACCTGGTGAATCTTCCAGGTAACTCCTCGATTCCAACTCTTGTTTTGTTAATTCCAAATTTCATTCCTAACAAGCCTTTAGGTCTCGATATCCCTATAGCTCTTAGGAAAGGTGTTTGTTCTTGTACCAATCATCCCATTGCAAAATGTGTCCTACAAAAATTTCTCAAATAACCATAGGGCCTTTTAAAATCTCTCACCTATCTATTCCAAGAAACGTATAGGAAGCGCTAGATGATCAAAATTGGAAATTAGCAGTCTTGAAAGAGATGAATGCTCTAAGGAAAAGTGGTACTTGGGAGATAGTTGACTTGCCCAGGGACAAGAAAACTGTAAGAAGCAAATGGGTGTTTACTGTGAAGTACAGTGCCGATGGGAGCATAAAAAGATACAAGGCCAGACTAGAGGCCAAGGGTTTCACACAAACTTATGGGATTGATTATCAGAAGACTTTTGCCCCCATTGGGAAGTTAAATTCAATCCGAGTCCTACTAATTCTTGGCATTGAATTTCAACTAGCCTCTACATCAATTGGACGCTAAAAATTTGTTTTTGAATGGAGACTTGGAGGAGGATTTTATGAGTTCACCTCCCAGATTTGAAGAAATAATTGGCTATGGTAAGGTCTGTAGGTTAAAGAAGTCCTTATATGGTCTCCAACAGACTCCCAGAGCATGGCTCGAACATTTTTGGAAAGGCTGTAAGAGGTCACGATTATTCCAAAGTCAATCAGCTCATACTTTGTTACATAAACATTCAAATGAAGGAAAAATTGCTATCTTGATATATATATATATATATATATATATATATATATATATATATATATATATATATATATATTTTGTGGATGATATAATTTTGACTGGCAATGATGAGGTTGAATTGAAAAAAAAATTAAAGAAAAATCTTGCTGGTGATTTAGAAATCAAGGACTTGAGAAGGCTTAAGTACTTTCTTGGGATGGAGTTTGCCAGATCTAAGGAAGGTATTTTTGTGTGTTAATGAAAATACATCCTCGGTTTACTTGGTGAATCAATTTTACTATGTTGTAAAGAAGCTAAAACACCAATTGAAACTAATCTCAAGTTACAACCTACCAAAGCAGAAGAAATAGCTGATAAGGAAAAATATCAGCGTCTTGTTGGAAGGCTAATTTACTTGTCACATATGTGAATTGACATTGCCTTTGTTGTAAGGTGAGCCAATTCATGCATTCACTAGGTCCCATGCATTTTGAAGTTGTGTACAGGATTAGAGGTGGCAAACAGGTTGGTTCAGCCCGGGTTGTCTTCGGGTTTGGATGTTTTCGGGTTTGGCTGTTTTCGGGTTCAGGCTTTTTCAGATTTGAGTTTTTTTGAGTTTGGTATATTTCAAGTTCGGGCTTTTTCGGCTCGGGTTTATTTCGGGTTTGGTTATTTTCAATTCTGATTATTTTTGGGTTCGATCCTGGTTCAAGTCAGGGGATTTAGAGGGCCGACTTCAAATTATTTTTCAAATTTATAAATTATGAACATTTTTTTAAAAATTTTGAATGTAATAATTAATTTAATTTAATTCTTATATAATTTTAAAATTTAATAAATATTTATGAAAATACAAATTTCTACATTTTAATATTTATTATTTGAAAAAAAAATGATTTACTTTTTTATTTCCTACAATATTTGCTATAAAATAGTATATATAATTACATTCATCAATTTGTAAAATATATCATGTATAGTTATTATGAAAAGAAAAGTACCAATTATCATTGTAAAAAAAAAAAAAAAAAAAACCTTAATATTAATAATTGGTCAACTAATTGGCTCGATTTTATTTCTAGTCTGCTTTTTGTTTGTACATAAATCATAATATTAACACGGTAGCCATGTATGCTTTTATGGAGAATTAAACTTTACCCAAAAGTATAAATAACAGTGTCTTACCAAATGAACTATTACTTTGTACCAATATAATATGTTATGAAAATTAATTTATATTTTTAAAAAAATTAATGTTTTAATAGATGTAGCAAGAAAAAGATTTAATAGTATTAAATATGAAATTAAACTAGTTAATTATGGTTAAGATAATAAAATTTTTAAGTTGGGAAGATAAAGTATTGAAATTAAGAAAAAAATATTGTAAGTTAGGATACAATTGACAATTCTTTACATATATGATACTACAATAATAATGTATATATAAAGATATGATATTTTATTTTAATATATAAAATATAAATTTTATTTGTACTGTAAGAGATTGTATAATTGAAATTGTACTGTATATAAATCTTGTTTATCTTGTAAGAGATTGTATAATTAATTAATTATATTATATCACTAATAGTGTATCATTTATAAGAGTTTATACTTCATACTTTACACTGCACTACAAGATTTTATAGTTTATTATATATCAATCATCACATTATAAGAAATTAAAATAATATAATATTAACATACAAATTATTATGATAAGAATAAGATATACTTATTAATGATTTATTTTATATACTTAACTTTAAATCAAATGATGAAAAATGAATTAATGATAGGAGACTTGAACTTGATCCTGGAGTTAAAATTATATTTTTGAAATTTATAATAA
Organism: Firmiana major; assembly: GCA_033439115.1. NCBI lineage: Eukaryota > Viridiplantae > Streptophyta > Magnoliopsida > Malvales > Malvaceae > Firmiana > Firmiana major. The sequence goes on along the minus strand of CM065899.1, from coordinate 15,003,625 downwards.
AACATTTTTTTTCTAAAACACTTCTATAATACCAAATTATAAAATTAATTTAAATTAAAAAGTATATATGATCTGTTTTAAAGCATATTATATTATAAGTTCATAACTTGAAAGAAATTATTTTGAGTAGACAAATTAATTTAAATATACATAGCATAGATGACTTTATTTTAGGTATTAATTATTAATATACTTAATAATGATTTATTTTATATACTAGATTTTAAATCATATAATGACATTGACAGATAAATTGCTGATATAATAACAAGACTAAGAAACTTGGACTTCGAGTTAAGATTACAGTTTTGAAATTTATAATAAAGCATTTTCTTAAATGACTTGTATAATAACAATACAAATTTATAAAATTTGTTTAAATTAAAATATATAACTTCGCCTGTGTTGAACATAGTTGATCCCAAGCCCAGATAAAGGAGGAGGGTTGGCGGTAGGTTTGGACAACCAACCACTTAGAACTTGTCCAATTTTATGAGATGAATCAATCTATGAAACTTGTTGGGGCATTCCCTACTCAACGACGCATTGCATCGGAGCCCGAGTGTAGTGAAAAATGTGCAAAGGTTCTTAGGTGGTTGCTCGGAAGTGACGAGACATCGATGCTTTGATGTGGTGCCCAATAAGCAAAGGTTCCTACACCATAATCGACGGGGGTGAATAAAGAAACTAGTCTATAATCATAAGCTTATGTTAGGATCTAGGAACATAGGTACGCTTAATGGTAAGTTAGTGGAAATTTGTGAGGTTATGTGTATGAGGGTTAATATCTTGTGTCTCGAAGAGACCAAATGGGTTGAGTAGAAGGCTAGGGAGATAGCACCATGGCAGTATAAGCTTTGGTATATAGGGAAGGATAGAGATCGAAATGGTGTAGGTATCATCATAGACAAAGAATATAAAAAGGATGTTGTACAAGTTAAGAGATAGGGGATAGAATTATTTTGGCTAAGCAAGCTCTAGGAGGGGATATTTTGAATGTTATTAGCGCATATGCATCACATACAAGACTTGATAATGCTTGTAAAAGACAGTTTTGAAAGGATTTAGATAAGAGAGTACAAGAAAAACCTATAGGAGAGAAATTTTGTATTGATGGTGACCTTAATGGCCATGTAGGTGCTAGTAGGAGGGTTTTGAAAGCGTACATGGGGGTTTTAGTTTAGGTGTAAGAAATGAAGGTAGAGATGCTATCCTAAATTTTGCTTTATTTTATGACCTAAGCTTAATGAATGCACAGTTTAGGAATAGAGAACCTTACCTTATAACCTTTAAGATTGGATTGAACACAAATCACATAGACTTGTTTTTTACTAGGAGGAGGAATAGACACAGTTGTCTAGACTACAAAGTTATCCCAAGTGAGAGTGTTACCATGCAACATCGACTACTAGTACTAAACCTAATAAATTCATAAACGACATTGTAAAAACAAACAAGAGAGAACTACAAAGATTCGATAGTGGAAGCTAAAAGAAGATTGTTGTGAAGTATGTAAAAATAGTAGGATCCAGAAAGAAGACTGAACAACAAAGGAAAACTAAAATACAATGTGAAACAAGATGGCAAAACACATTTGGGAGTTAGGTAAGGAGATACTAGGAGTATCAAACGGAAAAGCATTGATTGGAAAGGATGCAACATGGTGGACTAAATCAGTTAATGATGCTATAAAGATTAAGAGAAATTGTTACAAGGTTTAGAAGACAAACAACACCGAAGAGAGCTTTACAAAATACAAGTTAGCTAGGAAAGAGGCGAAGAGGACAGTGGTGGAAGCTAAGGTGAAGGTTATGAAAGAGATTTATGATAGGTTGGACACAAAGGAGGGAGAGAAAGATATATAGATCGGTGCGAGCAAGAGAGAAAAGAGTCGGGACTTAGGAGTGGTGAAATGTACCAATGATGAGCACCAAAGAACTCTAGTTAAGGACAATGATATTAAAAAAAGGTGGCGTGATAATTTCAATAAACTATTCAACGACAAACAAAGTCATATTGTGGACAACATCTCGGTGCCTCCCAAGGATTTAAACCAATATTTTATGCGCAGAATCAAAAAAATAAGGTAAAGGAGGCATTAAAAAGGATGAAGACAGAGAAAGCTGTCGGGCCTGATGACATTCCTATTAAAGTTTCGAAATGTCTTGGAGAGATCGGAGTTAGGTGATTGACAAATCTTTTTAATAGGATTTGGCACAATAACAAGATGCTTGAGGAATGAAGAAAGAATACATTAATACCTCTCTATAAGTCACACGATGAAATTATGGGAAAGAGTGACAAAACGAAGATTAAGGAACACTGTAAAGATATCGGAGAATCAATTTGGTTTTCTATCTGCTAGGTCAACTATGAAAATGATACATTTGTTTAGACAACTTGTGGACCATTCTCGAGGACAAGGGAAAGATATTCATATGGTCCTTATAGACATGAGAAAGCATTTGATAAAGTGCCTAGGGAGGTGTTATGGTGGTTTTCAATGAAGAAAAGGGTCCCCATGAAATGTATTAAATTAATTAAGGACACGTAACACATGTGAGGACGTGTGGAGGGTGAACAAGTAAATTTCCTATCACAATAGGGCTACATCAAGGGTCGGTGTTAAGTATGTTTTTGTTCGCTACAGTAATAGACGAGCTAACAAAATCTATCCGGGATAATGTACCTTGATGTATAATGTTTGCAGATGATTTTGTATTGTGCTAAGACTAAAGTGGAGATTAATACTAAGTTAGAACTGTAGACGCAGACGTTAAAGTCAAGAGAATTCAAATTAAGCATAGGAAAGACTGAACACATGGAGTGTAAATTTAGTCCCAACAGAGAGGAAGATAGAAACATAATGATGCTAGATGGAATGGCGATCCCTAAGCGGGATAATTTTAGATATTTGGGGTTGATCGTTTAGATGGATTGAGAGATTAATGGCGATATAACCCATAGGATACAGGCTAGTTCGAACAAGTGGAAAAGCGCTACAGGTGTGCTGTGTGATAAAGGAATTTCCATAGGGTTCAAAGGCAAATTTTACAGGACAGTTGTTAGACATATATAGTTATGGCAATGAATGTTGGGCAACTAAAGAAGTGCATACACAGAAGATGAGTGTAACGGAAATGCGAATGCAGCGATGGATGTCTAGACATACGAGAAAATATAGAATGAGAAATGAGGACATTCGCAAAAAGGTTGGAGTGACACCTATCGAAGATAAGACGAGTGAAAGCCACTTACATTGGTTTGGACACATACGACGTAGACCTGTGGAAGCTCCAATTAGAAGAGTGGAGGTTATGAATGATGTAAAAAGGGTCAAGGCTAGAGGAAGAACGAAAAAGACTTGAAACAAAGTGATCCGAAAAAAATATGGTGGAACGAGAGTTGGAAAGGCACATTGCATTAAATAGTAATGAGTAGAGGAGAAGAATTCATACCGACGACTTAGCGTAAATTTGTATATTGGTTCATAAAGCGTACCCCAATATTGAGATAAAGGCTTTGATGATGACGACGACTTTGTTTTAACACTATGTAATGATAATTATTTTATGTTTTCATTTTTTTTTAAAGGAATAAAGTGAGAAAAACAAGACAAATCCATCAAAATTAGACAATTATTTTCAAAAATTATTCAAATTATGGTACATATATTTATCTTCTTCCCTCAACTTAAGTTAAATTATATAAAATATATATTATATATGTGTAGCTTTAGTATCCAAGTATTTACTGTTAAACTTTTGTAAGCTGAAGAAGCTAGTGGAATTCTACCGTCAAGTGCTAAGATAATCTATTCATTCTCGTACACATAAAGATAGAAGGGCTATGAATGATAAAGCAACAGAAATTTAGTATTTGTTTTATATTATACTTGTTTTACTTATGTCTAATTTATTGCACTAAACTTTTGTTTACGTTTTACGAACTAATAAAAAAAAGTTTTATTCAGAATTTTGAAGAGATTTCATGGAAAAATGATTTTTACTCTAAAATTAAAGGATTACAGGAAAAAGGTCATGTTCGCTATATGAGAACGATATTTTGTACTTGTGGTTTTCTTTTTTTACATCATTAGTATTATAAAAAAAATCATATTAATAGTTAAGAATATAATTCAAAAGAAATGCTTTTGCCAACACATTAATATTTATACAAACGGATTTTATTGTTGGAATATTCAAGACAAATCCATCGGTAATAGATTGTCAATAAAATAAAGCACTAACCGTCGATATAGGTAAAATGACAAGGTTATACTAATGAGTGTTGACCGGTAAAAGTGTAGCATAGGACTAACCATTAGACAAGGAAGCTATACCTATGATTATAGCTTTACTGATGTTGGTAAATCCTCAATACCTATTCCGACAATGCATCTATTGATACAGGCAATGAAGTTTTACCAACGTCTATAGCTTTACGAATGAAATCATGCCATTGGTATATCCTAAATACCAATTTTGAGGATGCAATCTGTCGTTATAGGCAAAGAAACTATACTGATTGCTATAACTTCACCGATAGACACAAATCGTGAGTATATACCTATTACCTATTTCGACGACTAAAAATCTATCATAAGAGGTTTATACCAAAGAGGGATATATCGACGGTTAAAAATCCATTGAAATACACAATTTAATCGTCAATATAGGGTTGATTGATCTATACCAAGGATGTTTGGTTTTACTAATGCTTTTTTTAGTGTCAGTATATGGCAGTTTTCTTGTAGTAAATGAGAATAAGCAAATATATCCATGCTATTTTCCAAGTTGCTAGTAAGGAAAGTAACAATTACCTGTTGGCTGCCCTTCACAATTCCTTCCATAGACTCGAGTATTTTCATGCGACCAGTACTGCTAGCGAAGGCATCCTTAAACTGCATAAACGTAAAACAAATGATATAAAACAAGTTAGGAAAATGGTGATAAACTATTTTTTGTCTACACTACAAACTACATAATGCTCCAGTAAAGGTATTAACTATGGTAGCATATTTTAGACATTCTAGGTAGGGATGGATTTGGGATTTGTACTCAATGGAGCGAATTCTTAAGTAATATTTATTTATACTATTTTATTTAAAATTATTATTACTTTAAATGAATTTGATTAACACATAATAACAAATACTTTCAAAAATATAAAATAATAAAAGATTTATATAAAATTAAAGTGTAAGAAGTCATTTATATATATATATATATATATATATATATATATATATATATGTGTGTGTGTGTGTGTGTGTATATATATATATATAAAACTCTCTACAAGAGCACCTTTTTTTTTAAGAACATTTTTTCACATATAATTATTTTAAAAACAATTTTTTACTCAAGTAGCATTTGGTGCATTGCAGAGAAAGTGATTGTAAGGAAAATAATTTTGCAATGTTTGGTATGCAATATAAAGTTCTGTTTACATTGCAGGGAAAGTAATTTTGCAGCGTTTGGTATACACTCACTTTGCTAAGAAAATAGTAATGAATTCCAAAAATACCCTTACCGATAAAAACAACTTTGATACAATGAAATTAATTAAAATTTTAATTACCAAATGTAAATGATATAAAGTTATATTATTGATATTGTTCATCATTTGTAATTCCAAATTTCTATGTATTATTATTAATTTAAAATTTAATTAGTGTATTAAAATACAAATAATTAGAAAATGTACCAAACCATTTAATTAAGAAATTCACAAAATTTGTATATTAAAATATAAATAATTAAAAAATGCACCAAATCATTTTTCACTAAGTCATAATAATTCATCCACCTCCTAGTAAAATATGTTTCATGCATAATAATTACTTAAAACATCCATGAAAGTCATAATAATTCATATAAGTCCTTATAAAATATTTTTCATACATGATAATTACCTATAACATCCATGAAAGTCATAATAATTCATATAAGTCCTTATAAAATATTTTTCATACATAATAATTACCTAAAACATCCATGAATCTCATAATTCATAATAATTCATAAAAAGTGATTACAACTGTAAAGTACTTTGCAGCCTCAATACCCATACCAAACGCTGTAATCACTTTCAGACCAATTCAATTGTAGCATAAAGTAATTACTTTCACAATACCAAACGCCACTTCAAAGATTAAAAGGATATTATCCAAGTTCACTTATAGGATGTCGTAATTAAATAAATTCACTTACAAACAATAACAAAATTTGTCACAAATTTAAAGAAAAAATCTATAATTTCATAAAATATTAAATCTTGGTATCATGCTATCAAAATTAATCTAAATCTAAAAACTTAAAAAATCGTCATCATCATCATAAATTGGGATAAGCTACATGAACCATATATGAACTTACGTTAAGTCATCAACAATCTAAAATCTTAAATAAAATTGGCTTAATAGTCAAATATACCCTCAATCTTCTACACAAAATGAATATAAGCCCTTCAACCTTTAACTTCATTGTAAAAGTCCATAAAGTTTTATTTTACTATAAAATAAGCTCTCAACCTTTCAAAATAATGCAATTAAGTAAAATAAATAAGTGGTTAAGGTTTTATAAGCCCTCAACCTTTTTATTTTGCTGTAAAAATTTATAATTGGTTTGGACTCAATTGCGTTATTTTAAAACGTTAGAGGTTTATACAGTAAAATTAAAAGTTGAGGGCTTATTTCCATTTTGTACAAAAAGTTGATGGCATATTTGACTATTAAGCCAATAAGATTCAAATTATCAAATAAGACGTACTTGATCAAATCAAGATGGAAAAAATGTCAAAGAGTGTATATAAAGTTTTGTTTGGTAAGAAATCTTTTTTTTTTTTGGGTTAAAGTAGAGGATACCTTGGCCCAACGCCAGCCACGCAACACGAGCGAGGATTAATCTAATACCCAATGTGGTATGAGGATACCTCGTGATTTATACAAAAAAAATAAAAATTTCACATTTCCTTTCCTACAATTTTTTTCTTTCCTTTTCCCATTATAATTTCCTTTCCTTTCTAGAGGCTTCTTAAGTCTTTGAAATTCTTTTTGGAGTTAATTTCAACTAATTTAGGAGAAGTTAGTATAATAACTACCAATAATAATTGTAGACACCATTTTAATCTTGATTTTATGAAATATTTTTATTCATTCATTTTGGTTCACACTTATGTTTTTGAGTTTGTAACCCTTGTCCACCTGGGTTCTTGTTTGTATAGTAATGTAAACTTATGAGTAGGGCTTCTAATTACCTTTAGGTTGTTTTAACCCATGATTTGACGGGCTTTAAGCCTATGAAATGATATCAAAGAGGTTTTGTTTTCTTTATTTTCTAATTTATTTTATATCATAGTTATTTCTAATTTCCTTTTTTATCAATTTATTTAATTCAAAATATATATGAAAAATAACAAAAAGAAAAAAAAGAAAAAAATATCAAAACCAAAGAAAAACTTTATGATTCGAAGACCTTAGAAACAAAAAATACGAAACAAAACCAAATTGAAATCAAGACAACATTTGGAAAAGGAAAAGGAAAAGGAAAGTCAAAACGGTTTTGAAAATGTTGGAAAAAAAATCAAGAAATTGAAAAAACACCAAATCAGAATTGAATCAAACGAAATAAAATTCAAATCACAATCAGAATCAATTTTTGATTTGCATTAAACCTTTCCACAAACAATCAAGCCTAATCTCTATATAACAACACCATCCTAAAGGGGGAAGCCACACAGTTTAGAGAAGAAAATGCAAGAATTCACATAACAATACATCAAGCACACAGCCAGCAACACAAGAACATGAGACAATCAAGCAACGCAAGAAATGCAATCCAAATAGAAAACAAGTCAGAAAAACAAAAACTCAAAAACAAATGAGTTTATTGAAGGTGTAGATAAATTAGGAATTATTAGCTGTCAATAAATAAATAATGAATTATTATCTGTTTTCTTATTTAATAGAAAACTACCTAAAATCAAGGAAGTTAGAGAAATCCTGATTTTTTTGGTCCTAAAATTACTCCTAGAATTACTCTCTAGTTTTCCTATTTATATTGTAACTATTGAATTCATATGGAGAAAAAAACACATTCAGTTTTACCTCTCTACTGTTTTCTTTCTTTACTACATGGTATCAAGAGCCTATGAATTACAAAGCAGCCATGGTTGGCTCTAGTTCGTCTTCTTCTTCCATTACCAGCACTGTGACATCGTCTGAAAGGAGTTCCCAGGCATCTCCGATTGCACCCATCAATGAAAGCCCTTTACAGATTACCATTCATAAGTTAAATGGTAAAAACTACTTAAGAGTGGGCCCAATCCGTGCGTTTGGTGATTGATGGAAAGGGAAAACTTGGATATCTGAATGGGGAAATCAAGCCTCCAGCCACTGAAGATCCAAAGTACCAGCAGTGGAGATCAAAAAATTCCATGGTTATCGTTTAGCTTATTAATTCCATGGAACCAACCTTGGGAAAGCCGTTTATGTTTCTACCAACCGCTCATGATGTTTGGTAGGCAGTTAGAGAAACGTACTCTGACCTAGAAAATTATTCTCAATTATTCGAGTTAAATACTCGGATGCGGCGGATACAACAAGATAATAGAGAGGTAACTACCTATTATAATGACATGATGACTCTGTGGCGAGAATTGGATATGTTCGAAATGGGAGAGTCCGAATGATAGTGCTCGTTACAAGAAAAAAATTGAACGAAGTCAAGTGTTTGTATTTCTGACAGGTCTAAATAAAGATCTTGATGAGGTTCGGGGACGTATTTTAGGACGGAAACCTCTGTCCTCTATCAGAGAGGTTTTTTCTGAGGTACGGAGAGAGGAGGCTCGGAGATTAGTGATGTTAAAGGGAGTAGAAGAGCCAAAAGTTGATCAGGACAGTTCAGCTCTTGTAGCCCACAGTAATGAGCAACAAGGAGAAAGACGAGGAGGCAAACAAAAGCCATGGTTTGATCATTGTTGAAGAGCATGGCATACACACGAGACCTGTTGGAAACTCCATGGAAAACCTGCGAATTTGAAGAAGAAACCTGGTGATGACTCTCGACCAGCAGCGGACACTCGTGCCTTCCAGGTTAGCACTACTAATCCAGGGTAGCAGTCATCCTCAGACTCTCTTCCTTTCACCAAGGAACAAATGGAGCACTTGTACAAGATGTTTCAATCTCAATCTATAGGAAATTCTAGTGCATCTTGTTCTTTAGCCCAGTCAAGTAATTTTTTCACCATAGTCTTTACTTGTGTCAATCCAAATACCTCTTGGATATTAGATTCAGGAGCAACCGATCATATGACTGGGTTCTCGCGGTTGTTTTCTTCTTACATACCTTGTAGAAATCAAAAGGTCAAAATAGCAGATGGTTCCTATGCTACAGTTGCAGGGAAAGGAAAAATTACTGTTTCTTCTCATCTTACTCTAAAAGATGTCCTTCACATTCCTCAATTGTCCTATAATCTATTGTCAGTCAGTAAATTAACTCGTGATCATAATTGTCAAATTAATTTTTAGTCTTCTCAATGTAAATTTCAAGATTTAACCTCGGAAAGACAATTGGGGATGCTAGGCAAGACGGTGGCCTTTACCTCCTTAATAATGGTACAAACTTTGGAAGGCAAGACCAAACTTGTTTTAATTCTATTTCTGTTTCCAGTGACAGTGAGATTATGTTATGGCATTTTCGGTTAAGACATCCAAATTTTCATTATTTAAAGTAATTATTACCCAAATTATTTATGAATAAAAATGCTTCTATTTTTCGATGTGAAGTTTGTGAATTAGCTAAATATCGTCGTACTGTTTTTCCACCACAACCATACAAAAAGTCAAAACCATTTACTATGATCCACAGTGATGTATGGGGTCCTTCTAAAGTGGCAACTCTTTCTGGAAAACGTTGGTTCATTACATTTATTGATGATCATACTCGGATTACTTGGGTTTTTTTGCTAAAAGATAAATCTGATGCTGAAAGTGTGTTTAAAAACTTCTATACAATGGTACAAACACAGTTTGAAACTCAAATCAAAGTTTTTCGTAGTGATAATGGCAAAGAATTCTTTAATCATGTGTTAGGGAATTTCTTTAATGAAAAGGGGATTGTACATCAAAGTTCTTGTAACAACACACCTCAACAAAACGGGGTAGCCGAAAGGAAAAATAAACATCTTCTTGAAGTTGCTAGGGCCTTAAGCTTTACATCTAAAGTTCCAAAGTATCTTTGGGGAGAAGCTGTTTTAACAGCCACATTTTTTATAAATAGAATGCCTTCAAGAACCTTGGGGTTTAAAACACCAATAAAACTTTTCAAAGAGTGTTTTCCAACATCCAAGTCAGTAAGAAACATTCCTTTAAAAATTTTTGGTAGTATTGCATTTGTTCATAACCATGACCATAAAAGAACAAAACTTGATCCAAAAGCACATAAATGCATTTTTGTAGGCTATCCGACAAATCAAAAAGGTTATAAATGTTTTGATCCAGTTCTGAAAAAAATGTTTGTTTCTATGGATGTCACTTTCTTTGAAGGACAATCATACTATCACACTTCTCATCTTCAGGGGGAGAAGAACAATAGTGAAGATGATATGTTTTTAAATGGTTCTGACTTAACCATTGATTTTGAATGTGCTAGTGATGATATTTTACCAAAAGTAATTGAGAAAGGAAATACAAATGCATTAAATGATGAAAATCTACAACCTCTGATAATGCCATCTCAAAATCAAAATTCTATAACAACAGAGGTGTGCGAAATGATGGAAGGGTCCTGTATATTCAAAGGAGTACCAAGCACAAAAAAAAAAAAGAAAGGAACACCGTCTTACAATGCCCCCAAGAATCTGATCAGGGGTTGGATCATGAGATCAATGTTCCTTCAGACAATTCTGACAATAATCCTCCATGTAATTCTAAGTCAAATTCCTCAAGTCAAGATAATCTTCCCATTGCTCTTAGGAAAGGTGTTAGGTCTTGTACTAAGCATCCTCTATCCAATTTTATTTCGTATAATAATGTGTCACCCCAGTTTCGTGCTTTCATTACACAAGTGTCTAGTTTGGTTATTCCAAGTAATGTACAAGAAGCTCTAAATGTTCCCGAGTGGAGGGAGGCTATTCTTGAGGAGATGAGAGCTCTAGAGAAAAATGCTACTTGGAAAAAGGTTGATCTGCCACAAGGAAAAGCAATCGTTGGTTGTAAGTGGGTATTCATCGTAAAGTATAATTCTGATGGATCTCTAGAACGATACAAGGCTCGACTGGTAGCTAAAAGCTACACACAAACTTATGGAGTGGATTATTCTGATACTTTTTCTCTGGTGGCAAAACTAAATACTGTTCGTGTGCTCTTGTCAATTATTGCAAACCTTGATTGGTCTCTAAATCAATTGGATGTGAAGAATGCTTTCCTCAATGGAGACCTTGAAGAGGAAGTTTACATGGAGGCACCACCTGGTTTTACTGAGAAGTTTGGATCCAAGGTATGCAGATTTAAAAGATCACTATATGGTCTTAAACAGTCGCCTAGAGCTTGGCTTGAAAGGTTTACAAGGTTTATGAAGAATCAGGATTATAGACAGGGGCAGACAGATCACACTCTTTATGAGTCTCTAATAAAGACAAGATCTCGGTTTTGATTGTTTATGTAGATGACAATTCTTACAGGAGATGATGAAGAAGAAATGAACCGATTAAAACAAAATCTAGCCAAGGAGTTCGAGATCAAGGATTTGGGGCAAATGAGATATTTTTTGGGTATGGAAATTGCGAGATCAAGGAAAGGCATCGTATTGTCACAACGAAAATATATCTTGGATCTCTTGAAAGAAACTGGTATGAGTGGGTGCAAGCCAATTGATACTCCAATAGAAGCAAATGTGAAGCTTGGAGAGGTAAAAGATGGAGTTCCTGTGGATACTGGTAGATATCAAAGATTAGTTGGGAAGTTAATTTATCTATCTCATACATGGCCTGACATTGCTTTTGCTGTAAGTATGGTAAGTCAGTTCATGCACTCTTCTTGTGAGGAACATCTAGAAGCTATATTTCGAATTTTTCGTTATTTGAAAGCAACTCCAGGGAAAGGATTGTTTTTCAGTAAAAATGAAAATAGAGGAATTGAAGTCTATACTGATGCAGATTGGGCAGGTTCAATCACTGATAGAAGATCGACATCTGGATACTGCACCTTTGTGTGGGGTAATCGAGTTACTTGGAGAAGCAAAAAACAAGGTGTTGTTGCCAGAAGTAGTGCAGAAGCTGAATTTCGTTCAATGGCTCAAGGAGTGTGTGAGGTACTTTGGCTAAAGCAAGTCCTAGAAGAAATTAAAAGGCCAATTAATCTTCCTATGAAGTACTGTGACAATAAATCAGCCATCAGCATAGCTCATAATCCAATTCTACATGACAGGACGAAACATGTTGAGATTGATAGACATTTTATAAAAGAGAAGCTTGAAGAAAGGGTAATTTGTACTCCTTTTGTTCCTACCATGAAGCAGGTTGCAGATATTTTCACCAAGTACTTACGGAGACAGCCATTTGAACTTCAAGTGAGCAAGTTGGGCATGATTGATATCTTTGCGCCAACTTGAGGGGGAGTGTAGATAAATTAGGAATTATTAGCTGTCAATAAATAAATAATGAATTATTATATGTTTTCCTATTTAATAGGAAACTACCTAAAATCAAGGAAGTTAGAGAAATCCTGATTTTTTTGGTCCTAGAATTACTCTTAGAATTACTCTCTAGTTTTCCTATTTATATTGTAACAACTATTGAATTCATATGGAGAAAAAAACACATTCAGTTTTACCTCTCTACTGTTTTCTTTCTTTACTATAGAAGGCAATGGGTTTCAGGCTAAGGCTTTAGGTTTCTTTCGGGTTTATATAAACTGAGAAGGCTGTTGATTTTGGGAATGGTTTTTAGAAGTTGAGGTGGATAAAAGGGATGAAGGTAGTGGGTTAAGGGTCTGTGTTTTAATCTTAGAAATAAGATTATTGGCTACGTTTTAGGAGATTTTGAGGTTGGAAAAGAGAAGAGGGGATAAAAAGCTTTTGAAAAAAGGGTTCATTTTGGTGTTTTATCACCGAGGAAGGGCGGCATACAGCAACTGGTTTCTAGAAAACACAGCGGTGCGATAGCGGCTTGAGTTTTCTGGTGGTTTGGCCTAAGAGAGTTTAGAGAGAAGGGGAAAGTAGAGAGAGGAGGCAAAATGAAAAATGAAGGGGAAAGGCTCATTTTGGGGTTTTTATACCCTTACAAAATGATGCCCTTTGAATAAGGAGAGTCTGCCTGCATTCTACCCAGCAGGCCCTGTGCTCTAACCTGCTTTGGTTTCGATCTATATGTATTGCTTCTCTTTTATTTTATTTTGTTTGGTTTCTTTATTTTATTTGTTACTATTTTAGTTCTTAAAGTTTTAGTGTATATTAATTATAAATTTAGGTTGAATGTAGGTTTTAATTGTTTTAATTAACTATACAAATTAAGTAATATAAAGATTAAATCATAAAGGTTAAATAATCAAAGATTTTTATTAAATGTTAGATAATTACTGTAAATATCAAAAAGTTGTAAAATTTAATAGTTTCTTTTAGAAAAAATTGTAATAAAAAATAATGGTAGAAATAATTGTAAAAAATAATAAATTGTAAAAAATAGTATATGGTGATAAGTAGAAATTCGCCCAATGAAGGAATTCTGAGAGAATTGTGCGTGAGTAAATATTTTGGAAATTTCTTGGCAATAAAAATTGTTTGTATTCAATCAAGATGTTGGAGCCTTGAAGGAGGGTCAGACTTGGTGCAACGATAAAGGTTGCTCATTTGTGACCTGAACATCACGGGTTCAAGGCACAAAAACAACCTCTCCATTAATGCGGAGGGAAGGGTGTGTGAATATAACCCTTCTCAGGCTCCACAATATGAGAGCCTTGTGCATCGTGTTTGCCCTAATCAAGGTGTTGGAGAATATAGAAAAATTTTATAACAAATTTTTATTTATTCAAAATAAAATAAAATAAGAATAAGAATGACAATAGGTTAGAGAATAAACCTAGTAAATCTTGTTAAAAGATTATAAAGGTTAATAGTAAGTAATTCAATAATTTTAAATGTAAATATTTTAATATTTTGGAAATTTTAGGTGAGAAAGAATTTTTTTTAATTCTATCAGTGTTGGAAAATTTGGAAAAAATAATTTTGATATCAAGAATTTTCATTTATTTTCAAAAACAATAAAAATAGCCTTAATAATAAATTGAAATTATGAAAAGATAAATTTTAATTATTCTTCTATAGAATATTTATAAATCCAACGATTGAGCATTTTCAGGAGAACGAGTATGTCCCTTGAATACTCTTGAGGTGAAAAACTTTCTTGAGGAATTTGAATTAAAAGATAGAAAAAACCCGAGAAATTTTTAATAACAAAATAATGATATTTTTAATAAGGATTATATCTCATGCACTGACAATAGAGTTTTTTAATTTAATAAGTAGGGTTAAAAAACTACCACACATACCACTTTCTTTTTTAATTAGTTTTTTCTTAATTTTTTTAATATTTCCTAAAGAGTATGTGTCACTGTTAACCCCGTTTGTGAAATCTAAAAATTCTAGAGATAATATATCCGATCATTTTTCTTTTAATAAATAATGTTGGAAATAGATTAGAAATAAAATACCATCTTAATTAAGGCTAAGAAGGTAACACATGATTAATTGGTACCGCCTTTTTAAATGGACGTTGTTGGAGTGCTAACCGTACTCCTGAACCCATCTTTGTTTTCAAACAGACTAACAAATTATCTTTCTTTAAAAATAAAAAAACACTCAATTAATGTAAAGATTTTATTAAAAAGGTAAGTTTCTAGCTGACCAATCATCACACATAGTAAAAAAGATTGGTGTTGACTCCTTATGTTATTTTTAAAATTGTATGGCAGTTGAGTTTTTGTATAAAACTGTTATGAAAATAATTTTATATTTACACTGTGAACCATTACTTTACTCAATTACCTTTTTTATTTTGTTAATGCATACATATACCTTTCAATATTATTATAGCCCCATTCCTAAATGTTTCTTTTACAATTTAGTAGGGGCAAAAAACAATAAATTAAAAATTTTGGGCTTCTACTATTATTTTTTTTTTTTGAGATTTTAGTTGAAAAAAATACAAAAATAACTAAAATTTTGAATATCATACTAAAGTAATATTTAATTTTCAAGACTCTAGTGGGGGCAGCAGCCCATTGTTTCCTTTAAAATTTAGTGGGGGAAAAAAGATAAATTGAAAATTTTGGGTTTCTAATAGTTTTTTTTTTTTTTTTTTTTGAGATTTTAGTGGAAAAAAATACAAAAAGAACTAAAATTTTGAATATCATACTAATAGTAATATTTAATTTTTAAGACTCTAGTGGGGGCAGCTGCCCCACTGCTCCCCCCCACCCCAAAAAATCCATCCCTGATTCCAGGCCAATTTTTCATTGATAGATGGGAAACCCTAAAGAATGCTGCTCTAATCAAGTCAACCACAGGTGAAAGGTTAGGTTGATATAATGAGGCAAAACCTAATAAACAGTGTACTAGGCTGTCAAGAACTGCATTCAAGTATATTCCGAGTATTATAATATCATTTGAACTGAATTACTCTAACAATCAGCATGTTAGTAACACTCCCCCCGCAGAAGCTTTCTTTTGCAAAAATAAATAAATAAATAAAATAACCATTTCAGGATTAAGCTGTATTTTGTAATGCTGATATCAATTTTTTTTTATGTCATTTAATATTGCTTATATTTGTCAAAGGCTATGGCATTCATGTTGCTTATATTGCTGTTAGACATTTTAGAAATGGCTTCATGCTTTAAATCTTAGTGTGACAAATGAACACATCCCAACTCCTAACCACCAAAAGAGATCAGTGAAGCTGCTAAATATCTTCCTCATGTTAGCAGGCAACAGCTAAGTATAAAAGAAAAACTACATTCAATAGAATATCAGACTCTCCATCTCATTAGTCAAGCAAATTAGCTGAAGCATAAATTAACATTGATAATGATACCTATGTTTATTTGCTAGCAAAGCGGCATGAAGGAACTAAAAGCAATTTATTAAAACTCAGAAGAGAAAAAATTAACACGTTAAAGAAATCTCACTCATTTGAGTTATACCTGTGAACTTATGGAATTCAGCAAGGACGTTTCCTTTAGCATCAACTCTTTAATTTCCAAAAGAGCATTGTAGGTAGCATAGAATTTTCGAGTTTGTTGAAGTTTTTCCTTTACAATAGCAAAGAGCAGTGTAAAATTTTAGCACTAATAGAGCTAGCTAAAAATAAGAAGGCATTAATAGTTCAAGAAAAGGGTTGAAGAGAAACAGGTCAAAATCACACACCTGAATATGAGCATTCAGCTCTGAAAACCGGCGTTCATACCTGCAAATAATGGCTCAATTAACATCAGGTATTAAACTTACTCCTTAGAAGCAAGGAGATGAAATTCTGAAAAGCAATTGTTGTCTTCCTTTTTCTTTCCCCCAAAGGGATGAGACAATGATAAGGACTCATCTACACTCTACAAAATCAAACCTAGATAGATCATATGGATAACCATTGGCAGAGCTGAGTAATAAAATATATATCACAAACCAAATGAAAAGTTACATACAGTTATTTGGTCGAATTTGATTCTGAAAGTTAACAATAGTCTTCTGACCTATACTCTAAATGCTCCAACAGTTACAATTTATAAAAACATTAGATTACGTAGGATTGAGGGTAACAACTCATGTATAATCGCCAAAAAGGATTGAGTTCCAACAACCTAAGAAATATCAAGACTTTAAGGCCTAAAACTTGGGAAGCAATACAAAAAGGAAGGTGAACATACTGGATGAGTTCTGACTGGGAGGGCACATCATCCAGCTTGCGCTTTACGGATACTATTGCCCTCAGTCTAGCTGCAAGTTCCTACAACAAAATATACCAGTATTGTTAAGAAGTATTTATACTCTTAAAGGAATTAAAATCTATGACATTTTAAACATTTAACCTTCTTTTCTGAATTAAGCTTCCCCAATAATTCATTTATAGAATCATCCAAACCACGAGAGAGTGTCTCACTGTCAGACCCAGTTGCCATTTTTTCCTCCAAATCACTAACTTTAGCTTCCAATGAAGAACGTTTTGCATTGAAATCAGACTGAATATCGGATTCTTGTCTTTCCAGTGTCTGAGAAAACGTTTAAATATAATAACTGCGAATTGCCAAACAATAAAAACAAAAGCGGAAACACAAGAACTATTGAAAGTCATTAATTTTTTAGAAAAAAATATTGTGTTTTTTAGTTTTCAAATTGCGTATAAATAAATAAATAACGACACATCCACAAGAGAAAAAAGTTTAAACCTTTAATTTCTCCAAAAGGGATACGAATTTGTGCACTTTGGAATCAGCACCTTCCTTTCTACTTCTCTCTTGTAAAATTTGTAATTCATTAAGAAGGCTAACCTCTCTTTGATTCTGTATTATTAATTAGGTCATAAAAAAGGGGGAAAAGTCAATCAAATCATTCCTTAAAAAAAAAATTAACAACTTTGGAAAATGAGAAACCTGTTGATCTAAATTTGACTTCAATATCTCAATCGAAGCTCTCATACTGTTCAATTCCTGATCGTTTTCGCCCTTTTGCATTGTTTCAGATCCTCTATGGCAGATTGGCAGTTGAATCTTGGACTTGAACTCGGATTCCGAGTTGGACGTAGCTCGACGCGGTAGCCAAAGCAAGTTTTCTTGTTCTCTTGGAGAAGATGTAGTTACTGGGCTCATTTTTTAAGGTTTTTGGGTCTCTTAGAAGCCTATGTAAAACTGTTCGGACTCCGGGCTTATCATGCTTCTTTTTAAAAATCATTCCAGAGCCCAGCTCATCTCGCTTGTTTAACAAAAATTTTTTAAATGTATTTTAAAAATTAAAATTAAATAAAATATATTTTATTAATATAATAATACATATAAAAACTTAGTAGGTCTTGAAGCATGCTATTTACGGTACATGGAGATGCCCCCATCCATTTTCTTAAGAATTGGGTCATGCAAACGTTAAGAGTCAGCGACTCTATTGCTTTTATTGTTGTTTTGTTGGTTGCTTGTTCCATATTTTCTGCGTAAAAGGGTTGAATATCCCGGTCTTTAGGCTGCACCAGGGGTCTTGTTCTGCACGTTAGTTTGTTTTTCTATTTCCGTTTCTTTTTCGGTGATGTACACCTATATAAGGCCATGGTTTAGTTTGAATTAGAGCATCGAGATTTTCATTCACATTATAGTGTAGCTAATTATAGATATAGACAATCCTTGAGTGCATATTGTTAAGAGAAAATCAACAAGATAGCTCGACGAGGGGGTGCTAGAAACACTAGTCGTAACCATGACATCGAACCTGATCGTAACTTCTTGGCATTAGAGCCCGACATGGTTGAAGACTAGCGCCTGTAGCACCTTAAAAAGCAGTTGGAAGGCCAACGACAACAGTTGGAAAGTTGGAGTTCGGGCAGGAACAATGGGGTAGATGACCCGACAACTTGGATCTATAAAGTAGAGCATTTCTTTGAATTTCGAGCTACTCCTCGAGAAGATAAAATCAGGTTAGCAGTATATCACTTAGCCAAAGGATCTTAACATACCAGGATCAAAGATGAAAGTTACTGTGGCTAAATAGAGATAAGCCAAACATCAAGGGAATGCGTAAGCATGTAGAGCCTAAACTTTATAATTCACTGTTTCATGTTGACTTTCTCTTACTTTAGCTTGAAAGATGCGATGTCGTACTTAGTGCACAATGGCTACCAACACTGGGGCCTTTCACGTGGGATTTCAAAACAATGGAAATGTCGTTTAAACACCACGGGAAAAACCATAAAGTTACAAGGGGAGGTTATTCCAGAAGCTTTAATGGTGAAAAAGAGGACTATCAATAGGGTCGTTGGTAAGGCAAGGGGGCACTGCTACAAATTTATGCATGTACTTGGGAGTCAGAACTTCAAGAAGAATCAGGGGAATGGGCCCAATTACAACAAGAGTTTTCAGAAGTCTTCAAAACACCTGAAGGTCTTCCACCCGATTGCTAGCATGATCATAGGATTCATGTTCAACCAAAAAGTAGACCAATCAGTGTACAATCATTTCGATATGCACATTTCCAAAAGCAAGAAATTGAAAGATTAGTGTCAAAAATGCTCAAACAGGGATTGATTCGGCCTAGTCACAACCCACTTTCTTCGTAGTCAAAAAAAAGCGATGGAACATGGAGATTCTGCATAGACTACCGTGCACTCAACAAACAAACCATCAAAGACAAGTTTCTTATCCCAGTCATGAATAGTTCTTGGATGAATTGAATGGGGCAAGGTGGTTCACCAAAGGTGACCTGGGATTGGGATATCATCAGACAAGAATACATTCATATGACATCTCCGACAACCACTGTAACGACCTTTAAAACAGATTTTTAGGCTAACTTTTTCCTTCACTTATACTATTAGTCACTGTGCAATGTAGATGCAATGTAGATCCTAACTATCAAGTAGGGTTCTACTCGATTCAGTATAAAGTCATTTGCCTAATTCGGATGTCCCGTACAAAATACTTTGAGATGTGAGCCATTCACTAACATTAATCTTATATATATCACATGGTAT
The DNA here is from genome assembly GCA_033439115.1 of Firmiana major. Taxonomy (NCBI): domain Eukaryota; kingdom Viridiplantae; phylum Streptophyta; class Magnoliopsida; order Malvales; family Malvaceae; genus Firmiana; species Firmiana major. Next base: position 14,983,903 of record CM065899.1, on the reverse strand, counting down.
ACAACATGATGTCTATATCCACAAATTCCCTAATTTAAATTCCTAACTTACATCCCAATTCACATTATTGTATACGTAGATGTCTGGAAATATAAACGAATATAAACACAAAGGTTATACCTATCAAAATATAAAGTCTGGCTTCCAAGGGTGTCTACTCCAACTAGCCCCCGTTCTTAACCCGAACTTAACGGAGAAAATCTGTAAAGAGATTTCGGAGAGGGTGAGCTAAAACTTAGTAAGTAATATACATAAATAATAATTAGATTCATATCGTAATAATGCGTGCATGTGTAATGCATAAAAACTAATTTATGTGAAATAGGAAATGCATCATGTAAATATGATATGCATTACTAATTTTTCCATATTTGTCACCATATCCATAATCTATACTATATACAACCATCAGTATTTCCTTAAATTGCTTTCTTTTCCATATCCGTACTACACAGGGGCAAGGCTTACGGGATATTAGTCTGAAAAATGTTTTAAAGTAGCTTATTTTCCTGAACCCTAACACCAACCTACTATAATATCCACTATCACATAATATCAATTCACTAAATGCATATGCCATACATAAACCGAATACATTAAAATCCCAGTTCAATGCAATATTAATGAACACTTAAACTTCTCATATAATCACAATTTATGCAAAGAATAAAACATTTATGCAACAATTTAATAAATCACAAGTTTAGTGTTCTCAAAACAAAATCATTTCTAAGATCTCATATGAAAACATATACATATATATATTAGTATTAATATCATGAGACAAGGTAATTATCCCTAATTCAAATAACAATAAACAATATGCCTTAAATAAGGCATCCTATTGTAAGACCCCGAAAAATGCTAAATAAATCGGACTAAAATTTTCTTTTCTTTACTTATCATTGTCTTACATCCCGTGTAGGTAACCAAAATTTTCCTTAACTAATCTGAATAATTTAATATGAATTATGTTAGTCCGTGGTCCCTGTCAAATCAATTGTAATGCATTTAAAACCATAATCAAATCTTAGCATAGTGCGTAATTTAATTCATACATCACAGATAATCACATTTATGAAGATTGGTAACAATCCTATTATAACTTAGATTACATCCCAGAGTATCATATGACATAAATATGATTACATACATCTGTGTCTAGAGATAAATAGCAAAATAAAGGCCTATACCTCGCACAAAAACAAAAGTTAGCTTTGGGAGCCTCATGTTCCCCGGCCTAAGATGTGTACTATGCTACCTCAGTGCAATAATCTGAAGGCAGAGGGATGAGCTTTAGGGAAAACCAAGTAAAAAATGCATTAAAATCTTAATAGTATCAAAACAGTTTAGAAATATCATGATGCTATAAAATCGAAGTATACATTTCAACATTCAAAATTTAAAATCTCATAATCAAAAGTGAAGTTGAAGCCACATTTTCACATGTGTGAATCAAATATAAGTTCAAAAATCAAACCACAATGCTTCATATAGTTTTCGAATAAATCACATGAAGTTCAAAATTTAATCGCAATGTTCACATCATAATTAGGAAGGAGATTAGGCAAGAGTTTCATATAGCATCATGTGGTCACATAATAAAATGTCCCCATCTTAGGGAAAATAGTACTAATGGTCATGATAGAGTGTAGACTAGATCAGAGTCGTACAACAATTCTCATGATCATCACATATCACATAGCTAGCATACATCTAGGGTACGGGCACCAGTAGCACTCACCGTGAGAAATCACACGAAACATGTCATGTGGACATGAACATCACTCAAAATAACTAGCACGCAATTAGGACACGGGCACCAGTAGCAGTCACCGAATGGGTAATTACCTGAACATGTTGCATGGACATGAACATCGGATTTAAGTTCACCACAAAGCGCTGCATGGCATGCTCGTGGCATGCACTATGGGTGGCCTAAGTCTCAAAACATTGTCACATATAATCACAACATTATTTCATATGAGTATTTCAAATATTTCCAAATAGTTAACATGATTAATTCAAAGTATCACATGGAAATCAAAATCGTAATAGTAAACTTAGAGAAATTCAAATATAATTTGTGCCTCGAAAGTCTTATGCGTATGCACATGGTTTCCAAAGGTAGTTCATAATCATAAAGAATTCAAAATATAATGAAATATGTAACTTTCGAAATCAAAAAAATAATCAATTCACATAAGCATGGGCTATTTTATAAATCTCAAAGGGATTATGCATTTGCAAAGTCAAATTTATTTGTAGATGCTTTTTAAAAGAAGTAAGCATGTTTCTGAAATCTTCAAATAATTCCAAGACATTTAAATTAGCTTAGCAAAATCTTATTTCATCTAAAGAAATCCTAAACTTGAGTTTCTGAATTAAATATACTAGTTCTCTATTAAAATCCAATTAAAGAATCTAAAACGGTACTTCCTCATAAAACTAAAATTTCCAACTTCCAAATAATTTCCAAATAAATTTCCTTCTGCAATTTATGTTTCAATAAACTTCAATAATAAAATTTAAGGTAATGGGGACACCATTAACATTTTTTTTATACCATTTACCTTAATTTATTAAAAACCACAAGCTTAGCCAATTGTACTCCAAAGTATTTCCGTAAGAATTCCTTAATAAATTTCCTACATAAAGATTATTTTCTAGCACCATATCCTCATTTAAATTTCACAATTCTTTAAAATCATGAACTTATCTTACCTTGGAAATTCCTAACATTTTCTAACCGCAACCTCCAAATCCAACACATGAAATTCACACTTCAAACCTTTACGTAAGCTTAGCCGAACCTACCATTAATCATCATGCCTTGGCTGTTTTAATTCTCCCAAAATAGCAACTAAATCCACATTCTAAAACAGTCCTTAATCATTCCACAGTTCCAAACCACGGAGCAAATATATGCTTACATATATGCTGAACCCATCGTCACCGTTTTAGAGGTTCACCACTGAACCGTGGCTTAACTTCTCTCGCTGTCTCCTTTAGTTGCTGCTTCAGAATCGAGAAGCTCCTTGGTTTGGAAGAGCTTGGCTGCTGCTGCCATGGAAGCCCTTTACTGCTCCCTTCGATTTAGTCAACCCCTTCACAGTTCACTCTACCACTTTAGCCATCAAAAGTTCATCCACATCACCTATTCCACATTCTTCACGTGGTGCTCTTCTCTTTCACTGCCTTGTTTCGATCACCAAGAACAAGAAATGGGAGTAGCTCTTCTTACTGCACGCAAAGTAGCCCTCGTTTCCACACTTCAACTGGTTTCCTTACCATCCAGCTCCTTGTTACAGCCTTAAACTTCACCACCGCTTCAGCATTACATCAAGCAAGTGTCTCGGTTCCACTGGGTTCATCCTCGTCTCAACCTTCCATCCTCATCCTTGGTAACATAAGGCTCCAACAATGATTTCAGGAACTAGCCAACAACTAAAAGGAGATAGAATGGCCACCGCTTCATCAAGCCCTTCACGTTTCTCCTCTGTTTTTCATTTCACCGAAACCTATAAAAGAAGATGGAAATCAGTCCAACGTTTCCTCTCTTTCACGATGCTCTTCCTCACTTCTTTCTTTCTCAAGCCTTTCTCCTTTCTCGCGAGATGCTCCCTTCTCTTGTACTGATCGCCACAACCCTAAACCAGGTAAGTGTTCTGTTTCCTTTCTCTTTCTTTTCCAATCTTCAATCCCTTTCTCACTCTAGCCTCTGGAAAACAACAGAGGTTAAGCCTCTCTTTTGGGCACAAAATAAACCCCACCAACGTGGGGTATGGTGATGTACGCGGTGGCTTTCTTTGGAAGCCAACTATGTACTTAATAAAATAACACATTAGAAAATACATTAGAAAATAATATAATATACTACATGGTAAAACAATATAATATACTGTATAATAAAACAATATGCCATACATTATATAATAAAATAATATAATATACTATATAATATAGGTGTATGTATAATTATTTGACTCACATTGTTTTGAAGAGATAGTACTCTAGATGCATCTATATAGGTATTCCTAAATATATCTTGCATAATGCAATTATATTTATTCTTAGTAATTATTTCCATATACATAATTGATCTTAACTGCGGAACACCTTATTTTATTAATCCTAATTCACTTAGTTCTTAATTTCCTCTAAAGTCACCGTTATTAAATTTAAATGCTTAGTTCTTAATTTCCTCTAAGGGGCGTTTGGTTGGGGAGAATTTTTTTTCCACCCATAATTTTTTTTTCCGTCATTTGATTCTCCCGTTTGGTTCGATTCCTTTTCTCTTTATCAATTATTTTATTTTACCTACCGTGCTCAATTTTGGGAAAATCTATGGTAAAATGATTACCTTCGGATCTTGAGGTATTTTTAGATTACTTGAGTCAAAAAAAAAAATTTTTGATCTAAAGTAATTTTTTTTCCTAGAATTTACCCCTTAAAATTTTTTTCCTGGATAAAAGGTAATTTTTTTTTCAAGGTAATTTTTTTCCCCCGAACCAAACGCCCCCTAAAGTCATTCTGATTAAATTTAAATAGAATTTTAGGCTAAGGTGAAAGATATAAATATAAGTGCATCGACATGCTCGAATTTAAACTTTCACATTTTCTACACCCGAACTCTCTAATCCTTCCCAACCTTCTTGATTTCTATTACTTTTCGAATCCTACAACGAATATGCACATAGTCATTATTGATCACTTATTTCACTTAGTTAGCTTATAATTAGGTATAGAAGATTCATGGAGTTTACACCCACAGTAGCTAGTCATGGTTAATTACCCATTTTAGGATACTATTATCTATGATCATAGATCTTTCTAGTATCGTTGTACAGCTTGCAACTGGTGTAATATTTTACCATCATTCAAAACACCCATTCTTGAATCACCAACTATGCCATGTAGGCAACAATATATTAGGGTACCTTGTGTCTCAAAACAATTTATTTCATGCGATTACCTTAAAATATATTTCACATGATCAAACATTAAAATCCTGAAAATGCATTATAACAATTAAAATATTACGAGTATATGTTTATAAATCCCATCAAAACATAACAATATCATCAATATTATGGCTGTGACAACACAATTTATTTCATCCCATTAATAAAATGATAATGCATTATTATTATTATTATTATTATTATTATTAATAACAATTCCATCACCTTGAAAACATATAAATCTCATTAAAATAAATCTCATGTTATGCATGGTTAAACAAAATGCATGATGCATACTTAGGCTAACACTAAGAGGTGTGCCTAACGTGATCTTAAACCTCAATACTGTATCAAAGCAGTATAATCAAGTCCAACACATCTACTTCACTTATTTAAATTATCAACTTCCCTCATACAATCATATAAATAAATATATATATATATATCATGGGCAATAATACACCGCAGAATAACATTAATCCCTTGAAACTCTCATCATGCTGAATGCATTACCTATACTATAACATAATAGCAACTGATCAACATCATCCTATACACATGTCATATACCATATATCATTATGATCCCAATATACATCCATTCTCTTAGCATCATTGCTAAACCATATGCCATACATATACCACCACTCAATTATATGAAAACAAAATCCTCAATCATCCTCAATTCACCATATTGCATCATTTATAAATCCAACATCATTATTTTATCAATATGAAACTAGCATAACATTTGTATATGTTGGCTCTACCGAGAGGGGGGGTGAATCGGTTTTCTAATAATTATGGCAGATTTTAAATTAATCGCAATTTTAACACAAATGATAATGAATAAAACAGTGCAATATAACAATTTTAATGCAAAGAGAGGGAAAGAGAAACAAACACAGCGACTTATAGAGGTTCGGCCAACTCTTGCCTACGTCCTCTCTCCTTGACCTTCTTGTCAAGTGGATTCTTTCTCTCTTTCAATAGAGTTTACAAAGTTCCTTTTTCAGGTTAAGGAATAACCTCTCTACCCTTAGCAATACAGAAAATGTATTCACCCTTTTACAATAACACTCACTGAGGAACAATCCTCTTTTCTTTTAAGGTGTGGATGAATACAGAATAAGGCTTTTCAGTGGGTAGGACTAACAAAGCTTGTAGTACTTAAGCTTGTACAATAAATCTCAATTAATGAGCAATAGGGATACAAGGAATGAAAGAATTAAAGCTTGAGAATGTTTGGAATGTTCAGTGATAGTCTCTACCTCTGCTTTGTCTTCAATGCTTGGTTATATACTGAAGGTTGGGTAGTTGGAGCATTAAATGCAGTTTTTCCCGTTGAGATTTGAAGAAAATAGCCGTTGGGAACCTCCAGTGGTCAGACAGATCGATCTCTTATCTTGGCCAGATCGATCTCTTAGTTTTGAATCCTGCAAGATCAAAGCATAAACACACAGGGAGATCGATCTCATAGGTTACCAGATCGATCTCTCAGTTAGAGTATGAGAAGGCAGATCGATCTGTCGAATATCCAGATCGATCTCCTATCCTCTCTGTTTGAGGAAAGATCGATCTCTCAATACACCAGATCGATCTCTTAAGCTCTCTGACTTTGAGCAGATCGATCTCTTCCTTACCAGATCGATCTCCTAAGTTCTCTGACTTAGAGGAGATCGATCTCTTAACCCTGGAAGATCGATCTCTTTTTACCTTAAACCCTTTACACCGTTTTAAGGCTTGCCAGATCGATCTCTTCCATCATGAGATCGATCTCTCATCAAGTATAAACCCAAGAGATCGATCTCTCACACCTCAGATCGATCTCTCATCAGCAGAACTCTAAGTTCTGGTCCTGATATCTTCTAAACATGTTTGTATACCATCTTAACATTATTGTATTAACTTGTTTTGTCATTTCAAAATACATTAACTCAACAATCTCCCCCTTTTTGATATGACAAAACTCATCCAATAAACATGTTTAGTGAATTTGCAAAATTCCCCCTTTTTGTGAGCTTTTGACTTTGTTAAAGATTTAACTCATCCTTAGTTAAATCTTAACTCCCCCTTAGTTAGCTCTAGCTCTTAACTCCCCCTCAATTAAATCATCCTATAACTCCCCCTCAATTAAATCATCCTAACTTCCTTTTAAACATTTAACACATGTTTCTTCTCCCCCTTTTTGTCATATCAGTCACAAAAGATCGAAGACTCATGGCATTTCAAAATCAATATTTGCATTAACACATCCAATATTCAATCAAATCACATTTCATTCAAGCAAATTTTTCACAGAAAACATCAAGTAGCTTAATAATGTTGTAACTACACTAAATTAAAACACCTAATGCCTAATGTGAGGGAGGATCACGATCCAAAAGCTCCTCAACATGCGTGCGTGTTACTTGGAGCTTATCGAACATCGCCTCTTGAGTTTCTTGAAATTTATCGAACATCGCCTTTTGAGTGTCTTGAAGTTTATCCACTCGTTGATTCAATTCGGCAAACATACGCTGCTGAGTGGTATGTCCTTCATCGATCCTCTGATTGAGGTCGCTTATCATCTTCACGATCAGCTCCAAGTCAGCAGGAGACGATGTTTGTGCAGTTGGCGAAGCCGATGGTTCCTGAGCTGGTGCAGCAGGCTGGTGTGCTGGTTCATCAGTGGGATCCTCCTCAGCCTCAGCAGGTTGCTGTTCTTGCTTTTTCGTCTACTCTCCCCGAAAATCTTTGTAGTACCCCATATGATGTAGGGTCCCAATGTTAAGCACGCTTTTGGGAGATGGTAGCTCGCCAGTTTCGCCGCTGCAGTTGATACCAAGGCGGTGAAGAAGATAAGCCACTGGTTGTGGAAACACTATTGTGGTAGCTTGGCCACGCACAATCTTCAGCCAATCTTCGTAAACAAAATAAGGGAGGTTAGGTTTTTGGCTTGTGGTGTGAATGTGATGGAGCCAAAAACGATCTAGACGCCTAACGGTAGAATGACGAGTACCGAAAGGGCGGAGGTTCCACGAGATTATGAGGTGGAGTAACCGAAGGTGCATTGGAAGGTTACTCGCCTTGTCCCCGGGGAGTTCAAACGCAAAGGGGACTTCCTCATCCTCATTAGTTAAGCCTTCATCGCGTATATCAAATACTTTGGCTATAACTTCAGAATCAATTATTATTGATTGACCCATGACGAAGGTTTTGAAGGCAAGGATTTTGCAGGTGTCATCGGGGTCATTAACGAGTTCGACATTTGAAAAGAATGCGCGAACGAGATTTGGAGGGACAGGAGTGTTGATTTTCAAGAATTTTGACCAACCAAATTCCTCAAATTTTGACAGGTATGGAAAGTCTATGTGATTGAGGAACGAAAAATCGATAGTGCGCCAATGCTTGATTGGCTGGTTGAAAAATATTCCTCATATCGCTTTCTTTTTGCTGGTGTTTTAAAACACCGATTGAAGGAAGCGACAGGAGGTGGAGGAATAGGTTGTGATGAAGAACCTGCCTCTACATTGGGTCTAGGTGGTTTGGTTCCTGCTCTCTTAAGCCTAGGCATTATTCTAGACCTTAAAGATTTGATAACTAAATTCAACAAAAAGAAAGGCAATGAAACAGTACCTAGGTTTGCCCTAGACGCAAAACAAACACAAATCGAAGAAGGATTTTGAGAAAATCAGTGAGAAATGCAGGTTACTATACCGGAATTTGACATCGAGACGCAAGGAAGACCGTACGAGGATCGATCTGAGGAGGAATTGAAAAAGAGGATGCGAAGGAATTTGAGAATTTGAATTTTAGGTTTTGGGAGATTTGGGGATTTTTCGCGGGTATTTATACTCCAAGGCATAGGAGATCGATCTGTCGAGGCGACAGATCGATCTGGTACTCCCAGAAGCGAAGAGAGATCGATCTGTCGTAGGGACAGATCGATCTGGTCGCAAACAGAGGCTTAAGGAGATCGATCTGGTACATGCATAGATCGATCTGTAGAATGCGGAAGCTTGATGAGATCGATCTGTCGTGTGGACAGATCGATCTGTCGTGTGGACAGATCGATCTGCCTTTAAACAGAGACGTAAGGAGATCGATCTTATGGTTAGAAGATCGATCTTCTTAGATTAACCTTGACGATTTAGGCTTGATAGAAGCATGGAGATCGATCTATATCACAAGGAGATCGATCTCTCATCCTCTTTGCCAGAAAATTTTTGCAAAAAACTCTTTAAAAATCAACTTGAAATCAAGATTTTTACAACATGAAAGTCCTAAGGCATATTCATGAGTCCTAATTCACCTCTAAGGATACAGAACCTATCTCTATCAAGGGGTTTGGTGAATATATCAGCTATTTGATGTGTAGTATCAATATACTCTAAGATTATATCCCCTTTTTGTACATGATCTCTAAGGAAGTGATGTCTAATTTCTATGTGCTTGGTTCTGGAGTGTTGAATAGGATTCTTAGACAGATTAATGGCACTGGTATTATCACATTTAATTGAGACTTGCTTCATATCAATACCATAATCTCTCATTTGTTGTTTAATCCACAACACTTGAGCACTACAACTACCAGCTGCTATATATTCAGCTTCAGTTGTGGACTGAGCTACACTGTTTTGTTTCTAGGAGTCGCCATACTTTTCCTATCTATTTTGCATCCTCCAAAATCAGCATCTGAAAATGCATGAAGGGCAAAAGTGGAGTCTTTGGGATACCAAAGTCCTAGTGAGGGAGTATCTTTGAGGTATCTAAAAATTCTCTTAGTTGCCAATAGATGTGATTCCCTAGGAGAGGATTGAAATCTAGCACAAAGGCATACACTAAACAATATATCTGGTCTACTTGCAGTTAAATAAAGCAATGATCCAATCATAGACCTATAGAGTTTAGTGTCTACACACTTACCACCTTCATCTTTGTCAAGCTTGATGTTGGTGCCCATTGGAGTGGCTTGAGGTTTGCAACTCTCCATTCCAAATCGCTTGAGCAAGTCCTTGGTGTACTTTGCTTGATTGATGAAAGTTCCATCCTTTGTTTGCTTCACTTGAAGTCCCAAGAAGAATGTGAGTTCTCCCATCATGCTCATCTCAAATTCCCCTTGCATGATCTTAGCAAACTCTTGACATAAAGACTCATTAGTTGAACCAAAAATAATATCATCTACATATACTTGTACAACTAGTAAGTCCTTATTTTTATTTTTGATGAATAATGTGGTGTCTACCTTTCCTCTTGAGAATCCTTTTTCTATTAAGAACTTTAACAACCTTTCATACCAAGCTCTAGGAGCTTGTTTTAACCCATAAAGTGCCTTAGACAATTTGAAAACATGTTCAGGAAATTCATGATTTTCAAATCCGGGAGGTTGCTCTACATAGACTTCTTCATTAATGAAACCATTCAAGAATGCACTCTTTACATCCATTTGATATAACTTGAAATCTTTATAACATGCAAAGGCAAGTAACATTCTTATTGCCTCTAATCTAGCTACCGGTGCATATGTTTCATCATAGTCTATGCCTTCCTCTTGTCTATAGCCTTGAGCAACTAGCCTAGCCTTATTCCTTACGATCACACTATTTTCATCCATCTTGTTCTTGAATATCCATTTAGTTCCAATTATTGAGTGATCATTAGGCCTAGGGACTAGTTTCCATACTTTGCTTCTCTCAAATTGATTTAACTCTTCTTGCATTGCTAGGAACCAATTATTGTCTTCTAAGGCTTCATTGATATTCCTAGGCTCTATTTGAGATACAAAGGCTATATATTGGCACATATTCCTTAAGGATGACCTAGTTCTAACTCCAAGAGTTGGATCTCCTACTATTTCACAATCTTTTACATATCCTAACTCTCTTGGTGCTCTAGGTTCTCTTTCTAAAACTTCTAATTCTTCTTCATCTTCTTTATTTAAGTCAAGCTTTTCTAGAAAGTCATCTTCTAAGCCTTCATCAAATATTCCAACATTTTCATCATTGGTTGAATCTTTAGATATATTATTTGATTCATCAAATACAACATGAATAGATTCTTCAACCATTAATGTTCTTTTGTTATAAATTCTATAAGCCTTTGAATTCAATGAATATCCTAGAAATATTCCCTCATCACTTTTGGCATCAAATTTTCCTAAATTATCCTTTCCATTATTTAGAACAAAGCATTTGCAACCAAAAGGATGGAAGTAACTAATGTTAGGCTTCTTACCTTTGTAGAGCTCATAAGGAGTTTTCTTTAGCATGGGTCTTATCATAGCTCTATTGATTACATAACATGATGTGTTTATAGCTTCAGCCCAAAAGTACTTTGGCAAGTTATTTTCACATAACATGGTCCTAGCCATCTCTTCCAAAGTTCTATTTCTTCTCTCAACTACACCATTTTGTTGTGGTGTCCTAGGGGCTGAAAAGTTATGACTAATTCCTTGATCATTGCAATACTCATCAAATCCTATATTTTCGAATTCTTTGCCATGATCACTTCTAATGCTTGTTATTGTATATCCTTTTTCATTTTGAGTCACCTTTGAGTAAGTTATGAATTTCTCTAAGGCTTCATTTTTTACTCTCAAAAAGAACACCCAAGTGTACCTAGTGTAATCATCAACTATTACAAAACCATAGTGTTTCCCACCTAGGCTAGTGGTTCTAGTTGGTCCAAATAAGTCTAAATGCAGTAATTGAAGAGGCCTAGTGGTGGATACACTATTCTTAGGCTTAAAAGTTGTTCTCTTGTGTTTTCCTTTAACACAAACTTCACATATTTCTTCATGATCAAAGGGTATCTTGGGTAAGCCTATAACTAGATCCTTTCTAGCTAATTTGGATAGCACATGCATGCTAGCATGACCTAGTCTTCTATGCCATAACCAGGATTCCTTTTTGTTGTCTACCATTAAGCATATGTTTTCATTTTTGAGTTCATTAAGGTAGACTATATATATGTTACCTTGCCTATGACCTAGAAGAAGAATTTTATTTGACTTAGGATCTATAACATTACATTTCATGCAATCAAAAATTACTTTGTAACCTTTGTCACAAAGTTGACTAATGCTTAGCAAGTTATGCTTTAGACCCCTAACAAGTAATACTTTTTCTAAAGAGAAATGATCATTACCTATTGAGCCACTTCCTTCCACTTGGCCTTTGGAATTGTCCCCAAAAGTGACTTCTCCACCAATTTTCGATTTGAAGGAATTGAAATGGCTTTTATCACCCGTCATGTGCCTTGAGCATCCACTATCTAAGTACCAAGCTTCCTTTGTTTTAGCTTTGTGGCTATGCTCAATCACCTACAACAAAAAATAAACACACTCAAGTCTTAGGTACCCAAATTCTCTTGGGTCCTTGGAGGTTAGTAAATGAAATTCTTGATCCCATTGGGATCCATTTTGCTAATGCATTGCAGTCCTTGGAATGAATTACCTCTTTTGGAATCCATATCCTTTTTACAATTTTTCTTTTAAGATTCCTCATCTTTATATTGCAATAATGTGACTTATGTCCCTTCTTATTACAATATGAACAAATAATTTCAGGTTTATTCATGCTCTTCCTAGCAATAAAACTCTTAAGATGGGTCTCCCTACTTTGTGCATTATACCCTAAGCCATTTTTGTCAAAAAATGCCCTTTGGGTTTCTAACATGCTATCTAGCTTTTGTTGCCCCATGTGAAATCTATTAAAGGAGTTATGTAAATTGCTATTTTTCTCCTTAAGATCACCAATTTCTAGATTTGCAATCTCTAGTTTCTCCTCACATTCCATTTTATCTTTTAACATTATCTCATTTTCCCTTTTTAATTTCGATATTAACTTTTTATACTTCATGCTCATAGATTCATACTCTAATGCTAAATCATCAAATGCATCTTGCAGTTCATCAAAAGAGTATTCATTGATATTAGAAGTTACCTTTTCATCATCATCAATTGCCATGAAGCATAGGTTGGCAATGTCCTCATTTGATTCATCATCGGAGCAGTCACTGTCACTCCATGTTGCTACCATTGCCTTCTTTTTATGAAACCTATCATTGGATCTTTTGAGAAGAGGGCAGTTAAATTTTATGTGTCTAGGTTTTTTACATTCATAACACACAATAGAGTCTTTTCTACCTACTTCCTCTTGTTCTCTCCTATTGTTTCTCCTATTGCTATTGCTAGCTCTCATCCTCATGAATTTATTAAATCTTTTGGCAAACATTGCCATCTCAATATCCTCCTCACTGCCACTCTCATTTTTAATCTCTTTTTCAGCAGTGGATTTTAGAGCAACACCCACTTTCTTGGGTGGCTCTTCATTTCTTTTAAGCTTCATCTCATAAGTTAGCAAGGAACCTATTAATTCATCTAAGGACAATGTGTGTGGATCCTTAGATTCCTCTATTGCTGTTACTTTAGCTTCCCATGACTTAGGTAAGCTATTTAAAATTTTCTTTACCATTTCAATGTTAGAATATATTTTTCCTAAGGATTTTAGTCCATTAATTACGTCTGTAAATCTAGTGAACATATCACTAATCGATTCTCCTTCCTTCATTCTAAAAAGCTCATAATCATGTGTGAGCATACCTACTTTTGTCTCCTTCACTTGGGTTGTACCCTCATGAGTTATTGCCAATTTATCCCATATTTTCTTGGCATTATCACACCCGGATACTCTATTATATTCATTAGGACCTAAAGCACAAAATAATGTGTGCATAGCTTTAGCATTTAGTTGTGCACATTTAATGTCATTAGAATCCCATTCATCTTCTTCTTTGGGAATATCTCTTCCCTCTATTTTCTTTGTAGGGATTTGAGGTCCCTTAACTATAATTCTCCATACTTCATAGTCATTTGCTTGAATGAATAGCATCATCCTAGTCCTCCAATATGAATAATGTTCACCATTGAACATGGGAGGTCTAACCGTGGAGTGCCCCTCTCCTATCAAACTAGTTGCTACATTGTTAAGAGCCATTTGATCGTTTCTACTCTTAGGAAGTTGTTCCTACGTGATTAAAGAGTCCTAGCTCTGATACCAATTGTTGGCTCTACCGAGAGGGGGGGTGAATCGGTTTTCTAACAATTATGGCAGATTTTAAATTAATCGCAATTTTAACACAAATGATAATGAATAAAACAGTGCAATATAACAATTTTAATGCAAAGAGAGGGAAAGAGAAACAAACACAGCGACTTATAGAGGTTCGGCCAACTCTTGCCTACGTCCTCTCTCCTTGACCTTCTTGTCAAGTGGATTCTTTCTCTCTTTCAATAGAGTTTACAAAGTTCCTTTTTCAGGTTAAGGAATAACCTCTCTACCCTTAGCAATACAGAAAATGTATTCACCCTTTTACAATAACACTCACTGAGGAACAATCCTCTTTTCTTTTAAGGTGTGGATGAATACAGAATAAGGCTTTTCAGTGGGTAGGACTAACAAAGCTTGTAGTACTTAAGCTTGTACAATAAATCTCAATTAATGAGCAATAGGGATACAAGGAATGAAAGAATTAAAGCTTGAGAATGTTTGGAATGTTCAGTGATAGTCTCTACCTCTGCTTTGTCTTCAATGCTTGGTTATATACTGAAGGTTGGGTAGTTGGAGCATTAAATGCAGTTTTTCCCGTTGAGATTTGAAGAAAATAGCCGTTGGGAACCTCCAGTGGTCAGACAGATCGATCTCTTATCTTGGCCAGATCGATCTCTTAGTTTTGAATCCTGCAAGATCAAAGCATAAACACACAGGGAGATCGATCTCATAGGTTACCAGATCGATCTCTCAGTTAGAGTATGAGAAGGCAGATCGATCTGTCGAATATCCAGATCGATCTCCTATCCTCTCTGTTTGAGGAAAGATCGATCTCTCAATACACCAGATCGATCTCTTAAGCTCTCTGACTTTGAGCAGATCGATCTCTTCCTTACCAGATCGATCTCCTAAGTTCTCTGACCTAGAGGAGATCGATCTCTTAACCCTGGAAGATCGATCTCTTTTTACCTTAAACCCTTTACACCGTTTTAAGGCTTGCCAGATCGATCTCTTCCATCATGAGATCGATCTCTCATCAAGTATAAACCCAGGAGATCGATCTCTCACACCTCAGATCGATCTCTCATCAGCAGAACTCTAAGTTCTGGTCCTGATATCTTCTAAACATGTTTGTATACCATCTTAACATTATTGTATTAACTTGTTTTGTCATTTCAAAATACATTAACTCAACAGTATACATCCCTTACACACATAATTAATCCTCAAAACATAATTATTTTCATGATAGTTACACCAAAACTAAAAAATCATTCTCACCTAGATATTTGGTATTTCCTTTTTATTTTCTTAATATTAATTCTCCATAATCCTTATCATCATCTATCATGTACTAACATAAATTCTCTAACACATAATCATAAATCTACCTCAAAATTCATGAATAATTAATCATATCTTAATATCATAGTAAAATAACAGAAACACTTAACCATATCCAACTCATCGTATCTTCATTATTATAACGACCCGTGACCTATAAAAATTCAGGAAATTTTTTTTTTGAAACTTTGACTTGCAACTTAATCCTTTATTCACTTAGGCTGTATTCATGTTTAGTGTCAATCCTTAAAAATATTTCATTTCATTTATCCTTATACAGGTTTCATCCCGACACATTACTTTCAATATATGTCTGTGCATACAAATGGTCTGGTAAAGAGATAAGAATGTATACCCCATGCATGTACAAAAGGCAGTCTGGGGAAGCTCATATCCACCAGCCTACGTCGTCTACGCAGCTTTTATTAACTGTAATTCACTGTAAAAATCTAAGAGGTAGAGGGGTGAGCTTTCGGGAAAAAACCCAGTAAGAAAGTGCATTTAAAACGATCATAGTGATTAAAATATATAGAAAAACATAATAATACGTAAAATGACTTCTCTCTGCAACTAATATAAAGGACCTCCGAATTTAAGAAATCGAAAACATCATCAATCAAAACGTAAATCTTTAAGTACTTGAACTTAACATTCATAACATAACCTTTCGTATATTCGAAATTTCAAAAACATATTTGCATATAAATCACATATCACAGAGTCAAATTCGAAAACAGAGTTTAGTTTAGATAGAGACTATGCTGGCCCATATGATTATCATGCATCAATAACAAAATCATCCTCCGTAGAGGGAATGCAGAACCTATGACCATGGTAGGGCTGTAGACGTGATCAAGGTCGTCCGAAGGTGGAATTCAGATGCCATAAAGGCAAAGTTCAGATGCCATGTAAGTACCCGAAATTTTTATGTACTTGGTTTTAACCATGTATAACAATGTAACCATTGAAATTAAAGATTCCGATCCCTTAGTCAATGATTTAAATTAAATTGTATATATTGTGGGACTTTAAAGAGTTAACTAAATAAAATATATCGGTCCTAATAATAAATGACTATGGGAATATTCATACATATATGCATATCTATATATATATATATATATATATATATATATATATATATATATCCATGTATATACACACATATATATATATGCGTATATATAAATAAATATACATATGCTTCTACATGGCCGAGAGCTCCATTTAAAAATATATATGAGGACCTGTATTTATATATATATATATATATCTTTATGATTATGTGAATACTTTAAGGGAAAGTAAGAAATTGGGCATCATTAGAGCAAAACCCAAGTACCCTTGTTTGCTGCTATTAGCAGCAGCAATAGAAAAGAAAATCTGAAGCACGGGGTTTGGCTTGCAATGAGCCAAACCCGTAAGGCTCTACTGCAGCAAGAGACGTAAAGAAAGAAAGGAGAATGTGAAGGTGGCAGTGATGAGGACTGGTTTAACCAAAGGAAAATAAAGGAGTATGTAGTTAAAAAAAAAAAACTGAAAGACAAGACTTAAGGCTAAGGAATAGGGTAGTTTCGGTTGGCAGAGGAAAGAAAATAAGTGTAAATAAGCATGGATGAGGTTCACAGCAGGTGAGAAAATTAAGATGAGTTGGTAATGTCCTAACAGCCTAGGGAAGGAAATTTTTTTTAGTGTGTATGTGAAGGCTGAACCGAAGGGAAGGGGAGGCAGAATTCTTGCAGTGTACAACAACAAAAACAAGGTAAAGATATGACTTATCAACATAAGGTTATGGAGAAATCTGAATGGCATTAAATGAAAAACATAACAAATAGTAGACTATTGCAGGAGGCGTGCTGGTTATGAAGGAAGAAGATCCGGTCTGCTGCTGTCACGCCCTCCTCCCACACGCGACTTTACCAAAAACCACAACAAATTTTTCACTTTTTACTTACCTTTATCTCCTCAATAGTTGGGCTGTGAATAGGTATTAGTCTCCTCATCCATACATACCTTACCATTCTTTTTCGTATCATACATACATGACATTCATATCATAAGTAAATTCATATACTTAAATATAATTACATCATTACATCCACCAACATTAAATCGTGTACATCACTGTGTTTATACATTGTTCAGATACAAAAGAGTACGCATGTGTATACCTTTTGCTAGATGGGGAGTGGCAGCGGATCAAAGGAATGCAATATCTCAGCCGACTCAATCTACTGACGAGAATCTGTAGATATGGGGGGAAAATGAATGTGATGAGCTATCAACGCGCTCAGTAAGAAAATCAGGCAAGCAAGTAAACATCCATACTATCTACTGAACATAGTGCTTTGCCTTTCCTTCTCTCATTTGAAAAACATGTTTAAAATATATATAATATAGTACAGATTTAAAATCCCATGTACTAAACACATGCTGGTTTATCAATAAGAGGCATTCATGCAAAACAGTGCATATTTAATCATTTAATAATGTCTTTATATAAAATATGCCATTTACATTCAAAACACAGTAAATATGGCATTTCTCGTCACAACACAAATAAACTGGGTTTCGACCCATCCCTCAAGTCTACCCGTATCATAAAACACATGTGATATATCATGCGAGACTCAGTGGCTAAATGCAATCTCTCTAGACTATGTAAGAGAGCCTCCCCGCCGAACAGAGCCTCCCCGTCCACTCTGGCTTAAGGATGTTGGGCTTAAGGATCTTACCGTAAGAGAACATCTCCGGACTATGGCCATATCCTAACATGTGGTGAAATCCCAGGCAACACAGTACTCGGTGTGCGGGTTATCACTGCTGTAACGGGAGGGGGGTCAGTCCATCACAACCGCCAGCTATCAACAACTCTCCTCCATAACTCCACATCACAAAACACGGTACAGTGTACTCCATGCCACACGCACGGTACAACGTACACTCGTGGACCCATATATCATGGTCGGGGTGCCTGCCATAGGTCTTAGCCGCTCATACCATGGAAATACATCATAGTGGGGTGCCTGTCATAGGTCTTAGCCCTCATACTATGGAATAAATGCCACGTCTCTAAATCCACATGAGAACATCTCAACAGTGTGACACTCAGTCTACACGGAGGAAATCGTCACGATTTTTCTAACATGTCTATATATCACGTAAAACTATAGTGCGCGTCTTGAGTGTGACTCACAATCAACGCTCCACCTCAAAACACTGTATATGCATGTAAAAATATCAACACTAGTGCGAGTAAACCTCCAGCACTAGGTCATACATCTCATGTAAAACTCGAGCACGAGCTAATCACTCCAGCACTCTATCATATACAAATCACATAAAACTGAGTACGAGCAATGCTCCAGTACTCTATAATGCATGTCAAATAAATGCAATGCGAGTAAACCTCCAGCACTAAGGTGTATGAAAAACATCTGAAATCAAGTGCGAGTTGTGCTCTAGCACGATTGTTTCCACATAATTCGGTAAATGGCTCTTTAAAAATAGGGATGTTAAAAATCACTAAAATCAACACTATAAAGTGTGCTTAGTTTACATCGACCTCAAAACATTAGCTCATCCACCTACTCTTTTGCTACACAGCAGGAAAAATCACTCAAAACATCATTTCCATGCTTTTTGAAACTTTTCCCCAAATTTCACTTTTTGCCTAACTAAGGGTAAAATCGTAATTTACCCATATTGAGTCCCTATAATATTATCAATTTTCTCTAACCCTCAAACAATTTCAGTGAATGTAAAATCCAACGAAAATATGCACAGATATCTCTAGCTACTTGCAAGAGTCCCCTACCTCGGATCACGTCGTGTGACCTCTCTTCCTCTGTGCTGTCTAATCTGGCAGTCCGATCAACTCTCAATATGACTCTGGAGCTGCATTTAATCATTCACTGAGTTAATTACACGTTTCCTACTGTATTACACATTTAATACAGTTCTTTTCACTTAAATGGGCCCGTTTACTCTTAATAAGCCTTAAACACGTTAATCGGGCCTTAATCTGTATTAAGCTCGTTCATCAGGGTCTATCGACTCATTGGGCCTATCAATACCCATTGGGCTTTATTCCAAGCTCTTTGGATAGCCCGTATATCATTTACGACATTTTATTCAATTTTCTGAATATAATTCACTAAATCTGAAATTTAATCCGAAATGCGTAAATTAAATCTTAAATACGCATAAATCACATAATTTGTCGTAAATGAGCTTTACTTACCCGAGATTGTGCGATGGTACGCAAATCAAAGTTCGATCGGGCTTCCGTTCGGAATTAATTGTCGAACTGCATAATTTCGTATATTTAACTCCGGGTCAATTTTCGATTAAATATAATTTAAATAAATTTATCAAAAATTAAATTGGTCACTTTTGACCTCGTATCGACTTACACGAAATCCGGTGCAATCCCGAAAATTTTCCTTTTCCTTTTTCTTTCTTTTTTTTATTTCTGTATAATATATTTTTAATATTATTTTAATCCTTAAAATAATATTAAAAATCCTAAAATATCCCAAAAATTCCTATTAAATTCATTTAATCCGTAAATAAATTTATCAGTCCGATTTTACCTTTTCGGTATATTTTTCCACTATTTTTGGGCTCATTTTTCGAGGCAAAAATTCTAAAAATATTAATTAAATTCATATCTCGATCAGTTGGACTCGAAATTCAATATTTGCCCCGTTATTGATCAAGATTTCTTGATTTCATATTTTTAATGAAATTTTCTCCATCGGATTTATACCGAATTCATCAATGATCGTTTTACCCCTGCACTTGCTCGGGAATCACTTTAACCCTTATCTCGCTATTATGTAGCTTACATGCATTTTTAATTTCTTAAATTAATCGATTGCATGGTAGTAAATACTCTTCTTATGATTCAACTATGAAATAAAATGTTCGTACACATAGGAATCATAAGGTACAAGCTACATACGTAAATCGAAAACTCGGGTCTGACAGCAGCCACAAGGAAGTAATATCGGGTAAAAATATATAAATAGATACATATATCTTAATGTGAGCTAAACAATGCATTAGGGAGCTGACAAAAGACCCAAGTAAGGTACAAGTAAAACTAAAACAGGTGAAGGATAATACTGAGGCAGTCTGAAAGAAGAAGAAGAAGAAGAAGAAGAAGAAGAAGAAGAAGAAGAAGAGAAGAAGAGAAGAAGAGAAGAAGAAGAAGAAGAAGAAGAATGAAGAAGAAGAAGAAGAAGAAGAAGAAGAGAAGAAGAGAAGAAGAAGAAAGAAGAAAGAAGAAGAAGAAAAGAAGAAGAAGAAGAAGAAGAAGAAGAAGAAGAAGAAGAAGAAGAAGAAGAAGACGAAGAAGAAGGACAGAAGAAAGAAGAAGAAGAAGAAGAAGAAGAAGAAGAAGAAGAGAAGAAGAAGAAGAAGAAGAAGAAGCAGAAAGAAGAAGAAGAAAGAAGACGAAGAAAGAAGAAGAGAGAAGAAGAAGACGAAGCAGAAGACGAAGAAGAAGAAGAAGAAGGACGAAGAAGAAGAAGAAGAATAAGAAGAAGAAGAAGAAGAAGCAGAAGAAGAACGAAGAAGAAGAAGACAGAAGCAACCTGAAACTAAGGCTACCAAAAAAAATATGTAAATGTGAGCCTTTGTTTGCATGAAACGGAGGAAAGACAGGACGAGGCTGAGAATCGAGAAGGGTTGTGATGAAGAGAATAGAAGATGGAACCGTAGCGTGAAACCGAGAGCAGCGAAGATGGTCACGACTGAAACAAGGAGAACTCCTTGTCCTGGACGTGAAGAAGAAGAAGAAGAAGAAGAAGAAGAAGAAGAAGAAGAAGAAGAAGAAGAAGAAGAAGAAGAAGAAGAAGAAGAAGAAGAAGCAGAAGAAGCAAAAGAAGAAGAAGAAGAAGAAGAAGAAGAAGAGGAAAAAGAAGAAGAAGAAGAATAAGAAGAAGAAGAAGAAGAAGAAGAAGAAGAAGAAGAAGAAGAAGAAGAAGCAGAAGGATAATACTGAGGCAGTCTGAAATTAGCTGAAGAAGAAGAAGAAGAAGAAGAAGAAGAAGAAGAAGAAGAAGAAGAAGAAGAAGAAGAAGAAGAAGAAGAAGAAGCAACCTGAAACTAAGGCTACCAAAAAAAATATGTAAATGTGAGCTTTGTTTGCATGAAAACGGAGGAAAGACAGACGAGAGGCTGAGAATCGAGAAGGGTTGTGATGAAGAGAATAGAAGATGGAACCGTAGCGTGAAACCGAGAGCAGCGAAGATGGTCACGACTGAAACAAGGAGAACTCCTTGTCCTGGACGTGAAGATGCTGCTGATGGTGAAAGTTGGTTAAAGACTCTCGGTTCTTGATGGCATAATTCGAGGCCAGAAAACAGAGGCAGAGTACCTCTGTCTCGCTTGCTGAAAGTGGAACGGGGTGACTGGGAGGAGGAAGGATGGCAGCGAGGAAACGACGATAGTGACGATGAACCGTAACTATGGGTACTGGAAATAGGAGGAGAAATAAAGAAAGGAGGGAGAAAACATAACAGCACTGAGAGAGAGGAGAATGGTAGCCGGGGCAGAACTGAAAAGAGAATGGTGATGATGATGATAGACTAGAGAAAGAGGTGAAAGGTGGCAGAAATCGGGAATGAATGGTGGAGAGGGTAATCGCGCCAGTGAAAGGGAGCCGAGATTAAGTCCTGTTTCAAGAACAAAGAGGAACAGTGCCTCGGGCACCCAGTAAAGGAGAAGAATGGAGAAGATAAGGAAATGGCGGGAAGGAAAGGATTTTAAAAAAAAAAAGGAAAAAAGGGGGTAAGTGAACAGTAACCGAAAAAAAAGGGGTAAGATATTTATGTATATATGTATTTTTAATATACATGTATATATATGTTGTAGATACAAGCATATTAGTGTAGATTTTAAACTAGATGTGAAATAAAAATAAAAATGAGAGAGACGAATAATGGAAATAAGTAATAATATATATATGTATTCATGTGGATATATATATATATATATATATATATATATATATATATATATATATTTAGGGGCATATACATATGGGTGTATATAAGATGAATTTGTGCTAGTATATGTATATACAAAGAATGTATATATATGAAATAGGGAAACATGAAAACAAATAAAAGTATATATATACATATAGGAGTGTATATATATATATATATATGTATTTATATGTATATACATGTAGATGTATATGATAAAGGTATATGTTAATATTTATAGGTACAAATATATAAATAGTAAAGAAAATATATAAACGTGCATGTTGGCCTAGGTATATACAATAATACGTATACACGCAGTAGTAACGATAGGTTACGATTTTAACGAAATTCAGACAATTCGCATGAATAGGGTGCTAAGTATACAATTTCGGTGTAGGTGATTGTAGAAAGAATTAAAGGAAGTACTAGGAGGCGTCACCGTTCGAATTTGAGATATTCGATAAATCGAGGTAAGGGGTACTATTTAACTTAGTTCTGATAATGCATTCTTGTTTCACCGATAAAAGATTTTATGAAAGAACATATGATTTGAAGTGATTTATCAATGCTTTCATACTTGTGAAACTATTTACGATGCATGTTTTAATTTATCGAAATATTCCCCGAGTACTTTCCATGTTGTGAAATGAATTTCCTAAGATATAAAGCGTTTGGATGTTTTACATTTATTTATGTTTCTATATCCATATCGTTAAAGAAACTTTTAACAATTTTAAAAGTATGTAAGAAAAGAAATTTGTTTTCGAAAGGGGATTGTGGGGGCCACCTCTTGAGTCCTACGGGAACAAAGTGCCACACAATCTTTCTGTTTTATGAAAGAGTTTTCAGATTATAAGGAATTCGATTTTGTTATTCCATGTGAGTTTATAGGTTATAAAACCCAAGAAAGATTTTGAAAACTCTGTTTTGAGACTATAGGCTTCATGCATGGTTACTTCTTGTGGTGTTCCGGCTACACCACTTGGAGTACCGGTAGTTGGCCCCTTTAGCACTTGACTCAACCTGTGTGGAAGATGTCGTGCTACTGGTGGTTTACGATGATGTTTTGGTAGTATCTCGTGCCTGCGCAGCACAGATGAATGTTCCCCGCACGGTGAGTGCCATAGGTGCCCGTGCCCTAACTATGTGCTAGTATATGATAAGAAATAAGAAGATACTACCCATGTTTATAATTATTATTGATGTACGAACCTAATCCAGTCTACAGCCCCCCTTACCATGGCCATAGGTATGATGACTCTCCACAGAGAATGACACGTATCACATGACTTAGTTATAACCTAGTCTCCTCGATTTGATTATGAAAAATCGACTATGATAAATGAATGTGTTTTCATGATTACGAAATATTCATAAAATATTTACTAAATGACTATGAAATATTCATGAAAATTTTACGAAATGATTATGAAATATTCATGAAATGTTTACGAAATGAATATGAATTATTCATGAAAAGTTTACAAAATGATTATGAAATATTCATGAAATGTTTACGAAATGATTATGAAATATGCATGAAATGTTTACGAAGAGATTATGAAATATTCATGAGATGTTTACGAAATGACTATAAAATATTCATGAAATGTTTACGAAATGATTTATAAAATGTTCATGAAAGGTTTATGAAAAGTTGTAAAATGGTTAAGCATGTGATTTATTTTAAAGACACTCATGCTTTATGACGATTATACATGAAATGAAAATTTATGTATTGCATTAAGTTTCGTTCTATGAACAATTTCAAATGTTTTTATATATCAGAACTACTTTAAAAGCATTACCTTACTGAGCTTTTCCCCAAAAGCTGACCCCTCTACCTCTCAGATTTTTGCAGTGAATTACAGTTAATAAATGCTACGTAGACGACGTAGGCTGGCGGATATGAGATTCTCTAGACTACCTTTTGTATATGCGTGAGGTATACATTCTTATCTCTTTACCAGACTATTTGTATGCACAGTCATCTATTGAAAATAATGTGTCAGGATGAAATCTGTATAAGGATAAATTAAATGAGATATTTTTAAGGATTGACACTGAACATGAATACAGCCTAAGTGAATAAGGGAATAAATGAGTAAATTAAATTAAAAAAAACCCCCAATTTTTCAAGGGTCAAGGGTCATTACATGCCACGAATGCGAAGTTCAGACACCACACAGGTGAAGTTCAGACGCCACAAAGGCGAGCATGACATGCATTAGCATACAACATAAGTGGCCTTTAGTCTCAAAACATATTATATTTTTCATATATATATATATATATATATATATATATATATATATATAAATCGAAATACATCCTCTTTATTCAAACGACGATTTCAGAGAACATGCTCTGGTTCAGAAGTCAAATTTAAAAATATGTAATTATTCAGAATACAAATTCAGAGAACATGTTCTTGTTCAAAAAACAAATTCAGAAACATGCTTTTATTCAGAAAACCAATTCAGAAATCACGTTCTTACTCAGAAAACAAAAGCAGAAAACATGCTCGAAAATCATAGTTCAAATCTTTGTAAGTTTTCCTTAATCATGGTTCAGAGAGTAAACTATTACCGTTTTAAATTACACCCCATTACCTCGATTTATCGGAAATTCAAGGTTCGAGTAGTGACGCCTCCAAGTGTCTTCCTTAAATCCTTCTACGATTCTCCTACACCGAAATTTGTATTCTTAGTATCCTATTGATTCGAATTACCTACGATGCGTCAAAATCGTAACATTGCTTACCTAAGGAAAATATACTTGAAATTATAAAATACGTACAGTTATCTCTAAAACTTGCATAAATTCCTTCCCTCGGTGTTTGTCTGTAACCCTTGATTGCTTCGACTTAGCGAGTCGACGAGTCTGATCCTTCCGACTTATTTTCACCGAAAATTTCAAATAAATATTTTCGATCACCTTTCCCTCGGATTACCTCGATTTCCTCGATACCTCTTATTCTATCTTCCATGTGGTTCTATTTATATATATATATATATATAAAATAACCTCTGTTTTTTTACTGTTCATCTTTTTTTTTTTGAATTTGCTTTCTCCTTTCCTGCGACTTTTCTTTCTTCTTCCTTCTTATTTCTTTCCTTCATCACGGCTTCATTACGGCCATTTTTTTTTTAATTTTAGATATATATAAAAAATAACCTCTGTTTTTTTTACTGTTCATCTTTTTTTTTTTTGAATTTGCTTTCTCCTTTCCTGCCACTTTTCTTTCTTCTTCCTTCTTATTTCTTTCCTTCATCACGGCTTCACTGTTCATCGTTGCTTCCAGGAGCTCGGCGCTGCCACCATCTCATCATTTTTCTTTGCCTCTTTCATTTGGCGTTGGTGGCCTTCTGTTTCCCCCATCTCCGGCAGTCTCCAACTTCCTGTTCACCTCTGCTCCTCACGATCTCGTCTCTTCTGCCTCACAATCGCTTCAGCTTTTCCCCTCTGTTTTCTCGCGGTGACCAACTGCCACTGCCCTGTTTTTGCCTACTGCTCCAGATGATGTCCTCAACTCTCGTTTTCACTCTGTTTCTAGTTTTTTTTTTCGGCATCACCATTATCTCCTGTTATTTCTCCTTCTCTTCCTGTTGTGGCCATCAACGACAGCAACTAGAATTTCTTTTCTTCTTCACTGCACTGTCTGGTACCTCCCTCATTTCCTTGTTCAATCGACCATCATCATCGTTCATGTATCCTATTTTTTTTGTCACCTGAACAGAAGAGGCGTGACAGGCACCAGCCTTGCTCCTATGCCCTTCCCCAACTGTTGTAAATAGTAGCAAGTCGTGAAAGCCTCAAGTTGCGACTTCACGTTTTTCCTATTTCACCGTTGTTTTCGGCTCAATCTTCTCCTGCAGCTGCTAGTTTGCTCTCTCGATTTCTCTGCTCTCTAGCTCCTTTCCATATCAGCTCAGACCATCACATGCTACTGTTATCCTCTCCTTTCAGTTTGCTTCAATTTCTGCCTTATGTTTACCTTGGTTCGACTCCCCTGCTCTCGGCAGCAACTCAAGGATCCTGCCCTCTTTTCTGTTCTCCACCGAAACTTCCTCTTCTCGGTTTCTTTGTCTCTTTCTCGTTCGTCTCTCATTTTTCCTCTGTTTCGTTCCTTTGTATCTCTCGGTTTTCTTCCAGTAAACACCCCAAAGTTTCCAACCTTCTTCTAGTCAATTCCTTCCTATCTCGGTTTCGACATATCAGGACCCTGCTTCAGTTCTATTTTTCTGCTTTTGTTTTACGCTTTAACTTCTCGGTCTTGCTTCAGTTGTCTTTTATTCCCTGTTGCTATGTTCTCTCCATTCTTCTCGCGTTTCTTCCCTTTTTTTTATTTCACTCACAAACACTGCATTCTCTCTATTCTGCTATCAGCTTCATCAGTTTTCTACCATATATCTTTCTTTGGCAATCTCTTATGTTTTTTTGCATCTACCCATGTTTTCCTGCTCTCCCTACTATCAAGTTAACAGACCATCACGCCTTCTCACTACTTCTTTCCATTTCCCTTTTATTTTTATTTTTTTATACTGCTCTACCTGCTTCGATTGTTTCCTTATGTTTCTCTTCCCTGCTGTTTTAGTAATATATATACATGTTTATATATAATTTTTTTTCCATTTTTATTTCCTTGTGTCCGCTGAGTACATGTCCTTGGCCTGGTTATATATATATATATATATATATATATATATATATATATATATATATATATATATATATATATATACAGACGTGGGAGCAGGTCAGCATTTGTGTGGTTTCCTCTCTCTTCCGCCTTATCATACTTCACAGTTTAGCTCCAGTTTTCATCTAAATTGGTGCTGTTCACAGTAGGCACCACGTCTCCCTTTCATTTTATTTTATTCCTTGTTTCTTTCTCTACTGCAGCTTCAACATCTCTTTTCAATTTGTTTCAGTCATTTCTTTAATTTAGTTCAGCCTTCAATGACTCTCCCGATCAGACCCTATCTTCTTCCTACTGACTACTTCTTTCCATTTTTATTTCCTTGTGTCTGCTGAGTACATGTCCTTTATATATATATATATATATATATATATATATATATATATATATATTTTACAGACGTGGGAGCAGGTCAGCATTTGTTTGGTTTCCTCTCTCTTCCGCCTTATCATACTTCATAGTTTAGCTCCAGTTTTCATCTAAATTGGTGTTGTTCACAGTAGGCACCATGTCTCCCTTTCATTTTATTTTCTTCATTGTTTCTTTCTCTACTGCAGCTTTAACATCTCTTTTCAATTTGTTTCAGTCATTTCTTTAATTTGGTTCAGCCTTCAATAACTCTCCCGGTTAGACCCTATCTTCTTCCTACTGACTACTTCTTTCCTTTCTCGGTTCTATAACCATCAACTACAGTAATTTGTGTTTTTTTTCCCTCAGCAGAGCTCTCCTCAAACGTTGTTGTTTCCATTAAATTTTCCTGACACTTACTGTGTATACTGCACTATCATTCCCTCATTTATTTTCGGTGTAGGTTTTCCGTTGTCCCCTGCTGATGGAACATCACTTAGACTTCAAAATATTTTTTTTGTATTTTAAAGTGTTTTGACCGTTGTGTTCGGCAGAAGCTTCAGTCTTCCCCATGCTTCAGTTTCCTTTCATCTCCCTTTCTTTCTTCACTCATTGAACACCCTTACCATCATCAGTTCCTCACCATGCTTCCTGCTGCAAATTTACAGCAGCAATCACGGTCCATTGTTGCCTTATTTTTTTTCTCATCCACTACACTATATAGGTGCTGCTCCACAGCTATGATTTTCCTATAGCCGATGTGACCTTCCTCCCGTTTCCATTATATATTTTGCCACAAGGTTTCGTATCTTGTTCTTTCTACAGCAGCAGTGATTTGCCTCGATCTTCCTCATAGGAAACAAATACCATGTGCTTGCAACATCGCTTGTAACATACTCCCACATTCCTTCTAGCTACTAACCATCAGCAGTAATCCGCTGCACTTCTCGAGTTTGGCTTCATTTGAAGCCAAACCATATGCCTTCTGTTTCGTACTCCCCTTAAAACAGAGAGTATTCATACTTGCATTCCTTCTTTACATCTCCGGGGTTGATGAGAGTCATCACCGAAAGCCTATTGCTTTGAAATAGATCGGGTTGGCTTCTTTGGTAGTTGATGTTGCACTAAACGACAACGGGGTGATATTTTTCGCGTATTGATGTTGTGCTAAACGACAACGGGGTGATACTTTTCACGTATTGATGTTGCGCTAAACGACAACCAGGAGATGCTGATGCGATGACTTCCACGTGCGTCGAATCTTCTGCAAGAACAACAAAGATCAGATAGGTGCAAAGATTTGTCCCTGCACGCTCGCTCCGATGATTAAGTTAGAAAGTTCTTTTGATGAAGAATCTGTGTATCAGAAAAAGAAGATGTAGTATCCAAGAAAAAGAGATTCAGTCCCCCTTCCTTTTTCATACCTGAGGTATTTATAGACCTCTTCTAAGATCAAGTTGGGCTTCATGTTCTTTTCGGGTTTGAGGACATCTTGGGCCCGTAACTATAAGGCTCGAGTCTAAGGCCCAGGCGCGTGTCTGGGCTGCGACAGAGTCATTAGATACTCTGTCGCGACTTGGAGTTGGACGACTTGCGGGTGAGTCCAACATATGGCAGAGTTTACGCGAACTTTCGCCGTGGTTTCAGCGATAGAGTCCTATCGCTGTTCATGCGGTAGAGCTCTGTCGCGGTTCACGCGGTAGAGGTCTATCGCAGATTACTGTGCCGCGTAGATACTCTACGACAGAGTCCCTATCGCCAAGAGACTCTGCCGCCAAAAGCAACCGTGTAGCGTGGAGGCTCTATCGCCGGGACTCTTTCGCTAGACTCTGTCGCAAGAGTCTCTATCGCCATTCCAGTGACTGTGTCGCCACCCCTCTTTACTAGCCACGTGGCTTATATTTGTATTTGACACGTGGCGGTCTTTGGTTGGTTGATTCTTGTACACGTGGACTTTGGTGATAGGTCCACTATCAATTGCTCCCCACTCTTTGGTAGGAATATTTCCTGCAAAAGAGGATCCTTAATTCACTGTTCGGGGGCACGTGCGGATCCCCGTGCGCGTGTAGATGCAGCCGCGCCTATATATATCAGCCCACAGTCAACGCGATAGCTATGAGTTCTCTCACAAAAGACCCTTCTGCCGCACATTCTCTCCGTACTCTGTCGCGACTCTACCGCAAATCAACCGAACCTCTGTCGCTACTCTGCTGCAACTCTATCGCACAAGAATCACTGTGTCGCGAGTCTGTCGCGTGGACGAAAACTCTGTCGCCCTGTGCTGTTTGCCGTTCTTCTGTTGCAAACGCCCTAACACTATAGTTTACTGTCTTCCTGCTTTTCTGTTAGGTAAACTCAGTCGCCAATATTTTCTTCCGTGATTTTTCTCGAATTTTCGAAAATGGCTGGTCATGGTGTGGGGAAGCATATAGAGCTAGGAGTCAAGTCGACTTTAAAGGCAGCCGACATCCAAGACCTCATGTCTAGGTTTCCTTTGCCCGAGGGGTATTCCTATAGGCTTCCAAGCCCTCAAGAAAGCGACATACGTTTTGTGTCTGACGGGATAGTTATTTTCAGGGCATCCTTAGAGTTAGGACTCCGCTTTCCATTATCCGACTTCGGGGCTTCTTTCCTTAGGACGCATAGGATTGCCCCCGGACAACTGCATCCTCACGCGTGGATGCAATTAATAGGGTTTATCGTGCATTGCCACCTAAGGGGCGTTTCTCCGTCTCTTCCCCTTCTTGATGCCTTTTTTAGGTTTCGAGGTAGCCCCGGCTTAGTTCCTTATTCACTTCAACGGGTGTATAAGCCCGGATTCGAAAACAGGTTATTCGAGAAACCCGCTAATAAGTTTCACGGTTTTGAATCGGAGTGGCTTATTGTGGAGACACCTGGGGGCCTGGATTTCCCCACTCGTTGGGAGACTAGGCGTGAAATCCCCAAGGGCCCCCGGATTTCTACACTTAGAGAACAGTTATCCCTGGACGTCAATAGGTTACTGGTTGATAGTCCCATTAGTCTTGACAGCCTTTTATCAAATGAGAATTCGATATCTGTTGGCTGGGGTGTGGGTCCCGTCCCTATTGTCGGTCCCTCTGTTCCTTCCTCGGATCCTCCATCCTCAATTCCCCCTGAGTTGAACCCGGAACCTTTAAGGCCGCAAGAAGACATAGGGAGCACAAATATAGCGTCTAGTTCTGACAGCGAACCCTTAGCTGACCTGAATAACTGGGAAGGGTTTGGTTCAACTTTCATGGTTCTTCCCGACGACGATATGATAAATATAGAGTCCCTTCAGGAGCATTTTGATTCTCATGATGGTAACTTTTCATGCTTTTTTATTGTTTGTTAGTTCTAACCATGTTTTTGACCACTTATTTGTTCTTTTTCTTTTTTGCAGAAATGAGCCATTTTCGACGATCTTTGGCGCGTCAAGGCTCGGAGAGCGGTCCGTCTAGTGACCCCACTAGAAAGAGGCCTCGTTTAGCTAATGATGTTCCTAGTGAGGCACCGATTCCGCCCCAATTGCCTCGGACTCGGACCCCACCTGCTCCCAGACAAGTGATGCCTCCTCCTCCTCCGGAACAAAGGGATCCCTCTCGGGATAGAGGGAGAGTTCCTTCCTCGTCACGGGGGGCTTCTAGTTCGTCTAGACGGTCTCGTTCTGAAGAGCGTGCCGAATGCAATATAATTCCATCCCAGCGAAAGAACCGGAGGCACTTGTACATCGAGTCGTCTATGGGGACTAGGCCAATTCTCCCGAGGATAGGTCCTATTGATGAGAGATCCTACCCTGTAGACGGTGGTTTCATCATGAGGGGGGCTGAGTTTCGGGTTTACCCGGGAGTTCGCGACAACGATACCTTGGACTCTCCCGGGGTGGCGTCTCGGCTGAGTTAGGCCACTATTCTCCCGAGGGACGAAGCTAGAATATTTAGGAATTATCCAGAGGGAGAAGACTTGGCCGATATGGAAGCGCTGAGGGTAATTTTCATTTTCTTTTTCGTTTAATTTCCTTTTGCTATACTTTGAGTTTGACCTTTTGTGTTGCTTTTCAGCTTGCTCAGAGGACTGCGGCCAATAACGCTCAACACCGAGCCTATCGGGAGCGAGCTGACAAGGAAATCTGGGATTTGAAGGACAAAGTCATGGAGTTGTCAAATACCGTTAACAACTTATCCGGGCTTCCAGACGTGGTACGAAACTTAGAAAATCAGCTCTCAAAGGCTCGCCAAGATTTGAATCAGGCCAAGGGGGATCTTACCGTTGAGGTGGCTAGGTCTAACAAATTCCATGAAGATCTTCAACAGGTCCAAGCCGAACTGGACCGCATGCAGTCCAAATATGGGTCCTTAATTGATCGTAATCAGGAGCTCGAGCAATATGTCGCCGAGCTAGAAAGTCGGGCTACTCCTTCTCTAACTCAAGTGGAGATTAACAGCATCAGGGCGGAAGCCGTGAAGGAGTACCGTCTTTCTAGGGATTGCTTGAGGCGAAAGGAGGATTTTTCGAATCCCTATGTAAAATATGGATTTTACCTTACTAGATCTTGGCTGAAGAAGCATAGGGAAGGCGAAGAATTCCCTGAGCTCCAATATACACGCGAGGCGATGCTGTTCGAGGCCCCTGATTGGACTAAGTACGAACCGGGGGCTGAACCTCCTGATGAGCTTTTTAAGAGGACTGCCCAGGATGATCTTGCAAACCTTACCGATCCTTGGGAGCCTGTGAACTTGGACGATGCTCCCGAACCTATTGGCGCTCTCGACGACTTGGATGGGGAGGATGGTCAGCAATCTTTAGAGAGCGAGGGTCCGTCAGCGGTTGATCCCCAGCCTCTTCCTGCAGATTGAATTGTTTTTTGTTTTTCTTTTCGAACATCCTGTCGTTGTTGTTGTTGTTTTTTTTTTTTGATGTACTTGTAAGGATTTTCTTAAGTGAATGACATGAAAGTTCAGTTCTGTTCATGCTTCATGTCGCATCCCTTTGTCTGTTTATTTGTTTTACTCGTATATTTATATTTGTTTTGTTTATTCATATATGCTCCCCAATTCTTGATGGAAAGATATATTTTCAGAAAGAATGTTACGTATAAACATACCTTTTTCTGAGGCCTGATCACCATGACGCTAGTGCGTCTTCAGTTCTTACGGCCTTTATGTTTCCATTGCCTGGCCACAGTGACGCATTGCGCCTCAGGCTCTTACGGCTTGTCTAATTTTACGCCTGACCACAGTGACGCATAGCGCCTCAGGCTCTTACGGCTCGTCTAATTTTTCACGCCTGGCCACAGTGACGCGTAGCGCCTCAGGCTCTTACGGCTCGTCTGATTTTTACGCCTGGCCACAGTGACTCATAGCGCCTCAGGCTCTTACGGCTCGTCTGATTTTTACGCCTGGCCACAGTGACGCATTGCGCCTCAGGCTCTTATGGCTCGTCTGATTTTACGCCTGGCCACAGTGACGCATAGCGCCTCAGGCTCTTACGGCTCGTCTGATTTTTACGCTTGGCCACAGTGACGCATAGCGCCTCAGGCTCTTACGGCTCGTCTGATTTTTCACGCCTGGCCACAGTGACGCATTGCGCCTCAGGCTCTTACGGCTCGTCTGATTTTTACGCCTGGCCACAGTGACGCATTGCGCCTCAGGCTCTTACGGCTTGTCTGAATCCTGTCACAAGATTTAGATATATAAAAGCTGGAGATATATAATAAAAGAACAATCTGCATAATGATTGGATGTTAGTATCTTGTGATAGTGTAAACAAATAACAATAATGTGAGAACATAAGAATCAAGAGAGAGAAAACACAATCATTAGTTCAAATATAATTTTAAGTGATTTGAGTTCCATGTTTTCCCTATTTTCTTCCCTTGCAGAGTTTCTAGGATGCAGGTGTTGGGCCCAATCTTTTGTTTGATTCTGAATGGACCTTCCCAATTGGCTCTGAATTTTTCGTCTTCCTTTAAGGCATTCGTGATATGTGACTTTCTGAGCACCAGATCCCCCTCGGACATCGGTCTATCTCTCACTCGGCTGTTATAGTAGTTGACTACCCTCTGATGGTAGGATGCCAACCGAATAGCCGCGGCCTCTCTATGTTCGTCAAGCAGATCTAAGCTTTCCCTTAGTCCTTGTGAATTCTCTTCTTCCACTAAAGGCACCACCTTGGGTGACAGTACTCCAATTTCCACGGGAATCAATGCTTCGGTGTTGTACACGAGGCTAAACGACGTTTCTCCAGTCGATACCCGACTAGTGGTACGATATGTCCATAAGACACTAGGCAATTCGTCCACCCATGCCCCCTTTGCTTTGTCTAATCTGGTCTTCAACCCATGAAGGATAGTCCGATTGCTGACTTCGGCCTGTCCATTAGCCTGGGGATATGATACAGAAGACATCCTTAGCTGAATGTCAAGGCGTTTACAAAATTCACGGAAGGCGTCACAATCAAATTGCTTTCCATGGTCGGCATTTAAGATGCGTGAGATTCCGAACTGACAGATGATGTCTTTCCACACCATCGCCTCCACTTTCTTCTCCGTGATTGTAGCTAAAGGTTCCGTTTCAATCCACTTTGTAAAGTAGTCGGTGGCAACTAACAAGAACTTTCTTTGACCCGTGGCTAATGGGAAAGGCCCCAGAATGTCCAATCCCCATTGTGCAAACGGAATCGGTTGGACCGTACTCTGGGAGGGAGTCACTGGAGCCGTTGTTATCGGCGCAAACCTTTGGCATTTGTCACACCTGCGAGTTTTGTTCACCGCATCTCTTTTCAATGTCGGCCAATAGAATCTCGATCGCAGTATCTTAGCAGTAAGGGCTCTAGCTCCTAAGTGTTCACCGTAAATTCCTTCGTGTACCTCAGCTAGGACATAATTTGCTTGCTCCGACCCCAGACACTTTAACAAGGGTGATGAATATCCCCTTTTGTACAGTTCCCCGTTGATTAGCGTGAATTTCGCCCCTTGCATCCTTAAGCGACGAGCCTCGTCCTTATTTTGGGGGAGTGTACCTTCAGTGAGATACTGCTTGAATGGGGATCTCCAGTCATCCCCCATTTCAATGTCACACACTTCGATCTCTTCAATACTAGGGCGCTCGAGCCTCTCCACCTTCACTATCCTTCTTCCTGTCTCATTGGAAGAGGCTAACTTGGACAATGAATCTGTGTGTGTGTTTTCAGACCGATTAATTTGTATTAGCTGGAAGTTCTCGAAAGTCTGAGCCAGAGATTGGACTTTCTTTAGGTAAGGGCCAGCATTGGTTCTCGAACCTCATATTACCCGTTAAACTGGTTTACCACCAATTGAGAGTCACTATGTGCTACCCAGTGGTGAACCTGCAGCTTTTCTGCCAGCCTCATTCCGGCTACCAAAGCCTCATACTCCGCTATGTTGTTCGAACTGGGGAACCCAAACCGTAAGGAGTACTCTAGGGATTTTCCTTCTGGCGATACCAAGACTACACCTGCTCCACTTCCATTTTCACTTGACGCCCCGTCGACATACAGTAACCATGGTTGAGTTTCCCTTCCACCGCTGTCGCTCGGGCTAGTGCATTCTACTATAAAGTCTGCCAGAGCCTGACCTTTGATGGCCTGCCTGGGTTGGAACGTGACATCATATCCTCCAAGTTCCACTACCCATTTCACTAGTCTCCCTGAGTGTTCAGGCTTCTGAAGGATTTACCTTAATGGTTGATCCGTCAAGACAGTGATGGGGTGTGCCTGAAAATAAGGGCGCCACTTACGCGAGGCCATCACAAGGGCCAATGCTAGCTTTTCAGCTAGCGGATAACGGGTCTCCGGGTCCAACAGTACCTTGCTCACATAGTAGATGGGGCGGTACACTATGCCATCCTTCTTTAGTAGCACCGCACTGACGGCAAAATCACCGACTCCCAAGTACATATATAATTGTTCCCCTTCCAAAGGTCTTGTCAATAAAGGTAACTGCTTCAAATACTCTTTGAGGTCCTCAAAAGCTTTTTGACAGTCACTCGTCCATTCGAAATTCTTTTCTCCCTGCAGAGTTTTGAAGAATGGCAAGCTCTTTTCTGCGGACTTCGACAAAAAGCGATTCAGAGCTGCTATTCTGCCTGTCAACCTTTGGACATCTCTCACGGTGGCTGGGGGTTTCATATCGATAATTGCCTGTACCTTTTCAGGATTTGCCTCGATACCCCTGTCAGTGATCATGAAGCCTAAGAACTTCCCTGATCTCACCCTGAATGAGCACTTGCCGGGATTTAGCTTCATATCGAATCTTCTCAGTACCTCGAATACCCTGGACATCTGATGAGCGTGAGACTCTCCTGCTCGGCTCTTGATAATCATATCGTCCACATAGACTTCCATGGTATTTCCCAGAAGATCTTTGAACACTTTGTTCACCATCCGCTGCTATGTGGCTCCAGCATTCTTTAAACCGAACGGCATTACCCGATAGTAGTATCTTCCATCGTCGGTTATAAAAGAAGTCTTCTCTTCGTCTTTCGGGTGGAGCATAATTTGGTGATATCCGAAGAAGGCGTCTAAAAAATTGAGGAGTTCATATCCGGACGTTTCATCCACAAGCCTATCTATCCGGGGTAATGGGTACGAATCTTTAGGGCAGGCTTTATTCAAATCGGTTGAATCTACACACATTCGCCACTTCCCATTAGATTTCTTCACCATTACCACGTTGGCAAGCCACTCGGGGTAGTAGACCTCCCTAATGAACCCGGCTTCTAAGAGCTTATTAATTTCCTCAGTGATTACCTTCTGTCTTTCCGGGGCAAAGCTCATCTTCTTCTGCTTGACAGGTTTGTGTCCGGGTGAGACATTAAACTCATGGCAAATCACTTCAGGATTAATTCCGGGCATGTCGACCGGGGTCCAAGCGAAGACATCCGAGTTCCTTCTTAGGCATTCAACTATCTCCCTCTTTACTTGTTCATTCAGCTGAGTCCCGATGAATGCCTTCTTCTCTTCGTCCCCTCTGATTAGTTCAATGGCTTCCATTTCCTCTACAGGCTGAGGCTTGGGCGAGTCATCTATGCACAAAGTCTTATTTCTCTGCACTCCTTTGCTAGCGGTAGAAGCAATATAACAAGTACAAGCCCTCCTTTGATCCCCTCGTACTTGCCCAACTCCGTTGGGAGTAGGGAATCATTAACAGATAACAATAGGATATCACCGCCCTCATGTCATTCAGTACAGGCCTTCCTAGGATCATGTTATAAGCAGCTGGGGTTGACCTCACCACCATGAACAATACCTGTCGGGTCACATCCTTTGGGTTTTCTCCTAGAGTCACAGGCAACTCTATGGACCCGGCTACCTTCACCCTTTCACCCGTAAATCCATACAGTGGAGTCATAACGGGTCTTAATCTATCTTCGGATATGTTCATTTTCTTGAAACAATTCCAATAGATTAGGTTCACCGAATTTCCGTTATCGACTAGGATTCTACTCACTAGATGTTTCGCGACCACTACAGATATTACCATGGGATCATCATGGGGCACGACAATGTCACCCCTATCTGCCAGAGTGAACACAATAGGTTCTTCATCGACTTTCTCTTCCATCAAAACATGGACCTGATACGCTTGCCTCGCGTAACTCTTACGGGAAGCGGAGGAGTTTCCTGCGATCGATTCCCCTCCTACGATAACATTTATTGCCGGGGCGGTAGGTTTGTTATCCGGCTGATTACCCCGGGGGACATGCCTAAATGCTTCATTCCGTGGCCTATTTCTTTCGTTATCATTATTTGGCACATTCCGCGGACGGTCATTCCTTCGATTGCAGGAGGATAGCGGGGCCTTTCACTTCTCCACAGGAAGCGGTTGATTTTCCCTTCTCTAGCTAGTCTCTCTAGCTGATCCATCAGGTCTCTGCAATCTTTCCTGGGGTGACCGTGAGCAGTATGAAATTCGCAGTAGGCATCGGAGTTTCGCCCCACATCTCCAATCTTCTTTTTGGGGAACTCCAACAATCCCGTCCCCTCAATAGCTGCTAGTATCGCGGTACGAGGCTCATTCAGTCTGGTATAACCTTCGTGCCTGAGCCTAGGGGCCTTGTCTAACCTAACGGGTCTTGGAGAGCTCCTCTCAGATACATTTCTCTCTCTCTTTTTTCCTTCCCCTGTCTCCTGGGGCTGTACCATCTTCATTACTTCTTCTTGAGCCACATATTTATTGGCTCTAGCAAACAGGTTGGAAAGTGTCACCGGCTGATCGAGGGAGAGGGATTCTTACAACTTCTCGGACCTCGTCCCTTGCAACATTGCAGCCATGGCTACCCCTACTGGTAGATCTTCCACCTCCAAGATTGCATCTCAGAAACGGTCTACGTAGCTTTTCAAGGATTCTTTATTCTCTTGTTTAAGAGTGAGCAGATAAGTAGCGTCCTTCTTCCTCTGGCTATTGATCATGAAGACTCTCAAAAATTCATTTCGCAATTGGTCGAAGGACGAGATGGAACCTTCGCTCAACCCATTAAACCACTTCAGCGCGTGCCCGGACAGTGTAAGTGAAAAGGCCCGGCACATGATTTCATCTTCCCACCCATGTAACAACATGAGGGACTCATAGCTTTGTACGTGGTCGTATGGGTCGGCTTTGCCTGTGTAAGTGGCCATAGAAGGCATCTTGAACTTCTTCGGCAAGGGTTTATTCATAATCTCCGAACTGAACGGAATTCTCCTTCTTTGACTATCATCCGGAGACACCAGTTTCCTCTTTTCCAAGATCCTTTCGACAACTTTCTCCACATTTTTCGACCCTTGAATTGAGTACTCTCCCCTTCTCCCGGGGATAGAAGAGTCCGAGTGGTAAGTACTCCTTCCAGCACCTCCCATTCCGAGATTTGATCTTGTACCCTTAAAATAGTCTCGGGGGTCAAGACTCTTCTGTCTTCGCCGCTCCCCGGACCTGTGATCTTTGAATTCATGCTCCAACTCCTCTGGAGAAATACTGTGCCATGCGGGAGAACTCTGCCACCTAAATACCGCGGGGGAACTCTGCCGCATGCGATCTGCGGGCTAGCTCTGTCGCCTGCGATCTGCGGGTGAGCTCTGCCTCCTATGTGCCACGGGAGAACTCTGCCGCATGCGATCTGCGGGTGAGCTCTGCCGCCTATGTGCTGCGGGAGAACTCTGCCGCCTTTGATCCGCGGGTGAGTGCTGCTGCCTGCGATCTGCGGGCGAGTTCTGCCGTCTGAAATCCGCGGGTGAGCTCTGCCGCCTATGTGCCGCGGGGGAACTTTACCGCCTTTGATCCGCGGGTGAGTGCTGCTGCCTACGATCTGCGGGTGAGCTCTGCCGCCTGAAATCCGCGGGTGAGCTCTGCCGTCTATGTGCCGCGGGGGAACTTTGCTGCCTATGATCTGCGGGCGAGCTCTACCGCCTATGTGCTACGGGTGAGCTCTGCCGCATGCACTCTGCGGGAGAACTCCGCCGCCTATGCCCCGCGGGAGAGCTCTGTTCAGTAAGGTCTGCGACAGCATTCGCTTCTCGTAACCCCACCACAGGGTGATTCCTTTGAAACGCAGTAGAGTTTACTCTCAAAGTCGTTGCAGGGTTATCCTCCAAATTCACGGCAAAGTTCGAAATCAGTCCAGCGGCAGTATTATGCGTCCCTTCAACTTGTCCAGTATTCGCCATGGTGGAGGGTTGACCCCTCTCGCAGGTCTGCCTCAGGGTGTTCTCACCCACCATCTGCTGCACTTCTGGGGGTAAGCTAAACTGCGGGAGAGCGTTTTTAAAGAAGTTCACCATAGCTTTCAACGCTGTCGTCGTCTCCTCATTCTGACGTTTCAGAGCCTCAAATTCCTCCATAGAAACCGAGGCCACTCTGCCACCCTTTTCATTCTGTCTTTGTTATTGCTCTGATCTAATAGGGGGACTCACAGAATTCTCTCCCCTTGCATACTCTGCTGTAGAACGTGTCCTCACCATTTTAATGGGGAATCTGACTTTTTGTCCTGATTCTCACAGACGGCGCCAATTGATGTTGCACTAAACGAAAACGGGGTGATGCTTTTCGCGTATTGATGTTGTGCTAAACGACAACGGGGTGATGCTTTCCACTTATTGATGTTGCGCTAAACGACAACCAGGAGATGCTGATGCGATGACTTCCACGTGCGTCGAATCTTCTGCAAGAACAACAAAGATCAGAGAGGTGCAGGGATTTGTCCCTGCACGCGCGCTCCGATGATTAAGTTAGAAAGTTCTTTTGGTGAAGAATCTGTGTATCAGAAAAAGAAGATGCAGTATCCGAGAAAAAGAGATTCAGTCCGCCTTCCTTTTTCATACCTGGGGTATTTATAGACCTCTTCTAGGATCAAGTTGGGCTTCATGTTCTTTTCGGGTTTGAGGACATCTTGGGCCCGTAACTATAGGGCTCGGGTCTAAGGCCTAGGCGCGTGTCTGGGCTGCGACAGAGTCATTAGATACTCTGTCGCGACTTGGAGTTGGACGACTTGCGGGTGAGTCCAACATGCGGCAGAGTTTATGCGAACTTCCGCCGTGGTTTCAGCGATAGAGTCCTATCGCTGTTCATGCGGTAGAGCTCTATCGCGGTTCACGCGGTAGAGGTCTATCGTAGATTACTGTGCCGCGTAGATACTCTACGACAGAGTCCCTATCGCCAAGAGACTCTGTCGCCAAAAGCAACCGTGTCGCATGGAGGCTCTATCGCCGGGACTCTTTCGCTAGACTCTTTCGCTAGACTCTGTCGCAAGAGTCTCTATCGCCATTCCAGTGACTGTGTCGCCACCCCTCTTTACCAGCCACGTGGCTTATATTTGTATTTGACACGTGACGGTCTTTGGTTGGTTGATTCTTGTACACGTGGACTTTGGTGATAGGTCCACTATCAGTAGTCAATCATTATTCCCTTAAAATCTTAGAATGGTTTTCATTTATAATACAATATAATTTGATCAATGGGGGTTTAACATTATATTGTGTTCTAATTAATATCACATATCGTTAAGCATTTATTTATGCTACAAAAATAAAATATTTATTTACTTAAACTTATTTAAATTTCTTATGCCATAAATATATTTAAATTTGATCATCCACTAATAAACACGTTCTTCATTTCAATCGTTTACTTGCTAATCATCGTTTAACCCGGATACATGAAAATTCGTGGAGTTCACAATTATAATGAACACATGATTTATTTTCCTAACAATATGACACTAATTATATATACGTACATCACTTACCCAGTTACACCAATTCTTGGTCTATTGCATCAACACCATCTTTTTCAATCCTTTACAATTTTCCAACACTTATAATTAGCTCATATCATATTAAAACATATAATAGCGTAATAATTATAATCAATTACACAAGTTTACCCTACAACTTTCTCTTGGTCGTAATGTATTTATGGTTCTCCTTGTGTTTTCCTACAACCAATTTCAGCATACATCTTACTTATGTCATATATTGTGAGATTTGAGAATTTTACACATATCTAATTATGTAATGTGAACATGAAGTGTAATTTATTGAACGAAATGTGATGTACTCATATATTAAGGTTGTATGAAATGGAATTTTAAGTAGAGCTGGCAAAAGTTGGCCCGAGCCCGAAAACCCTCCCGAGACCGAACCCGAGACCGGACCGAATTGACCAAAAAGTCAAAGGCCCGAGTCCGAGAAAAACCCGACCCGAAAAAGCCCGAACCCGATAAAGCCCGAGCCCGAAAAAATCCGAGCCCGAAAAAACCCGAACCCGAAAAAGCCCGAGCCCGAAAAAGCCCGAGCCCGATACGACCCGAACCCGAAACCGGCCCAATCCGAAACCCGAGAAAGCCCGAATTTATAACCCGAGAAAGCCCGAATTATAATTATATAATTATTATATTAAAAAATAAATAAATAATAATACACTTTTTCTAATCAAAATTTGTAAAATTTTAAAACAATCATTATTTATTTATTACATAATTATATCAATAATTTATTATCAATAAAATAAATATTAAATATTTACATTCAATTATTAAATAAAATTATTTTAAAACACAATATAATATTCAATATCAAATAATTTTCAATATTATGCTTATTATATTTGTAATAATAAATAATAAATAATAAATATATTATTAAATATAACATTTGATTTTATTATAAAAACAATTATTATATTTATTTCATATTAAAATTTTAATTTTAATACAATAATAAATCAAATATATATATAAATCATTATATAATTGTAACATTTATTTAAATTTGATATTTCGTATAAAATATTGAATACATTATTAACAAAAGTAGAATTTAAATTTTGATTCCTATAACTCATAAATATTGAATACATCTTATGGGTCCTATTGCATCCATTCTCCTACAAAACTTGAAAATTACTTCTGCCTAACTCAAACTTTAATATTCTCAAAGACTGCTCATTGTTCAAACTTTAATATTCCAAAAGATTGCTCACTGTTTTGTCCAATCCCATTGACCCATGGTTATAGCAAAAATACAGGGCAGACTTGTTTAGAACTGTTACGTGAAACTTGGGTCATTTTCTTCTTTGCAGGCGAACTGCTATTCGATGTGTTATTGGACAATTCCAATTCATTATACTTTCTAGCTTGCAAACATTGGAAACCAGAAAAAAAGTTTCAAGAGTAATGCACAAGCTTTAGAATAAGATGGATGATTCGAAAACATCAATGTAATCACCAAGAAAATAAAGATTGCAAGAAAACTTTTAAGTTGAATAGCCGTTTACAAAGGCAGTACAGAGATTATCAGAAAAAAAAAGTTTACAGAAAAACGAAGTTTCTTTTTTATTTTACTACTTAGATATTGACAAGGCTACCAACATGAAGAACAAGTCTCATCCAGTATGGCAATCCTTCAAACATGAGATTCTTGAATGTTTCAAAGAAGACATACAATCATTGTAACACTGTCTTCAAACTCCAGGATATGATTTTCAAAGAGCGACACTGTCTTCAAATAAGATTAATTAGATAATGATCAATCATAAATACTCTTAATAAAAAAATTTAATTTTTTAACAATATAAATAGTAAGAAATAAAATATCAACATACATTGCAATTAGAACTCTTCATCCTCCTCCATAAACCGACTAGTTCAATTTAATCCAACTTTTCTTCCAAATCCCATTGTTTCATCTTCTTCATCTAATAAAATATATAAAAATAATCATATAAGATTTAAATAGTAAAAAATTAATAAAATAACAATGACACTAAAATCTTACCATTTTGATCATATCCATACAGCCAATTACGAGTGGTAATCAAAATTTCTGCATTATGTGTTGTGAGACAATTTCTCCATTTGTTGATAACTCTACCACCCATACTAAATGCTGATTCAGATGCAACTGTGGTAATTGGAATACTCAATATATCCTTAGCCATAAGTGAAAGTACAGGGTATCGAAATTGATTTTTCTTCCAATAATCAAGAACATCAATTTGAATTTCATAATCTTCTCTTGGTTCATTCAAATATAAATCTAACTCTGATCTATATAAAAGAGATCCAGAATTGAAGCTTCTAAATCTATATAATAACAAAATAAGTTCATATATGAAATTATAATAACAAATGTAAATTAAAACTCAAAAAAGAATTACTTAATATAAAAAAATAATAATTTAATAAGTTACTAAAGTAATTTATATTAAACTTTTGAACAAAAAATTAAAAAAAAATTAAACTTACAGTCAAATCATCAGAAATATTTCT
Organism: Firmiana major; assembly: GCA_033439115.1. Taxonomy (NCBI): domain Eukaryota; kingdom Viridiplantae; phylum Streptophyta; class Magnoliopsida; order Malvales; family Malvaceae; genus Firmiana; species Firmiana major. The sequence goes on along the minus strand of CM065899.1, from coordinate 14,940,752 downwards.
TCTATTGCTTTGATCTTTATCCCCGGTCGTCATGAATGATTGAGAAAGAAGATTATTTTGATTCTCATACTCCTTGAAAAGTAGTTTCATTTCTTCCAAAATATCCATCCACTTATTTTCATATTCAACACCCAATTTTGCAAAAAGAAATTGCAAAAGTTGCAACTTGAACCTAGGATCAAGTATAGCTCCAAAAGACAACACCCGAGTGTAATCATCCCAATACTTACAAAATTTTTCATTCATCTCCATTGCCATTAATTCCATAATTTCGTCTTCAGACACAAGCATATTTTGAATATTCTTTTGAATTTGCCATACATTTTCAAAATACAAGTTACTAGTGGGGTAATCTCTTCCTGAAAACAAAGTGGTAATCTCATAAAAAGGCTTCAAAAACTTGGAAACATTCTCAATCCAAAGGAACTCTTGAGGACTTAAAAGTGCATCGTAATTTCCATCCAAAATTTTTAGCTTCTCAAAAGCTTCACGAAAATAAAGAAATTTCTCTAACATCAAATATGTAGAGTTCCATCGAGTTGCCACATCCAACCACAAACCCCTTGAATAGTTCAAATTTGATTGAAGCACACATTCATGAAATTTTATCTTCCTTGCTTTAGAACCCTCAACATATTTCACACTCTCTCTTACTTTTTTCAAAGAATCGTCAATCACTGATAAACCCTTTTGAACAATAAGATTCAATATATGAGCAGCACAACGTATATGAAAGTATTTTCCATGACATAATGTGCACCTTGTTGATCAAGAAGACTACATAAATGTCGTTGCATGCTGTCCATATTACTAGCATTATCTAAAGTAATGCTAAAAATCTTTCGATCGATTCCCCATTCTTTTAATAGATCATAAATCTTATTATACAAAGAAAATGCAGTATGGGGTGGTGGCACATGTTGAAAATTCAAAATCAAACTACGCAACGTCCAATTATCATCAACAAAATGCGCAGTTAAACAAAGATATCCATCAGTTGTGCATGATGTCCACATATCAGCAGTCAAACAAATTCTACTCGAAAGTTTTTCCAAATCAGATTTAATCTTCTCTTTCATTTTCTTATGTAATTTCAAGCAATCAGCCTTACAAGTATACCTACAAATAGGCTTGAATTGATCATTCAAATAGGAATGAAAGGCTCTAAGTTTAGCATCTTCAACAATTTTAAATGGATATCCATGAGCAATAACACTTTCAGCCAACATTTCACGTGCAACTGATGAATCTATTTTCTTAGTTCCACACACACCCTCACTCTGAGTAGATTCAGTAGAACGATCTATTTTCTTGCAAGTTTCAATATGACGACGCATAGTAGACGTACCTGAATGTGAGGAACCAATGATTACAGTCCTACAAAACTTGCATTTTGCTCTTTCTTTGGTATCATTGTATTTCGCTTGATATATGAGTTGTTCCTCAGGATTAAGCATATCAAAAATGGTCCAAACATTGGATTTTTTTTGTCTTTTTGAAGAAAGCATAGGTATCGAGGAACATTCTACAGTATTAGAGCCCTCACCACCACCATGATTAGAATTGGATTCCATAACTTATCTACAAAAAAAATGAAATTTTAAATATTTAAAACAAACTCAAGTATTTAATTGAGATAAATTACAGCAGCAAAATCCCAATGATCACAATTATATATATATATATATATATTCATTTAACAATAATGAGGCTATAATAAACAAGCTGGATTGGTATTCGACACTTCCGAATGACATTTTTTGAAAGAACTATAATAAACAATTAAAAAAAGGAGACTTGGAACAAGAACAGTCAAGATAATTCCATTACTTCTATCATATCTAAGCTAACAAATGCAGATGCTACAAAATTATTTAAACCAGTTTAGAATAATACTAAGATAGTAACATCTCAATTGAAATATATCCAAATTCCAATACACAGAAAGAACACATGACATGAACAATCAATTGGATCTAAAGTAAAATGCTTTAATTCAATTCCTAAGTTCTTAATTAAGATCCAAAATTCCCATTAAAAAAAAAAACACAAAAGCACTCAAATAATCAAACAATCCAGTGAAGAAAAAGAAAACCTACAGTTTATTATTCAAAAACATTTGTAATAGACCAAACCTTTAAAGCTTCTATGGACGGTAGAAGACTTTAAAACAAATGAGTTTAAGAATACAAACAAAAACATCTCAAACAATAATAATAATAAAAAAGCAATCCCATACATAAAAATGAAAAAAAACCAGAGAATTGGAAGAATCAGTTCCTTGGAAACAAATGGTGTCGAATATATATTCAAATTTGATTGAGCAATAATGAGGCTTTTATCTTTATAAAATATCGAGACAATTAACAAGCTGGATTGGTATGAAGAACTGAAGATATAAATCTGTGTAAACAGAAAACATCTTTCACCTAGGAAGAATTATAAGTATAAAGGTAATTAGGTCCTTAATTGAAGGAAGCGATATAAGAAGCAAAGCTAAAGTAACTTTCAACTGGCATTGGTGAGGTGCGCCAGGCTCTTGCAGTGATTTTATTAACTGGCATCTTTCAACTGGCATTTTTTTTAAAAAGTGATTTTAATAAATTTAAATTTCAAAATTCAATAACTACCATCCCTCTTTTTATTCTTAGATATATATCAGCAATCCTAACTTCTAATATCTAATTTCTTACCTAATTTTCAAAATCCCCAAATCTGTCAAATTAATCCATAGATCCTAATTTCTTCACAATCAAATTTCAATTAATTCATACAATATTCATGCTTTTATAATACAATTTATACATACATTAAACTAAGAAAACTTGGATTTTTACCCAGGGATCCACTGGTACAAAGATGGAGAAACAACTATTTTTTTTGGTCTAGAGGGTACTGTACTGTAGCGCCGGAGGGGAACAAGGAAGGCTGGAAAGGTTTGCCGGGCTCACGTTCCCTTCGCCGGTGGCCGGTTGTGTCGCGAACAGGGGGGGAAACCCCTCGGTTTGGCTCTGATTCGGCGAGGGCGAGGAAGAGAAAGGGAAAGGGAGGGCTGTCGGCTTCGGGGGTCTGCCGGTCATCTCCGTTTCTCGTGAGGCTGGGTCACCGGCGTTGATGTAAGACCCGAATTTAATTAAAATACGAAAATTAAATAAGAAAAGATGGAGGAAGTATGAAGGAAGTTGGGTTAACTTAATCCCGAACACGTGTAAGGGCAAAATGGTCAAAAGACCAAAGGTCGGTATAATTTCGATAAGGAAATTTAATTAAAAATATGGATTTGAGAAATCTTGGTCAATAAAGGTGAAATAAATTTATTTTAGGTTAAATTGATCAAGATATTAATTTATGGGAATTAATCGGGATTAATCGGGATTTTTAGTTCGGAAAAATAATCCCGAAAATAATCGAAAAATATACCGAAAAGTCACCCGGGACAATATCCCAAAAATACGGGGAAATTATACCCGAAAAAGAGGTTAAAATATAATAAATAAATTAAATAAAATTAAATTAATTAATTTAGAATAAAATAATAATTTTAAGGGATATTTGGGTATTTTTAGTGTATTTTAATGAATAAAAATAAATTGTTAAATAAGATAATAATTGTAAAAAAAAAAAAAAGAGAATTGGAAAACGTTATCGGGGAGAGAGAAAGTGAAGCAGTAAAGGAAACGAAAATGGGAGACGCGCGTGGCCGACCGACGAGCCACCACCGGCGACCTTTGACCTCCGACGAAGGGCCGAGCAGCAAGAGGAGAGGCCGGCGAAGCTATTGGCGCCGGCGACGCGCGCTAAGGAGGTCGGAAACAGCCGAACGGAGGGAGAGAAGCCGCGGGGAAAAACGGAGTCGGTACCGGCGATCCACGGCAGCTGGGGGCGAACGGCGGGTACCGGCGTGATCAGGAGGAGGAGCCGGTCCTTTTGAGATCGGTATTGGCCGACGAAACCGCCGGAAATCGTCGGATCGAGAGGTGGTAGCCGCGGGAGAAGAGATGGCCACCGGCGGCGAACGGCGGCGATCCAGGCGAAACCGAGGCCAGATTCCGAAAGCCCAGGCGACGGCGGTCGTTTCTGCACCGGTATCAGCCGACGAAACGGCGGGAAACGCCGGCGACGGCCAAGAGGAGAAAATGGGTCCGACGGCCGAGAGGGAGAAGAGCCGGACCGGCCATTTTCCGGCGAGCTTTGGCGAAGCCGACTCCAGATCCATGCATCGGACAGCCTTGCGGAGCCACTGGCGGTGGAAGCCGGTGGAGAACCGGCCGGAAAAGGGGTGAACCGGCCGAACCGGGGTGAACCGGCGGTCTGAACCGGTTCGAACCGGGCTGAACCGGTTCAGCCAAAAAGAGGGGAAAAAAGGAGAAAAAAGGGAAAAGGAAAAAGAGAAAAAAATTGGGGAAAATTTCAGTGATGCAATCGAGCTTTGGGTAAGTCGATAAGCTGTCAAATTGACCCGATTTAAATTTGGAATATTTTATTTAATTAAATTTCGACCGAAAAGTTTACCCGAAAATGTAATTAATTGTGTAGCTCGACGATTGGCATCCACCGAGGGCTCGAGACAGCCTCGATTTACGGACTAGCATGGAATCTCGGGTAAGTGACCCCTATTTACGACAATTACCTCGTTATGCGTGATATTGATTTAATTTACGCATAAATTGAATTAATTTATGGAAATTTAGATAAATTGTCGTAAATAATCGATTTAGCTATTCAAGAATTAGAACGAGGCCCGATAAATTATTGGTGGGCCCGATGAGCCCAATAGGCCTCGATAAAGTGAAAATTAAGTGGAAAACGGGCTTAAGGCCGATTAAGGCCCATTAAGGTTCAATCGGGCCCAATAGGGGTAAATGGGCCCAACGATTTAAATTAAGCCCAGAAAGATAAAATACAATTAAATTATATGTTATCTGACCTGAGGAATGTTAATACGCAGTTTCGGGCATTGGATTGGAAGCATATCGGACTGCGCGACGGGACTACATTGGAAAAGAAAAAGGTCAGACTCGACGAGAATCGAGGTAAGGGAATTCTGCGGACTGCTAGAGGTAACTTTACGCAATTTCAAGTTCATTTGCAGTCTTTAAAATTTATCTGAAGGGTCTAGAGGTCAACTAATAATTTTAGGGCCCCGGATGGGCAAATTACTAAAATACACTTGCTAAGGGTAAAATTCTAAAAATTTAGGAAAAATTGGGAGGAGCAAGAACAAAAGGTTCCTGCTCATTCTGGAGGTGTTTTGATGCATGCATGAGTAGGCTGGCTCACCTTGAAAGAAAATGCACAGCATTGCATACTTTCAACGTGATATTGTTTTGTGAAAACTGTTTTGAGAAAACAGAGCCGCCTACGTGTTTTTATTTACATGTGACGTGCTAGAGCTCAGCTCGCACGATGTTTGAATTGTGTGATGCATGCATTAGTGTTGGAGCGAGAGCTCGCACTAGAGTTTTACATGCATAGGTGCTGGAGTCCAACTCGCACCAGATTTGTATACATATATATATATACGATTTTAGTGACAGGGTGCTAGAGTCTAACTCGCACCATATTTTTATGTGATTTTGAGACAGGGTGTTGGAGCTTCGCTCGCACCAGCTTTTCATATGGTTTGCATACAGAGTGCTAGAGCTTAGCTCGCACTAGTTTTATCTGAATTACTGACAGTGTTAGAGCACCGCTCGCACTAATTTTCAGAGATCATACGATAAGCCGTGCTTGGAGCATCGGGTAGACTGTGTGTCACCGATTAAATAGGCTCGCACGTGCGTTTTGAGACATGGCATGTTAAAATAACCTGATGAGCCCGAACGAGGGATAAGGGTTAGAGATCCACCTGATGAGCCCGAACGAGGGATAAGGGTTGGAGATCCAGCTGATGAGCCCGAACGAGGGATAAGGCTGTGGGTCCATGGAGTACGATGTACCGTGCAAGTAGCATGGAGTACGATGTACCGTGGGGTATCTTTGGATACGGTATCTTTGTGATACGGGGTATCTTTGTGATACGGTATCTTTGTGATACGGGGTATCTTCGGATACGGCATCTTCGGATGCGTGAGATCGGATAAGACTGACGGGTTGGATTGACCCACCTCCCGAGCGGTTCCCGATCAGGGTGAGACCTCGCACACTGGGATCCGTGTAGCTAGAGGGACTCACGAGGACATATTGGCCAGTCCTGGTTATTACCGTTATACAAATATTGCCTCGTCTCGCATGTCGACGATTTCGATGATTTAAACTGGGATTTAAATTAAATATGCATGATGGTTATATTCCATGCTTTTAAAACTCATATGTGATGTTAACGATTTTCATGATTTTGAGTGAGTCAGGATCACCCGAAGGAGGGGTCGAGTCCTGACTTTACTGTGAAATTTTAAACGAGAAAGATATGAATTTTGAATATACTTGCATGTTGAATTTTCCGTGCAAATGTGTTTTACATAACATCATAACGCATATCATTTGTTTTAAAATGTGTGGAGAAAGGGTGGTTTATGCATGGCACCACGTTCATGTAGGTAGTATGGTTACCTACTTGTTCGTAGGATTGCCTTACTGAGCTTGATGTGCTCACCCCTTTCATTTTCTCCCACAGATGATCTCCAGTTGAAGTTGAAGCGACTCAGTACTGCATTCCGGATATCCGCTGCTGCTCATCAACATAAGGTATATATACACTTGTACATATTGTATCTACATAAGCATAGCACAGTAACATGTTTGTAAGTAACTTTAGGGGATGTATAAATAATATAACAATTATAAATGACTGGAGAAGAAATAAGTACTAGGGTAGATGTATGGTGGGACTGGCATTGACGCACAGCCCAATTATTAGTGGAGTGTTGGTCACGATTCGAGGACAGGTGAGAATTTAAGTAAGAAAATAATAAAACGCGAAAAAAATTAACTCTGATTTTTGGGTAGTTTGGGTCGTGACATATAAAGGTGGTATCAGAGCAACGATTGGTCTGATGTGTGTCAGTGTCATTAATTTGGAATTACATCCCCGTGTTACTGTGCTTAGTTAGATACAATAGTGTATGTCGAGATGGGCTTGACTAAGAAATGGTCGAGAATGCAGGAATACCTAATATGAGTCGCGTTAGATGAGATAGTGCACGAGGCAGAGGTCGTAGAGGTAGACCTGAGTCTGCTAAGTCGTGCTGAGTTTGACTTATGAGAATCAGTATGAGATTGAGATAGAGGCTAATGTTGAGAATGCCTCACAGAGTCCGACAGAGAGATCGGACAGTATTGAGACACACTTCGCGAGATTGGAGCGGAGTGTGGAGATTATTTTGAGGAGCTAATTGCTCGGATTATGTATGAGATCAGAGGGCGCAGCGGAGCATTGGTGGAAACCTGCTCGACCCATCTTAAGAGTTGAGATGAGAAATATCTTAGATATGTTCCGGTGACAGGATATCCCGGACATGATTTAAAGGAAATTTCGGATTAAAGTCCTTGCTTTGACCCAGAGGATTTGATTTATTGACGAGCATGGAGACTCGATTATACTCTGGGCAGATAATTCCTCGACACTATGAACAAGTGACAATCGAGATGTTTAAAGGTTCATGAAATGACTCAACTTTTCGATTAGAGTCCAATTGACTGTGAGATATTACTTATACCGAGGCAGTGCACAGATTTACAGTTAGGTAAATAAGAACATGAATTGCATGCCTCTGAGATTGGGAAAGGTAATGAGGGCTGAAATAGAGGCAGAAAAGAGAATCGAGAAATGACAAAGATGTTGAATGAGAAAATGGTAATTGGTTAAAGATTAGATTTGATGAGTTATGGGCTAAGATGATTGGTAAGGCCCCAGTGCATCCAATTTTGGCACTGTTGAGGGGCATTGTGATTGGCGGACCCCGACCTGCTACGAAGCAGTGTAGCAGTGTGAGCACTGTAAGCAGTGTGAGATGTGTGGTGGATACCACAGAAGGATGGTCTATACCTACACGGTATTGATGAAAATGGCCGTTAAGTGTGGTAAGACGGACCATTAATTTTGATTGCTCAGAGTTGAGCGAGATTTTCCCACAGGAAAGTAAAGAGAAAGAGAAAAAAAAAAAACTCCATTGGTATTGCTGCAACGAAAAGGGAGGCCATAGCCGAAAAGAAAAAGGAAAGTAGGTTGTTGGACGAAGGCGAGAGGATGTCTTGGACCAGGATGCTATTGATGTTTCATGGATGTGGTGTAAGATACCACACTTGTTATGAATAATGAAGTACATATGTTCATTGATCCTGGTACCACACATTTATTCATACCGCCTTCATTCGCATATAAGTGAGTAAAAGGCATGAATGCCTACATCATTGGACACAATACTGATAAATGAGAACCCCAATAGAGGAGGATTAATTAACTGAATAGGGATATTGAGACTTTAAGTTAAAAACAGGGGTGCAATAGTTGAATTTACAGGAGGAAGGGATTGTACTCACAGAATGAATAAAGACGAGAGTTTCATTATAATTGATACACTAAGGAGATAATCTTTAAGATAAGATAGATCTTAAATATAAGATGTATTGGAGTAAGAGATATATGCTAGGGAAGAAATACCCTTAATATGCGAAGTAATTGGGATTAAGCAATTAGTAAGGAATATAAATTATAACCAAGGATAAAGATGGGTATAACCATAACCAGTAGTTGTGGTTAAGTCTGAGGGCTAATAAAGGTATTTCAAAATACCTCCCCGCCTGAAGACTTGACAGCGTCTAGAAATATATATATATATATATATAAAACCTATAATGGGAAATCGATTATCGTAATAAATACCTTTAGCATTAGGATACATTTACTAAGACGATAAGAATATTAAAATTCGACAAATCCTAAAGGTTAACATAGTAAATTTAATAGGTGCCGTTAAGGTAAGGAAAAGGAAATGACGCAGGTTAGCACCTGAAAACGTAAGCGGTTGAGAAGGATCTTATACGCTTATGCGTAAATAAGTCAAGGATTGGACCGAATTGTAATCAGCAGTAACGGTGATATGCTGGGTGTAGTTAAAGCCTAGGGCGAATTATAAGCAACAATTGGGAAATGACTTTTACAATGGGTTGCTGCGAGTTCAAAAAGGATATATTTTGTTGACACGTTTAATTATGAAAACGTGGTCATTGAATAAGATGATAAATAAGATGATTGATGTGACGTGAATTTGGCGTGATGAAGTATGAACTGATCACCGTGATTAATTTCACCATACCCAACAGCTCAAGAGGTTCTCAGTGAGTATGGATACCTCGAAATAATAAATGAGCTGTGTATTGATGTATAATGGGAAGATAGTCAAGTATGGAGTCAGACAACTCCTTGATCACGAAATAAACTATTTGACCCATGATTTAAAGTTGGTAACAGTAGTTGTACCGAGGATATGGTACTATTATGTACATGGTGAGAAATTGTGGATATGCACTGATCATAAAGCCCGAGTATCTGTTTTTACAGAAAGAGGCGAACATGAGAATACATAGTGGGTTAGAGCTTCTGAGAGGTTTTGATTTGTGAAAAATTGTACCACCCAAGAAAGGCTAATGTGATGACTGATGCCTTGAGCATAAAGAGCCTTGGGATGGTATTACATATGATGGTCAGGGAGCGTGAGCTGCTAGATGCAGTTGTGAGCCTCAGTATAGATGTGATCCCTTCTGATGATGACAGTGATTGTGTGACAGCTAGCCTGATGATTAGAACCGGATGAGAGTGCCCGGATTTGCTAGGCTTAGCGTGATGATCGACCGGATGTCGATAGTTTGGGTCTGATTCAGAAGGGTACAGTGATAGAGTTCACAGTGGGTGATGATAAGTTACTGAGGATTCAGAGACAGTATGAGTGCTCCCCAAGACCACAGTTGATGAGATAGTAATGTTGTCAGAAGATCACTCTTCGGGATATACAGTGCATACGAAAAGTAATAATAATATATTAAAATCTCAAAAAGGGTATGGGTGGTCAGATGTGGAAAGAGATATTTGTGGAAATTGTGGAAAAGTGCCTAGTGTGTCAGCAGAGTAAGGTAGAGTATTAAAAGGCTGCAGAGTTATTGCAGCACCTACCTATATCGACACGGCACGGAAAATGAGAACAAGTCTCCATGAATTTTATGAAGGGTTACAGAGAACCCAGGTGAATTACGAGGCTATTTGGATGATAGCCGACAGAATGACTAAGTCCACCCACCTTCTGGTTATGAAATCCCCAGATACTCAGAGTGTGTATGAGGATTTATGTATAAGAAAGATTATGGAACATTATGTAGCGTTCCAGTGAGCATGATATCATATAGGGATTCCCGCTTCACTTTCTACTTCAGGGAATATTTTAAGGAAGCTATGGGAACCCGACTGAGTATTAGCACAGCTTTCCATCCTCAACAGATGGTCAGTCAGAGAGGACTGTACAAGTTCTGGAGGATCCGATGAAAGCGTGTGCCACTGACTTTATAAGCTCCTGGAATGATCAGTTGATTTCTAATTGAAGTCGCCAATAACGACAATTGGCAATTGAGTATCGGGATAACAAGATATGAGGCAGTGTATGGCTGTAGGGGTTGTTCCCCAAATTGGATTAGAAAAAGTGGGTGACAGATAGAAGTATTTTCGACTTGGATAATAAGTCTCTGAGGATGTCTAGTTAAGGATGAGAGATTAAGAACACCTCAGAGCAGATAGAAAAGTATTGGAATTCACCCTTGGTGAATTAATATGATTGATATGTTTATTGTCCTAAGAGAATAAGGACATAGCGAACTTTTGGAAGAAGGTACATTAAGTTACGCTGGATGGAATATTTTGAGAGATTAGACAAGTGGGAGATAAGACCTGTAGGTTGGTGTTATCACCTGAAGTAACAGGCACCCACAATGTGTCTCAGCTTTTGATGCTTCGGAAATACTATCCAGATCCAGCGTAGGCGATAGGATATGAATTCCAAAAGTTCAATTTAATGAAAATACAAGTATATTGAAGAAGTTGATTCGGGCATTAAACAGGAAAGAGAAAGTATTGAGGTTTAAGATAATCTCCCTAATTAGAGTCCTTTGATAGTAATACACTCCGGAGAAGGTCACATAAGAATTTAAGAGTATGATACGATCGATGTACCCGGAGTTGTATATGGACTCATATGACTTGGTTCTAATTTGGAGGACCAAATTCTTTAAGTGGGGGAGAGTTGTAAGACCCGAATTTAATTAAAATACGAAAATTAAATAAGAAAAGATGGAGGAAGTATGAAGGAAGTTGGGTTAACTTAATCCCGAACACGTGTAAGGGCAAAATGGTCAAAAGACCAAAGATCGGTATAATTTCGATAAGGAAATTTAATTAAAAATATGGATTTGAGAAATCTTGGTCAATAAAGGTGAAATAAATTTATTTTAGGTTAAATTGATCAAGATATTAATTTATGGGAATTAATCGGGATTAATCGGGATTTTTAGTTCGGAAAAATAATCCCGAAAATAATCGAAAAATATACCGAAAAGTCACCCGGGAAAATATCCCAAAAATACGGGGAAATTATACCCGAAAAAGAGGTTAAAATATAATAAATAAATTAAATAAAATTAAATTAATTAATTTAGAATAAAATAATAATTTTAAGGGATATTTGGGTATTTTTAGTGTATTTTAATGAATAAAAATAAATTGTTAAATAAGATAATAATTGTAAAAAAAAAAAAAAAGAGAATTGGAAAACGTTATCGGGGAGAGAGAAAGTGAAGCAGTAAAGGAAACGGAAATGGGAGACGCGCGTGGCCGACCGACGAGCCACCACCGGCGACCTTTGACCTCCGACGAAGGGCCGAGCAGCAAGAGGAGAGGCCGGCGAAGCTATTGGCGCCGGCGACGCGCGCTAAGGAGGTCGGAAACAGCCGAACGGAGGGAGAGAAGCCGCGGGGAAAAACGGAGTCGGTACCGGCGATCCACGGCAGCTGGGGGCGAACGGCGGGTACCGGCGTGATCAGGAGGAGGAGCCGGTCCTTTTGAGATCGGTATTGGCCGACGAAACCGCCGGAATTCGCCGGATCGAGAGGTGGCAGTCGCGGGAGAAGAGATGGCCACCGGCGGCGAACGGCGGCGATCCAGGCCAAACCGAGGCCAGATTCCGAAAGCCCAGGCGACGGCGGTCGTTTCTGCACCGGTATCAGCCGACGAAACGGTGGGAAACGCCGGCGACGGCCAAGAGGAGAAAACGGGTCCGACGGCCGAGAGGGAGAAGAGCCGGACCGGCCATTTTCCGGTGAGCTTTGGCGAAGCCGACTCCAGATCCATGCATCGGCAGCCTTGCGGAGCCACTGGCGGTGGAAGCCGACGGAGAACCGGTCGGAAAAGGGGTGAACCAGCCGAATCGGGGTGAACCGGCGGTCTGAACCGGTTCGAACCGGGCTGAACCGGTTCAGCCAAAAAGAGGGGAAAAAAGGAGAAAAAAGGGAAAAGGAAAAAGAGAAAAAAATTGGAGAAAATTTCGGTGATGCAATCGAGCTTCGGGTAAGTCGATAAGCGGTCAAATTGACCCGATTTAAATTTGGAATATTTTATTTAATTAAATTTCGACCGAAAAGTTTACCCGAAAATGTAATTAATTGTGTAGCTCGACGATTGGCATCCACCGAGGGCTCGAGACAGCCTCGATTTACGGACTAGCATGGAATCTCGGGTAAGTGACCCCTATTTACGACAATTACCTCGTTATGCGTGATATTGATTTAATTTACGCATAAATTGAATTAATTTATGGAAATTTAGATAAATTATCGTAAATAATCGATTTAGCTATTCAAGAATTAGAACGAGGCCCGATAAATTATTGGTGGGCCCGATGAGCCCAATAGGCCTCGATAAAGTGAAAATTAAGTGGAAAACGGGCTTAAGGCCGATTAAGGCCCATTAAGGTTCAATCGGGCCCAATAGGGGTAAATGGGCCCAACGATTTAAATTAAGCCCAGAAAGATAAAATACAATTAAATTATATGTTATCTGACCTGAGGAATGTTAATACGCAGTTCCGGGCATTGGATTGGAAGCATATCGGACTGCGCGACGGGACTACATTGGAAAAGAAAAAGGTCAGACTCGACGAGAATCGAGGTAAGGGAATTCTGCGGACTGCTAGAGGTAACTTTACGCAATTTCAAGTTCATTTGCAGTCTTTAAAATTTATCTGAAGGGTCTAGAGGTCAACTAATAATTTTAGGGCCCCGGATGGGCAAATTACTAAAATACCCTTGCTAAGGGTAAAATTCTAAAAATTTAGGAAAAATTGGGAGGAGCAAGAACAAAAGGTTCCTGCTCATTCTGGAGGTGTTTTGATGCATGCATGAGTAGGCTGGCTCACCTTGAAAGAAAATGCACAGCATTGCATACTTTCAACGTGATATTGTTTTGTGAAAACTGTTTTGAGAAAACAGAGCCGCCTACGTGTTTTTATTTACATGTGACGTGCTAGAGCTCAGCTCGCATGATGTTTGAATTGTGTGATGCATGCATTAGTGCTGGAGCGAGAGCTCGCACTAGAGTTTTACATGCATAGGTGCTGGAGTCCAACTCGCACCAGATTTGTATACATATATATATACGATTTTAGTGACAGGGTGCTAGAGTCTAACTCGCACCATATTTTTATGTGATTTTGAGACAGGGTGTTGGAGCTTCGCTCGCACCAGCTTTTCATATGGTTTGCATACAGAGTGCTAGAGCTTAGCTCGCACTAGTTTTATCTGAATTACTGACAGTGTTAGAGCACCGCTCGCACTAATTTTCAGAGATCATACGATAAGCCGTGCTTGGAGCATCGGGTAGACTGTGTGTCACCGATTAAATAGGCTCGCACTTGCGTTTTGAGACATGGCATGTTAAAATAACCTGATGAGCCCGAACGAGGGATAAGGGTTAGAGATCCACCTGATGAGCCCGAACGAGGGATAAGGGTTGGAGATCCAGCTGATGAGCCCGAACGAGGGATAAGGCTGTGGGTCCATGGAGTACGATGTACCGTGCAAGTAGCATGGAGTACGATGTACCGTGGGGTATCTTCGGATACGGTATCTTTGTGATACGGGGTATCTTTGTGATACGGTATCTTTGTGATACGGGGTATCTTCGGATACGGCATCTTCGGATGCGTGAGATCGGATAAGACTGACGGGTTGGATTGACCCACCTCCCGGGCGGTTCCCGATCAGGGTGAGACCTCGCACACTGGGATCCGTGTAGCTAGAGGGACTCACGAGGACATATTGGCCAGTCCTGGTTATTACCGTTATACAAATATTGCCTCGTCTCGCATGTCGACGATTTCGATGATTTAAACTGGGATTTAAATTAAATATGCATGATGGTTATATTCCATGCTTTTAAAACTCATATGTGATGTTAACGATTTTCATGATTTTGAGTGAGTCAGGATCACCCGAAGGAGGGGTCGAGTCCTGACTTTACTGTGAAATTTTAAACGAGAAAGATATGAATTTTGAATATACTTGCATGTTGAATTTTCCGTGTAAATGTGTTTTACATAACATCATAACGCATATCATTTGTTTTAAAATGTGTGGAGAAAGGGTGGTTTATGCATGGCACCACGTTCATGTAGGTAGTATGGTTACCTACTTGTTCGTAGGATTGCCTTACTGAGCTTGATGTGCTCACCCCTTTCATTTTCTCCCACAGATGATCTCCAGTTGAAGTTGAAGCGACTCAGTACTGCATTCCGGATATCCGCTGCTGCTCATCAACATAAGGTATATATACACTTGTACATATTGTATCTACATAAGCATAGCACAGTAACATGTTTGTAAGTAACTTTAGGGGATGTATAAATAATATAACAATTATAAATGACTGGAGAAGAAATAAGTACTAGGGTAGATGTATGGTGGGACTGGCATTGACGCACAGCCCAATTATTAGTGGAGTGTTGGTCACGATTCGAGGACAGGTGAGAATTTAAGTAAGGAAATAATAAAACGCGAAAAAAATTAACTCTGATTTTTGGGTAGTTTGGGTCGTGACAGTTGAGGTTGAACGGTAAGGGGGAAACAGCAGTGGAAGGGGTCTGGCCAGGCAGTGAATGGAAGGGATGAAGAAGAAGAAAAGGGGGGGGGGGGGCTGGTTATCACGCGATCCCCTTTTTTTTGTTTTCTTTTTTTTTTTTATTCCGTTTTCTTTTTTTTCTTCTTTTTTTTTCTTTTTCGTTTCTTTTTTCTTCTCTCTTTTTATTTATTTATTTTATTTTATGTATCTATATATATTTTATATTTATGTATATATATATATATATTTTTTTTTTTATTTTTTTATTTTTTATTTGGGCAAATACATGTATATATATTGATTGTAATTATTTCTATCATACATTCATTTTTCAATTTAACAAATATATATATATATATATATATTTATTTCTAGCTAGGGAATTTAATTCATATTTTTTTACTTATTAATTAATTAATTTATTTATATAAATATTTTATCAAATTAACAATAAATATCTATATGTTTCAAATTTTATTTCTAGCTAGGAAATTTAATTCAAATTTAATTGAAATTCCCTCTTTAATTCATATTTCATCATTTTAATTATATTTTGTCTTATAATCACTATGATTAAATTATATCAGCTTTTTGGTTTATCTATTTTATTTAAACTCCTATATTATATTTAATAATTTTCTCAAACTTAAACTAATTGCATTTATCAATTGAGAATTTAGCTACAAATTTTGGATGTACAAGTTAGTGGTCTTACATTTTCAATTTTCAATATCAAAGCAAAACAATATAAACATGTAAAGTTATAAGTAGGACTTGGACAAGTCGATTGAGTGAACGCGAAGAAATGTAAAATCAAAAATGGAGAAATTAAGCAGGACAAATATGGACGGGTAATCGTGGAAGGATCTGATAAGAGAGAGTAGAGTATTTGATAAAAAAAATAAATAAAATATAATAATTGAAGAAAGAGCCGATTTCAGCCTGCTTCGCTCCATTTTTTTCCCCTCTCTCTCGAGTTTTAAGTTAACCCTTCGATGTTACAGTTGTCACATACAATTACAATTTACAAACAAGAATATGGTCATGTGTGATTTTTTTCCTTTTATTTTTTTTGATTCGTTAATGAAAAAATTATTATATAGACTTTAACTAGACTAATTTCTTAGAATTTAAAACGAATTGATAACAATTAATTAGATATACTTTTGTTAAGCATATATGATTATTTATTTATTTGTCTACCTTATCGGTTCATATCTATATCAGTCTACTAGAATAATATCAATAGATATTTTTTCTTGTGCATTATGCAACGTGGCGATCAAGACAAACATGCATCATTACTTGATTGTGCAAAGTTATTATTTTAAGTTAATTTTTTTATTTAAATTATGTAACTAATTTATTAAAAATTAATAATTTGTTATACTTATATATGATAACTAATTAGTAAATATTTATTTTAATAATTATTTTGATAATAAATAATTAATTTTTTAACTATGTTATTATATAATATGATAATTCTGTTTGAAAATTATTAAATTAATTATATATATACATTAACATGTAATATTTATTTTATTCCATTTTATACAATAATTTAATAATTTATCATGAAATCATATCATTTCTTTTCTTATTCTTTGAAAGCCTATCAACAATTTCAATTATTCTATAGATAGATTATATTTGTAGTCCAGTCAGATTTTTTATGCTCTTCAATTTTTCTTGGCCAAGGCCAAAGAAATAATCAAAACATTCATTTAGAAAAGAAGTGAAGAAGATAACATCTAGAAGTTGGAGGAAATCTGTAAAACTAAAAACAAACTAACAGAGGAAATAAAAAAAAATATTATGAAACTTTTATTAATCTAATTTTAGTGACTTCTGTTTAAAATTTAAAAATTTATTATTTTAATCATAATTATCTACTTTAATTTCATAATTATTTATATTATGCTTTTTTTTAAGCTCACAAAGTTTTTTTGTATAAATATATTTTTTAGTGTATTATATCAACTACAAAATATCAATCATATGGTAGTGTATAATTGTATATGATATAATTATATCAAATATTGAAAATATATAATTTTTTAATTTAATATTCTAAATTTTTAATGAGACATTTGATTAATTAATGTAAACAATTATATTTAATGCAATAATATTAATTATGATTTATGTACAAATAAAAAACAGATTAGAAATAAAATAGAGCTAATTAATTGATCATTTATTCATATTAAGCATTTTTTTGATAAATGATAATATTAATTGGTACTTTTCTTCCTATAATATCTATATTATATATTTTCTTTTGCATTTAATGAATATAATTATATCTACTATTTTATAATAAATATTGTAAGAAATTAAAAAAGAGTAAATTATTTTTGTCAAATAATAAATATTAAAATATAGAAAATTGTTTTTATATAAATATTTATTAAAATATAAAATCATATAAAAATTAAATTAATTATCGCATTCAAAATTTTTTTTTAAAAAAATTATAACTAATAAAATTTCAAAATATTTTAAGCCGGCCCGCTAAACCCGCCCGACTAGAACCGGGACCAAACCCGAAAAACCCAAACTCGAAAAAGCCCGAACCCAAAGAAGCCCGAACTCGAAAAAGCTCGAAACCGAAAAAGCTCAAACCCGAAAAAATCCGAACCCGAAAAAACCCGAAACCGAAAAAGCCCGAACCCGAAAAAATCCTAACCCGAAAAAACTCGAGCCCGAAAAGAATCCGAACCGAACCCGCCCGAACCCGCCCGTTTGCCACCTCTAATTTTAAGTAATGAATGAGATTGTATGTTAAGTGTTTAACCAAGTGTGAAACTATGAGGCCAAATCGATCTTGGAGAAGAGAGGATCGATCTGGTAGGCCAAAATGACAAGGAAAGAGGAAGTTAAGTGGGCAGATCGATCTTCTTATGATTCTGTAATGAAGAGATCGATCTTATGAGGAAGGAATCAATCTCATGAAGCATTTTGTAAACAGAAGATCGATCTCCTCAAGGAGCAGATCGATCTCATAAAGCCATTAAGAGATCGATCTCACCCTACGACAGATAGATCTCCTAGGCATAAAATTACCCCAAAACGTCCCCAAATTCAAATGCAGATCGATCTCATTAAGGACCAGATCGATCTCTTACCCTCCGTCTATAAAAAGACCCTTGTGTTTTCCTACATTTCATCTTTTCTCTCTCTTCTAAACCTCCATTTCAGCCGAACCCTAGCTTTCTCTCTCTTCTAAAGCCCCCATTTTCGTCCAAATCAAAGGTTGTAGCACGAAGGAAAGTTGTTCCTCATCCAAAGGAGAACAACATACTTGGAAATCGAAGGACGGATTGAATCAAGGCAAGAGTTAAGCACTCCACAAGTTTGGGTAAATTCTAAACTTCGATCTTGATATTTGAAGTGATTTTTGGTGATTATGGTTGCTAACATTGTGATGAAATAGCTAGGAAATGATTAAGGATTGATGAAATTATGATTTTTGTTGGAGTAAAGATAACATTATACAATTTGTGGTGATTTGAGATTTTTGACTATAAATTTGGAATTGAGGCAATGAGGTAAATTTAGCATGGAATATGGTATGGGAAATGTAGGATTTGAAATAATGTGGATGAGAATGTGAATTGTGATGGAATTGTGAGAATTGAGTTGTTTGAGTATTTAACGAGAATATGAGTAAATATGTGCTCGATGATGCAATTGAGATAACTTATTGATGTTTTAACATCATTTGGACAACCCAAGAGTTTCAGAGAAGAATGCGAGGCTAGTCCATGATACGGGGGAACGATTGCACTATACGAGGTGCAACGAGGTAAGGGAAAATTTAAACTCATTTGTGTGTGTGTTTTGTGACAATATTGTAGCATGAATTGTGATTTGAGAAAACAAGCATGTTTTATGAGTTGTGAATGAATATTGCACACGATTTTATAGCCGGTTGGAACCCAACTTTTATGAGTTGTAAACTAAGCGTGAAAATGTTTTACAACCATTTTGTGTTTAAAATGTGAAAAGAGATTTGGGCTCTACGTTAAGGCGTATTGAGATTGAGAAATGTGCACGTGGTTTTGCTGGTTGGAACTTGGTTTTAACATGTTTTGTGTTGAGTACACAAATGTTTTAAATGAGATTTATAAGAGAAAACCATTATGAGTTCTACATGAAGGCAACACGTTTTATATGATAATGGCTAATGATTGAGACTTAGGCGTGTCATGTTGAATACACATCAGGTATTGCTTTGGTAGCATGTAAGGCCGATATTATTCCCCGCTTTGGTAGCGTTGGGAGGCATTGCTTTGGTAGCATGTAAGACCGATATTATTCCCCGCTTTGGTAGCGTTGAGAGGCATTGCTTTGGCAGTATGTAAGACCGATAGTGTACATGAGGAGAAGCATTGCTTTGGTAGCATGTTGGTGGCTGTGGAGACCAACAATAATAATTTCTACTAAAAAATAAGTTAAAATTGTAGTATAGTTGAGTAAGGTCGTTTCCCAAGAGATTGGTTAGATTTATTTTTTTGCAAAATATTTAAAAAGAAAATAAATATGGGGATTTGTTGTAATGAAAAGAAAAATTAAAATGTAGCAAAGAAAAATCACTATGTAAAAATATTGGGAGAAAATTAATATGATGAAAGAATCTAACCAAAGGAATAATTTTAGAATGGGTTCATGGAATTGATCACTGATGCAAAAATGAGTTCTTTTAATCTTCACTAAATTGGTTATGGTTATTGGTACGACCTAACAACCGATCTCTCCTTACTTCTTCGATAATCAGTATACGATCTCTAATTATTTCTCTTGTCAATTAAACAACCTTAGATACGATCTTAAGATTTAATTTATCAACAACATTAAAAACTAGAGAGACTACCAATTCTAACCAACAAACACACATGTAGGTTCATTTAAGCTAGATTATATATGTAAACACCGCAAATTTTCTGTTTTTAGATTAAACAAAAAAAAATATATATATATATAGATGTAATTTTCCAAGAATGAAAATATAATTAAAAATATACATATATATATAAAAATACAAATATAACATATACAATAAAAATATAAAATATATATATATATATAAATATAAATATAAATAGATATATATAAATAATATATATATGAAAAAAAATAAAAAAAAAAAAATAAAAATAAAAATTAATTAAAAAGGAAAAAGAAAAATAAAAACTAAAAAAAAAAAATACCCAGTTGATATTCCTCATCCTTGTACCAGTTAATTCCTAGGTAAAAATTCGAATTTTATTTAGTTTAATGTATGTATAATTGTATTATGGAAGCATGATGTTGTAGGAATTAATTGAAATACAAGCATGTTTAGTGTAGATTAATTTGACAAAAATTGGAAAGATGAGAAGTAGAAATATATATAATGAATATTTATTTATTTAGGTACATGTACAAATAAGTCTATATAATAAATTGGGTATGCTAGTATTTGTACAAAAAATGTGTATATGCATATGTGATAAGGAAAAATAGAAAACAATGATAATATATATATATATATATATATATATATATATATATATATATATATATATATATATATATATATATAGATATAGTTATTTATTTAGGTGCATATACTTGTAGGGGTATGAAAGGTGAATGTGTGCAAGTATATGTATATACACAAAGAATGTATATATATGAGATAGGAAACATGAAAACAATAAAAATATATTTATATAAATACATATAGGAGTGTATATATATATATATATAAATATGTATTTTTATGCGTGTATAGTTGTGGATGTATGTAATAAAGGTATACGGTAATACTTGTAGGAGCAAATATATCAATAGTGAAGAAATATATAAATGTGCGTGTTGGCCTAAGGATATACAATAATACGTACACACGCAGTAGTGACGCTAGGTTACAATTTTAACGCAATTCGGACAATTCGTGTGGATAAGATGCTAAGTAAACGATTTCGGTGTAGGTGAATCGTAGAAAGGATTAAAGGAGGTACTAGGAGACGTCACCGTTCGAATTCGAGATACCCGATAAATCGAGGTAAGGGGTATTACTTAACTTAGTTCTGATATTGCATTCTTATTTCATTGAGAAATGATTTTATGAAAGAGCATATGATTTAAAATGATTTATCAATGCGTCCATACTTGCGAAACTGTTTACAAAACATGATTTCGTTTTACAAAATGTTCGCTAGAACATCTATGTTTATGAAATAAACTTTCGAATTATGAAAATACTTGAAAGTTTTATGATGGCTTGAAAACCCATATTTACGCTTTGAAATGGAACTTTTGACGTTTTCAAAAGTATTTACGAAAAAGGAAAATATGTTTTGAGACTTAGGCTTCATGCTTGGCTACTTCTCGTGGTGTTCCGGCTCCACGACTTGGGGTGCCGGTACGTTGGCCCCTTTAGCACTTGACTCAACCTTTGTGGAAGATGTCGTGTTACTGGTGGTTTACGATAATGTTTTGGTAGTATCTCGTGCCCGCACAGCACGGATGAATGTTCCCCGCATGGTGAGTGCCACAGGTGCCCGTGCCCTAGCTATGTGCTAGTATATGATAAGAAATAAGAAGATACTACCCCTATTTATAATTATTATTGCTGTACGAATCTGATCCATTCTACAGCCCCCTTACCATGGCCATAGGTATGATGACTCTCCAATGGAGAATGACACGTATCGCATGACTTAGTTATAGCCTAGTCTCCTCGATTTTAATTATAAAATCGACTATGATGAGAGTTTATGAAATGATTATGAAATATGCATGAGATGTTTATGAAATGATTACGAAATATGCATGAGAGTTTTATGAAACATGCATGAGATGTTACGAAATGATTATGAAATATTCATGAAATGTTTATGAAATGATTATGAAATATGCATGAAATGTTTACGAAATGACTATGGATTATTCATGAAACGTTTACGAAATGTTTTATGAAATGTTCATGAAAGGTTTATGAAAAGTTGCAAAATGGTTAAGTATGTGTTTTGTTTTAAATATTCGCATGCTTTATGACGCGTACGCATGAAATGAAAGTTTATGTATTGCATTAAGTTTCATTTTATGAACAATTTCAAATGCTTTTATATATTAGAACTGCTTTAAGAATATTCTCTTACTGGGCTTTTCCCCAAAAGCTCACCCCTCTACCTTCAGATCATTTGCAGTGAATCTATAGACGCTATCTGCCGCGTACACGACGTAAGCTGCTGGGAAGAACTACCCTAAGCTACTTTGTACACGCGAAAGGTATACATTTACATTCCTGTACCAGACATAATTGTACGCACAGACATATATTGGAATTATCAGTTGGGATGTAATTTTGTAAGGAACGATGTAAACATTGCTACTTTGGGATTATATTTTGAGATGACTAGTATTAAATCGAAATAGATGCATTGTGTGGTAAAGATGGATTTGGAAAGTATGCTTGGTAGTTGTGGATATCTAGGATTGTTGAATACAACTAATTTGCAGGTGGGTAGGCTTATATGTAAGCCGTTATGTTGTCGAAATTTCTATCGGCCATATAAGTTATAGTATGGAAACTAATTATAATTACGAGTAAAGAATTAGGAAAAGTGTTTTGACACTGCACAGGAATACAACCTAAGTGAATAAGGGAATAAGTGGGTAAATTAAAAATAAAAATAAAAATTTCCCCGAATTTTAAGGGTCAAGGGTCGTTACAATATATCTTCTTAACATAGAATTGAAAACCTATCTGAAATCAATTATGTTATTTACCACTTATATTAAAATCCCTAAACAATTACGGATTCAGGTTTCTAATTGGTAATATATTATCTTGACAATTTAACAAAGGGCCCTTTTTGCACAATCAATCAAAACAATAATTTCAATAAGCATAGAAGACATATAAATAATAAAGATATAAAAGAACAAGATAATAACTAATTAGATCTCATAATTCTTGAAGAACTCAAAACTTTAATTATCGTTTTGTTGGACTAAGTAACTTAGCAAGCCATAAGTTCGGAGAAAAACACTAAAATAAAAATATAGAATTGTGTCTATGATGATGATTGAAGATTGAAGATGATCTCCCATTTCCACTCTTAGTCTATAAATACTAAATATCCTAAATCCCAGAATCTGTTTTCAAAGGAAATTTCTCTGATTGAACTTGATTACAAATAATCTTCTTTCTTTTTTCAACACTAGCCAAAGACAGTCATTGCATATCTTTTTCTTAATAATTAAAATCTTCCACTTACCATCTTTAGACTGGATAAGTCAACTACAGCTACAAGTGATGGATCTTGACTTGAATTCACCTATTTGAGTTGCAATTATTGTTACTGCCTTAGGCATGCCCACGTCTTACACCAAGATATCTCTTGATTTGTGACTTGATCAAAAATTGCAACTTTAGTCCTTTTTATCCATTTTCCTTCATTCACAATACAAAATAGAAAATATAAGTCAAATCCAAAAATTGATCATATAGAATAATCTAAATAATGGGATTATATGACAATTAATATGCTTAAAATACAACTTATCAAATTCCCCCACACCTAAACATTGCTTGTCCTCAAGCATACAATAGTCCAAATTTATAATCTCTTCTCATCATTCCTTCATCATCTTCCTATGCTCATCCAAACACATTCCTTTTAAGCATTAAAACACAAGTTTTTAAAGTGAATTCTCATAACACACATGAATAGTACCTTAATGATTCAATTAAATTCACAAAGTACATAGGATCCAACACCCTCGCAATTAGATTTCACTCATCACACTCTTAGTGTTTAAGGTATATATATATATATATATATATATATATATATCAATAAACTCTCAAGTCATTGTATAGAAGATTTCTTACCATAAGCTTGCAAATTCATCACATCTCTTCCACCAATGAATAAATTAGGATGCAAAAATCTAAGGGTCTAAAAGGGTTGTAATGGGGCTTAGGTAAGGTAAGACAAAAAGATTTTTGGGTTAAAGAAATTGAAGGAATCATACAAAAATTTTCACACAAAACTCAATTCAATGATTTCTAAAGATTGCTTCAATCACATCACATTCATCCAATTATAAAATGCGTACCTTTGATTGAACCATAAATAATTCCATAACTAGCTTCCTAGTATTGAAAATTTTACTTCTCTTTCTCTTCATTTATTCAACATTTTTTTTCTTCTTCTTTTTTTTTTCATTTTTCCTTTTTTTTTTGCTTTTTTTTTTCGAAAGAGAAAAACTCAATGAAAATAATAGCTTTGAACACTAAATTTTAACCATGTTGTAATCTTTCTAAAAATATTTTAAAGTTTCATGTGCATAAATCTATATGATTTTTCAATTCAAGGTTCAAAAAGAGGTAAAAATCAACAAAAAGAGTTTATTATGGCTTGTAATGTGGTTTAATCCAAAGAAAATGTCAGGCTCAAAATGATTTCTCTAGGGGTTAATAATAACAAGGATAGGCTAGAAAAGAAATGGTATAATGTCAAGAAAAATGGTTAACCTAAATGCCCTTATTTGATTTATTGTATCCAACTCATCAAAGGGGTTGATTGAGACATGTATGACAGAACAAGTTCTAGAATAATCGACTATGCATGACAATCACATAAACAAGGAAATAGAGCATGATGTAATGAATGCTCTAGGCTCAAATCTCACCAAAAAGGGTTATGTGTGCTAGATCCTATACACTTTTTCATTCAATGAATTAAAAGTAACTAAAAAAAATGCGATTTACATATGTGCAAAACAATTTTGAATTCTCATTAATACATTGTGATTAATAACAATTTTGAATTCTTATTAATACATTGTGATTAATAACAATTTTGAATTCTCATTAATACATTGTGATAAGAATTCACAATGTAATAACAATTCCGCGTGTACAAAAGGTAGCCTAGGGTAGCTTTTTCTCACCAGCCTACGTCGTGTATGCGGCAGGTAACGCTTATAGATCACTGTAAATAGTCTGAAAGGTAGAGGGGTGAACTTTTGGGGAAAAGCTCAGTAAGATAATACTTTTAAAGCAGTTCTGATATGTAAAAGTATGTAAAATTGTTCATAAAACAAATCTTTAACGTGATAGATAAAATGCCATTTCATGCATAGTCATCGTAAAAATCATAAAGCATGGGTTTCCTTAAAACAAATAACATGCTTAACTATTTTACAAACTTTTCATTATTCATAGATGAGTTCTTAAAATCATCGTGTACATAAACATTTCATAAACATTTCATAAAACGTACCTGTTCGTAACCAATTATTGTAAATCTCATAAAAACACATAATCATTCATCATAATCAACATTCATAATTCAAATCGAGGAGACTAGGCTATAACTAAGTCATGCGATACGTGTCATTCTCCATAGAGAGTCATCATACCTATGGCCATGGTAAGGGGGCTGTAGACTGAATCAGGGTCGTATAGCCCTTTCATAAAACATGGGTAGTATCTATCTTACTTACTTTCACTAGCACCTAACTAGGACACGGGCACCAAAGGCACTCTCCATGTGGGAAACATAATTGCATGCTGTGCAGGCACGAGATACTACCGAAAACATCATCATAAACCACCAGTAGCAAGACATCTTCCACATAGGTTAAGTCAAGTGCTACAGGGGCCCTACATACTGGCACCCAAGTGGTGGAGCCGGAACACCACAAGAAGTAACCATGCATGAAGCCTATAGTCTCAAAAACTTCTTTTCTTTTTCCCATTTTCCCTTTTTTCTATGCTTTTGAATTTGTCAAAAGTTTTTTTTAACAATATGGATATAAAATCATAAATAAATGTAAAGCTTCCATACGTTTCATACCTTAAGAAAAATTCATTTCATAACATGGAGGTACTCGGGGAATATTTCTTAAAACTAAAACATGCTTCGTAAACAGTTTCACAAGAATGAAAGCAGTTATAAATCATTTCAAAATATAATGCTGCTTCATAAAACCTTTTATCAATGAAACAAGAATGCATTATCAGAACTGAGTTAAATGGTACCCCTTACCTCGATTTATCGGATATTCTGCGTTCGAGTAATGACGCCTCCAAGTGTCTCCCCTAGCTCCTTCTACGATTCTCCTACACCGACACTTATATACTCAGTATCCTATTCATACGGATTGTCCGAAATGCATTAAAATCATAACCTATTCGTTACTACCTCGTGTGTACGTATAATTGTACATAGCTAGGCTATTACGTGTGTTATATATATTTTTCTTACTATATATTTTTTTGTATGTACATATACTAATATACACATTCATTATATACACCTATATGTATATACACATAAATATATATATATATATATATATATATATATATATATATACACACACACACACACACACACACACATATATATATATTATTATTCGTTTTCATTATTCATTATCACATATATTTATTTATTTGTCTACTTCTCATATTTCCCATTTATTTTCCATATCTATTCTAATTTACATTATCATGCTTATAAATACAACACATATATATACATGTACATTAAATATACATATATATATATAAATTTTACATTTTCTTTTCCAATTTCCAGCTTTTCTTTTCTTCTTCTTTCTTTTTTTTCTTTTTTTTCTCTCTCCTCTCTCGGCCAGCCCAGCCTCGGTTTGCTTGGTCTTCTTCCTTCTTCAGCTCTCAAGTCCTGCTTTCCTCCCTCTCGATTTGCTTCACTTCAGCTCTCGGTCTGCTCTCCCCCTCACTCTTGGTTTGCTTCGATTTCTTCCGCCTTCAGCTCTCAGTTTGCTTCGATTTCTCCAATCTTAGTTTGCTCTCCCTCAACCTCTCAATCTTCTGCTCCAGCCCCTCGGTCTGCTTTAATTAGCTTCAATTTCTTTTCCCCTATTTTTTAGCCCCGGTTCTGCTTCAGTTTTTCCCTCTTCCTCGGTTTGCTCTGCTTCCCGTCGGTCTTCCTCTTCTTCTCCTTCCTCTTTCTTTCTTTCTTCTCTTTCCTTCTCCCTCGGCTGACCAGCTATCTCTTCTCCCTTTCTTTCTTTCTTTCTTTCTTTCTTTCTTTCTTTCTTTCTTTCTTTCTTTCTTTCTTTCTTTCTTTCTTTCTTTCTTCTCCTTCTTCCTCTCCTTTCCTTCTTTCTTCCCCCGATCAGCTCTCATCTTCTTTCCTTTCTTTCTTTCTTTCTTTCTTTCTCCCTCGACTGACCAGCTTTCCTTCTCCCTTTCTTCTTTTTTTTTCTTTTCCTTCTTTCCTTTCCTTCCTTCTCCCCCAGCCGACCAGCTCTTTTTTTTTTCCTCTTTTCTTTCCTTGCTTTCCCGCCTAGCAGAGGATGCCTCTGCTTTTCGAATGGCAGCAAACGAAATTGGCTTTCTTTGAAAGCCAATTCTGTTCAATACTATATATATATATATATATATATATTATATTAATATGTTTAGTGTTATTATTTTTTTGTTTGTTTGTTGGTTTTGTTTGTTTTGTTTGTTTTTGTTTATTTTGTTTGTTTCCATTTCATTCATTTTTTTTAATAATTATATATTACATACTATATATTACCTAACATATATATTTGTTATATATTTACATTATTATCTATCTATTTATTTTTCAATTTGTCTAGTATATATATATATATACATTTTCTTCTATAATTTATCTAATGTCACAATATTCATGCCTTCATGAAATTTTCATTATTTCGGGAATGAAATATTCTTAAGATTTCATCATTCCTCATAAATCCCCAATATAAGTTTTTACATCAAAATTATTTTCGATCCCCCCATGCTTGCATTCGCTTCATCACTTCCTGTATTTCGGGCTCTCCGTCATTCACGGGCATCTCGACTCCCATACTCCTCGAGCCCTACAACGAATACTCGCACTTCCATTAAAACAGATTATTTTTTATTTCTATATAGTCTAACTATATACAGAAATTTTGTGGTGTTTACATTCTCCCCACCTTAAAAGAATTTGGTCCTCCAAATTCATTCGGGTCCATCAGAATAGATGTGGGTACTTCTCCTTCATGAGGCTTTCTAGCTCCCATGTAGCTTCTTCAATCGAATGGTGTTGCTAGAGAACATTTACCAGAGGTATCGTCTTCGATTGAAGTACCTTTTCTTTCCTGTCCAAAATCCGGATAGGTCACTCAACGTAGCTCATATCCTCTTGAATGCTCAAAGGCTCATACTCTATGATGTGTGAGGGATCCGGATTATACTTCCTTAATATCAAGACATGAAAGACATTATGTACCCCAGAAAGCTGCGGTGGTAAGGTAAGTCTGTAGGCTACGTCTCTCACTCTCTCTAGAATCTCAAAAGGACCAATGAAGCGAGGACTCAGCTTCCCCTTCTTTTCGAACCGCATGATACCCTTGCTCGGAGATACATTCAGAAACACGGAGTCCCCAATCTGAAACTCAAGTGGCTGCCTATGCTTATCTGCATAACTCTTCTACCTACTTTGTGCAGTCTTAAGTCTATCACAGATTATCCGAACACCTTCTGCTGCCTGTTCCACCAACTCAGAAGCCAAGATCCTTTTGTCACCCACTTCTTCCCAAGCCACTGGAGACCTACATCTTCTACCATACAAGGCCTCATAAGGTGTCATCCCGATGCTAGCATGATAGCTGTTGTTATAAGTAAACTCTGTGAGAGGCAGATGGTCATCCCACGAACCCTTAAACTTCAAAACGTATGCCCTCAGCATATCTTCTAAGGTTGAATGGTCCTCTCGGACTGACCATCGGTCTGAGGATGATAGGCTGTACTCAAATTAAGCTGAGATCCTATGGCTTCTTGAAAATGAGCCCAAAATCTAGAAGTGAATCGGGAATCTCTATCTGATGTGATGCTCACAGGAGCCCCATGTAACCGAGCTATCTCTCTCACATACAACTCTGCTAAAGCACTCAAGAAGTCTGTACTTTTGATGGCTAGGAAGTGGGCACTCTTAGTCAATCTGTCTACAATCACCCAGATTGCATCATACCCCTTTCGGGTCCTTGGCAAACCCATAATGAAATCCATAGTAATGTGCTCCCATTTCCAAGTAGGTACTGGAAGAGACTTAAATAATCCCGCTGACCTTTGGTGTTCGATATTAATTTGTTGACAAATCAGACACTTGGCCATAAACTCATCTACAAACCCTCTATAAATCTTCTGTAATATCCAACCAAACCCAAAATACTTCGAATCTCAGTGACAGTCTTGGGTCTTTCCCATTTCACCACAGCCTCGATCTTAGACGGGTCCACGACCACCCTATCTTTCGACACAATATGACCCAAAAATGCAATATGATCCAACTAAAAGTCACACTTTCTAAGCTTGACATACAACTTCTTTTCCCTGAGGGTTTGTAGAACCATTCTCAAATGTTGTTCATGTTCTTCTCTAGACTTGGAATACACCAAAATATCATCAATAAAAACTATGACAAATCTGTCTAGGTACGGCTTGAGTGCTTCGTTCATCAGTACTATGAAAGCTGTAGGAGCATTCGTCAACCCAAAAGGCATGATCAAAAACTCATAATGACTATATCGGGTTCTGAAGGCTGTCTTGGGTACATCTTCACTCTTGATCTTCAACTGGTGGTACCCTGACCTCAGATCAATCTTGGAAAAGATCTGTGCTCCTCGCAGTTTGTCCAACAAGTCATCGATACGGGGTAAGGGGTATTTTTTCTTGATAGTTGCCTTGTTGAGCAATTTATAATCGATACACAACCTAAGACTCCCATCTTTCTTTTTCACAAACAATACTGACGCACCCTATGGTGAAACACTCGGCCTGATGAATCCTTTATCTAGCAATTCTTATAGTTGCTTCCTCAACTCTTCCAACTCTACAGAGGCCATTCGGTAAGGATGCTTGGATATTGGCTCAATATCAGGCATCAAATCGATACAGAATTTCATATCCCTATCCGGAGGTAGCCTTGGTAGATCGTCCGAAAACACGTCGGGAAACTCCCTGACTACGGAAATATCGCCCAGATCCGGGTTTGCCTTATCCATATCGATTACATACGCAATGTAACCTTTAAAAATATTATTATCCATATTATTAATAAGACCATGTCATTTAGCAGTAAATTTTCTTTCCATTACTTATCAAAAAATTTTACAACATATTTTTCGGACATAAATGTCACTGTCCTATTATGACAATCAAGAACAACTTGATTTGTTGCTAACCAGTCCATACCCAATATCACATCAATATATATATATATATATATATTAGGCAAGATACGAGGACTGCAGCGTGAGTAGGAGAATGGGAAAACTGAACAGAAGTGAAAAGATATAAGAGCAGTTGACATGAGCCTGAAACACAAAAAGGAAGGAGTACAGGGGATTGAAGGCTTGACAGTGAAGAGAAAAGAAGGGAAGGAAGAAACCGAGAATGAAGGCTGATTTAGAAGGTGGTATAGGGAGGATTGAAGGAGAAATAAGAATGAAATGGAGATGGTTTTGAGATAGTACAAGGACTGTGTAAAAAAATGGTCTTTAAAACGTAACAAAAATGGGAGGCTATAACCGGGTCTCTCTCGGTTCCGGTGGCAGGGCCAGGAGCTACTGAAAACAGGGAAGAACATGAT
Source organism: Firmiana major (assembly GCA_033439115.1). Taxonomy (NCBI): domain Eukaryota; kingdom Viridiplantae; phylum Streptophyta; class Magnoliopsida; order Malvales; family Malvaceae; genus Firmiana; species Firmiana major. The sequence goes on along the minus strand of CM065899.1, from coordinate 14,910,011 downwards.
GATGATGATGATGATGATAATGATGGTGGTCGGAACAGAATGCTGGTAATGAGGATGGAGTTACCGAGGAGGTAAAGGTGATCAAGGCCTTGAAGAAGAAGGGAAACTGAGGAGTACACAGGATACAAGAGAATAGTAGAATTGGAAATGGAAACTCGAGTGTGACCGAGAAGAGGGAGGAGATCGCGAGGAGCCGAGGTGAACAGATATTTGGAGACCACAGGAGATGGAGAGAACGAAAGGCCACCAACGTCGGATAAAGTGGTAGAGAAAGAGACGAGTGGGGTGACATCGTGAGCTGGTGAAGACATGGTGAACAGGAACCACGAGCAACAAAAGCTGAAGAAGGAAGAAAGGACAAAGGAAGAAGAGAATGACGGGAAAAGAAATTAATTTGTAAAAAAAGAAGAAGAAAAGGTGAACAGTAATCGAAAAAAAAGAAGAAAAGAGAAAGAAAGAAGGGAATTTATTTATATATAAATATATATATATATATATTTGAAATAGAGAAAGAGACGCAAATAATTTGGGAAATCCCGGGAAAGAGCTCCGAAAAATTAACCGAGTGGACTGAACTCACCGACTTATAAGGCGAAGCAATCAAGGATTACGGGCAAACACCGAGGTAAGGAATTTATGCAAGTTTTAGAGATAACGGTACATATTTTATGATTTCAAGTGAATTTTCCCTAGGTAAGCAAGGTTACGATTTTGACGTATTGTAGATAATTCGAATAAATAGGATACTAAGAATATAATTTCAGTGTAGGAGAATCGTAGAAGGATTTAAGGGAGTTGAAACGGGCTTAGGATAGAGGTAAGCCCATTAAGAGACTATAAGGCCCAATAAAAATAATTGGATCCAAAATTTTATCTGAAGTGAAATTACACTGCGTACATGTTTATAAGAAATAATAATAAGCGATTTGTGATTAATTACAGCTCAAGAAGACCGAATTGGGAGCAAATCGGACTGAGCGAAACCTCACCGTTTGGAAAAGTTAGACTGTGCAGAGAAATCGAGGTAAGGGGTGCAATTTAAGATGGTAATGGTATCCCTACCCTTAAACTTCGATTTATTTATACGTTTTCGAGTTTTCTCGTGTAGTCTTGATTGTAAAACAAAGCCCTACACCTATTAAGCCCAAGTTTTATTTGGTCATGTTTTAGAAATAAAGAAATGCCATATGAAATTAAATGCATAGTTTCGAGCATGATTTCTGAATAAATGTTATTGTTTCGATTTACGTATGAATTGATTTCATGTTTTTGAAAGAAATGAAATTTGGTATGTGAACACATGCTTAAGAAAAGAAATTTGTTTTCGAAATGTGATTGTGGGGGCCACCTATTGAGTCCTGCGAGAACAAAGTGCCACACAGTATTTCTGTTTTATGAAAGAGTTTTCAGATTACAAGACATTCGATTTTATTCCTCGGTATGAGTTTATGGGCTATAAAACCCAAGAAAGATTTTGAAAAACTCTGTTTTGAGACGAAAAGGCAATGTATAGTGGAATTGTGGGGGGCCACCTCTTGAGTCCGACAGGAGCAAAGTGCCACGCAATTTCCACAATGACATGTGAACGTGGGGGCCACCTCTTGAGTCCGACGGGAGAAAAGTGCCACGCGGTTTACAATGATATGCGATCGTGGGGGCCACCTCTTGGGTTCTATATGAGCAAAGTGCCACACCATCTGTGTGACTGTGGGGGCTACCTCTTGGGTCCTACAGATGCAAAGTGCCACACGGTTCATGCATTTTTGTCATGCGCGCCTTTGTGGCGTATATGAATTTTGCCTTCGGGTGTGATTGATTTGCTGTACGACCTTGATCACGTCTACAGCCTTACTATGACCATGTTTATGATTTCCCTCTACGGAGGATGATTATGTTATCATCGCATGACAATCCTATAAGTTAGCCTAGTCTCCATTCGATATGAACTATGTTATAAGATTTTGATCAATCGATATACGTTTATGCATCAGTTATGCTTTTGAAGTTCTATCGGTTTTGAAAGGTTCTGAAGTTCTATATGTCTCGAAGGATTTTGATGTAACTGAATAGATTTGTTACCTCAAAATGATATTTCTATTGATTGTGTTTTCCATTTACGCATTTTGGAAGCTATGTGATATTTGTAAAGAAATGCTATCTTTTAGTTTTATCATGCATTCAGTGAGATTCAACCACCATGATCATTTTAAATGCATTTCTTACTGGGATTTTTCCTGAAAACTTACCCCTTCACCTCTCAGATGTGTTGCAGTGAAACTACAATGATAATTGCTGAATAGACGACGTAGGTTGGCGGATACGAGTTTTCCCAAACTACCTTTAGTACATGCGTGATGTATACATTTCTATCACTCTACCAGACCATTAGTATGCACAGAAATCTATTGAAAGTAATGTGTCAGGATGTAATCTGTATAAGGATAAATGAAATGAAATATTTTTAAGGATTGACACTGAACAGAAACACAGCCTAAGTGAATAAAGGATTAAGTTGCAAGCCAAAGTTTCAAAAAATATTTTCCCTCGAATTTTTATAGGTCATGAGTCGTTACAAAAACAAAATAGTAATAATACTATTTCATCAAATCGACACATTTGTTCTCATATAAAATAGTCTCAATACATTCCCCAGACATAACTTACAAACATTATTGTACTTACAAAAAATTTTAGATAAACAATTATTCTTACTGGGTATACCTCTGGCTCTGGTGATTTCTTTTTGAAGCGTGGCTGTGTAATATACCTCGACTTAAAGAGTCGATTCCACTATTGATGTGAATCTGTGGAGGAGAGTAAGAGGGTGAACTCAACATGCTCAGTAAGAAAAACTCCATGGTAGGTAGATAAATACACTACCTAAGATATATATATGTATTTGCCGAATCCGGAATATTTTTACAGAATAAATAAATAGTACGGCAAAAACACTAATATCAGAAACAGAACATTTATCGGTAATAAATTTAGCTACTGTTGTAAATCCAGAAAGTTCAAAGTTTTCCAGTAGCAAAACAAACAGACTTTCAGATATCTCAATTCTAGCAGACAAAATCAAAAAAATATTTTAAATAGGCGAGACAAGGCATACATGCTATATCAGTTATAAAAAATGACTATTGGTCAATGTCAGTGACTCCGGGCAATTCACGGGCTAGGTGTGTCGGGATGTCAATCACCGTGGGAGTGGTCAACTACCCAAACGGCTCACAGATCAGAATGTCCGAAAACCAAAAAACAGAATCAGAAACATGGTACATCGTACTCGTGGACCCCAGATACAGAAACAGATACAGAACAGATAGAAATGCAGCATGATCTCACTAAGGCTTTTATTTCAAAATCAGTGCGAGTCGGACCGTACGACACACAGTCAGTACGCTCTCAAGCACATATCATTAGAATAATTTTATAAGCAAATCATTTCCTCTAAATCGCTTATAAATTCTGTTCGTTTTATAAAACAATTCAGAAGAGGCTAACTAACATTTTTATCTCGGTTAAAAATGCCAATAAATAGGTTATGGTGAGTAAAACCAGGAAATTTCGATTTAAAATCAACAATTATAATTACCAGGATTTTGTCTAGATAAATCAAGTAAATCTATATCAGTAGCTGGGCCAATTTACGAAGTTTAAAATTTTCCTTAAATTCGACCGGTAAAAATTAGGCTGTTTAACCAAGCTAAAACCTCGAATTTTTCAAGCTATAAAATTCACCCTAGATTTTTATGTAATTTCGGTACTACGAAATTCAACCTGAAATTTTATATCTACAAATATACGAAAATTACGCATATTTATTTCTAGTAGTAATCAAAATTTTCCTTACCTCGGTGTCCCGCTAGAAATCCTCGATGTTTTGGCAGCACGAGTCAACGGTTTTGTATTAATCGATTTGTTTCTTCGAAATTCCAAACCAATACTCCAACTGTCCTTTCCCGAATTTTTCTCCCAATTCCCCCGAGTCCTCTTTCTACTCTAAATATATATATATATATTTATTTATATTTATATAATTCCAAATATATGAATTTCCCTTTTTTTTTTTCTCGAGCGGGTTTAAATTTCCCACGCATTCCTCCTCTCCTTTCTTCTTCTTCACATTTGGGTTACTGTTCCACGATCTCTTCCCATCCTTCTCGGCTCAGCAACGCTGGCACTACCATCATCACACTTCAATCCTTGTTTCCCCCAACTCTCGATTTCCTTTCCCTGCTCCCTTCTCCTCGTTCACCCCTATCTCGGTCGGCCTCTGTCTCCCTCTGATCACGCTTCTACCCCTACTCCTAGCTTCTGTTTTCAGTGTTGAGGGTGACCGGACACAGTGGTCGTACATCCAGCTACCTCTAGCTTCAGCAGTGGTCCCTTGGCAGCTCGTGGTTGCGCCCATTTCCTGCAACCAGTCGAGACTCCCTTCCAGTGCAGTGAACAGAGCAAGAGTTCTCTGTTTTTCAATCTCCCTATTGATCAGTAGAGGCCACCGTTTCCAACCTCCACACCCAAGCCTCAGTTCCCTCTGTTCTCCAAGTGTCCGGGCAGTCTTGCTAGTTCCACTTCCTCCTTCAGCCGCGCCTTACTCAAGTTTCACCCGAGGCTGAGGAAGGCCTCTATTCTTCGACCTCAGTTTTGCAGCCAAATGTGGAAAGTCAAAGGGCTTTGATCACTGCTTTCGAGTTTCGCATGTTTGCTCCAATAGTTCAGGCCTCTCGGTTTCTTCACTACCGACATCACTCTCTTTTCCTTTCCTTCTGTTTCTGCCTCTATTCTTTTCTGATTATATTGTTGTTTTCAGCCTCGATTTCTTGTACCCGATTGCTTCTACTGCTTGTCTTTGGTGTCAGGAGCGGGTGGGTGATGGAGGTTGATGAAGGAAAGAGGTCTGGTTGTGGCAGGGGGTTTGGTGTGCAGGGTGGGTGCTGCAGGAGCTGGTGCGCAGAGGGCTATTGAGCAGAGTTTCGTGTTTCCAGTTTTTTTTTCATTTTATTTATTATTATTATTATTTCATTTTATTTAATTATTATTATTATTATTATTTCATTTTATTTTATTTTTATTCTTATTTTATTTATTTATTTATTTATCTATTTATCTTGTTTTATACCAAACGTACATTTTATTTCCACTTGTATGTTTTTACGAATAAATTTACAGGAAAATTTCGGGGATTTACAATTATCTCTGCTACAGTAGGTATAACATACGTGGTAAGTTAAACATATGGGGTTAGCACTGTTAAATGGGTCGGCCCTAATAGATCGGGTCAAATATGAACTGAGCCAAAAGCCTTTTTTTTATTAAAAAGGGCTTGAAAATGTAAGCCAAACTCCGGCCCTAAGGGCTAATGAGCCTAAATGGGTCGGCCCATATTTAAAAGATAAAAAACAATTACATTAACAACTATTTTTTAGTAAAAGAAAAGATTAAAAACAACCAAGGCTTAGCCTACTGATTGTTATCCCTCTTTAAAAGGAGTAAGTCTAAGGTTTAAATCTCCCTTCCCCTTGTACTTCCTTATGAACAAAAAAAGTAAATAAACATTAAACAAACGTCACATAAATTCATATTAAATCTATAAATTCAAGTCTTCAACATCATTTAAATATATTAATTGTCTAACAATCGTTAAATGTCATTGACACTTGATGAAATAAGAGGACATGGACGTGAAATCTATTTATTATGTTTTTTGTTTTCTAATACCGTTGAGACTTGTTATATTTTTTTAGTCTCGAAGTTTATAAAAATAATTTATATTATGCCAAAATTTCATAATTTTCGGTGACCGTTTGATTCTCCAAAATATATATTGAAATATAATCCATTATTTTACATCCTCAAACACATTATTTTACGTACGTAAACATGCTTTGATATAATACACATCCGACTCATATACTGGTATAAAATTGCCCGAAAATAGAATCAAATAAGCAATCAAAATCAATACTGAAAGTGAATTATGATATCTTCAAAGTTAGGAAATTCTAAGCCAGATACTACGGTCGATGCCAATGCACCTTTCATCTAAATCTGTGATGGAAAACAGTGGGAGAGTAAGCTAAGGAGCCCAATAAGTAAACCATACAAGTATACAGGTAATAACATACAAGATACTGAATTTTAATGCATGCTCATAACTAGGGGTGTAAACGATACAGTGGTGCTCGCAAACTACTCGGGCTCGACTTGAGCAAAACTCGAATTCGGCTCGATTTTAGTCGAGTAGAGCTCGAGCTACTCGAGCTATCGAGCGAGTCGAATTCGAGCACTTAGATACCTGACTCGAGTAGCTCGCGAGCCTAATCGAGCATCGAGTTTTTATATATTTTAAAAATATAATAATATTTATTTCGAGCCTAATCGAGCCTAATCGAGCTTAATCGAGCCTAATCAAGCTTAATCGAGCCTAATCGAGTTCGAGCAAAATATCGAACTTATATAATCGAGCCTAATCGAGTAGCTCGAATTCGATCTCGAGCCGAGCTCGAGCTTAAAAAATAAGGCTCGATCGAGCTCGAGCCGAGTATCGAGCACCGAGTTTCGAGTCGAGCTCGAGCTCGAGCACCTCACTGTATCGGCTTGGCTCGACTCGATTACACCCCTACTCATAACGAAATGAGTACATGTAGCAATAAAATCCATGTTTCTTACTCACTTGAAATTTCTTATTTTCGATAATCGTATAATATTCTGATACTAGACATCATTAAATCTAGTGAAGCTATCAAGATATTTCATAGGGAGAGAATATTTTGAAGTATCTCAATTTCTCTTTTGACCTGACCGCATAACACTAATCTTGAATTTGGAATTTTTGATACATATACATTTAACATAATATTCATGTCATATTATGAATACTAGGCAATTCGAATGTATATTTATAAAACTGATGGTTTCTTTTATCTCAACGTACTTATAACACAATAGCGTATGTCAGAAAACACATTTATAAACACATATTTCTTATAAACTTTCACATGTACTGTTATAAAGTTCGAAAACACATGCGAAAATAATTGTCATATCAACACAATATTCTTTTCGATAAATAGTATTCATACTAGAGATTATGCCAGATTCCTGGTAGTGATCAATAAAGACTCATCCCACTAATAATTCAGCGAGCTGTAACCCCAAGACAAGGGTAGTTTGAACATGGCCATGAATAGTCCCGATGTGGGAAAAGGTTTACATGTGCCAGACCAGTAACAGAACTGTAATAGGTTTAAGACTATTATCAGACTTACTTGTATAAATAGAGAGGTCATCATGAGATGCCTCATATCCCCAAAATCCCACTGATAAATTAGTGAGCTATAACGACCCAAGATTAAGGTGGTTAAAACATGGCCATGAATACTCTCAGTACGGAAAATAGGTTTAGTGTCGAAGCTATAACGGATTTCATATAGGTCTACGACTATTTTTGGACCTATACTACATAAATCGAAAAGGTCATCAAGAGAAGCCTCTTGTTCCATATTATTTTATTGATCTAGTAAACATTGGGAGTGTCATTTATCTTTGAAACATTTAAAGTCTATTTCAAAACTCTATGGATTTTAGAGGTAACTTACACAGAGTAACACTTAGTCTTGTAGATTCTAAAGGTAACTTCCATAGTGTAGCACTTAGTTCCATAGGTTTGAAAAATAGTTGAAAGCTGTAAAAGCAATTTGAAAGCATGTTTCAAAATCATATCAAAGTATGGATGAAAGTAGAAAAAGCTTAAACCCAAAATCAATAGACATAGGCAAAATAAGCCATAAGTTTCACAAACTTTCTAAACATGCCAAAAGTGATATTTCAAAGCTTTTCTTTATGCAGATAAAAATCGATTCAAGCTTATAAATCTCTCAGACATACCATGCTATGCATAATGATGCAACATAACTAAAAATATGGTTATGAAAACACATGAAACTCATAAAAAACATGATAAATGTACGACATGCTTTCCTATTCTTATAACTTATAATTTTTTGTTGGAAATTCCTTTGACATAACTAGGCTATACAGGTTCATTACCCAACCTTGCATGGAAAATCATATCACATATCCAATCCAATATTCTTATTCACAATCAATCACGTATACTTATACAGAATTCTTATCCACAATCACATGGGCATATACTTATACGTATGAGTACCACAGTTCAACTATTTACTTTACGCTTAGCATATACAAGCCTTATCTTTTATTCAATCAGACTTTCATACTTATATTCATTTCTGATATCAACAACTTATAACAGTAACTTACACTATAGGATGCTACCTTGCATCCCATATGTTTAACTTACCACATATGTTGTGCATACTATAACATGTACAATTTACTTACAAATACACTTAGCATATACAGAACTTATACATCATTTGGTCATATTTTTCCTTACTTGCATTCGCTTCGAATAATAATAACAATAACTTATAACTTATATAAGTAATTTATGTTGTAGGATGCTAACTTGTACCTCATATAACACTGTTGAGTTAATGTATTTTGAAATGACAAAACATGTTAATACAATAATGTTAAGATGGTATACAAACATGTTTAGATGATATCAGGACCAGAACTTAGAGTTCTGCTGATGAGAGATCGATCTGATGTGTGAGAGATCGATCTCCTGGGTTTATACTTGATGAGAGATCGATCTCATGATGGAAGAGATCGATCTGGCAAGCCTTAAAACGGTGTAAAGGGTTTAAGGTAAAAAGAGATCGATCTGCAAGGGTTAAGAGATCGATCTGCTCTAAGTCAGAGAACTTAGAAGATCGATCTGGTAAGGAAGAGATCGATCTGCTCAAAGTCAGTGAGCTTTAGAGATCGATCTGGTGTATTGAGAGATCGATCTTGCCTCAAACAGAGAGGATAGGAGATCGATCTGCCTATTCGACAGATCGATCTGCCTCTGCCTATTTAAACTAACAGATCGATCTGGTAATGTATAAGATCGATCTCCCTGTGTATTTGTGCTTTGTCATTGCAGGATTTAAAACTAGGAGATCGATCTGGCCAAGATAGGAGATCGATCTGTCTGACCACTGGAGGTTCCCAACGGCTATTTTCTTCAAATCTCAACGGGAAAAACTGCATTTAATGCTCCAACTACCCAACCTTCAGTATATAACCAAGCATTGAAGTCAAAGCAAAAGAGAGAGACTATCACTGAACATTCCAAACATTCTCAAGCTTTAATTCTTTCATTCCTTGTATCTCTATTGCTCATTAATTGAGATTGATTGTACAAGCTTAAGCACTACAAGCTGTGTTAGTCCTACCCACTGAAAAGCCTTATTCTGTATTCATCCTCACCTTAAAAGAAAAGAGGATTGTTCCTCAGTGAGTGTTATTGTAAAAAGGGTGAATACATTTTCTGTATTGCTAAGGGTAGAGAGGTTATTCCTTAACCTGAAAAAGGAACTTTGTAAACTCTATTGAAAGAGAGAAAGAAACCACTTGACAAGAAGGTCAAGGAGAGAGGACGTAGGCAAGAGTTGGCCGAACCTCTATAAGTTGCTGTGTTTGTTTCTCTTTCCCTCTCTTTGCATTAAATTGTTATATTGCTCTGTTTTATACATTATCATTTGTGTTTAAATTGCAATTAATTTAAAATCTGCCCTAAGTGTTAGAAAACCGATTCACCCCCCCTCTCGGTAGAGCCAACAATTGGTATCAGAGCTAGGACTCTTTAATCACGTAGGAACAACTTCCTAAGAGTAGAAACGATCAAATGGCTCTTAACAATGTAACAACTAGCTTGATAGGAGAGGGGCACTCCACGGTTAGACCTCCCATGTTCAATGGTGAACATTATTCATATTGGAGGACTAGGATGATGCTATTCATTCAAGCAAATGACTATGAAGTCTGGAGAATTATAGTTAAGGGACCTCAAATCCCTACAAAGAAAATAGAGGGAAGAGATATTCCCAAAGAAGAAGATGAATGGGACTCTAATGACATTAAATGTGCACAACTAAATGCTAAAGCTATGCACACATTATTTTGTGCTTTAGGTCCTAATGAATATAATAGAGTATCCGGGTGTGATAATGCCAAGCAAATATGGGATAAATTGGCAATAACTCATGAGGGTACAACCCAAGTGAAGGAGACAAAAGTAGGTATGCTCACACATGATTATGAGCTCTTTAGGATGAAGGAAGAAGAATCCATTAGTGATATGTTCACTAGGTTTACCGATATAATTAATGGATTAAAATCTTTAGGAAAAATATATTCTAATATTGAAATGGTAAAGAAGATTTTAAATAGCTTACCTAAGTCATGGGAAGCTAAAGTGACAGCAATAGAGGAATCTAAGGATCCACACACATTATCCTTAGATGAATTAATAGGTTCCTTGCTAACTTATGAGATGAAGCTTAAAAGAAATGAAGAGCCACCCAAGAAAGTGGGTGTTGCTCTAAAATCCACTGCTGAAAAGGAAATTAAAAATGAGAGTGGCAGTGAGGAGGATATTGAGATGGCAATGTTTGCCAAAAGATTTAATAAATTCATGAGGATGAGAACTAGCAATAGCAATAGGAGAAACAATAGGAGAGAACAAGAGGAATTAGGTAGAAAAGACTCTATTGTGTGTTATGAGTGTAAAAAACCTGGACACATAAAATTTAACTGCCCTCTCCTCAAAAGATCTAATGATAGGTTTCATAAAAAGAAGGCAATGGTCGCAACATGGAGTGACAGTGACTGCTCCGATGATGAATCAAATGAGGACATTGCCAACCTATGCTTCATGGCTATTGATGATGATGAAAAGGTAACTTCTAATATCAATGAATACTCTTTTGATGAACTGCAAGATGCATTTGATGATTTAGCATTAGAGTATGAATCTATGAGCATGAAGTATAAAAAGTTAATATCAAAATTAAAAAGGGAAAATGAGATAATGTTAAAAGATAAATTGGAATGTGAGGAGAAACTAGAGATTGCAAATCTAGAAATTTCTGACCTTAAGGAGAAAAATAGGAATTTACATAACTCCTTTAATAGGTTTCACATGGGGCAACAAAAGCTAGATAGCATGTTAGAAACCCAAAGAGCATTTTTTGACAAAAATGCCTTAGGGTATAATGCACAAAGTAGGGAGACCCATCTTAAGAGTTTTATTGCTAGGAAGAGCATGAATAAACCTGAAATTACTTGTTCATATTGTAATAAGAAGGGACATAAGTCACATCATTGCAATATAAAGATGAGGAATCTTAAAAGAAAAATTGTAAAAAGGATATGGATTCCAAAAGAGGTAATTCATTCCAAGGACTGCAATGCATTAGCAAAATGGATCCCAATGGGATCAAGAATTGCATTTACTAACCTTCAAGGACCCAAGAGAATTTGGGTACCTAAGACTTGAGTGTGTTTATTTTTGTTTGTTGTAGGTGATTGAGCATAGCCACAAAGCTAAAACAAAAGAAGCTTGGTACTTAGATAGTGGATGCTCAAGGCACATGACGGGTGATAAAAGCCATTTCAATTCCTTCAAATCGAAAATTGGTGGAGAAGTCACTTTTGGGGACAACTTCAAAGGCCAAGTGGAAGGAAGTGGCTCAATAGGTAATGATCATTTCTCTTTAGAAAAAGTATTACTTGTTAGGGGTTTAAAGCATAATTTGCTAAGCATTAGTCAACTTTGTGACAAAGGTTACAAAGTAATTTTTGATTGCATGAAATGCAATGTTATAGATCCTAAGTTAAACAAAGTGATCTTTCTAGGTCATAGGCAAGGTAACATATATATTGTCTATCTTAATGAACTCAAAAATGAAAACATATGCTTAATGGTAGATAATAAAAAGGAATCTTGGTTATGGCATAGAAGACTAGGCCATGCAAGCATGAGTGTGCTATCTAAGTTAGCTAGAAAGGATCTAGTTGTAGGCTTACCCAAAATACCCTTTGAGCATGAAGAAATATGTGAAGCTTGTGTTAAAGGAAAACACAAGAGGACAACCTTTAAGCCTAAGAATAGTGTATCCACCTCTAGGCCTCTTCAATTACTACATTTAGACTTATTTGGACCCACTAGAACCACTAGCCTAGGTGGAAAACACTATGGATTTGTAATAGTTGATGATTACACTAGGTACACTTGGGTGTTCTTTTTGAGAGTAAAAAATGAAGCCTTAGAGAAATTCATAACTTACTCAAAGGTGACTCAAAATGAAAAAGGATATACAATAACAAGCATTAGAAGTGATCATGGCAAAGAATTCGAAAATATAGGATTTGATGAGTATTGCAATGATCAAGGAATTAGTCATAACTTTTCAGCCCCTAGGACACCACAACAAAATGGTGTAGTTGAGAGAAGAAATAGAACTTTGGAAGAGATGGCTAGGACCATGTTGTGTGAGAATAACCTACCAAAGTATTTTTTGGCTGAAGCAATAAACACATCATGTTATATAATCAATAGAGCTATGATAAGACCCATGCTAAAGAAAACTCCTTATGAGCTCTACAAAGGTAAGAAGCCTAACATTAGTTACTTCCATCCTTTTGGCTGCAAATGCTTTGTTCTAAATAATGGAAAAGATAATTTAGGAAAATTTGATGCCAAAAGTGATGAGGGAATATTTCTAGGATATTCATTGAATTCAAAGGCTTATAGAATTTATAACAAAAGAACATTAATGGTTGAAGAATCTATTCATGTTGTATTTGATGAATCAAATAATATATCTAAAGATTCAACCAACAATGATGAAAATGTTGAGATATTTCATGAAGGCTTAGAAGATGACTTTCTAGAAAAGCTTGATTTGAATAAAGAAGATGAAGAAGAAATAGAAGTTTTAGAAAGAGAACCTAGAGCACCAAGAGAGTTAGGATATGTAAAAGATTGTGAAATAGTAGGAGATCCAACTCTTGGAGTTAGAACTAGGTCATCCTTAAGGAATATGTGCCAATATATAGCCTTTGTATCTCAAATAGAGCCTAGGAATGTCAATGAAGCCTTAGAGGATAATAATTGGTTCCTAGCAATGCAAGAAGAGTTAAATCAATTTGAGAGAAGCAAAGTATGGAAACTAGTTCCAAGGCCTAGTGATCACTCTATAATTGGAACTAAATGGATATTCAAGAACAAAATGGATGAAAATAGTGTGATCATAAGGAATAAGGCTAGGCTAGTTGCTCAAGGCTATAGACAAGAGGAAGGCATAGACTATGATGAAACATATGCACCGGTAGCTAGATTAGAGGCAATAAGGATGTTACTTGCCTTTGCATGTTATAAAGATTTCAAGTTATATCAAATGGATGTAAAGAGTGCATTCTTGAATGGTTTCATTAATGAAGAAGTCTATGTAGAGCAACCTCCCGAATTTGAAAATCATGAATTTCCTGAACATGTTTTCAAATTGTCTAAGGCACTTTATGGGTTAAAACAAGCTCCTAGAGCTTGGTATGAAAGGTTGTCAAAGTTCTTAATAGAAAAAGGATTCTCAAGAGGAAAGGTAGACACCACATTATTCATCAAAAATAAAAATAAGGACTTACTAGTTGTACAAGTATATGTAGATGATATTATTTTTGGTTCAACTAATGAGTCTTTATGTCAAGAGTTTGCTAAGATCATGCAAGGGGAATTTGAGATGAGCATGATGGGAGAACTCACATTCTTCTTGGGACTTCAAGTGAAGCAAACAAAGGATGGAACATTCATCAATCAAGCAAAGTACACCAAGGACTTGCTCAAGAGATTTGGGATGGACAATTGCAAACCTCAAACCACTCCAATGGGCACCAACATCAAGCTTGACAAAGATGAAAGTGGTAAGTGTGTAGACACTAAACTCTATAGGTCTATGATTGGTTCTTTGCTTTATTTAACTGCTAGTAGACCAGATATATTGTTTAGTGTATGCCTTTGTGCTAGATTTCAATCCTCTCCTAGGGAATCACATCTATTGGCAACTAAGAGAATTTTTAGATACCTCAAAGATACTCCCTCACTAGGACTTTGGTATCCCAAAGACTCCACTTTTGCCCTTCATGCATTTTCAGATGCTGATTTTGGAGGCTGCAAAATAGATAGGAAAAGTACTTCAGGTACTTGCCAATTCTTAGGAAATAGGTTAATTTCTTGGTTCTCCAAGAAGCAAAACAGTGTAGCTCAGTCCACAACTGAAGCTGAGTATATAGCAGCTGGTAGTTGTAGTGCTCAAGTGTTGTGGATTAAACAACAAATGAGAGATTATGGTATTGACATGAAACAAGTGTCTATTAAATGTGATAATACCAGTGCCATTAATCTGTCTAAGAATCCTATACAGCACTCCAGAACCAAGCACATAGAAATTAGACATCACTTCCTTAGAGATCATGTACAAAAAGGGGATATAATCTTAGAGTACATTGACACTACACATCAAATAGCTGATATATTCACCAAACCCCTTGATAGAGATAGGTTCTGTATCCTTAGAGGTGAATTAGGACTCATGGATAAGCCTTAGGATTTTTGTGGTTCATAAATCTTGGTTTCGAATTGTTTTTAAATGAGTTTGTGCAAAGATTTTCTGGCAAAGAGGATGAGAGATCGATCTCCTTGTGATATAGATCGATCTCCATACTTCTATCAAGCCTAAATTATCAAGGTTAAGCTAAGCAGATCGATCTTCTAACCATAAGATCGATCTCCTTACGTCTCTGTTTAGAGACAGATCGATCTGTCCACACGACAGATCGATCTCATCAAGCTTTCGCATTCTACAGATCGATCTGTGCATGTAACAGATCGATCTCCTTAAGCCTCTGTTTGCGACCAGATCGATCTGTCCCTACGACAGATCGATCTCTCTTCGCTTCTGGGAGTACCAGATCGATCTGTCGCCTCGACAGATCGATCTCTTATGCCTTGGAGTATAAATATCTCGCAAAAATCCCCAATTCTCACAAAATCTAAAATTCAAATTCTCAAATTCCCTCGCACCATCACCTTCGAATCCTTCTCAGATCGATTTCGTACGGTCTTCCTTGCGTCTCAGTGTCACATTCCGGTATAGTAACCTACATTTCTCACTAATTTCTCAAAAATTTTCTCTGATTTGCGTTGATTTTCATTCTAGGGCAACCCTAGGTACTGTTTCATTGCTTTTCTCTCTGTTGAATTTGTTTAGGCGAATTTAGAATCTAGAATCATGCCTAGGAAGTCAGTAGCAAACAAACCCCCTAGAACCACAGGAGAGGCAGGTTCCTCATCCCAACCCACTCCTTCCGCTTCCATCGCTTCTTTCAATAGGTGTTTTAAAACACCTGCAAAAAGGAAGCGATACGAAGAGTACTTCTCAACCATGCCAATTAAGCATTGGCGGACTATAGATTTTTCCTTCCTCAATCGCATTGATTTTCCATACGTGTCAAAATTTGAGGAATTTGGTTGGATGTCCTTTTTGAAAATAAACACTCCCGTACCTCAAAATCTCGTTCGTGCATTCTTTTCAAATGCCGAACTCAATTACGATCCCATTGATTCCTGTCAAATCCTAGGTTTCACAACGTTTGTCATGGGACGCTCAATTGCCGTAACCCCTGAAATTTTAGCCCAAGCTTCGACATACGTGACGAAGGTTTGACAAACGAAGATGAAGAGGTTCCCTTAGAGTTTGATATTCCCGGGGAAAAGGCAAGTGAACTTCCGATGCATCCCCGACTACTCCATCTCATCATCTCGTGGAACCTTCGTCCGTTTGGTACTCGACACTCAACTATTCGGAGGCTAGATAGGTTTTGGATTCATCATATCCATACCACCAGTCAAAAACCCAATCTAGTTCACTTCATCTTCCAAGACTGGTTAAAAATAGTCCGAGGACAAGCGACAACGATAGTGTTCCCTCAACCGTTGGCATACTTTCTTCAACGCCTCAAGATAGACAGCAGTTGCGAAACCGGAGAACTGCCCTCTCCCAAGAGCGTCCTCAACATCGGGACCCTACATCACATGGGATACTACAAAGATATCCGAGGCAATTGGACGAAAAAGAGGGATCAGCAACCTGCTGAGGCTGAGGATGATCACACTGCTGAACCAGCACACCCACCTGCAGCACCCGCTCCAGAACCGTCGTCCTCCACGGCTGCGCCAACTGCACAAACATCATCTCCTGCTGACTTGGAGCTGATCGTGAAGATGATAAGCGACCTCAGTCAGAGGATCGATGAAGGACATACCACTCAGCAGCGTATGATTGCCGAATTGACTCAACGAGTGGATCACCTTCAAGACACTCAAAAGGCGATGTTCGATCGATTTCAAGAAACTCAGGAGGCAATGTTCGATGAACTTCAAGTGACGCGCACGCATGTTGAGGAGCTTTTGGATCGTGATCCTCCCTCACATTAGGCATTAGGTGCTTAGATTTAGTGTAGTTGCAACATTGTTAAGCTACTTAATGTTCTCTGTGAAAAATTTGCTTGAATGAAATGTTGATTGACTTGTGTTAATGAAATGTCATTCTTGTGTTCATGCAAAATATTATTTTGAAATGATGAGTATTCCATTCTTGTCTTATTGATATGACAAAAAGGGGGAGAAGACACATAAGAAACATGATAAGAAACATGCATGTTAAGAAACATGCATGTTGTTATGTTTGTGTTCATAGCTTAAAAGAATGATTTAATTGAGGGGGAGTTAAGACATGTGTAAGGATGATAGGATGATTTAATTGAGGGGGAGTTAAGAGCTAGAGCTAACTAAGGGGGAGTTAAGATTTAACTAAGGATGAGTTAAATCTTTAACAAAGTCAAAAGCTCACAAAAAGGGGGAATTTTGCAAATTCACTAAACATGTTTATTGGATGAGTTTTGTCATATCAAAAAGGGGGAGATTGTTGAGTTAATGTATTTTGAAATGACAAAACATGTTAATACAATAATGTTAAGATGGTATACAAACATGTTTAGATGATATCAGGACCAGAACTTAGAGTTCTGCTGATGAGAGATCGATCTGATGTGTGAGAGATCGATCTCCTGGGTTTATACTTGATGAGAGATCGATCTCATGATGGAAGAGATCGATCTGGCAAGCCTTAAAACGGTGTAAAGGGTTTAAGGTAAAAAGAGATCGATCTGCAAGGGTTAAGAGATCGATCTGCTCTAAGTCAGAGAACTTAGAAGATCGATCTGGTAAGGAAGAGATCGATCTGCTCAAAGTCAGTGAGCTTTAGAGATCGATCTGGTATATTGAGAGATCGATCTTGCCTCAAACAGAGAGGATAGGAGATCGATCTGCCTATTCGACAGATCGATCTGCCTCTGCCTATTTAAACTAACAGATCGATCTGGTAATGTATAAGATCGATCTCCCTGTGTATTTGTGCTTTGTCATTGCAGGATTTAAAACTAGGAGATCGATCTGGCCAAGATAGGAGATCGATCTGTCTGACCACTGGAGGTTCCCAACGGCTATTTTCTTCAAATCTCAACGGGAAAAACTGCATTTAATGCTCCAACTACCCAACCTTCAGTATATAACCAAGCATTGAAGTCAAAGCAAAAGAGAGAGACTATCACTGAACATTCCAAACATTCTCAAGCTTTAATTCTTTCATTCCTTGTATCTCTATTGCTCATTAATTGAGATTGATTGTACAAGCTTAAGCACTACAAGCTGTGTTAGTCCTACCCACTGAAAAGCCTTATTCTGTATTCATCCTCACCTTAAAAGAAAAGAGGATTGTTCCTCAGTGAGTGTTATTGTAAAAAGGGTGAATACATTTTCTGTATTGCTAAGGGTAGAGAGGTTATTCCTTAACCTGAAAAAGGAACTTTGTAAACTCTATTGAAAGAGAGAAAGAAACCACTTGACAAGAAGGTCAAGGAGAGAGGACGTAGGCAAGAGTTGGCCGAACCTCTATAAGTTGCTGTGTTTGTTTCTCTTTCCCTCTCTTTGCATTAAATTGTTATATTGCTCTGTTTTATACATTATCATTTGTGTTTAAATTGCAATTAATTTAAAATCTGCCCTAAGTGTTAGAAAACCGATTCACCCCCCTCTCGGTAGAGCCAACAAACACCATCAAAATTGGCCAAGGCCCGTTTGGGTTGACTTGGCTCGACCCATACTTTAAGGATTTAGGCTTCACTTTTGTAGCCTATTCAAGTAAAAGGGCTTTTTAACCCAACTCATTTAAGCTCAGGATTAAATGAGCTGGCCTTTTTTTTTTAATATCTTTTAATTTATAATTATATTTAAATTTATATATACTTTTATTTATTTACATACAATTAATTTCATTTAATTAAATAGATTTTAAAAATAAAATTAAAAAAAATGAAAGCATAAGCCAATTAACCAAGTCAATGCTCGTATACATCGATTGCCTGATGCACTATATCTTTTAACAAAATTAAAATTAAAATGAATGGTGAAATTAATTCAAATCTTATGTCTGTATGCACTGATAGCTTGATATACAAGCATAAGCCAATTAGTAGAGGTGTCAAACAGGTTAAACAGCCCATGGCACAACATGGTTCGGCACGATGTGGATTGTACTTGGCACGACCCATTGTTATTTAAGTGGGCTGGGCCAAGCACGACATGTATACGTTGCCGTGTTGGGCTACAAGTTTTAAGGCATGTGGATCGACATGGAACAACCATAAGGACCAGTGCTAGCACGTGGCACATGAGTTAGCACGGCACGACACACAAGCCGATGTTCTTTGCCATATTGGCCCATAATCATTATAAATGTGACTCAATTTATTGGTTCTTTAGATGTATTTATGTTATTTTTATTTTATGATGAAATTATATTTTTTATATTTTATTGGTAATTTATAGAAATAAAATTATATAATTAATAAATCTAATTATGATATATTTAAATTATTGATACATAAATTTATAATTCTTATATTTTGACTACAAAATATATGATATGTCATATTACATATATCTATATATAACTTTTTTATAAAGTAATTTACTAATAAAATCTCATCCAAAATAAATTATAAAGATAAAAAATGTCACTTGATTTAATAATAGTAATAATATTTAATACCACAACTTTAAAACAAATTAGTGATTTGTAAAATTAAATTAAAATTACAAGATAAATACAAACTCAGTACACAACTAATAACTTGGATTTCATCTACGAAATCGATTAAGATTAGCAAAAATTTTATGATTGTAAATAGAATGACAATCTTTGTGTCTTATAGTTTGTGTGTGTGTGTGTGTGTGTTTTTTTTTTAATATTAAGATTGTATATTATGATATCTTTATTTAGTAGATTTTTTTATGTTTCTCAATGAATATAGGCAATTTGTCGAACCACGTAAATTATGTTTCTTTATTTTATTTTATTTTATTAATCTTGTATTTTATTTAAATTAATAAATAAAAACTTTTTAAAAATTAAAAAATTAAAAAATTATTAATGTGTTGTGCTTGGAATGACATGGCACGAAAAATAGTATCCTGCTTAGCTCAACACGAACCATTAAGGCTATGAGTCATGTGCCATGCTAGACCAGGACTTTAATTTTTAGGAACTGTGCCAATATGACCCATTAAAAAACAGTGTCATGCTAGCATGATCCATTAACACATGAGCTAATATTTAAATGGGTTGTGCTAGTCCAACATGACCCATTTGACACTTTTACTAATTAGGCAAACCAAGTGCTAAGCCAACACAATAAAGCCCCCAAAAAAAAGGCATAGTTAACAAGTCAACAACAAAACAACAAGTATTGATTCTCGTGCCTTAAACAAGTGTCGAAGTTCTCTAAGGAGAACGTGGAAACTCTCGTTTACACTCGAAATTGGATTTTTAGTTTTGAAGTTAATGTTATTAATTTGTTAATAATTTTTAATCAATCTAAAAGTTTAATTCTTGTGAGTTCTTATATTATTCTTTATTTATATTTGTAGATAGCAAAGTTAGAATGTTATGGTGCACTAAGCAGTTTTATTTAATTTTTGACTGCATATAACTTGATATTAGATTGACAGTCTGAAAATTTTTGTTTTCTAGAAGGTAGAAAATGGAGTTATTTCGAATGATTTTTGACATAAAATTATATTAGAACATTAGATTCCATATTTTAAATTGAGTTAGGCCAATAGTTATCAACAATATTGTATAATACCACTCACATTACAAAGAAAAGATAAGTCTGAAAATTTTTGTTTTCTAGAAGGTAGAAAATGGAGTTATTTCGAATGATTTTTGACATAAAATTATATTAGAACATTAGATTCCATATTTTAAATTGAGTTAGGCCAATAGTTATCTAACAATATTGTATAATACCACTCACATTACAAAGAAAAGATAAGTCTGAAAATTTTTGTTTTCTAGAAGGTAGAAAATGGAGTTATTTCGAATGATTTTTGACATAAAATTATATTAGAACATTAGATTCCATATTTTAAATTGAGTTAGGCCAATAGTTATCTAACAATATTGTATAATACCACTCACATTACAAAGAAAAGATAAAAAAAAGAGTAAAAAATTAGCCTAAAATTTCGTTCTTGATATTAGTTAAAATAAAAAATAAACATAAAATTATATTATTTGAGTATAAAATAAAATAAAAAAAAAAGAAAGTCAGAAACCGACGAATGGCTGTCCATTTTCCCTGTATGTTTTCACGTTTCTTGAATTGTTGCTCGAAGAAATTAACAGTGCTCCGTCATCGTTGCCTAATGTTTGGGCAAAAGGTCGGTCAGCCTTTACAAATTAAAGTGAAACTGTGCACAAAAAGTTAGTCAAGCCATAATATTATTGAGAGAGATATGATCGACATTTCCGTTGACAATTTTATAATGATTCATATTATCATTTATGAAATTTCAAACCTCACACAGTGAATTAACCGACCATTCCTCATCTATTATATAGTATATTTAAAAAAAAAGAAAAAGATGTGTTCATAGAATTCACATATTTCAATTTTGTAATTATATTATTTTATTTTAATTTAATTAATGAAAATATGACAATTTTATCTTGTCATCAGTTTATAGAATAATGTTTTGCAAAAGAAGCCAAACTATTTCTCTTCATGCAGAGATGTAATTGTCCCGTTTAATTCTGTGAATATGTGTTTGATCCTTTAAAAGTTGTTGCCAATAAAGAATCAGTCTCCTTCATCACGATACAAATAAAGTAAAGGCTATATATATATATATATATATATATGTTAGCTCCAAGTGTAATGAAGGGAAGAAGAAAAAAAGACTGAAATGAAATGGGTCAACAAAATTAAACCCCAGCCGTAATAGTAGGTCTTTTGTATCACTTTTTTACCACCTGACCTGTTTTTGTGTTAATTTCACACAAATTTTACCTCGTTCATTATTTGATTTTGAAAATTCTTAGATTGTAGTATTTTATAAGAAAAATCAGAACATGTTAAGATTGTTCTCTCAACCCAAATTGTATCATAATTTTTTTATTTCTCTTTTTAATAATGAAAAAAAAAAGAGAATCAAATCTTAATCTTTAAATATTAAGATACATGTACCAATTACTAAACCAAATATTTAAGTGCACAAATGGTACTAATTAAGCTAGGTTTAATTAGGGTTACTTTAAATTAGTGGTTAGATAGGTTTCAATCAGATTGAAAAATGATAAAATAATTATTAAAGATTATATTTTTAATAAAATAATAAAAAATTAAAAGTAAAGACAAAACAATAATTTTATCACACTTTTTATTTTATCTTTTTTTCCATCTGGTCACTAGTTGCACCATAACCGGTAACGTGTGTGCCAACCATACTCTTATTTAGCTTCTCCAATGTTAAAGTCATTGTTTTAAGGTGGGCCTATATATGTATATAGAAGTGATATACTATCACTGTCAAACAAAAATTTCCCCTTTTATATAAATCACTTTTCAGCAAATCATTGATATGTTTGTTTTGATTGTAGACCAAAACTAAAACATGTTTAACCAATCAAGTTATAAAAACATTAACAAGCCGATTACAGCATTTACAAACCCGAATGATGATGAGTATGGATCACACGCCAGCATAAATTTCTAGTGCATCATCACTTATATTGGAGACAAAGTAGGAGAAATAGTCTGCAAATCTGAATGGCCGGTAAAGGAGTGGGTGTTCATTGTCAACAAGTTGACGCGGAACCTGAATCATTGCTCCTTCCTTGGGCACTGAAAACAGCCCGAACGAGTATCTCTCTTTGTTTGCCTTCATCACCACCCTATGTTTAACAGCAACAAATCTTCCATTGCTCCAGGCCTGTAGGATCCACATATTTTTCTAATGTAATCATTCATTCCATTCTTTTCCATTTAAGCATGCCAAAAGCTTGAATTTATCTATATTGAGGACCATGAAAAGCTCTCAATTGAGATTTTTATTATTTATCATAAAACAATTTAAGGGTAAAAGTTTTAGAAAATAAAGATGGATAACTTACAAATTAAGGCACAATAAGTTTCACATTCAGGCTAATTATAATGAACTTATTCTTTGTTTGAATAAGAAAACTATTTTTTATTTTTTTGGTGAGTTTCATACATGTCATTGTTAATGAAATTCTATTATTTCGATAATCGAAATTAAAAGCTGTCATGATACTTATTTTTGTTATATATTAATTTTTTTTTTTTAAACGTCAAACTAATCAATAAGCCTAAGCTATTAAATGCATACGCATGTAAACAGGCTATCAAACTATCTTGGTCAATCTTTATTGATAAATAATGTTTAAAACTCCTCAAATAAGATATGATCACTTTTAAATTTTAAATTGATTACAAGAAAATCTGAAGATTTTATGAATTAAGGGATCAAATCATGATCATGAATGAGTAGTCATCGTTAGTAAAAGTACTTACCTTAAGTGCATCACCAACAATGACTACAAAAGCATCTCCGGGAATCACCACTTCGTCCCAATGGCCATCTTTAGTCATAACTTCAAGGCCTTGTACATCATTTTGGCATAGAACAGTTAGAGCATTCTTGTCTGTGTGAGCCACCAGACCCAGATTTTTGTCCTCCCTAGGAGGAACTCTGTACTTCATCATGCGGAAAACGCTAGTGCTGTCCCTCACAAGCGCATCATAATGCTTTTCTTCCATGCCAAAGCTCTCAAAAATCATTTCCAGGATTGTAAAATTTAGCTCTAGCATCTTTAAGCTCATCGAATTGAGTATCTCACTATCATGGTAACAAGTAAAGAGTTCAACAACAACAAAAAAAATATTAATTACCATTTTTTAAGCTTAATTAAGTAGAGAAAACTGAAACAAGAAGGAATTTTGTGGCCTCAAATATATGATGGGGGGAATTAATTAGAGTCTGACTATGTTATTATTATTGGAATTTTGTGATTGCTGATCGAGTCTTTCCAGTTGACCAGTATACGACCAGATCACAGATGAGCATTTGACAAAGACATTATGAAACTACAACCAGACAGCAGTTACAAGAGACTGATCGTGAGTTTATTTCTCTGTGATGATATTCTGGCAAAGGCATGTGCAGTTTGTAATATAACAATCATTTTGATGCTGGAACTGTATTAAATACATATCTACATCAAGGAGAAGCCTATTAAATACGGAATTGGCAGGTAGTGAAGGCGTTTGGTGGCAGCCATTATCATGTCAAAAACATAGCTTTCTGTTGTCACTAGAGCTAAAACGATTGTCTAAAATTTGAATAGACTTTTGAGAATTAGACAATGGGAATTCTATCATATCATTTTCAAGTTAATTTTTTGATTGATCGTGACTAAGGGTCTTTTTGGTTTCAGGAACAATATATATCAATAATATTGAAAATTTTAATAGCCATACGTTTTTTTCCCTCTGGGACAGCAGGAAAATTAAAGATATGTATTAGAGTTTTGAGTAGAGATGGCATGACAAAAGCAGTTTTAAATTGTCCAAAATGTTAGCTGTAAAGGAAACCAGAAGTAATGAATCCATAAGAAATGTGAAAACATCAACATTCTATCATAAAAACTTGATTTATCAAATGTTCTAGCTGATTTTGTTTTTCAAATCTGAAAGTTATTTACCTCTCTAGAAATCTAGAACAGGAAAGAGATATGGTAGTACTTGTAATTATCTGCAACAAGGGCTTGAAGCCCTGAATACAGTGTTCACTGTAGAACCCATTTTCATATTCATTTTATCTGCTGTGATTTTTACCATTCTTAAAGAAGAATGGAAGCATTAATTCGTGAGATGAATTTCTAACCAATGCAACCAAACAAAAGCTCGACTGATAATTCAGAAGGTACCGATGCATGTAGCTCTTGTTTACTGCATGTTCACAGTCAAATTAAAGCAGCAAAAAGCTCGAAAAACAAGAGAAAATAAGGAGAACAAGAAGAAGAAACGTGAGAGAGAATATATTCAAGCTTATTTGAAGAAGAATTTACCAGAATGGTGGGTTTCCTTGAGGCCACATGAGCTGAGTGAATTCTTGAGCACCTTCAAGCCGGGTTGCATCGTCTAAGCCAAAGCTCTCCTGCAAAGGAACCACGGGGCACTTGCCCTGATAGCTACGGTAAGGCTTAGGGTTCTGGTACTTGCTCTTGGTCTCTTCAGGGAGATCAAACAATGCCTTCATGGCCACCAGCATATCTTCAGGTAGACTTGTTGGGATCTTATCGTACATTAGGAGAAAACAGCCGTGACTCTCACATGCCTCCCTGACACGGCTACACAACAGTTTCCAGCTCTCACTCCCACGCTGTCTGTTATCAAGATCCTCGCCTGCAAAATCAAGAACTGGGATTTTTGCTCCATTCATTCTCTCTCTCCCTTGGCCTCAATCTCAATCTTTCCCTCACTTTCTCGAATTTGAAGCACTTCCCTAGTTTATAAGGGTGTTGCTCTAGACTTTGTCCAAAAATTGGTCTACCTTTTAAGTGATTCGGGCACACCCTTCCACCTGTTCTCAGCTTATACCATTTTTTTCATTCTTTCTGAACATATATGAAAAGGGATTTTTAGGCCAACAACAAATATTTAAAAATCCAAATAATATTTAATACAAGAAAAATGTTTATCATTATTTTATTTAAAAATATAATTAAAAAATATAATTATTTCAGTTCATGAAGTTCACGTATTGCTAATATTTGTATTGGGACCTAAAAATAGTGCCTTACTTTTTGTTTGAAGGGATAAAAGAAAGTTTAAATTTTTTATTTAATTTTTGTTTACGAAAGATAATAATGTTAAGTTAATTTTTTATTATTAAAATAATATTTTATTTATTTTATTATTGTCCATGAAAGGACATTAAATTAGATTATTGTATATGCCTAATTATTTGCATTCAAAGCTTCTTTGTAAATAACTGTCATCTTCGAGGCTTTGAGACGAAATATTGAACTGTACAGTATTCAGTCAAGGAAGAGAGTGCACCATCTCAATTTTGGCGTGACACATTGCGATTTGAGAGTCTAACAAAGCAAAGCATAGCCAATATGTCAGCATCGTAACAACCACTCCGAAGAGTGGGTGCTCATGAATCAAAGGTGCGCCCGATAAAAGTTTCTGTTGTAACGCCTGAAATTTATGTATGCCTGATTGCTGATAGAGTAGTTATAAAAAACATTTACCCATTAATGCCTTTTGCCATAGATATAGAAGCAAACATGTTCTTTTTAGAGGCCCTGAACCGAAAAGTACCATAACAATAATGGGGTTGATTGTTTCCTTAGGTCCGTTTGAAAGGGCTTCAATTGAAGATGAGGTTTAAAAAACCCAGCCAGCTCCTATGCTTCCCATCTGTTATTCTGTTAAAGGGCACATGATTTTAGCAGAGAGAGGGTTTCTCTAGTAAAGGCCATATGGGTCCCCATGGTCCATGATAAATATTACAGTCTTCCTTCTCTCAACTCTCAAGTTGCAAATTATACAAAAAAGATCCAATATTTCAAGAATTTGGATATGATTATCTATCTTTGTATTAGAATTCTTTTAATCTAACCTAAAAGGTTGATTTAGTAGTGTAAGATCTTATTGAATTTTTTGAATATAGACAATATATAATAAAAAATTTCGTATTCAAATTTTTAATAGGTTAGATTTTTTTGAATCAATGACAACTATAAAATGTGAATGAAAATAAAAATTAATTTTTTATTTAATATAATAAAAAAAATATCGTGATCTAAAGTTGTTTGAACAATTCGTATTAACCCATTGCTTGGAAACTTTGTGTGCTATACAAGTGAAAAATGCCTCTATTTTATCAGACAACTACCTATTAATCAGATAACAAGAGGGGAGATCAGGCATCGACTCTTGGGATTATCAAACTCAAAAGAAAGATCTTTTTTATTGTTTGCGTGACCAAAAATAATGGATCTCTTATTGTTTCCCCACAAACAATGGAACATGTTTCACGCACTCCTTTGAATAAGTGTAACTTTTAAGGTGTGTTTGTTAATGTGAAAAATTGGAAGGATAAAAAAGAAGGTATGGAAAAATAAAAAGAAAATAATTTTTGTTATTCTTTAGTAGGAAGAAAAAGTATAAGGAAAGAAAATATGAAAGATTATTATTATTTTTTTTACTAACAAAATCAAATCATTTCAAAATGAAAAAAAATTAGTGGAGAGAAAATAAAAGAGATATGAAATATGCATGTATATTTATAAAATTATCATTTATTTTTTAATCATATTTTATTATCTTAACTAAGCAATAATAATATAATGTTAAATTAATATAATTTCATTTTTTTCCTTTCATTTTTCAACTCTATCAAGCAATTAAAAGAAAAAAAAATTATTATTTTTTTCACAATTTCCATCTTTCCTACCAAGCACACATAAGAAAAAAAAATTTATATTTTCCATTTCTTTATTTTTCCCTCCCTCCAATTTTTTATCTTTCCATTTTTCTTTCCAAGCTATTTGGGGTTTAAAACATCAAAGCAAGCCCCACCTACTCTAATCGTGGACCATGGTTATATTTTCCTATAATCCGGGAGAAGAGGCCTCTCCAATTCTTTGAGTAAGGAACATATACACTAATCATCAAATCAAACATTAGATACAAGTAGTTGATGTCTTGAAAGCAAGAAAGTAAAATAGTTAACTGATTCTATTAACGCATGCTAGAGCACAGTAACTGAACTTAAAATCTTTACACATCTAATTAGCTGAACCTGTTACATTAATTGAAGTAGTTAACTACAAAGAAGCGAGAAGCGAAATTAAGCAGAGAAAGAGTTTAAAACATCAGTGCTCATAACTATAAACACTGGAGTGAGGGGATCCAAAAATCCTAGGTATGACCTTTCGTGAGAAAGGAATCTCCATTTATGGTAGTCTAACGTATAAGTTCATGGGGATGAGTTGGTCAGAATTACTTAGCTTTGGTCAGTTTGGGAAAGGATTATGAAAAAGCAGTGCGGGGATGAGTAGGTAGCAACTCTCACTTTGCATATGTAACCAAAAATTTAATTCAGATGGGACACATACCGAGAATTGTTCTGATTGAAATGGCAAGTCGGCAGCAAGCCCACATGATACACTGTATGATCTATGCATCATCTCTCCTCATAGGGGGGCTCCTAGACATTCTAATTAATTGGTTTGCTAGTCGGTCCAACCACCATGTGTTCATGATTTTACTAGATTTATACATAGGTGGTATTAGTAAAATAAAAATTATCGAAAAACTATTTTTCCGTTTTAAGACTTTGCTTGATAGAAAGGATGAAAAGATGTGAGAATGAAAAAAATTGTTAATACAATGATTAAATTTTATAATCGCTATCTTTTTTTTTTTAATTTAATTATTAAATTAACAATTTTTTTCAGTCATTTTTTTTCTCTCCTACCAAACAAAGCTAATTATATACGTTGGAACATATATTATTTAAAGTGAATTAGCATTAGCTAGCTAGCTAGAAAGTTAGATATATGATGAATTTTCTTTCCCATAGCTCTACACCATCCATTTCTTTCTTCATTTGCTAAAGAAAAAGGCAATGAAAATGCCTGGCAACGAAGTAATTTTCTTCAAATCAGATCGAAGCTGCCGCTGCCGCTTCAGCAATGAATCAAATTAACCAATGCTGCACTCAAAAAGAAGAAGAAAGAGATAACTTGAAGGCAAAGAAAAAGGATTTTGTGCTATATTTGGTTCTAAATGGTCGAAAAAGAGAAGAAATGAAGACCAGCTAGCTAGAGACTTTAATTTATTCCCATGAATCTCTTTGTAGGCATTTATCATGTACATGTATACTTAGTAAGCATATAGGTGGTCCAAGAGCAAGAAAACGCGATGATTGATTGTGGCAGTCTATGTTGAAGCTGGTCCTCAATCCATCAGCAGAAACTGAGAGAAAAAAACTTTATTCACTAAACATCCTAGAAGCTGTCATAAGATATGTATGCAAAAGGAATCCAACACATTTTTGGGGCTCACACACTGTTGATCATGTGGACCTAAAAATTTTGCTTGCAAAGATCAACATCATCACAAGTTCGCATTTTGCTTTCATTTGCTTATTAGGCCATACAGTAGTTCATAAGTCACTAGAAAAAGTCAATGTTGGGGAAGGAAAAGGTCGCTTAGAGGAGTAGAGGGAGAGGGGGGCCGGGCGGCTAATCAATTTTTAGGCACCCCTCTTCCCTTCCCCTTTACTCCCTCCCTATTTTGTCATATGGTGGTGGAACCATTAGCATAAAAATATGATTCCATTGATTCGAGCATAGCTAGCACCTCTTTATCATGCTCCAGAAGCAAAAGAAAATTCAATATACATATATATTACAAAATACTACTCTTCTTTGACAAAATCAAATTTTTTTTCGGACAATAATATGTGGGTATATATATATATATATATCTCTATAATTTCCTCGTGTCATTGTTATTGTCCCCTATAATTAATTTGAGATTGAGAGATACCTATATGTATGGTCCGATTTCAATTCATATGAATTAATATGATAAGTAATATTTTGGTCCTTAATATTTTTCTAATTATTATAACTTTTTCTATATATTCTCTAAATATTTAGCCAAATAATCCCCATGAAAATGTTGTGTCATAAGCATCTTAACCAAATATCAATTAACAATCAATATGAGATTCAAATTAAAAATAAAATCCTATCTATGAAATAAAAAACTTAACCAATGCAGGTAATACAACCGAACAATGTGATGAAGAATATTGCTTACATTAATCTAAAATTGGTGAAAACCAAATACTATTTAGTTATATCACTACACAGCATTATTAGCAACAAACTTAAAACGATTCACACGCGCACTCTATAGAAGGATTTATTCACATGCAACTTTTACTTTTTGATCGTCATGAGCGCGCATTTACATATGCATAAGGTAGCAACAAGTCAACAACATAGTCTGGGTTTCAAATAACGATCACATAACGAAATAGCGACTGCTATTTAGTGATGGCAGCAGTGGCCGCCACTGCTATCTGACAAATATTTGCTGTGAAATAAATCACAATTGTTACAGCCGCTGTTGGCCGTTACACAATGGTGTAACGGAGGATAGCGGCAAAAACGGCTTGTTATCGTAGCTAACCTCTGTTTTCTGTTGAACATTGAGTACAAAAAAAAAAAAAAAAAACAAAGTGACAGAATCAGATATCTAAAAAAAAAAACCCTAGCTTTCCATAATCAAAATCAACCTTAAAATAAGCCTCACATAGTTAAAATTTCAACCTCAAGAAATTAACATAAAAAATCACGAAAAGCAGTAGCACAACTCAACAATTGAAAACCAAGCCCAAGGTATTAAACAAGTAATATATAAAAATAAACTTAAATTTTTTTTTTACCTTTTCAACTAGATTTGAATCTGGATCAAGAAAGGGGATTTTGCCACGTTTTATTTTTTTGGTTAATGCTGAGTGAGGGGCGAGTCGAGCATTGGGTTTGGGACTCTAGGTCTATTATGGGGTAGTGGAAAGGTGGGTTATTGGCTGTGGCATAGTGTGGTATAGCCATGGGCATCATGTGTGCGGGTTTAGGGTCTCAAGCTAAGTTGTTGAAGACTGAGGCTGGAGGCACTGTGACTATGAGTGTTGATCGCAGCACCGGTGGTGGGCTGGTCATTAGTGGTCTCTATCGACTGTGATTCAAAAAGTGAGAGAAGAGGGAAGAAAGAAGTTTATTGCGTGTGGTTGTGACGGACTAAGTGCTGGTGAGGTTGTGAGGGAGACAAGGTAAGGAAGACTGAAGAGAAGGGAATAGCGAGGAATTGAGATTGGCGAATGGTATTTCCATTTTAGGTAGTGTTATGAATAAAATAAAATAAGAAAAAAGAAAAAGTGATACGTCTCGTGGCGCTATCATAATGCGCCACATGTCCCGCCTATGCTGCGGACGTGCCATGTGGCGCCACCACAATGTGCCATGTAGCGCATAAATACTAAGCACAGATAGGAGTAGTCTTTGCGTTGAAATTTATCTGAACGATTTTTTATCCCCAAGTATCTTTGATTATGTAGGATCCATAAAACAATAAGAGACACTTAATTGGTGGATAAATATGTAATTAGAGGTAGAATTAATTCCTATAAATAAGGGCCATGTATGATTTATGAAACTAAGTCTCAATTTTCTTTACTAAAACTCTGTCAAACTCTCGTTCTGACTTAAGCATCGGAGTGCTTACGCAGGGTACAATCCCTGTGTCCCTCTGATTATTCTCTTTCTTTTAGAGCTTTCAATAACACTGGCACAAAAATCAAGACGAAGACATCAGCCATACATCACGATTGTTTTTGGCAACAACAATTGGCGCCGTCTGTGGGAAACGAAAGAAAAGCTTTCTGTTCTGCAACAATGGTGTGGACACGTTTAGCAGCAATGAGAAGTGATGAAAATGAGGATATGGCGAGCTCTCCAATTGGTGACTTAGGAGATGAAGCTCAAGGGGAGAGAGAGTCAAATGTGATGATAATCCCTGTAGTAGAATTTGAAGCAATGAGGAAACAAGGAGAAGAGAACACCCAAGCCTTACAGGTTATGGTTGATTTGTTCAGGGGTGCCTTCCTGCAAGTGAATCTGCCACCAATCGTTTAAAACTTGGTAGGAGAAAGAACGTAGAGAAGGAGTACTTTAGACATTGCGAACGACGAACGTCGAGGTGCTAGTGTCACGCCCCGAAAATGCGGAAAATAGGGCAAATTTAAAACTTTTTACTCATTAATTCACAATTAAGGATGCATTCCTGTGCAGTGTCATACATCATCATAATTATCATACCTCAGGATCTTATCATAATATAGCGTATATTGTATCATATACATTACTCAATTCCAAGTTAATTAATCCTAATACATCCCATACAATGTTGTACATAAAGTGTCTGCAATTACAATAATCGTCTGGGTACATGAAAAGATAAAAGGTACCTCAAAATACAATATATATGGCCTGGAGCTCAAGTTCTCCACTAGCCACTACTCCGTACGTCGCAGGGAGATCCTTTTTCACTTGAAGAACTATGGGGGGAAAGAAAACAGGCTGGGCTTCTAAATCGCTCAGTAAGGGGGGTAAGGGACTCATTTCATAAATCAAAATGCACATCACAAAATATTTATTTGTATGTGAAACTCATTTGAAAACCATAGCATGAAAGTACTCAAAACGACATTCTCATGTCTCAAATCATGTGAAAACATGAAGTAAAAAGGCTTATTCTAGAGCGATAACAAAGCATGTGAAAATAATGCGAGAAACGCTTTCTCAAATACGTGATAAAATCACTATAATAATAATGCACGTGGCACAGCCACTAAACACACGTGGCATAGCCACTGGTTTAAATTCACACGTGGTATAGCCACTAAACACACGTGGCATAGCCACTGATTTAAATTCACACGTGGCATAGCCACTAAACACACGTGGCATAGCCACTGATTTAATTTCACACATGGCATAGCCACTAAACACACGTGGCATAGCCATTGGATAGGGTTTCACGTGGCAACGGCCACTAATTAGGGGTTCTCACGTGGCAACGGCCACCAATAGGGTTTCTCACGTGGCAACGACCACCAAATGGGGTATCACGTGGCAACGGCCACCAATGGGGTTTCTCACGTGGCAACGGCCACCAAATGGGGTATCACGTGGCAACGGCCACCAATAGGGTTTCTCACGTGGCAACGGCCACCAAATGGGGTATCACGTGGCAACGGCCACCAATGGGGTTTCTCACGTGGCAACGGCCACCGAATATACGTGGCATAGCCACAGAATGGGTTATTCTCACGTTACCAGAACGGAGAAGAAATCGGGCTTACATGCTACCAGAGCAATGCCCGGTGTGTACTCAAAATTACACACCTAAGTCTTATCACACAAAACTGGTTTGCCTTCACGTAGAACTCATAGTGGTTTTTCTCTCATAAAACTCATTTGAAAACTGTTTTGTACTCAACACAAAACATAATAAAACCGAGTTCCAACTGGCAAAACACGCACACATTTCTCAAATCTCGATATTGCCTTAACGTAGAGCCCAATTCATTACTCACACAAATTCGACGGTTTATAAAGCAATTTCACACTCAGCTTATAAATGCATAAAACAATGGGCTCCAACCGGCTATAAAAATCGTGTGCAATTATAACTCAAGGCAACACTCAACATGCTTGTTTTATAAACCACAAATCATGCTATAATAGTTTACAAATCACATACACAAATGGTTTAGATTTTCCTTACCTCTTTGCACCTCGTATAGTGCAATCGTTTCCCCCGTATCACGGACTAGCCTCGCATTCCACTCTGGAACTCCCGAGCTGTCCAAACGATGTTAAAACATTAATACTCAATTATCTCATAAACCTCAATTCTCAAAATCGAGCATAATTGCTCATAACTCCTCAAATCTCTTGATTCTCGTAACTATACCCCAAACTACACTCTCATTCTCAACATCTCGACGTTCTACGTTTCTCATGCCAATCATCTACGTTAATTCACCACATTGTCTAAATTTCTATTTATAGCTCAAATTCTCAAAATTGCTAAATATCATTCTCACTCCAACCACATTGTAATTTCATCAATCCCTAATCATTTCTCAGCTATTTCAACACAATGACAACCACCATTATCATCAAAATCATCTCAAATATAAGGATCGAAGTTTAGAAATTACCTAAAGCTTGTGAGACGCACAACCCACGCCTCGATTCGATTCGTCCTTCGATTTCCAAGTATGTTGTTCTCCCTTTGATGAGGAACAACTTTCCTTCCTGCCACAACTTCTGATTTGGCCGGAAATGGGTGCTTTGGATGAGTGAGAAAGCTAGGTTTCGGTGAAAATGGGGGTTGGAAGAGAGAAAAAGTGAAATTGCAGGAGAAAAACAGGGGTTCCTTATATAGACTGGGGGTAGGAGATCGATCTGCCTCTTGATGAGATCGATCTGCATTTGAATTTTGGGACGATTTGGGGCAATTTATGCCTAGGAGATCGATCTATTGAGGGGTGAGATCGATCTCTTTATGGCCTTATGAGATCGATCTGCTCCTTGAGGAGATCGATCTTCTCCCAAACAGAATCATTTGGAGATCGATCTCTTCCTCATGAGATCGATCTTCTCTCAAACAGAATCATAAGGAGATCGATCCTCTTCCATTGGAGATCGATCTGCTCCTCAAATTCTTCCTTCCTTCTCATTTTTAACTCACCAGATCGATCTCTCCTTCTCCCAGATCGATCTGCTCCTTAAATTCCTCATTCCTTGTCATTTTTAACTCACCAAATCGATCTCTCCTTCTCCCAGATCGATCTGTCCTCATAGTTTCACATTTATTTTAACACTTAACATATAAATCTCCAATTATCATTCCCACAATTCACTTAGCTCAATAAATTACACTTCAAATTATTATTACATCAATAAAATATGTCTGAAATTCTCAGATCTCATATCCTCCCCACCTTAAATAGAATTTGGTCCTCCATATTCAACTCAACTATTCGAATAGATGGGGGTATTTCTCCTTCATGAGACTCTCTAGTTCCCATGTTGCCTCTTCCATTGAGTGATGTTTCCATAAAACTTTCACTAATGGGATGCTCTTAGTTCTCAGTACCTTCTCTCTTCTATCAAGAATCTGGACTGGTTCCTCAGTGTAGCTCATATCCTCTTGAATGTCCATCTCGTCATACTCTATGACATGAGAAGGGTCCGGGTGGTACTTCCTCAACATAGACACATGAAAAACATTGTGTATTCCGGACATCTGTGGGGGTAATGCTAATCTGTAAGCTACCTCTCCCACTCTCTCACGAATCTCGAATGGTCCTATGTATCGAGGACTCAATTTTCCTTTCTTCCCAAATCGCACGATACCCTTGCTCGGTGATACTCTCAGAAATACTGCATCACCAACATCAAACTCGAGTGGCCGTCTACGCACATCCGCGTAGCTTTTCTGTCTACTTTGTGCAGCCCGTAATCTCTCACATATGAGTTTTACACTTTGTACAGCTTGCTCAACAAGCTCGGAGGCATTTATCTTTCTGTCACCGACTTCTTCCCAAGTTACAGGGGATCTACACCTCCTACCATATAGAGCCTCAAAGGGTGCCATTCCAATACTTGCGTGATAGCTGTTGTTGTACGCAAACTCTGCTAGGGGCAGGTGATCATCCCATGATCCCTTAAAATCCATCGTACACGCCCTCAACATATCCTCCAGGGTCTGAATAGTCCTCTCTGACTGACCATCTGTCTGAGGATGATAGGCGGTACTAAAACTCAATCGAGATCCCATGGACTCCTGAAACTGGGTCCAAAATCTGGAAGTAAACCGGGAATCTCATCAGAAGTAATACTCACTGGAGCCCCATGTAATCTAGCTATCTCGCTGACATACAGCTCAGCTAAGGCATCCACAGTATCTGTGCTCTTGATGGCAAGGAAGTGGGCACTCTTGGTCAATCTATCCACAATGACCCATATAGCGTCACGACCTCTTCGTGTCCTAGGTAAACCCATAATAAAGTCCATAGTGACATGTTCCCATTTCCATGTAGGTACAGGTAAGGGCTGTAGTAATCCTTCGGGCTTTCGATGCTCAGCTTTCACTTGCTGGCATACTAAACACCTGGCCACATACTCTGCCACATCTCGCTTCATACCACTCCACCAATACACCTTTCTCAAGTCTCGGTACATCTTAGTACTCCCTGGGTGCATGGTGTATCGTGAGCAGTAGGATTCTCTCAGTATCTGTCTCTTCAGGGTATCATTGTCCGGTACATAAATCTGTCCTCTGAATCTCAACAATCCATCCTCACTGATGGTGAGATCCGACTGCGAACTCTGCTCAGCTTGGCTAACCATATCTATCAATCTCTGATCACTACGCTGCCCAGTTCTAATCTGATCCATGATCCTGGGCTCTATCCGCAGGCTAGCCAAAAATCCAGTCTCTACCTCTTTAACTCTGATCCAAAGTTCGGCGAACTACTCTAACAAATCCTATTCCCTGATCATCATAGCAGATATCATACTCTTCCTGTTCAGGGCATCATCAACTATATTCGCCTTACCCGGATGATAAAGAATCTCGCAGTCATAATCCTTAAGGAGTTCCATCCATCTCCTTTGTCTCATGTTTAACTCTTTCTGATCAAAGAGATATCTCAAACTCTTGTGATCAGTGAAGATCTGGAATCTTTCCCCATATAAGTAGTGTCGCCAGATCTTCAAAGCAAATGCCACAGCGGCTAACTCCAAATCATGCGTGGGGTAATTCCGCTCATGGTCTTTCAGCTGTCGCGATCCATATGCGACCACTCTTTCGTGCTGCATAAGCACACACCCCAATCCTTGATGAGATGCATCACTATACACCGAAAATCCTCCTGATCCCTCAGGAATAGTTAACACAGGTGCCGCTGTCAATCTCCTTTTTAATTCTTGAAAATTGAGCTCACATTGATCAGTCCATATAAATGGAGTCTCTTTGCGCGTGAGCTTAGTCAAAGGAGCGGCAATCCTTGAAAATCTTTCCACAAATCTTCTGTAATACCCCGCCAAACCAAGGAAGCTTCGTACCTCAGTAACTGTCCTCGGTCTCTCCCAATTAAGCACAGCCTCCACCTTGCTTGGGTCCACTGATACTCCTTCCTCTGAGACTATATGACCAAGGAAAGCCATCCGATCCAGCCAAAACTCACACTTACTAAGCTTTCCATATAATTGCTTATCTCGGAGTATCTGTAGTACTAACCACAAATGCTGTGCATGCTCCTCATACGACTGAGAGTATACCAGGATATCATCAATAAAGACTATCACAAATTTATCTAGATAGTCTCTAAACACTTTGTTCATCAGTCTCATAAATGCTGCAGAGGCGTTCGTCAATCCAAAGGACATCACCAAAAATTCATAATGGCCATACCTTGTCCTGAAGGCCGTCTTTGGAATATCTTCTTCCTTGATCCTCAATTGGTGATAGCCTGATCTCCAATCAATCTTAGAAAAGACTGAGGCCCCTCTTAGCTGATCAAGTAGATCAT
The DNA here is from genome assembly GCA_033439115.1 of Firmiana major. NCBI lineage: Eukaryota > Viridiplantae > Streptophyta > Magnoliopsida > Malvales > Malvaceae > Firmiana > Firmiana major. The sequence continues at coordinate 14,873,407 of CM065899.1, read as the reverse complement.
CAATCCTGGGCAGTGGGTATTTATTCTTCACCGTGGCTTTATTCAACAGCCGGTAGTCTACGCATAATCTGAGACTACCATCCTTCTTCTTGACAAATAAAACCGGTGCTCCCCACGGTGAAACACTGGGCCTAATGAACCCTTGATCCAATAACTCCTGTAGTTGTCTCTTCAATTCCTCAAGTTCCACTAATGCCATCCTGTAAGGAGGTTTAGAGATCAGCTGAGTATCTGGTACCAAATCAATGGTAAACTCCAGCTCTCTCTCTGGTGGTAAACCTGGCAATTCATCTGGGAAAACATCCAGAAATTCGCAAACCACAGGTATATCCTCAATCCTCGGATGTTCCCGCTCATCGTCTAAGATGAGTGTCTCATAACCTTCACATGAACAATCATATTTAACATTCTCCAAAATAATATAAAAATTCTCAAATTACTTACTAGAAATCCACATAATCATTTCCTCAATATCTCAATCGTACACTGTAAGGTTCAGGTAGGGAGAAAGTTACAATCTTAGTGTAGCAGTCTAAACTCACTCGATTGGTCGCCAACCAATCCATTCCCAGAATTACATCAAACCCATGAATATTCAACAGGATTAGATCTGCTAACATCACTCTATCTCCCACCTTTATTTCACATCCTTTACAGATTAACTCAGTTCTCTGGGATTCACGCATAGGGGTATTTACATGTAGTATATATTCTAGAGGTTCAAACTTCAAGTTTAACCTACATACAAAATGCTCAGAAATAAACGAATGTGTGGATCCTGAATCAATCAACACATAAGCCTCATAATTACAGACAGAGAGTGTACCTCTTATAGTTTCTGTCGAAGTGTCAGCAGTCTCCTTATCTAGGGCAAACACACGTCCCTGTGCCACAGGTTTCTTCCCTTTCTCTGTCGCAGTGGCCCGCCTCCGGGGATCCACTCTCTGAGGCTGTTGTCTAGGGGGCTCCAAGACATGTAGTTTCTGAGGTTGAGGGCAATCCTTCACCATGTGACCCATGTCTCCACATCTAAAACATCCATGGATCGACCCAGTACAACTTCCCTCATGCATTCGACCATAATCTCTGCAAAACCTTGTCTCAGGCCTGACATCTCGAGGGGTCTCTCTAATGTTAGGGTAACCTCTGGGTCTCTCTAATCTGCCCTTCTGCACCTCAATCCTTCCTCTTCTGAAGGAACCTCTCCGAGCCTCTGTTTGGAAAATCGCTGGCCTCTTGCCCTTATCTCTATTCACCGCTCTGAGCTCATTCTGGGATTGTACCATCTCAATTCCTCTTTCAATCTCTTGTGCTCGTCTCAGAGCATCTCCAAACTCAGTAATACATAGCCCTATCAATCTATCTCTGATGACGGGCTTCAACCCATACACAAACTTCTCTGTGCGGAGCTCTTCACTCTTGAAGGTTTCTGGGTCATATCTCAATAGTGCGGTGAATTAACTCTCGTAGTCATCCATAGACATGTCACCCTGTACCAAACTCAAAAACTCAGCTTGTTTCTTTCTCTGGGCGGCTCGTGATACATATTGGGTCCTAAAGGCTGTCTGAAACTCTTCCCAACCAATCACATCATGGTGGGACATCAAAATACCCTGGGTAGTACCCCACCAATCTCGAGCTCTCCCCTTCAGCATATAGGGACTCATACTGACCCTCTCAGCATCGGTGCACCCCAGGAAATCAAATATAATTCTTAATTCCGTCAACCACTCCTCAGCCTCGGTAGGATCCTTCTTTCCCTTAAATGCGGGTGGATTCATCTTCAGAAAATCCCTTAGTCGGACCATACTTCTATCCTCAGGCTGGGTGACGGGAGGCACTGGGGGTATGGGAGGTCTTTGTGGTGGTGTAGGAGTAGTACCCGAGGCATTAACTCCAAAGTGCTGCGCGAATAACGCTGCCATCTGCTCAAAACCTTGCCTCACATCGATCTCAATCCGATTAAATCGAGAGTTATGACTCTCTGGTTGTGGGACAGGTGGCGGAGGGGACTCTGCCTGCCTCCTCAAACGACCTCGTCGTTTACTCATTCTCTATCTCAACTCGTCTCCTGCGAGTACATATCACAATCGATTGAAATCTCAATCCTCAATTTTAGTTCATGACCAGACTATTACAGACACTTGGGATGTATTCTATTTCACTTAATCGACATTGACAGTACTAGACACCCTAAGCTCTGATACCAAGAAAACTCTGTCACGCCTCGAAAATGTGGAAAATAGGGCAAATTTAAAACTTTTTACTCATTAATTCACAATTAAGGGTGCATTCTTGTGCAGTGTCATACATCATCATAATTATCATGCCTCAGGATCTTATCATAATATAGCGTATATTGTATCATATACATTACTCAATTCCAAGTTAATTAATCCTAATACATCCCATACAATGTTGTACATAAAGTGTCTGCAATTACAATAATCGTCTGGGTACATGAAAAGATAAAAGGTACCTCAAAATACAATATATATGGCCTGGAGCTCAAGTCCTCCACTAGCCACTACTTCGTACGTCGCAGGGAGATCCTTTTTCACTTGAAGAACTCCGGGGGGAAAGAAAACAGGGTGAGCTTCTAAATCGCTCAGTAAGGGGGGTAAGGGACTCATTTCATAAACCAAAATGCACATCACAAAATATTTATTTGTATGTGAAACTCATTTGAAAACCATAGCATGAAAGTACTCAAAACGACATTCTCATGTCTCAAATCATGTGAAAACATGAAGTAAAAAGGCTCAGTCTAGAGCAATAACAAAGCATGTGAAAATAATGCGAGAAACACTTTCTCAAATACGTGATAAAATCACTATAATAATAATGCACGTGGCACAGCCACTAAACACACGTGGCATAGCCACTGGTTTAAATTCACACGTGGCATAGCCACTAAACACACGTGGCATAGCCACTGATTTAAATTCACACGTGGCATAGCCACTAAACACAACTGATTTAATTTCACACGTGGCATAGCCACTAAACACACGTGGCATAGCCATTGGATAGGGTTTCACGTGGCAACGGCCACTAATTAGGGGTTCTCACGTGGCAACGGCCACCAATAGGGTTTCTCACGTGGCAACGGCCACCAAATGGGGTATCACGTGGCAACAGCCACCAATGGGGTTTCTCACGTGGCAACGGCCACCAAATGGGGTATCACGTGGCAACAGCCACCAATGGGGTTTCTCACGTGGCAACGGCCACCGAATATACGTGGCATAGCCACAGAATGGGTTATTCTCACGTTACCAGAACGGAGAAGAAATCGGGCTTACATGCTACCAGAGCAATGCCCGGTGTGTACTCAAAATTACACACCTAAGTCTTATCACACAAGACTGGTTTGCCTTCACGTAGAACTCATAGTGGTTTTTCTCTCCTAAAACTCATTTGAAAACTATTTTGTACTCAACACAAAACATAATAAAACCGAGTTCCAACCGGCAAAACACACACACATTTCTCAAATCTCGATATTTTCTTAACGTAGAGCCCAATTCATTACTCACACAAATTCGACGGTTTATAAAGCAATTTCACACTCAGCTTATAAACGCATAAAACAATGGGCTCCAACCGGCTATAAAAATTGTGTGCAATTATAACTCAACGCAACACTCAACATGCTTGTTTTATAAACCACAAATCATGCTATAATAGTTTACAAATCACATACACAAATGGTTTAGATTTCCCTTACCTCTTTGCACCTCGTATAGTGCAATCGTTTCCCCCGTATCACGGACTAGCCTCGCATTCCACTCTGGAACTCCCGAGCTGTCCAAACGATGTTAAAACATCAATACTCAATTATCTCATAAACCTCAATTCTCAAAATCGAGCATAATTGCTCATAACTCCTCAAATCTCTTGATTCTCGTAACTATACCCCAAACTACACTCTCATTCTCAACATCTCGACGTTCTACGTTTCTCATGCCAATCATCTACGTTAATTCACCACATTGTCTAAATTTTTATTTATAGCTCAAATTCTCAAAATTGCTAAATATCATTCTCACTCCAACCACATTGTAATTTCATCAATCCCTAATCATTTCTCAGCTATTTCAACACAATGACAACCACCATTATCATCAAAATCATCTCAAATATAAGGATCGAAGTTTAGAAATAACCCAAAGCTTGTGAGACGCACAACCCACGCCTCGATTCGATTCGTCCTTCGATTTCCAAGTATGTTGTTCTCCCTTTGATGAGGAACAACTTTCCTTCCTGCCACAACTTCTGATTTGGCCGGAAATGGGTGCTTTGGATGAGTGAGAAAGCTAGGTTTCGGTGAAAATAGGGGTTGGAAGAGAGAGAAAGTGAAATTGCAGGAGAAAAACAGGGGTTCCTTATATAGACTGGGGGTAGGAGATCGATCTGCCTCTTGATGAGATCGATTTGCATTTGAATTTTGGGACGATTTGGGGCAATTTATGCCTAAGAGATCGATCTATCGAGGGGTGAGATCGATCTCTTTATGGCTTTATGAGATCGATCTGCTCCTTGAGGAGATCGATCTTCTCCCAAACAGAATCATTTGGAGATCGATCTCTTCCTCATGAGATCGATCTTCTCTCAAATAGAATCATAAGGAGATCGATCCTCTTCCATTGGAGATCGATCTGCTCCTCAAATTCTTCCTTCCTTCTCATTTTTAACTCACTAGATCGATCTCTCCTTCTCCCAGATCGATCTGCTCCTTAAATTCCTCATTCCTTGTCATTTTTAACTCACCAGATCGATCTCTCCTTCTCCCAGATCGATCTGTCCTCATAGTTTCACATTTATTTTAACACTTAACATATAAATCTCCAATTATCATTCCCACAATTCACTTAGCTCAATAAATTACACTTCAAATTATTATTACATCAATAAAATATGTCTGAAATTCTCAGATCTCACAACTAGGAAGCTCAGGCATGAGACAGCGGAAGGCCTAAGGCGTCAGGGTGCTGGAGACCATGTGCGTCTAGCTGCGAAAGACCTATTACGTAAGGCTACAGAAGACTTATGCGTGAGACTATAGAAGGCCTTAGGCATTAGGGTGCAGAAGACTCCTTGCGCTAGGCTGCGAAAGGCTTAAGGCGTTAGGGTGCGAAAGACCCCCTGTGCGAGGGTGCAGAAGACATGAGGCGTCAGGGTGCAGGAGACCCTCTACGCGAGGCTGTGGAAGGCCTGAGGCACCAGGGTGCGGGAAACCCCCTGCGCGAGGTTGTGGAAGACTTGAGGTACCAGGGTGCGAGAGACCCCGTGCGTGAGGCTGCGGAAGACTTGAGGCGCTAAGGTGCAGGAGGCCCCGTGTGTGAGGCTGTAGAAGACCTGAGGCGCCAGGGTGAGGGAAAACCCCGGTGCGAAGCTGTGGAAGACTTTAGGAGCCAGGGTGCAGAAGACCCCTTGCTTTAAGCCGCGACAAGTGTGAGGCGTCAAGGTGCGAGATACCCCTTGTGGGAGGCTACGAAAGATCTGAGGTGTCAGGGTGTGGGAGACCCCTTGCACAGGACTACTGGGAAGTAGAGACATCAGGGTGTTGGAGAACCGCGGCATCAGGGTACGAGAGACTCTGCACGAGAGATTGCTAAAGGCTTGAGACGTTGAAGTGTTGAAAATCTTAAGAGTTCAGCTGTGGTAGATTCTGGATATTTAGATGCGAGAGATCCTTAGCTCCATAACACAAATGACCTGCCAACAATGGAATAGGAGATGTTAGAATGATAGGATCCCATACTGGGAGGAGAGACTCATAAATAGATCCAACTTGGAACCTTGAAACTAAAATGACAAACTTCCAATCTCGGACTCATCAGAACCGAACTCATTACCTACATGGTAAGGGGAGAGAGGCTGTTGATTGTGATCAAGCTGATTCATGGGATACTGAAAAGATGCAAAATCGACCTGCATCCATGGCACAAGATGCCACAGACATGAAAAAAATGGTGCAACGGATCTTAAAGGAGAAAAGGTTGGTTCTAGCTGAAAAGGACCAAAGAATAAGAATATCATTCAGTACAACGATCATGGGGAAATTGTTGCCTCCAAAATTCAAGATGCCACAGATAACGATATATGCTGGAAAGACTGACCCTTACAACCATGTTCAGAATTATGAGTCGTTGATGTTATTACATGTATGAGAGGATAAGATTATGTGTAGGGCATTTTCCCTAACTTTAACTGGTCACGCATTGAAATGGTTCAACAGTTTGCCCGAAGGGTCTATTTCGTCTTTCAATCAATTAAGGAGTGATTTTCTAAAGGCCTTTGTGATAAATAGCTAGAAAAGGAAGGAGGCCACTTATCTGCTTACCCTAAGGCAAGGGAATAAAAAATCACTTAAAAGCTATGTAGATCGATTCTGTGACGCTACTTTTGAGGTACGTGATCTACAAGTTAGGGTAGTAGTGACAGCTATGCTACAAGGGATAAGGTCCGAAAAGTTGTAGGAATCATTATCTTTGGATCAGTTGACGACAGTTTCGGACTTGTTCTCTAGAGCAAATAAATATAGTACTCAAGAAAAGGTGATGAAGATGATACCAACGTGAGACCTTAAGGAAGGAAGGAAGCGAAAAAGAGAGCCTGATGATAAAAATACAGGAAGATTGGATAAATCGTGTAAAGCCTCAAAGTTGAAGTATGCTACCTACACGCAGTTTATCGAGCCACGTACTTCAATCCTAGAGATGATAGAAAGGACTGGGATACTTCAATTTCCTAGGACAGGTGAAAGGAATCTAGGACAAGACCTTAGGCCTTATTGTAGTTTCCACTCTGTCTATAGCCACTCAACCAAAAAGTGTCGAGATCTGATGAACCAGCTTGAGAAGCTAGCTAGAGAAGGGCAGTTAGACTGTTATGTGTAGAGAAATGAAAGGAATCAATATCTCAAGCGCGGTCGAGGAGACAACAGACTTCGTGATAGGCACAATGATAACAGAGGAAATATGAAGAGAAACGAAGAGAGAAGAAATGGAGTGAGGTCGGGAGAACGTAGGAACCATCAAGTAGATAATGAACCTACATGAGCTGCTATTAATGTCATTTCTGGTGGAGAATATATAGTTGGTAGCTCATCTGCTCCACGGAAAGCTTACGCTAGATAGACGTACCAGGTCCACTCTATGATGAAAGTGGCAGAAGAAGAAGAGGTGATTACGTTCAAACCTGCTGATAGAGGAGATGTGATTATCTCGCATAACGACCTTATGGTCATATTGGCAGTTGTGGCTAAACATCCAATAAGTCGAATAGAAGTTCCGTGAACCTTATCTACTGGAATTGTTTCGAAAAAATGAATCTAAGTGAGGATAGATTAAAGCCTGTGACTACTTTCCTATTTGGCTTCACAGGAGAGAAAATGAAGGTGGCAGGGTCCATTGAGCTACCCGTTACTTTGGGAGAGGACCCTAAAAGTGTTACGAGACAAGCTTTATTTATGGTAGCTAAATCAACATCTCTAGCGTACAATGTTATTCTTGGACGACAATTGTTGAGTGACATGAGAGTCGTTGTGATGCCCTGGAAGTGCGAAAAACAGGGCAAATTTAAAACTTATTTACATCAATACACGATTCTAGGTGTATTCTTGTACAGTGTCATGCATCATGATATATAAATTATAAAACTTTCACCACAAGATCTCATTATCTAATATTCATATATCATACCAATATACATTCCTCAATACAGAGTTTATTAATCCTAATACATCCCATACATCTCATACATCATTGTTCATCAAGTGTCTGTAAATACAACTTTAGTCTGGGTACATGAAATGTTAAAGTATACCTCAAAATACAAAATACGGCATGGAGCTCAAGTCCACCACTATCCACTACTCCGTACGTCGCAGGAAACTCTCTTCACTTGAAGAAATCTGAGAGATTTAAAAATAGGGTGAGCTTATAAATTTCTCAGTAAAGGGGTAAGGGACTCATTAACAAAAATGATTAATTACACAGCACAATCATTTTGTTTTACAGATGAAACTCAAAGAGCTCAATAGAAAACGTAGCATGAAATCATTAAAACATCATTATCATCTCATTTCTCTAAAATCATGTAGAAACATGATAGTAAATGGCTCATCATAAAAACCATAATTACAAGCATATGGAAATGAGGATGCGATAATGGCTTTTCTCATAAAAACATGATAAAAATCACCTTAATAAAAATGCACGAGGCACAACCACAAAACACAAATCTTATGTGTAAAACAGAGACTAGGCAATTAACACTAAGATAAAAACATCTGTCATGGCACATCAAAATAATCTCCTCTGGGTGCGCATCCCAGGCATCCTCAAAAGAGGGAACGTCGACAATATGGTCGTGTACATGGTGTATTGGTCTTACGTGTTACCAGAACAAGGCCCAGACTTACATGCTACCAGAGCAAGGCCTCTCCTCATGCACACTATCGGTCTTACATGCCACCAAAGTAAGACCCAGACTTATATGCTACAAAAGCAAGGCCACCCAGTGCTACCAGAGCGGGTGTCATCTTACATTACCAAAACGGAGGCATCTCTCACTACCAAAGTGGAGGAATATCGGACTTACATGCTACCAGAGTAAGGCCCGAACTTATATACTACCAGAGCAAGGCCCGATGTGTTATCACATGACACACCTAAGTCTCAATAACAACCATTATCATATAAAACCGTTTTGCCTTCACATAAAGCTCATAATGGTTTCTCTTATAAAACTCATCTGAAAACCCTTTTTGTAATCATTACAAAACATGTCAAAACTGAGCTCAAATCGACAAAACCACGCACACATTTTCTCAAATCTCAGTACGCCTTAACATAGAGCCCAAATCTCGTTTCACTTTTTCAACTCAAACGATTTGTAAAACAAATTTCACACTTTGTTTACAACTCATAAAAATTGGGCCCCAATCGGCTATAAAACTGTGTACAATAAGTCAATCACAACTCATAAAACATGCTTGTTTCTCAAAACGTTTCATGCTACAATTATCATCACAAAATCACATACACAATGAGTTTTAAGTTTTCCCTTACCTCGTTGCACCTCGTATAGTGCAATCGTTTCCCCCTAATGACGGACTAGCCTCGCATTCTTCTCTGGAACTCTCGGGCTATCCAAACAATGTAAAAATATCATCAACATACCATCACATTGTCTCAAATCTCAACATCAAGCATAATTGCTCACATTCTCATAATTTCTAAATACCTTAATGATTTTAACAACCTAACCATTTTCAGCCTACTTATCACAAATCTACAGCCACAATTTGTAGAAATCTACTTCCAAATCAAGGATTAAAGCTTAGAAATTTACCCAAAACTTGTGGAGTGCTCAATTCACGCCTCAGCTTAAATCGTCATTCGATTTCCAAGTATGTTTTTCTCCTTTTGATGAGGAACAACTTTCCCTCTTGCCATAACCTTTGATTCAAACAGAAATAAGCATTTTGGAAGAGAGAGAAAGTTAGGGATTTCAATTTTTTGGAGAGAGAAAAGGTGATTTTCAACAAAAATGCAGGGATCCTTATATAGGTAGAGGGCAGGAGATCGATCTGCCTTTGAATTTGGGAACGTTTTAGGCAATTTTTATGCCTACTAGATCGATCTGTTGTGGGGGCAAGATCGATCTCATAATCTTGAGGAGATCGATCTGCTCCTTATGAGGAGATCGATCTACATTTTACAGAAACATTTGGAGATCGATTTGCTCTTATAGGAGATCAACTCCTTTAAGGCAGAATCACAAGGGGATCAATCTGCTTCCATTGGAGATCGATATGCTCATTTAGATTTCTTATTCTTTGTCACTTTGGCCTACCAAATCGATCCCCTCTTCTCTAAGATCGATCTGGCCTCATAGTTTCACACTATAGTTGTACACTTGACATAAAATCTCTATAATTGCCATAATTTACTCCATTGACTATTCCTCATTCAATACTCATTCATCACTCAGAAATTTCATTCCTTACCACCTCAATATATGAGTACATCACATTTAACTCAATTAATTACACTTCATGTTCACATTACATAATTAGATGTGTATAAAATTCTCAAGTCTCACATCTTTCCCACCTTAAAAGAATTTGGTCCTCCAAATTCAACTCAACTCGTCAAACAGATGGGGGTACTTCTACTTCATAAGGCTTTCCAATTCCCAAGTGGCCTCTTCCATTGAGTGATGCCTCCATAAAACTTACGCTAATGGGATGCTTTTAGTCCGAAGCACATTCTCTTTCCTATCGAGGATTCGGATGGGTTCTTCAGTGTAGCTCATGTCCTCTTGTTTATCCATCTCTTTATACTCTATGATATAAAAAGGGTTCGGGTGATACTTTCTCAACATAGATACATGGAAGACGTTGTGTATCCCAGACATCTGTGGGGGTAATGCCAACCTGTAGGCTACCTCTCTAACTCTCTCAAGAATATTGAATGGTCCAATATATCGAGGACTCAATTTCTCTTTCTTTCTAAATCTCATGATACCCTTACTCGGTGATATTTTAAAAAATACTGCATCACCAACATCAAACTCGAGTGGTCGTTTACGCACATCCGCGTAGCTTTTCTGTCTACTTTGTACAGCCCATAATCTTTCACATATAAGTTTCACACTCTGTACAGCCTGTTCAACAAGCTCGAGAGCATTTATTTTTCTGTCACCCACTTCTCCCCAAGCTACCGGGGATCTACACCTCCTACCATATAGAGCCTCAAAAGGTTCCATTCCAATACTTGCATGATAGCTATTATTGTACGCAAACCTTGCTAGGGGCAGGTGATCATCCCATGATCCCTTAAAATCCATCGTACATGCCCTCAACATATCCTCCAGGGTTTGAATAGTCCTCTCTGACTAATCATCTATCTGAGGATGATAGGCGATACTAAAACTCAATCGAGATCCCATGGACTCTTGAAACTGGATCCAAAAATCTAGAGGTAAATCGAGAATCTCTGTCAGAAGTAATACTCACTGGAGCCCCATGTAATCTAGCTATCTCACTGACATATAACTCAACTAAGGAATCCACAACATCTGTGCTCTTGATGGCAAGGAAGTGGGCACTTTTTGTCAGTCTATCCACTATGACCCATATAGCGTCACGACCTCGGTAAACCCATAATAAAATCCATGGTTACATGCTCCCATTTTCATGTTGGCACAGGTAAAGGCTGTAATAATCCTTTAGGCTTCTGATGCTCAGCTTTCACTTGCTGGCATACTAAACATCTGGCTACATAATCTTCCACGTCTCGCTTCATACCACTCCACTTGTACACCTTTCTCAAATCTCGGTACATCTTAGTACTCTCTGGGTGCACGGTGTATCGCGAGCAGTGGGATTCTCTCAGTATCTCTGAATCTCAACAATCCATATCAATCAACCTCTGATCATCACGCTGCCCAGTTCTAATCCGATCCATGATCTTGGGCTTTATTCGCAGGCTAGCCAAAAATCCAGTCTCTATCTCTTTAACTCTAATTCGGAGTTCGACGAACTGCTCCAATAAATCCCATTCCTTGACCATCGTAGTAGATATCATACTCTTCCTGCTTAGGGCATCAGCAACTACTTTTGCCTTCCTCGGATGGTATAAAATTTCGCAATCGTAATCCTTAAGGGTTCCATCCATCTCCTTTGTCTCATATTTAACTCTTTCTGATCAAACAGATGCCTCAAACTCTTGTGGTTAGTGAAGATCTGGAATCTTTTCCCATATAAGTAGTGTCGCCAGATATTTAAGGCAAATACCACATCGGCTAACTCCAAATGATGCGTGGGGTAATTCTGATCTTGATCTTTCAACTGTCGCGATCCATAGGAGACCACTCTTCTGTGTTACATGAGGACACACCCCAATCCTTGATGGGAAGCATCGCCATACAATGAAAATCCTCATGATCCCTCAGGGATAGTCAACACAGATGCCGATGTTAATCTCCTCTTTAACTCCTAAAAATTGAGCTCACATTGATCAGTCCATATGAACGGAGTCTCCCTGCATGTGAGCTTGGTCAAAGTAGCAGTAATCCTAGAAAATCCCTCAACGAATCTTCTGTAATACCCTGTCAAGCTAAGGAAACTTTGTATCTCTGTAACTGTCCTCAGTCTTTCCCAATTAAGCATAGCCTCCACTTTAATTGGATCAACTGCTACTCCTTCCTCTGAAACTATATGACCAAGGAATGCTATTCGATCTAGTAAAAACTCACACTTACTAAGCTTTCAAAATAATTGCTTATCTCGGAGTATCTGAAGTACTAACCACAAGTGCTGTGCATGCTCCTCATAAGACTGAGAGTACACCAACATATCATCAATAACGACTATCCCAAACTTATCTAGATAGTCTCTGAACACCTCATTCATTAACCTCATAAAAGCTACAGGGGCGTTCGTCAATCCAAAGGGCATCACTAGAAATTCATAATGACCATACCTTGTCCTGAAGGCTGTCTTCGGAATATCTTCCTCCTTAATCCTCAATTGGTGATAGTCCGATCTTAAATCAATCTTAGAGAAGATTGAGGCCCCTCTCAACTGATCAAGCATATCACCAATCCTCGGCAGTGGGTATTTATTCTTCAATGTGGCTTTATTCAATAGTCGGTAGTCTATGCATAGTCGGAGACTACCATCCTTTTTCCTTACGAATAACACTGGTGCTCCCCACGGTGAGACACTGGGTCTAATAAATCCTTGATTCAATAACTCATGTAGTTGTTTCTTCAATTCCTCTAGTTCTACTAATGCCATCCGATACGGAGGTCTAGAGATAGGCTGAGTATCTAGTACCAAATCAATGGTAAACTCCACCTCTCTCTCTGGTGGTAAACCGAGCAACTCATCTGGGAAGACATCTGGAAATTCATGCACCACAAGTATATCCTCAATCCTCGGATGTTCCCAATTATCATCTGAGATGAGCGCTTCATAACCTTCACATTAAAAGCAAATTTAATACTCTCAAAAGGTAACATCACAAATTTCAAATTGCTTAGAAAAATTCTACACATTTATTTCCTCAATATTTCAAACGTACACTGTAAGGTTCAGGTAGGGAGAAAGTTATAATCTTAGTATAGTAGTCTAAACTCACTCGATTGGTTGCAGTCAATCCATTCATAAAATCACATCAAACCCATGGATATTTAACATTATTAGATCTACTAACATTACTTTATCTCCCACCTTTATTTCACATCCTCTACATATCATATCCGTTCTTTGGGACTCATGCATAAGGGTATTTACATGTAGGATATACTCTAGAGGTTCAAACTTCAAATTTAAACTACATGCAAAATGCTCAGAAATAAACGAATGCGTGGATCTTGGATCAATCAACACATAAGCCTTATGATTACAGACAGAGAGTGTACCTCTTATAGTTTCTACAGAAGTGTCTGTTGTTTCCTTGTCCAGAGTGAACACACGTCCCACTGTGACGAGCTTCTTTCCTTTCTCTACAGCAGTGGCCCGCCTTAGCGGATTCACTCTTTGAGGCTGTTGTTTGGTAGGCTTCGGAGCATGTGGTCTTTGAGGTTGAGGATAGTCTTTTACTCTGTGACTCATGTCTCCACATCTAAAATATCCACGGATCAACTTAGTACAATTTCCCTCATTCAGTCAGCCGCAATCTATATAAACCCTTATCTCAGGCCTGACATCTCGAGGGGTCTCTCTAATGATGGGATAAGTTCTGGGTCTCTCCAATCTGCCCTTCTATGTCTCAATCCTTCCTCTTCTGAAGGAACCTCTCCGAAAATCCGTTTGGGAAATCGCTGGCCTCTTGCCCTTATCCCTAGTCACTGCTCTAAACTCATTCTGGGATTGTACCATTTCAACTCCCCTCTTAATCTCTTGTGCTCGTCTCAGAGTATCTCCAACTCAGTAATACACAGCCCTATCAATCGATCTCTGATGATGGGCTTCAGTCCATAGACAAATCTCTCAGTGTGGAGCACTTCACCTTTAAAGGTCTCTGGATCATATTTCAATATAGTGGTAAATCAACTCTCATAATCATCCACAGACATATTGCCCTAGACCAGACTTAAAAACTCAGCCTGCTTCCTTCTCTGGGCAGCTCTTGGTACATATTGAGCTCTGAAGGCCTTCTGAAACTCTTCCCAGCTAATCACCTCCTGACGGGACATCAGAATACTTTAGGTAGTATCCCACCAATCTCGAGCTCTCCCTTTCAACATATAAGCACCCATACTGACCCTCTCAGCATCAGTGCATCCCAAATAGTCAAATATGACTCTCAACTCAGTCAGCCACTACTTAACCTCTATAGGATCCTTTCTCTCCTTGAATACAGGTGGATTCATTTTCAAAAAGTCCCTCAGCCAGACCATATTTTTGTTATTGGGCAGAGTGGTGGGATACACCGGGTTCATTTGTACTAAGGGCGTGAAAGGTCCTTGTGGTGGTGTAGAAGTGGTACTCGAGGTATCAACTCCAAAATGTTGCGCGAATAGCGCTACCATCTGTTCAAAACCTTGTCGTACATCATGCTCAATCCGATTAAATCGAGAGTTAGGACTCTCCAGTTGTAAGACAGGTGGCGGAGGTGGCTCTGCCTACCTCCTCGAACGACCTTATCGTCCACTCATTTTTTAATCTCAATACGTTTCCTGAGCGTACACATCAAACTTAATTGAAATCTCAATCCTCAATTTCAGTTCATGACCAGACTTATACAGACACTTCGAATGTATTCTATTTCACTTAACCGACACTGACAGTACTAAACACCCTAGGCTCTGATGCCAAATAAACTCTGTGATGCCCCAGAAGCATGAAAAACAAGGTAAATTTAAAACTTATTTACATCAATACAAGATTCTAGGTGCATTCTTGTACAGTGTCATGCGTCATGATATATAAATTATAAAACTTTCACCACAAGATCTCATCATCTAATATTCATATATCATACCAATTACATTCCTCAATACAAAGTTAATTAATCCTAATACATCCCATACATCATTGTTCATCAAGTGTCTGTAAATACAACTTTAGTCTGGGTACATGAAATGTTAAAGTATACCTAAAAATGTGAAATATGGCCTGGAGCTTAAGTCCTCCACTAGCCACTATTCCGTACGTCATAAGAAACTCTCTTCACTTGAAGAAATCTGGGAGATATAAAAATAGGGTGAGCTTCTAAATCCCTCAGTAAAGGGGTAAGGGACTTATTAACAAAAATGATTAATTACACAGCACAATCATTTTGTTTTGCAGATGAAACTCAAAGAGCTCAATAGAAAACGTAGCATGAAATCATTAAAACATCATTATCATCTCATTTCTCTAAAATCATGTAGAAACATGAGAGTAAATGGCTCAGCATAAAAACCATAGTTACAAGCATATGGAAATAAGGATGCGATAATGACTTTTCTCATAAAAATGTAATAAAAATCACCTCAGTAATAATGCATGAGGCACAACCACAAAACACAAATCTCATGTTTAAAACGGAGACTAGGCAATTAAAACTCAGATAAAAACATCTGTCATGGCACATCAAAATAATCTCCTTTGGGTGCGCATCCCAGGCATCCTCAAAAGAGGGAACGTCGATAATATGGTCGTGTACATGGTGTATTGGTCTTACGTGTTACCAGAACAAGGTTCGTACTTACATGCTACCAGGGTAAGGCCTCTCCTCATGCACACTATTGGTCTTACATGCTACCAAAGTAAGGCCCAGACTTATATTCTACCAAAGCAAGGCTACCCAGCGCTACCAGAGCGGGGGTCATCTCACGTTACCAGAACAGAGGCATCTCTCACTTCCAAAGTAGAGGAATATCAGACTTACATGCTACCAGAGAAAGGCCCGGACTTATATGCTACCAGAGCAAGGCCCGATGTGTTATCACATGACACGCCTAAGTCTCAATAACAACCATTATCATATAAAACCGTTTTCCTTCACGTAAAGCTCATAATGGTTTCTCTTATAAAACTCATCTAAAAACCCTTTTTGTACTCATTACAAAACATGTCAAAAATGAGCTCAAACCGGTAAAACCACACACAATTTTCTCAAATCTCAGTACGCCTTAACGTAGTGCCCAAATCCTGTTTCACTTTTTAAACTCAAATGGTTTGTAAAACAAATTTTACACTTTGTTCACAACTCATAAAAATTAGGCCCCAACCGACTATAAAACTGTGTGCAATAAATCAATCACAACTCGTAAAACATGCTTGTTTCTCAAAACGTTTCATGCTACAATTATCATCACAAAATCACATACACAATGAGTTTTAAGTTTTCCCTTACCTCGTTGCACCTCGTATAGTGCAATCGTTTCCCCCTAATGATGGACTAGCCTCGTATTCCTCTTTGGAACTCCCGGGCTGACCAAACGATGTAAAAACATCATCAACATACCATCATATTGTCTCAAATCTCAACATCGAGAATAGTTGCTTACATTCTTATAATTTCTCAATACCTCAATGATTCTAACAACCCTAACCATTTTCAACCTACTCATCACAAATCTACAGCCACAATTTGCAGAAATTTACTTCCAAATCAAGGATTAAAGCTTAAAAATTTACCCAAAAATTGTGGCGTGCTCAATTCACGCCTCCGCTCAAATTGTCCTTCAATTTTCAAGTATATTGTTCTCCTTTTGATAAGGAACAACTTTCCCTCTTGCCACAACCTTTAATTCGAACAGAAATGAGCATTTTGGAAGAGAGAGAAAGCTAGGGATTTTGATTTTTTTTGTGAGAGAAAAGATGATTTCCAGCAAAAACGTAGGGATCCTTATATAGGCAGAGGGCAGGAGATCGATCTGCTCCTGTAGGAGATCGATATGCCTTTAAATTTGGAAACGTTTTAGGCAATTTTTATGCCTACCAGATCGATCTGTCGTGGGGGCAAGATCGATCTCATAATCTTGAGGAGATCGATCTGCTCCTCGTGAGGAGATCGATCTACATTTTACAGAAACATTTGGAGATCGATCTACTCATGTAGGAGATCGATTCCTTTAAGGCAGAATCACAAGGGGATCGATCTGCTTCCATTGGAGATCGATATACTCATTTAGATTTCTCATTCCTTTTAACTTTGGCCTACCAGATCGATCCCCTTTTCTCCAAGATCGATCCGACTTCATAGTTTCACAATATGGTTGTACACTTGGCATAAAATCTCCATATATAATTGTCATAATTTACTCCGTTGACTATTCCTCGTTCAATACTTATTCATCACTTAGAAATTTCATTCCTTCCAACCTCAATATATGAGTACATCACATTTAACTCAATTAATTACACTTCATGTTCACATTACATAATTAGATGTGTATAAAATTCTCAAGTCTCACATCCTCCCCACCTTAAAAGAATTTGGTCCTCCAAATTCAACTCGACTCGTCAAACAGATGGGGGTACTTCTCCTTCATAAGGCTTTCTAATTCCCAAGTGTCCTCTTCCATTGAGTGATGCCTCTCTAAAACTTTCACTAATGGGATACTTTTAGTTCGAAGCACCTTCTCTTTCCTATCTAGGATTTGGACGGGTTTTTCAGTGTAGCTCATATCCTCTTGTATGTCCATCTCTTCATAGTCTATGACATGAGAAGGGTCCGGGTGATACTTCATCAACTTAGATACATGAAAGACGTTTTGTATCCCAGACATCTGTGGGGGTAATGCCAACCTGTAGGCTACCTCTCCCACTCTCTTAAGAATCTCTAATGGTCCAATGTATTAAGGATTCAATTTCCCTTTCTTTCTAAATCTCATGATACCCTTACTCGGTGATATCTTCCAAAATACTGCATCACCAACATCAAACTCGAGTGGTCGTCTATGCACATCCGCGTAGCTTTTTTTATCTACTTTGTGCAGCTCGTAATCTCTCACATATAAGTTTCAAACTCTGTATAGCCTGTTCAACAAACTTGGGAGCATTTATCTTTCTGTCACCCACTTCTTCCCAAGCAACAGGGGATCTACACCTCCTACCATATAAAGCCTCAAAAGGTGCCATTCCAATACTCGCATGATAGCTATTATTGTACGTAAACCCTGCTAGGGGTAGGTGATCATCCGATGATCCCTTAAAATCCATCATACACACCCTCAACATATCCTCCAGGGTCTGAATAGTCCTCTCTGACTGACCATCTGTCTAAGGATGATAGGCAGCACTAAAATTCAATCGAGATCCCATAGACTCCTGAAACTGGGTCCAAAATCTGAAGGTAAATCAAGAATCTCTGTCTTAAGTAATACTCACTGGAGCCCCATGTAATCTAGCTATCTCGCTGACATATAACTCAACTAAGGCATCCACAGTATCTGTGCTCTTGATGGCACGAAAGTGGACACTTTTCGTCAATCTATCCACTATGACCCATATAGCGTCACGACTTCTTTGGGTCCTCGGTAAACCCATAATAAAATTCATGGTTACATGCTCCCATTTCCATGTTGGCACAGGTAAAGGCTGTAATAATCCTCTGGGCTTCTGATGCTTAGCTTTCACTTGCTGACACACTAAACATCTGGCTACATAATCTGCCACGTCTTGTTTCATACCACTCTACCAGTACACCTTTCTTAAATCTCGGTACATCTTAGTACTCCCTGGGTGCATGGTGTATCACGAGCAGCGAGATTCTCTCAGTATCTGTCTCTTCAGGGTATCATCGTCCGGTACAGAAATTCATCCTCTGAATCTCAACAATCCATCCTCACTGACTATGAGATCTGACTACGAAGTCTGCTCAGCTTGGCTAACCATATCAATAAACCTCTGATCATCACGCTGCCCAGTTCTAATCCGATCCATGATCCTAGGCTCTATTCGCAGGTTAGCCAAAAATCCAGTCTCTACCTCTTTAACTTTGATCCGGAGTTTAGTGAACTGCTCCAATAAATCCCATTCCTTGCCCATTATACTAGATATCATACTCTTCCTGCTCAGGGCATCATCAACTACGTTTGCCTTCCCCGGATGGTATAAAATCTCGCAGTCGTAATCCTTTAGAAGTTCCATCCATCTCCTTGTCTCATATTTAACTTTTTCTGATCAAACATATACCTCAAATTCTTATGGTCAGTAAAGATCTGGAATCTTTCCCCATATAAGTAGTGCCGCTAGATCTTCAAGGCAAATACCACAGCGGCTAACTCCAAATCATGCGTGGGGTAATTTTGATTATGATCTTTCAACTATCGCGATCCATAGGCGACCACTCTTTTGTACTTCATGAGCACACACCCCAATCCTTGATGGGAAGCATCACTATACATTTAAAATCCTCCTGATCCCTTAGGGATAGTCAACACAGATGCCGCTGTTAATCTCCTCTTTTTACTCATGAAAATTGAGCTCACATTGATCAGTCCAAATGAACGGAGTCTCCTTGCGAGTGAGCTTGGTCAAAGGAGCGACAATCCTGAAAAATCCCTCAACGAATCTTCTGTAATACCCTGTCAAACCAAGGAAAGTTCGTACCTTTGTAACTATCCCCAGTCTTTCCCAATTAAGCACAGCCTCCACTTTAATTGGATCAACTGCTACTCCTTCCTCTGAAACTATATGACCAAGGAATGCTATTCGATCTAGTAAAAACTCACACTTACTAAGCTTTCAAAATAATTGCTTATCTCGGAGTATCTGAAGTACTAACCATAAGTGCTGTGCGTGCTCCTCATAAGACTAAGAGTACACCAACATATCATCAATAACAACTATCCCAAACTTATCTAGATAGTCTCTGAACACCTCATTCATTAACCTCACAAAAGTCGCAGGGGCGTTCGTCAATCCAAAGGGCATCATTAGAAATTCATAATGGCCATACCTTTTCCTGAAGGTCGTCTTCAAAATATCTTCCTCCTTCATCCTCAATAGGTGATAGCTCGATCTTAAATCAATCTTAGAGAAGATTAAGGCCCCTCTCAACTGATTAAGCATATCGTCAATCCTCGGTAATGGGTATTTATTCTTCACCGTGACTTTATTTAATAGTCGGTAGTCTATGCATAATCGGAGACTACCATTCTTCTTCCTTACGAATAACACCGGTGCTCTCCACGGTGAGACACTGGGTCTAATAAATCCTTGATTCAATAACTCATGTAGTTGTTTCTTCAATTCCTCTAGTTCCACTAATGCCATCCTATACGGAGGTCTAGGGATAGGTTGAGTATCTGGTACCAACTCAATGGTAAACTCCAGCTCTCTCTCTGGTGGTAAATCGGGCAACTCATCTGGGAAGACATCTGAAAATTCATACACCACGGGTATATCCTCAATCCTCGAATGTTCCCAATTATCATCTGAGATAAGCGCTTCATAACCTTCATATTAAAAGCAAATTTAATACTATCAAAAGGTAACATCACAAATTTAAAATTGATTACAAAAATTCCACACATTTATTTCCTTAATATTTCAAACGTACACTGTAAGGTTCAGGTAGGGAGAAAGTTATAATCTTAGTATAGCAGTCTAAACTCACTCGATTAGTTGTCAGCCAATCCATTCCTAAAATCACATCGAACCTATAGATATTTAACATCATTAGATCTGCTAACATTACTCTATGTCCCACCTTTATTTCACATCCTCTACATATCATATCCATTCTCTGGGACTCAGGCATAAGGGTATTTACATGTAGGATATACTCTAGAGGTTCAAACTTCAAATTTAAACTACCTGTAAAATGCTCAGAAATAAACGAATGCGTGGATCTCGGATCAATCAACACATGAGCCTTATGATTATAGACAGAGAGTGTACCTCTTATAGTTTCTGCAGAAGTGTCTGCTATTTCCTTATCCATAGCGAACACACGTCCCACTGTGATGGGTGTTTTTCCTTTCTCTGCAGTAGTGGCCAACCTCAGGGGATTCACTCTTTGAGGCTACTGTCTGGTAGGCTCTGGAGCATGTGGTCTTTGAGGTTAAGGATAGTCTTTTACTCTGTGATCTATTTCTCCACATCTAAAACATCCACGGATCAACCCAGTACAATTTCCCTCATGCGGTTAGCTGCAATCTCTACGAACCCTTATCTCAAGCTTGACATCTCGAGGGATCTCTCTAATGATGGGATAAGTTCTAGGTCTCTCCAATCAGCCCTTCTGTGTCTTAATCCTTCCTCTTCTGAAGGAACCTCTTTAAATATCCGTCTGAGAAATCGCTGGTCTCTTGCCCTTATCCCTAGTCACTGCTCTGAACTCATTCTGAGATTGTACCATTTTGATTCCCCTCTCAATCTCTTGTGTTCGTCTCAGAGCATCTCCAAACTCAGTAATACACAGCCCTATCAATCGATCTTTGATGATGGGCTTCAGTCCATAGAAAAATCTCTCAATGCGAAGCTCTTCATCTTTAAAGGTCTCTGGATGATATTTCAATAGAGTGGTAAATCGACTCTTATAATCATCCATAGACATATTACCCTGTACCAGACTCGAAAACACAGCCTGCATCCTTCTCTAGGCAGCTCTTGGTATATATTGAGCTCTAAAGGCCTTCTGAAACTCTTCCCAGCTAATCACCTCCTGGCGGGACATCAGAATACTCTGGGTAGTATCCCACCAATCTCGAGCTCCCCCTTTCAACATATAAGCACCCATACTGACCCTCTCAGCATCAGTGCATCCTAAATAATCAAATATGACTCTCAACTCAATTAGCCACTACTCAGCCTCTACAGGATCCTTTCTCTCCTTGAATACATGTGGATTCATTTTCAAAAACTCCCTCAGTCAGACCATATTTTTGTTATCAGGCTGAGTGGTGGGATACACCGGGTTCATTTGTACTAAGGGCGCGGGAGGTCCTTGTGGTGGTGTGGGAGTGGTACCCAAGGTATTAACTCTAAAATGTTACGCGAATAGTGCTACCATCTGTTCAAAACCTGACCGTACATCATGCTCAATCTGATTAAATCGAGAGTTAGAACTCTCCGATTGTAGGGTAGGTTATGGAAGTGGCTCTGCCTGCCTCTTCGAACGACCTCGCCGTCCACTCATTTTTCAATCTCTATACGTTTCCTGCGTATACACATCAAACTTGATTGAATTCTCAATCCTCAATTTCAGTTCATGACTAGACTTATACAGCACTTGGGATGTATTATATTTCACTTAATTGACACTGACAGTACTAAACACCCTAGGCTTTGATACCAAATAAACTCTGTGATGCCTCGAAAGTGTGAAAAACAAGGCAAATTTAAAACTTATTTACATCAATACACGATTCTAGGTGCATTCCTGTATAGTGTCATTAATCATGATATATAAATTATAAAACTTTCACCATAAGATCTCATCATCTAATATTCATATATCATACCAATATATATTCCTCAATACAGAGTTAATGAATCCTAATACATCCCATACATCATTGTTCATCAAGTGTCTAAAATATAACTTTAGTCTGGGTAATGAAATGTTAAAGTATACCTAAAAATACAAAATATGGCCTGGAGCTCAAGTCCTCCACTAGCCACTACTTCGTACGTCGCAGGAAACTCTCTTCACTTGAAGAAATCTAGGGGATATATAAATAGGGTGAGCTTCTAAATCGTTCAGTAAGGGGGTAAGGGACTCATTAACAAAAATGATTAATTACACAGCACAATCATTTTGTTTTACAGATGAAACTCAAAGAGCTCAATAGAAAACGTAGCATGAAATCATTAAAACATCATTATCATCTCATTTCTCTAAAATCATGTAGAAACATGAGAGTAAATGGCTCAGCATTAAAACCATAGTTACAAGCATATGGAAATAAGGATACGATAATGGCTTTTCTCATAAAAACGTGGTAAAAATCACCTCAGTAATAATGCATGAGGCATAGCCACAAAACACAAATCTCATGTGTAAAACGAAGACTAGGCAATTAAAACTCAGATAAAAACATCTGTCATGGCACATCAAAATAATCTCCTCTGGGTACGTATCCCAGGCATCCTCAAAAGAGGGAACGTCGACAATATGGTCGTGTACATGGTGTATTGGTCTTACGTGTTACCAGAACAAGGCCCAGACTTACATGCTACCAGAGCAAGGCCTCTCTTCATGCACACTATCGGTCTTACATGCTACCAAAGTAAGGCTTGGACTTATATGCTACCAAAGCAAGGCCACCCAGCGCTACCAGAGCGGGGGTCATCTCACGTTACCAGAACAAAGGTATCTCTCTTTACTAAAGTGGAGGAATATCGGACTTACATGCTACCAGAGCAAGACCCGAACTTATATGCTACCAGAGCAAGGCCCGATGTGTTATCACATGACACGTCTAAGTCTCAATAACAACCATTGTCATATAAAACCGTTTTGCCTTCACGTAAAGCTCATAATGGTTTCTCTCATAAAACTCATCTGAAAACCCTTTTTGTACTCATTACAAAACATGTCAAAATTGAGCTCAAACCGGTAAAACCACGCACACATTTTCTCAAATCTCAGTACGCCTTAACGTAGAGCCCAAATCTCATTTCACATTTTAAACTCAAACGGTTTGTAAAACAAATTTCACACTTTGTTTACTACTTATAAAAATTGGGCCCCAACCGGCTATAAAACTGTGTGCAATAAATCAATCACAACTTGTAAAACATGCTTGTTTCTCAAAACATTTCATGCTACAATTATCATGACAAAATCACATACACAATGAGTTTTAAGTTTTCCCTTACCTCGTTGCACCTCGTATAGTACAATTGTTTCCCCCTAACGACGGACTAGCCTCGCATTCCTCTCTGAAACTCTCGTGTTGTCCAAACGATATGAAAACATCATCAACATACCATCACATTGTCTCAAATCTCAACATCGAGAATAATTGTTCACATTCTCTTAATTTCTCAATACCTCAATGATTCTAACAACCCTAACCATTTTCAGCCTACTCATCACAAATCTACAGCCACAGTTTGTAGAAATCTACTTCCAAATTAAGGATTAAAGCTTAGAAATTTACCTAAAAATTGTGGAGTGCTCAATTCATGCCTCAACTCAAATCGTCATTCGATTTTCAAGTATGTTGTTCTCCTTTTGATGAGGAACAACTTTCCCTCTTGCCACAACCTTTGATTCGAACGAAAATGGACATTTTGAAAGAGAGAGAAAGGGATTTTGATTTTTTGGAGAGAGGAAAGATGATTTCCAGTAAAAATACAAGGATCCTTATATAGGCAGAGGGCAGGAGATCGATCTGCTCCTGTAGGAGATCGATATGCCTTTGAATTTGGAAACGTTTTAGGCAATTTTTATGCCTACCAGATCGATCTCTCGTGGGGGCAAGATTGATCTCATAATCTTGAGGAGATCGATCTGCTCCTCGTGAGGAGATCGATCTACATTTTACAGAAACATTTGGAGATCAATCTACTCTTGTAGGAGATCGATTCCTTTAAGGCAGAATCACAAGAGGATTGATATGCTTCCATTGAAGATCGATCTACTCGTTTAGATTTCTCATTGCTTTTAACTTTGGCCTACCAGATCGATCCCCTCTTCTCCAAGATCGATCTGACTTCATAGTTCCACACTATGGTTGTACACTTGGCATAAAATCTCCATATATAATTGCCATAATTTACTCCATTGACTATTCCTCATCCAATACTTATTCATCACTTAGAAATTCCATTCCTTACCACCTCAATATATGAGTACATCACATTTAACTCAATTAATTACACTTCATGTTTACATTACATAATTAGATGTGTATAAAATTCTCAGGTCTCACAGTCGTCCTCTCCCTGTGTTATTTGTTGATGAAGTTCCTAACTCTCAGAGGTGTGGGACAAGTAAGAGGAGACCAAATGAGAGCAAGAACGTGTAATGTTGCATCGATTACATGTAAGGGGGTTTAGAGGAAAAAAACCCTTACTATTACTGAACCACCTAAGTCGAAACTTGTCGAAGAGATGGAAGAAATAACATTGAAGACTAACGATGAAGAGAAGAAAGTGTACATTGGGAGCCAATTGAGGCCCGAAGGGAATGAGGATATAGTAAAATGCTTGAGAGATAACGTCGATGTTTTCGCATTGACCCATATTGACATGCCTAGAATTGATCCGGAAGTCATTTGACATTAGCTTAACGTGTTGCCCGAGGCAAAACCTGTCAAGCAAAAAAAAAGGAACTTCGCCCATGAGAGACAATAAGTCATTGAAGAGCGATTGACAATTTGCTTGAGGCTGGGTTTATTCAGGAAGTTTTATATTCGGACTGGTTTGCAAACATGGTAATGGTAAAGAAAGCCACCGAAAAATGAAGGATGCCTATGGACTTCATCGACTTGAATAAGGTATGTCCAAAGGACTTGTTCCCATTGCCCCGGATTGATAAGCTAGTGGATGAAACTTCAGGGTACGAGTTTCTTAGCTTTTTAGACGCATTTTTCGGTTATCATCATATCTTAATGCACCCCGAAGATAAAGAAAAGACGTCTTTCATCACTGATAAATGCACTTACTGCTACAAAGTGATGCCGTTTGGCTTAAAAAATGCGGGTACTACATATCAGCACATGGTGAACAAAATACTTAAAGATCTGCTTAGCAACACAATGGAAGCCTATGTGGATGACATGATCATGAAGAGTAAAGAGGGGAAATCTCATGCTTTGTGACTGTCTAAAGTTTTTGAAGTTTTAAGAAAGTATAACATGAAGCTAAATCCCAACAAGTGTTCGTTTGGAGTCCAATCCGGGAAGTTTCTGAAATTTATGATAACCAATCGTGGGATCGAGGCCAACCCTGAGAAGGTCCAAGCCATTTTAGACATGAGACCTCCAGTTACTTTTAAAGAGGTGCAAAAATTGACGGGGAGAATAGTCGTATTAAACCGTTTCTTATCGAAATTTGCTGAAAGAAGCCTACTGTTCTTCAAGACACTCCGAGGTAGGACAAACTTTAAATGGACTGAAGAATGTCAAGAGACCTTTGAGGAATTGAAGGAATATTTGAAAGAACTCTCGTTGCTATCAAGGCCTTTAACTAGAGAGCATCTGTTTATGTATCATGGGGTAGGCGATAAACTGGTTAGTGTAGTCTTATTGAGAAAAACCATAGAAGGAGATATGCCATGAGCAAAGTATTTCTGGAGGCAAAAATAAGGAATCTGGAAGTTGAAAAAGTAGCTCTAGCGCTTGTTATGGTTATGCGAAAACTACGTTCTTATTTTCAGGCACATTCGATAACAGTATTAACATATCAACCTTTGAGGCAGATACTCTAAAAGCCTGAACATTCAGGAAGATTAGTGAAGTGAGTTGTCGAACTCAGAGAGTACGATACCTCTTTTCAGTCTCGACATGCTCTCAAAGCACAAGCACTGGTAGATTTTATTGTTGAGTGCACATGTCGAGAAGATCCCAAGGAGGAAGAGTTAGAATGGTGAAAGTTGTTTGTTGATAGAGCGTCAAGCATCAGAGGAAGTGGAGCTGGCATTATATTAGTATCGCCAAGAGGAGAAATGTAGGAGTATTCTCTACGCTTTAATTTCCCTAGTTCCAATAATGTGGTCGAATATGAAGCTTTAATTGGTGGCATGAAACTTGCAAAGGAGCTCCAACTTTGAAACTTGTTAGCTCATAGCAACTCGTAACTTGTTCTTAACCAGTTCAATGGGCAATATGAGGTTTAAGAATCTGCCCTCATCCTGTACCTGCAAAAGGTCCAGTGGTTAGCTTGATCATTTGATAATTTTTAGCTAATTCAAATTCATCAATCTGAAAATAATCATGTTGATGCTCTGTCTAAGTTGGCATCCTCTAGAGAAGCAGTCGGAGGTCTGTAAAGGTGGAGAGGCTAGAGAAGCCCATCATAGAAGAAGAAGAAGTGCTAAAAATTGAAGTTGGTGCTAATTGGAGGACACCTATTAGACGATATTTAATGGAAGGAACTTTATCTGATAACAAAGAAACTACTCGGAGGATGAGAATTTAGAGTGCAAAATTCACTCTGATGAGTGGAGAACTTTATAAAAAAGGATACACCATGCCATTATTGAAATGCTTAGGCCCAGAACAAGTTAATTACACATTGGCTGAGGTGGACGAAGGAATCTGTGGAGAGCATTTAGGAGCCCGAGCTTTAGCAACAAAAGTACTTAGAACAAGTTTCTACTAGCCTACACTTAAGCAAGATGCTCTTGATAAAGTGCGGAGATGTGATAAATGTCAAAGGTTTGCCCCCGTAATGAATGCACCAGTGTCAGCCCTCCAAAGTACATTTCAACCCACGCCGTTTGCTTAGTAGGGGCTGGATATACTAGGGTCATTCCTAGTGGCTATTGATCAAAGGAAGTACTTGTTGCTGGCTACAGATTAATTTACTAAATGGATAGAAGTCGAGCCATTATCCTCGATTACAGAGAAGAAAGTTGAAACAATGGTCTAGAAAGAGATAATCTATCGATTTGGAATTTTAAGAATTTTGAATGCTGATCATGGGAAGCAGTTTGATTGTAATGCCTTTCAAATTTTTGTGAAGGATTGGGAATCCAACTCAAAATATCCTCGACATCGTACCCACAAGCTAACGACCAAGCCAAAATCAATAATTGGACCATACTTCATGGTCTTAAGACTCGCTTGGACAAAGCAAAAGAGCTTGGGTAGACAAACTGCCTAGTATTTTACGGGCATATAGGACCACGAGTTGAGTATCGATAGGAGAAATGCCGTTCAGCTTGGTATACATGACCGAAGCTTTAATACTGGTAGAGGTCGGGGCCATCTTGCCAAGAGTAATTCCTTACGTGCAAGAAGTAAATTCCTAGGGCCTACGAGAGAACCTAGATTTACTCGATGAGAAATGAGATCTTACTATTATACAGTTAGCTGCCTACCAAAAAAGAGTCACTCGTTATTACAACTCATGCGTAAAAGATAGACCCTTGCGAGAATGAGATTTGGTGTTGTAGAAGTTAGCCATCACCAATGCCTTGAAAGAAGATAGGAAGTTCAAAGCAAATTGGGAAGGACCTTACAGAGTTAAGAGAATGATTGGACCTGGCACCTATACCTTAGAAAGCTTACAAGGCAAGAAGATAGCAAAGACATGGAATACCATTCATCTAAAACCATACTGGCAGTGAAACTTTTATTTATTTAATGTCATTGTTGAACTATGTATTGAAATTTCATTTATTAAATTATGATTTATTTCATATTGATATTTTGTTACCTATAGAGGTTTTCAGTCGTACTTATCCCATGTGTAAGGGCTTGAAGCGAGAAATGCGCGAGGTAAGCCACACACCCAAATAAAAAAGTGTTTGAAGCGAAATGTGTGCAAGGTAAGCCATGAAGAGACAGTGCAAGGGCTTAAAGAGAAAATGCGTGAGGTAAGCCACACACCCAAATAAAAAAGGGCTTGAAGCGAAAGTGCGCTAGGTAAGCCTCAATTTGAAGCGAAAAATACACGAGGTAAGCCACGCACCCAAATAAAAAAGGGCTTAAAGCGAAAAATGCGCGAGGTAAGCTATGCACCCATATCAAGGGCTTGAAGTGAAAAATGCGCGAGGTAAGCCATACACCCATATCAAGGGTTTGAAGCGAAAAATGTGCGAGGTAAGCCATATATATATATATATATATATATATATATATATGAGACAAGCCATATTGATTAAAAAAAAATCCTATATACATATATAGTGAAAAGTCTGACTTATTTGTACAGACAAGGACTTGAAACTCTCTTAAGAAATTAAAAGTATTAGTGAAAAGAAAACATTGAACTAAATTACTCTTCTGCTGGGGGAGAAGCACCTTCATTGGGGGAGTCTGAGTCATCACAATCCAGATCACCTAGAGCATCAATCACTACATGTTGTGGATGAGGCTCCCAAAGTCTGGAGAGGTTAGAGAGGTCGTCATAGGCCTCATTCTCCAGATAGGTTTCGAAATTCTCACTATTGGGATCATAATCTGTCCAACCTTGAAATTCGCTGGTATAGCTCTCTAACTGTCTTGACCACTACAGCTCAGGAAAAGCCTCACCCGATCTCTCTTTTTCGAGCCAAGAGCACACCATATAGAAACCATATTTCACAAACCTGGTAGAAAATAAAAGCTTCATGCCATGACAGTCCTGTGATAGGCGTATTCTCTAACAGCTTCAGAACGAATCCTATCGCACACATCTTGACTAATCGAAGAAGACTGAGGTTCTCTATGCAGGCTAGAAACCTCCTCTTCTAATCTCCTGTGGTCAGACTTCAGCTCATCATAACTAGTTTGGAGGTCTTGCAGCTTGGACAAAACAGAATCATAGTTGGACTTAAAAGAATTCAACTCCTTATGAGTCACGGTATAAGACTACTTATACTACTCAAACTTTTCCTGCTCATTGGGGAAATTCTCCTGAAGGTGAAGATAGTCGAGGTTCAAATCCTCTTTCTCTCTCTTCAATCACTCGAGTTGCTCAGGGAGCCTCATATACTGATTTCTTGTAGTGAGCCACTCGAATTTTTTAGCCTTCAATTAGTGGAGCTCAGCATCAGCTAAGTTTTATATGCCCGATATTGTGCATTGTAAGCAATTACTTGTTGAGCCGTCTGAAAATGCATAGAGATTAAAAGGTCAAAACAAAGTGGGAAAGACAAAAAAGATATCATCATTGCTAAGTAATCAACTCGATCTTCGGGATGAGGGAAACCCTTAAACAACTCTGCCTCGTCTCGAGGGAGTATGGTCGACCAACCTAGGCAAGACATGTAAACACCGCAAATTTTCTATATTTAATTAAACAATAAAATTAAATGGAAAAATTTTATAAGAAAATATGTGTGTGTGTGTATATATATATATATATATATATATATATATATATATATATATTTGTTAAATTGAAAATGAATGATAAAAATAATTACAATAAATATAAATACATGTATTTGTCCAAAATTGAAAATGTAAAATAAAAGAAAAAAATAAATAAATATAAATATAAATATAAATATAAATATAAATATAATAAATATAATAAATATATATATTTATATAAAAGAAGAAACTAAACGAAAAAAAGGGAAGAAACGAAGAAAAAAAAAAAGAACGCGCGACAAGGTCACGCGATCATAAAGAAATCCCTCCCCCCCATTCCATCCTTCGATCACCGACCGAAGCCCCCTCCCTCTGTTCGTTTCGTCTGCCATCCAAGCCCCCCATTCACCACCGACGACCCCACCTCGATCGGAACCCGCAGTCCTCCCTCTTTCCTCATCGAAACTTGAACCCTCTCTCTCCCTCTTTGGTTTCTACCGAAGCAGCTAGGATGTCGACGACCCAACAACAGCCTGACCGACATCCTCCCCTCCCCCTCTGACCACCAGTGACCCATTCCTTTCCCTTTCCCTTCTTCCCCTCACCGAACCGAGAGCTCCAACCGAGAACCCCTATGTTTTCGCGAAACACCGATTGCCGGTGATGAAACTGTGAATTGACGACCCCGACGACCATCCAGCCACCCTTCCGGCCATCCCCTGCTCCCTCTGACACCATAGTACACCTACAGTGGCAATATTCCAGGAAAAAATAAATACAAAAAAAATACCTAGTTGATATTTCCTCATTTTTGCACAGTTACTCCTAGGTAAAAGTCTAAGGTTTATCTAGTTGAATTTCTGTGTAAATTGCATTATGAAAGCATGATTGTTGTATGAATTAGTTTAGATTTTGGTTGTGAAGAAATTTGAAAATGAGGGTTAATTGGACAATTGAGGATTTAGGAATTAGATAAGGAATTTAATATCATGAGTTGAATTATCAAAAAATTGGGGTTAAATGTTGAGATGAAAGTGGAATTGGAGGAAGAAGTGGATAATATATATATGTATATGGGTTTATGTACGTGTGTGTATTGATATATGTGCAATTGCATATAAAAATCCTTTACTTATGTAGGTACAAGTGTGCACACGCACAATATGGTGGTAGGAAGGAAATTATATAAATTGGTAAGAGGAAGGACTAGTCAATGGAGAAGACAACTATAGAATTTGTGGTAGAATTAATTATTTTATATGTATGATGGAGTAGGAAGGAGGAAGAAAATTGATGAGGTCCATCAGGCTGAACATGTTTTATAGAATGTGTACATTTGGGGCAATATTGAGAAGTTAGAAATTAGATTTCAAATATATTTTCTAGATAAATGAGGTCATGATTTTGAAACATTGTAAACCACTCAAGAAATTATATATGATACTAAAAAAATATATATATGAATTATGGTGTAGGAGAATCGTAGAAGGATTTAAGGGAGAATAAGGTAAGGGGTGTAATTTAAGATAGTAATGGTATCCCTACCCTTAGACTCCGATTTATTTATACATTTTCGAGCTTTCTCGCACAGCCCTTGATTGTAAAACAAAACCCTACACCTATTAAGCCCAAGTGTTATTTGGTCATGTTTTCGAAATAAAGAAATGCCATATGAAATTAAATGCATAGGTTCGAGCATGATTTCTGAATAAATGTTATGGTTTCGACTTATGTATGAATTAGTTTCATGTTTTTGAAAGAAATGCAATTTGGTATGTGAACACATGCTTAAGAAAAGAAATTTGTTTTTGAAAGGTGATTGTGGGGACCACCTCTTGAGTCCTGCGAGAACAAAGTGCCACATAGTCTTTCTGTTTTATGAAAGAGTTTTCAAAATACAAGAAATTCGATTTTATTACTCGGTATGAGTTTATGGGCTATAAAACCCAAGAAAGATTTTGAAAACTCTGTTTTGAGATGAAAAGGCAATGTATAGTGGAATTGTGGGGGCCACCTCTTGAGTCCAACCGGAGTAAAGTGCCATGGAATTTCCATAATGACATGTGAACGTGGGGGCCACCTCTTGAGTCTGACGGGAGCAAAGTGCCACGCGGTTCATAATGACATGCGATCGTGGGGGCCACCTCTTGTGTTCTGTGGGAGCAAAGTGCCATACAGTCTGTGTGACTGTGGAGGCCACCTCTTGGGTCCTATAGATGCAAAGTGCCACATGGTCAATGCATTTTTGTCATGCGTGCCTTCGTGGCGTATATGAATTTCGCCTTCGGGTGTGATTGATTTGTTGTACGACCTTGATCACATCTACAGCCTTGCCATAGCCATGTTTATGATTTTCCTCTACAGAGAATGACTATGTTATCATCGCATGACAATCCTATAAGTTAGCCTAGTCTCCATTCGATATGAACTATGTTATAAGATTTTGATCCTTCGATACATGTTTATGTATCAGTTATGCCTTTTGAAGTTCTATGGGTTTTGAAAGATTCTGAAGTTCTGTATGTCTCGAAGGATTTTGATATAACTAAATAGATTTGTTACCTTGAAATTATATTTCTATTGATTATGTTTTATATTTACGCTTTTTGGAAGCTATGTGATATTTGTAAAGAAATGATATCTTTTAGTTTTATCATGCATTCAATGTGATTCAGCCACCATGATCATTTTAAATGCATTTCTTACTGAGCTTTTTTCCCGAAAGCTCACCCCTCTACTGTTCAGATTATTTGCAGTGATCTACAGACGCTGCTTACCGCGTAAATGACGTAGGCTGGTGGAAAGAGCTACCATAGGCTACTTTTTGTACACGCAGAGGTGTACAATTGCATTCCTTTACGAGACACATTTTGTAAGCACGAACATATAGTGAAAATATTTTGTTGGGATGTAATTCTAAGAAAAAAATGTAAAGAATATTTGTTTTGGGAATTAATCTTGGAGTACTAATCTTAGTTGGAATGGATATATGTTGTCTTGATGATACAAATTGGGAAGCATGTTTGATAGTTGTGGATATCTAGGATTGTTAAAGCGTTTGATTTGCAGGTGGGTAAGCTTATATATAAGTTGTTATGCTGCCGAAATTTCTATCGGCCATTTAGATGTAAAATTTAATTTAAGTATAATTGTCGATGAATAAGTAAGATAAAAGAAACAGCACTGAACAAGAATGCAGTCCAAGTGAATGAAGGAATGAGTTGGAATTTAAATTTTTTTAAAAAAAAATTTCCTCCGAATTTTCAAGGTCAAGGGTCGTTACAAGACACCACTCCTAGATCATGGATTGAATAGTTGTCATTAATGCCTGGATAGACCACAAAATTCTGTTCATGAACCATCTCGCCACTGTCCACCTGGTACCTAGAAGTGTTGAGCTCGACAATTGGTAGGGACGTTGGCTTATCTCTCATAGCGGACTCAATGTGCAAACATCTTCTTCTAGTGCGAGATGGGCGAGCAATGTTGCATTCCGCCGCATTAGACCGATGGTGCTCTTCCAGCTCGGGATTCGAAAGTTGGGGCTCTACAATGGGTTGTTTCCCCCTATCCTGATTTCAAGAACTAGATCATTCAGTACGAGATGGGAGAGGATTGAGAGGAGACCTTGACCTTTCACCTCGAGAAGTTAAAGGAATAGAAGTATGAGCTTGGCTTCGAGATTCTCGAGCAGGTTCCCTCGGGCATCTACGCTTTTGGGGATGGGCAGCCCTGGTAGCATCTTCATCACTTTCCTGTCGATTAAAAGCTCTTATGAGGGAATCCATTCCTAGAAGAAAAATAGGAAAAACAAAAGTCAGAACAACCGTTAGGAAAGTAAAAGATTATATGCATGATAAAATGCATTGTGAAATCACCCGAACTCAAATAATCATCAAGAGAATTGATGTTATCCAAGCTCTCATCCAAAGGAAAATCTGGAAAGGGGCTCCCAAAAGCCTCTCCCTAGACCCAATCCAAGTTCTCCTCGAAGTTCTCCTTCGAGGGATAGGTGGAATTTCCCACAGCTTGACTTTCTTCGAGGAAACTAGAAGGCAAGATGGGCTTGGGTGTGAGGATCGGATCAACGAGAAAGTATCCTCAGCCAATGGCAGTTATATTCTTCGAAGTTAGTAAAGATAATAAAGCATTCTCCTCATCTAGTTGCAACTAAGAAATAAGAGGACCATATAAATCCCTTAAATCAGATAGTGGGCTAAGGTTGGAGGGTCTGTGACAACACTATTGGGTAGGGATGTCAAAGTTGAAGGAATCTCAATAATGAGCTAGTCCGAAGCATCATTATATAGCTTGGATGGAGATTTCCCAAAAGTCTTGTTACTTTGTCCCCTCCCAAAAACTTTCTAGATACAGAAACATGTCGAGTTACGGACACTATGGACTCTAAAGGAGTTTAATTGAGGAATAGTGGGCCTGACATTAAATCTATGACATATAATTGTAAACTCGACCACTTGTGCTCATCCATTAGAGTGAAGTTGAGCAGAGACTATGCCATAATGTTAAAGGAAAGTAACTCCAAAGCCTGGTAAGGGAAAACAGAATCCAAATTCAAACGAGGCTCGATGTATAGGAACGTCGCTACTAACAGATTAAGGAATGAGTTATGCATTGGTTGGCAGCCTATAAGAATAATCCTCGGGAAGAGGAAAAGTATTATGAATAGACTAAAGGTCGGACCCCCCAAGTCTGGAAAAATGATCTAAAATTATTTGTTTTCCACTACCTTGCTTGGCCATTAGGGAGCAAAACAATATAATTGATGCTTAGAGAATATGAGAAAACAAAGAGATACCTTCAGCAGCGGCTATGTCGCGAGGGTCTGTTAAGAAATGTCGTGAGGACCTCATGCGGGTCAGTGTATGTTGCGAGTGTCAGTGAATGTCGTGAGTGTTAGTAAATGTCGTGAGGGTCTCGCACGAGTCAGAGAATGTCGTGAGTATCAGCGAATGTCGTGAGGGTCTCGCGCGGGTCAGTCTATGCCTCGAGGGTCGAGATTGTCGTGAGGGTCTTCCACAGGTCAGTGTATGTCGCGAGTGTCAGTGAATGCTGTGCGGGTCAATTAATGTCGTGAGGGTCTTGCGCGGGTCAGTGTATGCCGTGAGGGTCAAATTGTCATAAGGGTCAAGTATATGTCGTAAGGGTCTGGCGTGTATGGCATGAGTATATGTCGTAAGGGTATGATCTCTAGAATAGGCAAATAAAGTGAATGAGCCAACGCCCTCACAGTATATATATACAGGCGGGAAGGCGCGCACAATGACATTTGAGACTGTCGAAGAAAATTACGAAAAATAATAAGAACAGTAGATAAAAACATACTCTTTCGCAAAGTGATAACTAGCAAAAGAGTGAGGAGCAATTGTTATGAATAAAATAAAAAAAGAAAAAAAGAAAAAGTGATACGTCACATGGCACTATCACAATGTGCCACTTGTCCTGCCTATGCTGCGACGTGCCACGCGGCACCACCACAATGCGCCACGTGGCGCATAAATATTAAGCACAGATGGGATGAGTCTCTGCGTTGAAATTTATCCGAACGATTTTATCCTCAAGTATCTTTGATTATGTAGGATCCATAAAACAATAAGAGACACTTAATTGGTGGATAAATATGTAATTAGAGGTAGAATTAATCCCTATAAATAGGGGCCAAGTAAGATTTATGAAACTAAGTCTCTATTTACTTTACTGAAACTCTGTCAAACTCTCGTTCTGACTTAAGCATCAGAGTGCTTACGCAGGGTACAACCTCTGTGTCCTTTTGATTATTCTTTTTCTTGCAGAGCTTTCGGTAACACGTGACACAAAAATCAAGGCGAAGACATTAGCAATACATCACGGTTGCATTTGGCAACAACATGTAGGTTTAGGATTAATAATAGGGTTAAGTTAATTGCCTAATGGTGGCCATGTTTTGGGTTATTAGGTTGGGTTTTTTTCTTTAATTTTTTCTTATTAAATGTTTAGGAAATAATAATAGGTAATGTGGAATTTTTAAGTAAAATTTGTAATTTTTAAATTTGTAATCTTTTTAGGTACATTTAAATTTTTAATTTTAGTAGAATTAATATTAGGTAATTTTTTTCTTATTAAATGTTATTTAATGTTTTTTCTTATTAATATATATTCTTTTAGTAGAATTGGTATAGAAATTAAATATATGGTATTAAATATTATTGTAACTTAAGGGAAAAAGAATTTAATATTGATATTTGATAATAT
Organism: Firmiana major; assembly: GCA_033439115.1. NCBI lineage: Eukaryota > Viridiplantae > Streptophyta > Magnoliopsida > Malvales > Malvaceae > Firmiana > Firmiana major. The sequence goes on along the minus strand of CM065899.1, from coordinate 14,837,278 downwards.
AAATGTGATGGATTAAATTAATTGATAGTGGCAAATTAATATTAAATTTTTACTATAATTAAACATTATTGAACTTAAAAGAATATTGATAACAAGAATGTAATGTATTAAATTATTATTACTAATTCAAGGGTTGAAAACGTGATTAACAATGGTTCAAATTCAACTTTCATTTATGTATGAAAAATGTAATGACTCTATGATACTTGTTTATAATTATTTGTTTGATAGAAAATATCAAACATGCCACCACGTGAGGAGTTTCCAATTAAAGGACTAGATGGTGCACCAAGTGATGATATAGGATGACATTTTGAAATACCTATACCAAATACAAAAGGAAATGTATCGTGCAAACTTTGTGGGAAAGTTGTAAAAGGAGGAATAATACACTTCAAGGAGCATATTTCTCATAAGACTGGCAATGTTGCACCATGCCCTAATGTAACTGGTATGTTATAAATACTATGTTAATTTTTGAATAAAGATTATAAAATTGTGTTAATATGTACAACTTTTTTTTCTTAACTAGATTATTAATAGGAATAGTTAGGGAAAGTATGATGAAACTCCAACCATGTAAAGCAAAGAAAATTGACAATAAAAAGAAAAAAGATGAATTCTTATCTTAATTAAGAGGAGAGGAGCATTACAAGTATGAAGGATTCATGGATGAAAATGTCACTACAAGACGAGCCATGCGAGAAAGTGTTCAATCACAACATAAATGGTATATAAGGCAAGAATTTAGGAAAAGAATTAGTGGTGGCAATAATATTTATGAAGACGGACAGAGCTCTCATGGCTCAGTTGCTGACTATTTTGATAAAAGAACAAGGAAATCAATTTTAAGTGACTCCGAATTTTCATTAAGGGGAGTCATACCTGAATTGGTTAGAAGTAAGAGTTCAAAGCAACCAAAAGTAAATGATTCTTTTTTTTTTATAGACATTGAGAAGGAAGTTGGGTGAATCAGTATCTAAATTTTTTATATATAATCGACTTTCTTTTCAGTTAGCAAACTCTTCATGGTTGCACAATTTAGTTTCTGTAGCAGCAGAAGTCGGGCAATATGTAAAGCTCCTAACACCTTATGAGGTTTCTGATGTATATTTGGAATTAGAGTATCAACAAGTGAAAGAATGGATTGATGGATTAAAGGTTCATTAGAGTGAACTAGGTGCAACGTTCATGTGTGATGGTTGGACAAACAACTTGAACTAAATGTATATAATTAATTTTCTCATTTATTAAGGGACCATTTTTTAGAAATCTATGGATGTCTCTAATGCTCGTACTAGATATGTTAAATTTTACTATAAGCTATTGGATCATGTTGTGGAAGAGATTGGAGAACAGTGCATTATCCAAATAGTTATTGATAATGAAGTAGCACTTAAGGCTGTTGGGAAAAAATGAATGGAAAAAAGGAAACATCTGTATTGGATGGCCTATTCAGCTTATTACTTGGATTTATCCCTTGAAGATATTGGTAAATGCCTAAGTGTGGAAATAGTACTGGAGGAGGAGAACAAAGTGACTTGTTTCATATACAATCACATTTAGACGGTTGATTTAATGGAGAAATATACATAAGGAAGACAAATATTTCATCTTGCTCTTACCCGTTTTGCCACTTATTTTATCGAACTACAAGAAATAATAAAACATAAACAACGTTTAAGAGAAATGTTCAATTCAAAGGTTAGTACTTAGTAATTGGTACAATTATTTAAATATAGCATTTTTTTTTTATGATATCTTATTTATATTACTTTAAAAATTTATTGATGATTATACAGGAATTTAAAGAATCAAAGTGAGGACAACAAAAGTCGAGACCTACTTATGAAGCCACAAAAATTGTTTTAAGAAAAGATTTTTGGCAAAAAGCAGATGAAATAACAAAAGTTTATGAGCCTTTGGTAAAAGTATTGAGCCTTTTGAACAATGATGAGAAACCAACTATTGACTTTATTTATGAGGCTATGGATAGAACTAAACGGGTCATTCATGCAGATTGTCGATACTCCATTGATTATAAAAAGATTATTGACAACAGATGGAGCTTCATGCATTCTGACTTGCATTCAACTGGTAAGTTGTAAGGCCCGGTTTTATCCTAAGAGCAAAAGGGAATGAATAGAAATTTTCGAGTGCATTTAAAAATGCAAAAGGGCTGAAATGGAATTTCTGAACACATGAAGAGCAAAACGGTCAAAAGATCGAAAGCCGATATAAATTCGACAAGAAAATTTAATTAAAAATAATGAATTTGAGAATCTTGATCAATAACGAAGAAATAATTAAATTTCGGGTTAAATTGATCAAGATATGAAATTACTGGAATTAATCAAAATTTTCACTTGGGACAATATCCCAAAAATACGGAGAAATTATACCCGAAAAATGGTTAAAAATATAATAAATAAATTAAATAAAATTAAATAAATTAATTTGAATAAAATAATAATTTTGGTAGATATTTTTGATTTCTTTAATATATTTTATTGATTAAAATATTAATAAAATTAAATAATAAATTAAATTAAATTAATTCAAAAAAAAGAGAGAAATCAGAAATGTCGAAGGAGAGAGAAAACCCATAGAAAATAGAAAACGAAATCGAGGAAGACCCGAACAACCGTCGACCGTCCGGCGACCAATCGGCCAAGTGAGGGTCGAAAAAGGAAGAGGAGAGGCCGGCGACCTCCCTGGTACCGACGGTGCAGCCCACCGATGCCGAAATCCGACGAAATCGAAGGAGAGAGAACCCGAAGGAGAAAAGGAGATCGATGGCAACCGGCGCCGATCTAGCCCCAATCGACCCCAGCCGAGGCTTCCTCAGGCCAAGACGAGCTGATTGGTGGTGGCCACAACCATCAAAACCGACGGACGGTGTCGAAATCGACGGAAAGAGGGAGAACCATCGATGCCGAAGAGGAGAAAGGCCGGACCGACCACTTTCTGGCGGCCTTAGACGAAACCAACCCCAGATTCGAGAATCGGACGACCCAGCGAAGCTGCTGGTGGCAGAAGCCGACGAAGAATCGGCCGACGAGGCCCTGATCCGGTCGAATCGGAGTGAACCAGAGTGAACCAAACTGAATCAGACTGGTCTGAATCGGGTTGAATCGGACCGAACCGGTTCAGCCAAGAAAGAAAGGAAAAAAGGAGAAAAAGAGAAAAAAGGAAGAGAAAAATTTTCGGGGATACACCGAACTTCGGGTAAGTCGGTAAGAGGTCAAAAGTGACCGATTTGATTTCCGAAAAATTTATTTAAATTATATTTAATCGAAAAGTAACCCGAGATTAAATATATAACTGTGCAGTTTTACGACAAAGCCCGAATGAGAGCCGATTGAGCTCCGATTTTTGTACCCCACATCATTTTGGGTAAGTACATTTTAATTACGATAATATGAGTCCTTTAATACAGAGTTTCGATTAATTTATGGAATTTACGGATTAATTCTGTATAAAAAGGCATATTAATCGGAATTGCAACGCAATTACCGTAAATAGTATACGGGTTATCCAATGAGTTTGGAACGAAGCCCGATGATTATTGGTAAGCTGAATGAGCCCAGTAAACCCGAAGAAGGGATTTAATAAGTAGAAACAGGCTGAAAATGGGTCGAGGCCCATTAAGGTGCAATTGAGCCCGATAAAGTAAAACAGGCCAAGTACGTTAGATTCAATCAGTAAATGTGATATACTGATAAAAATAAGTGAATTAACCCAAAATATGTGGTTATATGCAGTTTCGTGGACTTGGTTGACGCGTAGTTGGATTGGGAGATCGGGTATTATCAAGACGAGATAAGTTTACGCGTAAATCGAGGTAAGTGAATTTTATAGGTGCATAGAGATTTCTATACGTATTTTTGAGGGGATTTACAGGGCCTAGAATTTCTTAAAGTATCTAGAAATGAAATAATAGTTTTTACAAAAACCCGGGGCATATGTGAATAAAGAAAAAAGACGATATTGCCCCTGGGAGTAAAATTTACAAAAAGGGTAGTAAGGCAGATAAATTGCATGATTTCATGTTTTAATGTTTTATATGAATGTATTGCTTTGATTTAAGCAAATATACACATAGGTTGGCTGTTTGATTTCATGAATTATACGAAAGGGTACCGGTTTGTACCGGTTACGATTTTAAAAGATGTTTTATCAAGATTGAGCCATCTATCATATTTACATGAATAAAAAGAGTGCTAGAGTCTTACTCGCACTCAAGTTTACTGATTTATTACTCATGAAAAGCCGTACTGGAGCATTGCTCGTACGAGAAATTTGTGTGTGTAAAAAATCGTGCTGGAGCTTCGCTCGCACGAGATTTTAGATATCATGACATGCATAGCATGGTGCTGGAGCTTCGCTCGCACTAGACGTGAGTTGACATGCATATAGTCGTGTGGAAGCCTCCTGTAGACCGTGTGTCGTAGAGAGTTGATATGCTTGCACGTATACTTTGAGACATGGGTTGGTTATCGACATAGTATTGGGGTGGGTAAGACCTACGACAGGCACCCCCAGACTATGTTATGGGTCCACGGAGTACGACGTACCATGTATGTCACACGGAGTATGCTGTACCATGCAGTCATGATGACTCAATGATGTTACTTGATATTCTGGCGGGTAGGATTTGACCCCACCTTCCGTTGCAATTGTGATGCCTCGCACACCGGGATCCGTGTAGCCTGGGATCATAGGGACAAATTATGGCCATAGTCCTCGATTTCATACAGTAACCTACATGCCTTACATGATATCATACGGTCTGAATAGACAGGACAAACCAGAAGGAGGGGTAATATCCCGATTTATGTTTTTAAAAGAGATGTGATTTAATGAATCAAGGTATTCCCATGAGGATGGGTTTAGCCTTGATGTGGTTGTTTTGTGATAAAACAAATAAGTTTTAACGTGATAAGTTTATGATGAAACAAATAAGTTTTAACGTGATGAGTTTATGATTAAGCAAATAAGTTTTAAAGTGATGAGTTTATGATGAAACTAATAAGTTTTAATGTGATGAGCATGAGATGTCATACATGATGATTTTTCCATGTTAGTTTTATATGTCGATTTCATGATTTCTCTTATATGATATATACATACATGTGGCATCGTTTTAGTCATACCTTATGCTCTAAATATAAACGATTTTATATCATGACATTATCAGCTCGTAGATAGTATAGTTATCTACCTGCTTACATTATTGCCTTACTGAGCAAGTTTCGCTCACCCTTTCATTTTCCACCCCACAGGGTACATTTAGTAGAAGAGAGCGACACTAGTCTTGCGTTTCAGTTATCCGCTGCGTCCTATCAAGACCAGGTATACACATTCGTATAATTTTGTATCTAAATATGTAATTGCACAGTACTGTAAATGGATATGATGTTGGGGATGTAAGGTTATATAAATATCAATGTGTATGTATTTAGTCAAAGTCAACAGATAGTAAACTCTGATATATGAATGTGATTATGGAAATGAAATGGTCAATAGGTGAGAGGTGACTAACACCGAATCATAGCCCAACTGTTAGTAGTGTAACTGTTCACGACGGGTAAGGAAATGAAAGAAAAAGTGAAAAATTTGTAGTGATTTTAGGTAATTTGGGTCGTGACAAAAAGGTGATATCAGAGCAGAGTTGGCCTGATATGAGTCGGTGTTAGCGGTTAAGTAAATTTACATCCCCATGTACTGTGCATTGTTTAGATACAATTGTGTATATAAAGATGGAAGTGCAGTTAAGAATTTAGTTTCGAATGCAAGAATATAGTTTTTATAACTGATAGCCGCTATGGTAGAGGGGCGAGTACATGAGCTCGAGGCCATAGAGATTGGCCTGAGAGTCGAATGAGTCATCACATGAGACTCAAGATGAGAGTGAGGTGGAGGCTGATGTTGTGCATACTCCACAGGGCCCTATAAGGAGACCAAACAGTATTGAGATACGCTCCGAGAGGATGGAGTGGAGTGTAGAAAATATGTTAGAGTTGTTTACTCAACCTATGCATGTAGTTGCGGATAGGCAGGGGAAAGCGAAGTTGCTGAGGACTGGGTGAATGAGATAGCGAAGTTGTATGGATTCTTTTGGTGTATGTTGACTGAGAAAGTGACTTTTAAATATGTTTATATTGGAGGGTGAGGTGGTGCATTGGTGGAAGTCCGCTCGAATCATCTGAAGAGTTAGACGTCCAGAGCCGACATGAGAAATATTTCTGGAGGTATTCCGGTGACAGAATATTTCGGACACTACTTAAGGGAAATTACAAATAAAATTTCTTACACTGACCCAGAGACACTGGTTGATTGACGAGTATGAATCTCAGTTTATATACCTGCCCAGGTATTAACCCGACATTATGGGCAATGAGAGTTGGAAAGTCTAAAAGTTCATGGAAGGACTCAAATTGTCGATTAGAGTCTGATTGGCTCACTACTTATGTCGAGGCAGTGCATAAAATACAGTTGCATGAATAATATCATGTGTTGCACGCCTCTGAGATTAGGAAAGGTAGTAAGGGTCGAAATAGGGACAGAAGAGAATAGAGAATGACAGAGATGTCAGAGCGGGAAAGAGACCAGTTGGTAAGAGATTAGAGCTGATGAGACACGGGGTAAGATGAGTGGTAAGACCCCAGTGCATCCAATTTCAGCACTTTTGAGGGGTATTGTGATTTGAGGACCCCAACCTGCTACGAAGCAGTGTAGTAGGGTGAACAGTGGAGCAGTGTAAGTAGTGTAGCAGTGTAACAGTGTAGTAGTGTAAGCAGTGTAGGATGTGTGGCAGATACCACTGAAGTATGGCCTACACATACACTTTATTGACTAAAATAGGCGTTAAGTGTGGTAAGACGGGTCAATTATTTAATGATTGCTCAGAGTTGGGTGAGACTGCCCCACAGAAGGGTAAAGAGACAGAGAAAACCCTATTGATATCTCTGCACCGAAAAAGGGAGGCCACAGCCGAAGAGAAAGGGGAAAGTAGGCTGTTGGACGAGGGCAATTGTATGCCTTGGACCAGGACATTACTGATGTTTCATATGATATGGTGAAAGATACCACACTAGCTAAGAATAGTGAAGTAATTATTTTAATTGATCCTGATGCCACGTATTTAGTCATACCGCCTTCATTTGTATATAAGTTAGTAAAAGACGTGAATGCCTACATCCGTGGGCACAATGCTGATAGTTAGTACCCCAATAGAGGAGGGTTAACTAACGAAATAATTATTAAGAGATTATAAGTTGAAAAAGGGGGAAGAAGTATAAGTCAGCCGATTTTATTCAATAGACTATGAATAATTTGAAGTAATATTGAGAATAAATCTCAATTGGTCGGATGCAAATTATGATGTTCAGAGTTCTATTCTAAGATAATGATATAGTTACACCTGAAAAGTATACTGTGAGTTTTGACAAGTAATAAAATGGGTGCAGCGATTGAAATTAAAGGAGTAAATGATTGTACTCACGAAATGAGTAATGACAGAGTTTGTTATAAGTGATATACGAAATGAGATAAGCTTTTAGATGTGATAGATCCTGAATACAAAATTTATTGGAATAAGAGGCGTATGCGAGGTACGAATATCTCTGATACGTGAAGTAATTTGGATTAAAGCAATTAGTATCGAATATGAATTGTGACCACATGGACTGATATGTAAAGTAATTATGGTCAAGTTTGAGGGTTAATAAAGGTATTTCAAAATACCTCTCCGCCGAATACTTGACAGCGTCTAAAAGTATACACGTAACCTATAAATTTGAAATCGACAGTAGTAATATAGACATTTAAAATTAGGGTACCTTTACTTGTACGATAAAGAAATATAGAATTTGATTAATTGTGAAGGTTTAAAAATTTATTTAAAATTTTATAAAAGTCGTTAATATAAGAAAAGGAAATGACGCAGGTTAGTATCTTGAATGGAAGTGATTTCGAAATGACGATTTACGTTTATACGTACGTAGGTCAAAGATATGGGTGATTGGAATATTTATTGGAACACAACTATGATGAAGAATTTAAACTTTACCTAGACCGATTTATTATCATCCATATTGATGATATTTTATGTGTATTTACAGTCCAGGGAAAATTATAAGCAACAATTGAAAATTGTTTTTACAGATGATTTGTTGAGAGTTCTCAAAATGCATTACTTTGTTGACACGTTTAACTTAGAAAAAGTTGTATTTGAATGGGATGATAGACGCGACAGGATTTTTGGTGTACTGAAGTAATAAACTGACCACCGCATTTATTCTCACCATACTCAACAAATTAAGAGGTTTCTCATGAATCTATGGATACCTCAAAATAATGAATGGGCTGTGTATTGATGCAAAAGGGGAAGATAGTCAATTATGAATCCAGACAACTCAAGGATCATGAAAGGACTATCCGGCCATGATTTGAAGTTGACATCGATAGTGGTTGTATTGAGTATATGACACTGCTATGTATACGGTGAGAAATTTCAAGTATGCACTGATCATAAAAGTCTCAAGTATCTGTTTTCACAGAAAGAGTCGGATATGAGAACAAAGGGGGTTAGAGCTTCTGAGGGATTATGATTGTGGAAATTGTACCACCCAGGAAAGGCTAACGTGATGGCTAATGCCTTGAGCAGAAAGAGCCTCGGGATGGTATTACATATGATGGTCCAGGAGCGTGAGCTGCTAGAGCAGTTGTAAGTCTCAGTCGTGATGTGATCCCTTCTGATGATGACAGTGATTGTGTGACAGCTAGCCTGAGATTAGAACCGGATTTGAGTGATCGGATTTGACAGGCTTAGTGTGATGATCGACATGGTGTCGATAGTATGAGTCAGATTCAGAGGGGTAGAGTGACAGAGTTCACAGAGAGAGATGATAGCTTACTGAGGTTCAGAGATAGTATAATAATATAAGTGCTCCCCAGGACCACAGTGATGAGATAGTGATATTGTCAGAAGCTTACTCTTTGGGATATACAGTGCATCCAAAAGGTAACAAATATATCAAATTCTCAAAAAGGGGTATTGGTGGTCAGATGTGGAAAGAAACATGGTAGAGATTGTGGAGAAGTGTCTCGTATGTCCGCAGAGTAAGGTAGAACAAAAGAAGTTGCAGGGTTATTGCAGTTTCTACCTATATTGACACGAAAATGAGAACAAGTGACAATGAATTTCGTGATGGGTTACAGAAGACCCGGATGAATCATAAGGCTATCTGAGTGATAGTCGATAGATTGACTAAGTCTACCCACCTTCTGGTTAGGAAATCCCCAGGTACTCTGAGTGTGTAGGCGAATTTATGTGTATGAAAAAAATTATGGAACACCAAGTATTTTTTTTGTGAGCATTGTATCAGATAGGGATTCCCGCTTCACTTCCCACTTCTGGGAATATTGTTTCAGGAAGCTATGGGAACCCGAGTAAATGTTAGCTAACTTTCCATCATCAGACAGATAGTTAGTCAGAGAGGACTGTACAGGTTCTGAAGGATATGATGAGAGCGTGTGCTTTGATTTTATAAGCTCCTGGGATGATTAGTTGTTACAAATCGAATTCGCCAATAATGACAGTTGTCACTTGAGTATCGGGATGACTTCAGATGAGGCATTGATGGCCGTAAGGGTTGTTTCCCCGATTTGGATAAGAAGAAGTGGGTGACAGATAGAAAATTGTTGTCGAATTGGTAAGAAAAACCTCTGAGGATGTTCAGTTAATTGTGAAGGATTAAGAACATCTCAGAGCAGATAGAAAAACTATGCTGACAAGAGACAGAAACCATTAGAATTCACCGAGGGTGAGTTAGTATTGTTGGAAGTTACATGCCCATAGGACATAGCATAAGGACATAACGAGATTCGAAAAGAGATTGGACAAAGTGGGAGACAAGGCCTGTAGGTTGGCATTATCACCTGAATTAGCAGGTATCCACAATGTGTCCTATCTTATGATGTTTCGGAAATACTATCCGGATCCAATATATGTGATTGAATATGAGCTCCAACAGCTTAGCTCAATGAAAGTATAACGTATGATTGAAAAAATCAATTTGGGTATTAAACAGGAAGGAGAAAGTGTTGAGGTTTAAGATGATCTCCCTAATTAAAGTATGTTGGTAGTATTACACTCCAAAAAAAAAGTCACTTGAGAATGACAGTATATGATACAATAGATGTACCCGGAGTTGTTTATGGACCCAATTAACTTGGTTCTAATTGGAGGATCAAATTTCTTAAGTGGGGAAGATTGTAAGGCCCGGTTATATCGTAAGAGCAAAAGGGAATGAATAGAAATTTTCGAGTGAATTTAAAAATGCAAAATGGCTGAAATGGAATTCCCGAACACATGAAGGGCAAAACGATCAAAAGACTGAAAACCGATATAAGTTCGACAAGAAAATTTAATTAAAAATAATGGATTTGAGAATATTGATCAATAACGAAGAAATAACTAAATTTTGGGTTAAATTGATCAAGATATGAAATTACTGGAATTAATCAAAATTTTCACTCGGGACAATATCCCAAAAATACGGAGAAATTATACCCGAAAAAGGGTTAAAAATATAATAAATAAATTAAATTAAATTAAATAAATAAATTTGAATAAAATAATAATTTTGGTAGATATTTTTTATTTCTTTAATATATTTTATTGATTAAAATATTAATAAAATTAAATAATAAATTAAATTAAATTAATTCAAAAAAAGAGAGAAATCGTAAATGTCGAAGGAGAGAGAAAACCCATAGAAAACAGAAAACGAAACCGAGGAAGACCCGAACCACCGTCGACCGTCTGGCGACCAATAGGCCAAGTGAGGGTCAAAAAAGGAAGAGGAGAGGCCGGCGACCTCCATGGTACCGGCGGCACAGCCCACCGACGCCGAAATCCGACGAAATCGAAGGAGAGAGAACCCGAGGGAGAAAAGGAGATCGGCGGCAACTGGCGCCGATCTAGCCCGAATCGACCCCAGTCGAGGCTTCCCCAGGCCAAGACGAGCTGATTGTGTAAGACCCGAATTTAATTAAAATCATAAAATGAATTAGTGTTCGTGAAGGAAAGTTTGACTGAATTAATTCTCGAACACGTGTAAGGGCAAAACGGTCAAAAGACCGAAAGTCGGTGTAAATTTGATAAGAAAATTTAATTAAAAATATGGATTTAAGAAATCTTGGTCAATAAAAGTGAAATAAATTTATATTGGGTTAAATTGATCAAGATATTAATTTATGGGAAATAATCTGAATTAATCGGGATTTTTAGTTCAGAAAAATAATCCTGAAAATAATCGAAAAATATATCAAAAAGTCATTCGGGACAATATCCCGAAAATACGGAGAAATTATACCCGAAAAGAGGTTAAAATATAATAAATAAATTAAATAAAAATTAAATAAAAAAAATTTAGAATTACATAATAATTTTTGGGAGATATTTTGGGTATTTTAATATATTTTAATAAATAGTGAAATAATTAAATAAATTATAATAATAATAATAATAAAACAAAAAAAAAAGATAAAGAAGCTGAAAAAAAAAGAATCAGAAAATCAGAAAAATCGGGGAGAGAGAAACACAAAGCAGAGACGGAAAACGGAAGGCAACCGAGGAACCACCGGCGAGCCGTCCGGCGGCCAACGGCCAGGCCAAGGGTCGAAAAAGAAAGAGGAGAGGCCGACGGTCTTCAGGCCACCGGAGACGCGCGCCAAGGACGTCGGAGAACGTCGAAAAACGGAGGAGAAAGCCGCGGGAAAGAAATGGTCACCGGTGGCGAACGGCGGCGATTCGGACGGAACCGAGGCCCGATTTTGAAAGCCCAGGCGACGGCGGTCCTTTCTGCACCGGTATCAGCTGACGAAATGGTGGGAAACACCGGCGACGACCAAGAGGAGGAAAATGGGTCTGACGGCCGAGGGAGAAGAGCCGAACCGGCGGCGTTCTGGCGAGCTTGACCCAAATCGAGGGCAGATCTGAGATGCGGATGACCCAGCGGAGCGATTGGTGGCGAGAACCGACGGAGAACCGGCCGGCAAGGTGGTGAACCGGCGGTGAACCGATCGAACCGGAGTGAACCGGCGGTCTGAACCGGTCTGAACCGGACTGAACCGGTTCAGCCAAAAAGAGAGGAAAAAAGGAGAAAAAGGGGAAAAAAGAAAAAGAGAAAAAATTGGGGAAAATTTTAGTGATGCAATCGAGCTTCGGGTAAGTCGATAAACGGTCAAATTGATCGATTTAAATTTTGGAATATTTTATTTAATTAATTTTCAACTGAAAATTTACCCGAAAAATTATGAAATTATGTAGCTCGATAATTGGCATCCAACGAGAGCTCGAGATAGCCTCGATTTTGTGGACTAGCATGGAATCTCGGGTAAGTAACCCTTATTTACGACAATTACCTCGTTATGCGTGATATTGATTTGATTTCCGCATAAATTGAATTAAATTATGGAAATTTAGATAAATTGTCGTAAATAATCGATTTAGTTATTCAAGAATTAGAACGAGACCCAATAAATTATTAGTGGGCCCAATGAGCCCAATAGGCCTTGATAAAGTGAAAATTAAGTGGAAAACGGGCTTAAGGCCGATTAAGGCCCATTAAGGTGCAATCGGGCCCAATAGGGGTAAACGGGCCCAATGATTTAAATTAAGCCCAGAAAAGATTAAATACAATTAAATTGTATGTTATCTGACCTGAGGAATAATTATACGCAGTTCCAGGTAAGGGAATTCTACGGACTGCTAGAGGTAAACTTTACGCAATTTCAAGTTCATATGCAGTCTTTAAAATTTATCTGAAGGGTCTAGAGGTCGAATAATAATTTTAGTGCTCCGAATGGATAAATTACTAAAATACCCTTGTTAAGGGTAAAATTTACAAATTTAGGAAAAATTGGGAGGAGCAAGAACAAGAGGGTTCTGCTCGTTCTGGAGACATTTTAATGCATGCATGAGTAGGCTGGCTAACCTTGAAAGAAAATGCACAGCATTGCATACTTTCAACAATATAACTGTTTTGGAAACTGTTTTGAGAAAACAGAGCCGCCTACGTGTTTTTATTTACATGTGACGTGCTAGAGCTCAGCTCGCACGATGTTTTGATTTGGGTGATGCATGCATTGGTGCTGGAGCGAGAGCTCGCACTAGAGTTTTACATGCATAGGTGCTAGAGTATAACTCGCACCATATTTCACATGCTTTTTCGTGACACGGTGCTAGAGTCTAACTCGCACCAGATTTTATAAGATTTTCATGTGATTTATATACAAAGTGTTGAGCTTAGCTCGCACTAGATTTACTGGATTTGTGGAGTAGCGCTGTCTGCCCTTGGAGTCAGCCAAAAGGCCCAACAGGCTCAAAAGACCTCTTAGGTGGGGTGAGAGTGAGGGATGAGGTTGGTGGCCTTGTGGGGATGTAAAGCGGGCTCTGCCAGTTTTACTTGATTGATGAGAGTGCTGAGCATCGCTCGCACTGATTTTTTGAGAACATGCGATGAGCCGTGCTTGGAGCATCGGGTAGACTGTGTGTCACCGATTAAATAGGCCCGTACGTGCGTTTTGAGACATGGCATGAGTATAGAGATATTATATGAGTTCACGGAGTACGATGTACCGTGCAAGTAGCATGGAGTACGATGTACCGTGTGGTATCTTCGGATACGGCATCTCCGGATGCAGCATCTTCGGATGCCTGGGATCGGATAAGACTAACGGGATGGATTAACCCACCTCCTGGGCGGTTCCCGATCATGGTGAGAACCCGCACACTAGGATCCGTGTAGCTGAGGAACTCCCGAGAACACATATGGCCATAGTCCTGATTATTTGCCGATATACAGACGTTGCCTAGTCTCGCATGTCGTCGATTTTGATGAAATCAAATTGGGTTTTAAACTAAATTTGCATGATGGTATTTCCATGCTTTTCAAACCCATGTGTGAATGTAAATCGATTTTCATGGTTTTGTGTGAGTCAGGATCACCCGCAGGAGGGGTCGAGTTCTAACTTTATTGTGAAAATTTTAATTGAGAAATAAATGATTTGTAATAATTTCATGTTGAATTTTCCGTGCAAACTTGATTTACATAACATCATAATTCATATAATTTGTTTTAAAATGTGTGGAGAAAGGGTGGTTTATACATGGCACCACGTTCATGTAGGTAATATGGTTACCTACTTGTTCGTAGGATTGCCTTACTGAGCTTGATGTGCTCACCCCTTTCATTTTCTCCCATAGATAATCTCCTGTTGAAGTTGAGGCGACTCAGTACTGCATTTCGGATATCCGCTGCTGCCCATCAACATAAGGTATATACACTTGTACATATTGTATCTACATAAGCATAGCACAGTAACATGTTTGTAAGTGTCTCTAGGGGATGTATAAATATTGTAGACATTTTATAAATGACTGGAGAAGAAATAAGTACTATGGTAAATGTATGGTGGGACTGGCATTGACGCACAGCCCAATTTGTTAGTGGAGTGTGGTCACGATCAGGAGACAGGTAAGAATTTAAGTAATAAAAATAACAAAATTCGAAAAATTAACTCTGATTTTTGGGTAGTTCGGGTCGTGACATATAAAGGTGGTATCAGAGCAACAATTGGTCTGATGTGTGTCAGTGTCAGTAATTAGGAAATTACATCCCCGTGTTACTGTGCTTGGTTAGATACAATAGTGTATATCGAGATGGGTTTTGACTAAGAAATGGTCGAGAATGCAGGAATGCCAAATATGAGTCGCGTTAGATGAGATAGTGCACGAGGCAGTGGTCGTAGAGGTAGACTTGAGCCTGCTAGTCGTGCTGAGTTGACCTGTGAGAACCAGGATGAAATTGAAATGGAGGCTAATGTTGAGAATACCTCACAGAGTCCGACAGAGAGATCGGACAGTATTGAGAGACGCTTCGCGAGATTGGAGCGGAGTGTGGAGATTATTTTGAGGAGCTAATTGCTCAGATTATGAATAAGATAAGAGGGCGCAGCGGATGCATTGGTGGAATTTTGCTCGACCCATCTTAAGAGCTAATATGGGAAATATCTTGGATATATTTCGGTGACAGGATATCCCGGACATGATTTAAAGGAAATTTCAGATTAAAAGTCCTTACTCTGACCCAGAGGATTTGATTTATTGATGAGTATGATTTATGAGTATGAAACTCAGTTATATTCTGGGCAGATATTACCTCGACACTATGAACAAGTGACAGTCGAGATATCTAAAAGTTCATGAAATGGCTCAACTTTTCAATTAGAGTCTGATTGGCCCGTGAGATATTACCTATACCGAGGCAGTGCGCAGATTTGCAGTTGGGTAAATAAGAACATGAATTGCACGCCTCTGAGATTGGGAAAGGTAGTGAGGGCTGAAATAGAGACAGAAAAGAGAATCGAGAAATGACAGAGATGTTAAAAATGGGAAAATGGTAATTGGTAAAAGATTTAATTTGACGAGTCATGGAGTAAGATAATTGGTAAGGCCCCAGTGCATCCAATTTTGGCACTGTTGAGGGGCATTGTGATTGGAGGACCCCGACTTGCTACGAAGCAGAGTAGCAGTGTGATCACTGTAAGCAGTGTGAGATGTGTGGTGGATACCACGGAAGGAGGGTTTATACCTACACTGTATTGATGAAAATGGCCGTTAAGTGTGGTAAGACGGACCATTGATTTGATTTGCACAGAGTTGGGCGAGATCGCCCCACAGAAAAGTAAAGAGACAGAGAGAAACTTCGTTGTATAGCTGCAACGAAAAGGGAGGCAATAGCCGAAAAGAAAAAGGAAAGTAGGCTGTTGGACGAAGGCGAGAGGATGTCTTGGACCAGGACACTATTGATGTTTCGTGAATGTGGTGTAAGATACCACACATGTTATGAATAATGAAGTACATATGTTCATTGATCCTGGTGCCACACATTTATTCATACCGCCTTCATTCGCATATAAGTGAGTAAAAGGCATGAATGCCTACATCATTGGGCACAATACTGATAATGAGTACCCCAATAGAGGAGGATTAATTAACGGAATATGGATATAGAGATTTTAAGTGACAAAAAGGGGTGTAACAGTTGAAATTAAAAGAGTAAAGGATTGTACTCACGAAATGAATAATGACAAAAGTTTCGTTATAATTGATACACTAAGGAGATAATCTTTGAGATATGCTTGATTTTAAATACAAGATGTATTGGAGTAAGAGGTGTATGCAAGGTGAGAACATCCTTACGATATGAAGTCATTAGGATTAAAGCAATTAGTAGCGAATACAAATTGTGACCACATGGACTGATATATAAAGTAATTGTGGTTAAGTCTGAAGGTTAATAAAGGTATTTCAAAATACCTCCCCGCCTGAAGACTTGACAGCGTCTAAAAGTATATATATATATATAACCTATAACGTGAAATCGATCGTCATAATAAATACCTTTAGCGTTAGGATACCTTTACTAAGACGATAAAAATATTAAAATTTGACAAATCATAAAGGTTAACATAGTAAGATTTAATAAGAGCCGTTAAGATAAGAAAAGGAAATGACGCAGGTTAGTACCTGAAAACGTAAACGATTTGAAGGATCTTATACGCTTATGCGTAAATAAGTCAAGGATTGGACCGATTTGTAATCATCATTATCGATGATATGTTGGGTGCAGTTAAAGTCTAGGGCAGATTGTAAGCAATAATTGGAAAATGGCTTTTACAATTGAGTTGTTGTGAATTCTCAATATGGTCTACTTGGTTGACACGTTTAACTATGAAAACATGGTCTTTGAGTGAGATGATAGAGGTGACGTGAATTTCGGTGTAGTGAAGTATGAACTGACCACCGTGATTAATTTCACCATACCCAACAGCTCAAGAGGTTCACAGTGAGTATGGATACCTCGAAATTATGAAGGAGCTATGTATTGATGTATAATGGGAAGATAGACAATTTTTGGAGTTAGACAACTCAAGGATCATGAAATAAACTATCTGACTCATGATTTAAAGTTGGCAGCGATAGTACTTGTACTGAGAATATGGTACTATTATGTACACGGAAAGGAATTGTGGATATGCATTGATCATTAAGCCCGAGTATCTGTTTTCACAGAAAGAGGCGAATATGAGAATACATAGTGGGATAGAGCTTTTGAGAGATTTTAATTGTGAAAATTGTACCACCCAGGAAAGGCTAATGTGATGGCGGATGCCTTAAGCAGAAAGAGCTTCGGGATGGTACCGCATATGATGGTCAGGGAGCGTGAGCTGCTAGAGCAGTTATGAGCCTCAATATTGATGTGATCCCTTCTGATGATGACAGCGATTGTGTGACAGTTAGCCTGAGACTAGAACCGGATGAGAGTGCCCGGATTTGACAGGCTTAGCGTGATGATCGGCATGATGTCGATAGTGTGGGTAAGATTCAGAAGGGTACAGTGACAGAGTTCACAGAGTATGATAATGATTTACAGAGAGGTTCAGAGACAGTATAAGTGCTCCTCAGGACCACAGTTGATGAGATAGTAATATTGTCAGAAGCTTGCTTTTTGGGATATACAGTGCATACGAAAGTAAAGAATATATATGAAATCTCTGGAAAAGGGTATTGGTGGTCAGATGTGAAAGGAGATATGGTAGAGATTGTGGAAAAGTGCCTAGTATGTCAGCAGAATGAGGTAGAGTATTAAAAGTCTGCAGAGTTATTGCAGCACCTACCTATATCGACACGGCACGAAAAATGAGAGCAAGTCTCCATGAATGTCGTGATGGGTTACAGAGAACCCAGGTGAATTACGAGGTTATTTAGATGATAGTCGCTAAATTGATTAAGTCTACCCACCTTCTGGTTATGAAATCCCCAGATACTTAGAGTGTGTATGAGGATTTATGTATAAGGAAGATTGGGGAACATGATGTAGTGTTCCAATGAGCATGATATCATATAAGGATTCCCGCTTCACTTCTTACTTCAGGGAATATTTTTAGGAAGCTATGGGAACCCGACTGAGTATTAGCACAGCTTTCCGTCCTCAGACAGATGGTCAGTCAAAGAGGACTGTACAAGTTCTGGAGGATCCGATGAAAGCGTGTGCCATTGATTTTATAAGCTCCGGGAATGATCAGTTGATTTCTAATTGAATTCGCCAATAGCGACAGTTGTCACTTGAGTATCGGGATAACAAGATACGAGGCAATGTATGGCTGTAAGGGTTGTTCCCCAAATTGGATGAGAAAAAGTGGGTGACAGGTAGAAATTATTTTCGGCTTTGGATAATAAGTCTCTGAGGATGTTTAGTTGAGAAGAGAGAGATTAAGAACACCTCAGAGCAGACAGAAAGAATTGGAATTCACCCTTGGTGAATTAGTATGGTTGAAAGTTACTCGTCCTAAGGGAATAAGGACATAGCGAGCTTTTGGAAGAAGGTAAATTGAGTTGCGCTAGATGGAATATTTTGAAAGATTGGACAAGTGGGAGATAAGACCTGTAGGTGGCATTTCCACTTGAATAAGCAGGCACCCACAATGTGTCCCATCTTTTGATGCTTCGGGAATACTATCCAGATCCAGCATAGGTGATAAGATATGAGATCCAACAGTTCAGCTTAATGCAGTTATAAGTATATTGATAAGTTGATTCGGGCATTAAATAGGAAAGAGAAAGTAATGAGATTTAAGATGATCTCCCTAATTAAAGTCTTTTGGTAGTGTTACACTCCGGACAAGGTCACATAAGAAGTATGATACGATTGATGTACCCGGAGTAGTTTATGGACTCATATGAATTGGTTCTAATTTGGAGGACCAAATTCCTTAAGTGGGGGAGAGTTGTAAGACCCGAATTTAATTAAAATCATAAAATGAATTAGTGTTCGTGAAGGAAAGTTTGACTGAATTAATTCTCGAACACGTGTAAGGGCAAAACGGTCAAAAGACCGAAAGCCGGTGTAAATTTGATAAGGAAATTTAATTAAAAATATGGATTTAAGAAATCTTGGTCAATAAAAGTGAAATAAATTTATATTGGGTTAAATTGATCAAGATATTAATTTATGGGAATTAATCGGAATTAATCGGAATTTTTAGTTCAGAAAAATAATCCTGAAAATAATCGAAAAATATACCGAAAAGTCATTCGGGACAATATCCTGAAAATACGGAGAAATTATACCCGAAAAGAGGTTAAAATATAATAAATAAATTAAATAAAAATTAAATAAAAAAATTTAGAATTAAATAATAATTTTTGGGAGATATTTTGGGTATTTTAATATATTTTAATGAATAGTGAAATAATTAAATAAATTATAATAATAATAATAATAAAACAAAAAAAAAGAGAAAGAAGCTGAAAAAAAAAAGAATCAGAAAATCAGAAAAATCGGGGAGAGAGAAACACAAAGCAGAGACGAAAAACGGAAGGCAACCGAGGAACCACCGTCGAGCCGTCCGGCGGCAAACGGCCAGGCCAAGGGCCGAAAAAGAAAGAGGAGAGGCCGGCGGTCTTCAGGCCACCGGAGACGCGCGCCTAGGACGTCGGAGAATGTCGAAAAACGGAGGAGAAAGCCGCGGGAAAGAAATGGTCACCGGCGACGAACGGCGGCGATTCGGACGGAACCGAGGCCCGATTTCGAAAGCCCAGGAGACGGCGGTCCTTTCTGCACTGGTATCAGCTGACGAAAAGGCGGGAAATGCCGGCGACGGCCAAGAGGAGGAAAATGGGTCCGACGGCCAAGGGAGAAGAGCCGAACCGGCGGCGTTCTGGCGTGCTTGACCCAAACCGAGGCAGATCTGAGATGCGGACGACCCAACGGAGCAATTGGTGGCGAGAACCGGCAGAGAACCGGCTAGCAAGGTGGTGAACCGACGGTGAACCGGTCGAACCGGAGTGAACGACGGTCTGAACAGGTCCGAACCGGACTGAATCGGTTCAGCCAAAAAGAGAGGAAAAAAGGAGAAAAAGGGGAAAAAAGAAAAAGAGAAAAAATTGGGGAAAATTTCAGTGATGCAATCGAGCTTCAGGTAAGTCGATAAACGGTCAAATTGATCGATTTAAATTTTGAAATATTTTATTTAATTAATTTTCGACTGAAAATTTACCCGAAAAATTATGAAATTATGTAGCTCGACAATTGGCATCCAACGAGAGCTCGAGATAGCCTCGATTTTACGGACTAGCATGGAATCTCGGGTAAGTAACCCTTATTTACGACAATTACCTCGTTATGCGTGATATTGATTTGATTTTCGCATAAATTGAATTAAATTATGGAAATTTAGATAAATTGTCGTAAATAATTGATTTAGTTATTCAAGAATTAGAACGAGACCCAATAAATTATTAGTGGGCCCAATGAACCCAATAGGCCTCGATAAAGTGAAAATTAAGTGGAAAACGGGCTTAAGGCCGATTAAGGCCCATTAAGGTGCAATCGGGCCCAATAGGGGTAAACGGGCCCAATGATTTAAATTAAGCCCATAAAAGATTAAATACAATTAAATTTTATGTTATCTGACCTGAGGAATAATTATACGCAGTTTCAGGCATTTGATTGGGAGCATAACGGACTGCGCGATGTGACAACAGTGGAAAAGAAAAGGTCAGACTCGACAGGAAAATAAGGTAAGGGAATTCTACGGACTGCTAGAGGTAAACTTTATGCAATTTCAAGTTCATATGCAGTCTTTAAAATTTATCTGAAGGGTCTAGAGGTCGAATAATAATTTTAGTTCCCCGAATGGGTAAATTACTAAAATACCCTTGTTAAGGGTAAAATTTAAAAATTTAGGAAAAATTGGGAGGAGCAAGAACAAGAGGGTTCTGCTCGTTCTGGAGACATTTTAATGCATGCATGAGTAGGCTGGCTAACCTTGAAAGAAAATGCACAGCATTGCATACTTTCAACGATATAACTGTTTTGGAAACTGTTTTGAGAAAACAGAGCCGCCTATGTGTTTTTATTTACATGTGACGTGCTAGAGCTCAGCTGGCACGATGTTTTGATTTGGGTGATGCATGCATTGGTGCTGGAGCGAGAGCTCGCACTAGAGTTTTACATGCATAGGTGCTAGAGTATAACTCGCACCAGATTTCACATGCTTTTTCATGACACGGTGCTAGAGTCTAACTCGCACCAGATTTTATAAGATTTTCATGTGATTTATATACAAAGTGTTGAGCTTAGCTCGCACTAGATTTACTGGATTTGTGGAGTAGCGCTGTCTGCCCTTGGAGTCAGCCAAAAGGCCCAACAGGCTCAAAAGACCTCTTAGGTGGGGTGAGAGTGAGGGATGAGGTTGGCGGCCTTGTGGGGATGTAAAGCGGGCTCTGCCAGTTTTACTTGATTGATGAGAGTGCTGAGCATCGCTCGCACTGATTTTATGAGAACATACGATGAGCCGTGCTTGGAGCATCGGGTAGACTGTGTGTCACCGATTAAATAGGCCCGCACGTGCGTTTTGAGACATGGCATGAGTATAGAGATATTATATGGGTTCACGGAGTACGATGTACCGTGTGGTATCTTCGAATACGGCATCTCCGGATGCAGCATCTTCGGATGCCTGTGATCGGATAAGACTGACGGGATGGATTGACCCACCTCCTGGGCGGTTCCTGATCATGGTGAGAACCCGCACACTAGGATCCGTGTAGCTGAGGAACTCCCGAGGACAAATATGGCCATAGTCCTGGTTATTTGCCGATATACAGACGTTGCCTAGTCTCGCATATCGTCGATTTTGATGAAATCAAATTGGGTTTTAAACTAAATTTGCATGATGGTATTTCCATGCTTTTCAAACCCATGTGTGAATGTAAATCAATTTTCATGGTTTTGTGTGAGTCAGGATCACCCGCAGGAGGGGTCGAGTTCTGACTTTATTGTGAAAATTTTAATTGAGAAATAAATGATTTGTAATAATTGCATGTTGAATTTTTCGTGCAAACTTGATTTACATAACATCATAATTCATATCATTTGTTTTAAAATGTGTGGAGAAAGGGTGGTTTATACATGGCACCACGTTCATGTAGGTAGTATGGTTACCTACTTGTTCGTAGGATTGCCTTACTGAGCTTGAAGTGCTCACCCCTTTCATTTTCTCCCACAGATAATCTCCAGTTGAAGTTGAGGCGACTCAGTACTGCATTCCGGATATCCGCTGCTGCCCATCAACATAAGGTATATACACTTGTACATATTGTATCTACATAAGCATAGCACAGTAACATGTTTGTAAGTGTCTCTAGGGGATGTATAAATATTGTAGACATTTTATAAATGACTGGAGAAGAAATAAGTACTATGGTAAATGTATGGTGGGACTGGCATTGACGCACAGCCCAATTTGTTAGTGGAGTGTGGTCACGATCAGGAGACAGGTAAGAATTTAAGTAATAAAAATAACAAAATGCGAAAAATTAACTCTGATTTTTGGGTAGTTCGGGTCGTGACAGATTGATGGTGGCTAAAACCATCGAAACTGACGGACGGCGCCGAAATCGATGAAAAGAGGGAGAACCACCGACGCCGAAGAGGAGAAAGGCCAGACCGGCCACTTTTCGACGGCCTTAGATGAAATCAACCCCAGATTCGAGAATCAGACGACCCAGCGGAGATGCTGGTGGAGGAAGCCGACGGAGAACCGACTGGTGAGGCCCTGAACCGACCGAACCGGAGTGAACCAGAGTGAACCGGATTGAACCGGACCAGTCTGAATCGGGTTGAACCGGACCGAACCGGTTCAGCCAAGAAAGAAAGGAAAAAAGGAGAAAAAGAGAAAAAGGAAAAAGGGGAAAAATTTTCGGGGATAGACCGAACTTCGGGTAAGTCGGTAAGAGGTCAAAAGTGACCAATTTGATTTTCGGGAAATTTAATTAAATTATATTTAATCGAAAAGTAACCCAGGATTAAATATATAATTGTGCAATTTTACAACAAAACCCGAACGAGAGCCGATTGAGCTCCGATTTTTGTACCTCGCATCATATTGGGTAAGTATATTTTAATTACGATAATATGAGTCCTTTAATACAGAGTTTCGATTATTTTATGAAATTTACGGATTAATTATGTATAAAAAGGCATATTAATCAGAATTGCAACGTAATTATCGTAAATAGTATACGGGCTATCCAATGAGTTTGGAACGAAGTCCGATGATTATTGGTAAGTTGAATGAGCCCAGTAAACCCGAAGAAGGGATTTTATAAGTAGAAACAGGCCGAAAATGGGTCGAGGCCGATTAAGGTGCAATTGGGCCCAATAAAGTAAAACAGGCCCAGTACGTTAGATTCAATCAGTAAATGTGATATACTGATAAAAATAAGTGAATTAACCCAAAATATGTGGTTATATGCAGTTTCGTGGACTTGGTTGACGCGTAGTTGGATTGAGAGATCCGGTATTATCAAGACGAGATAAGTTTACGGGTAAATCGAGGTAAGGGAATTTTGTAGGTGCATAGAGATTTCTATATGTATTTTTGAGGGGATTTACAGGGCCTAGAATTTCTTAAAGTATCTAGAAATGAAATAATAATTTTTACAAAAACCCGAGGCATAGATGAATAAAGGAAAAAGACGATATTGCCCCTGGGAGTAAAATTTACAAAAAGGGTAGTAAGGCAGATAAATTGCATGATTTCATGTTTTAATGTTTTATATGAATGTATTGCTTTGATTTAAGCAAATATGCACATAGGTTGGCTGTTTTATTTCATGAATTATACAAAAGGGTACCGGTTTGTACCGGTTACGATTTTAAAAGATGTTTTATCAAGATTGAGCCACCTATCGTATTTACATGAATAAAAAGAGTGCTAAAGTCTTACTCGCAATCAAGTTTACCGATTTATTACTCATGAAAAGTCGTACTGGAGCATTGCTCGTACAAGAAATTTGTGTGTGCACAAAACCGTGCTGGAGCTTCGCTCGCACGAGATTTTAGATATCATGATATGCATAACGTGGTGCTGGAGCTTCGCTCGCACTAGACGTGAGTTGACATGCATATAGTCGTGCGGAAGCCTCTTGGAGACTGTGTGTCGCGGAGAGTTGATATGCTCGCAGGTATACTTTGAGACATGGGTTGGTTATCGACCTAGTATTGGGGTGGGTAAGACCTACGGCAGACACCCCCAGACTATGATATAGGTCCATGGAGTACGATGTACCGTGTATGTCACACGGAGTACGCTGTACCGTGCAGTCATGTTGACTCGATGATGTTACTTGATATTCTGACGGGTAGGATTTGACCCCACCTCCCGTTGCAGTTGTGATGCCCTGCACACCGGGATCCGTGTAGCCTGGGATCACAGGGACAAATTATGGCCATAGTCCTCGATTTTCATATAGTAACCTACATGCCTCACATGATATCATACGGTCTGAATAGACCAGGACAAACCCGAAGGAGGGGTAATGTCCCAATTTATGTTTTTAAAAGAGATGTGATTTAATGAATCAAGGTATTCCCATGAGGATGGGTTTAGCCTTGATGTGGTTGTTTTGTGATAAAACAAATAAGTTTTAACGTGATAAGTTTATGATGAAACAAATAAGTTTTAACGTGATGAGTTTATGATTAAGCAAATAAGTCTTAAAGTGATGAGTTTATGATGAAACTAATAAGTTTTAATGTGACGAGCATGAGATGTCATACATGATGATTTTTCCATGTTAGTTTTATATGTCGATTTCATGATTTCTCTTATATGATATATACATACATGTGGCATCGTTTTAGTCATACCTCATGCTCTAAATATAAACGATTTTATATCATGACATTATCAGCACGTAGATAGTATAGTTATCTACCTGCTTACATTATTGCCTTACTGAGCAAGTTTCGCTCACCCTTTCATTTTCCACCCCACAGGGTACATTTAGTAGAAGAGAGCGACACTAGTCTTGCGTTTCAGTTATCCGCTGCGTCCTATCAAGACCAGGTATACACATTCATATAATTTTGTATCTAAATATGTAATTGCACAGTACTGTAAATGGATATGATGTCGGGGATGTAAGGTTATATAAATATCAATGTGTATGTATTTAGTCAAAGTCAACAGATAGTAAACTCTGATATGTGAATGTGATTATGGAAATGAAATGGTAAATAGGTGAGAGGTGACTAACACTGAATCATAGCCCAACTGTTAGTAGTGCAACTGTTCACGACGGGTAAGGAAATGAATGAAAAAGAGAAAAATTTGTAGTGATTTTAGGTAATTTGGGTCGTGACATAAGTAGACTAAAAATGTGGATAGTAATTAAAAAACTTTTTTTTATATTTTGTCATTTATGTTTAAATTGCTTACATATTTATTTTTTTATTAAATTTAGATAATATTGTTATGAATTATTCTTAGGTTATTATCTTAAT
The DNA here is from genome assembly GCA_033439115.1 of Firmiana major. Lineage (NCBI taxonomy): Eukaryota > Viridiplantae > Streptophyta > Magnoliopsida > Malvales > Malvaceae > Firmiana > Firmiana major. Next base: position 14,811,848 of record CM065899.1, on the reverse strand, counting down.
CCTCAATTTCATTTTGGCGTGGAGCATTCTATAAGTGTGTTAAGAGATACATTAGAAGGTACAAGAGCAGTAATAGAAAGATTAGAACCTTCTATCGATACTCAAATCAGGATGATTAACCAGGTTGGTGTTTAATACTATTTTATACTCTAAAATTTAATTTATGTATTAAAAATAGAATTACTTTTTGCATTTATTTATTTGATAAATTATATTTTTTTATCAATGTAGTTCATATTATTTCAAAATAAAAATGAGGCATTAGGTACGCTACAGGCACAAGAGCTTGGAAGCAAATGAATCCAGGTAAATAGTTAATTAAATTATTATAATTTATTTAGTATTATTAATTATATTAGTTATTAAATTTATTTTAAATAATTTTATACAGCTGAATGGTGGATGACATATGGCACATGTGTTCTTGAATTGCAAAAACTGGCAATTAAAGTGTTTAGTCAAACAACGTCTGCATCAAATTGTGAAAGAAATTGGAGCAGATTTTGCTATACACACACCAAAGCCAAAAATAGATTGAAACATGAAAGACTTTAGAAACTGATATATATATATATATATATATACTTATGACACGATCTAGACGTATTGTCCGCAAGTGCACGAGTCATACAAGTAATAATGGGATTTGAGTCTCAAGTTATCGTCCCTCAGAGAAGTTGGTTAGCCTAATTAACTACCGATTAATCTTACCCTAAGTATATTCTAGCAAATTATGAAATTTAAGGGAGTGATCTACATGGCTAGAATTAAAAATACTGGAAAGTAATAAATAATAAGAACTAAAGAAAATAAAATCGAGCAAAATTTACTTACAGTGCTCCAAGCTATTAAAAGAAAATACCTACAAAAATAATTGAAAGAGTTAAAATTAATTAAAGCAATTAAAATAAAATGCAATTATGAAAATAACAAAGCAAGAGTAATTAAACTAAAATTAACGAACCTAAAATGCAATTAAACTACTTAATCAAAATGCAATTTAAACTAACTTAACATTTAATGAAATAAATTTATCCCTAATCTAATTCTAAATGAACACTTAATTGACTATCAACCTAATTAAAACTAAGTTTTATACCACTAAGCAAGAATACTAGCTTGCAATTTAATTAAAGACTCTAAACTAAGCTAACAAATTAAATTGAAATTAATCTATACTAAAAATGCATGAAAATGAATTAATTAGCTACAATGCACTAGCCAAACAAGGCGTTAGAAAATTGCAAAACATCAAGTGGTCCCGATTTGCAATGCTACTGTGCATGATCTTCTCGGTTTGTCCAGGTAATATCTGCTCTCTGCTGCATCCAGTCGGTCCATGCCTCTCGGTTTGTCCTCTGATCCAGGCTAAGTTTGCTTCTGCTCCAGGTGTTGTACGTGCTGCCATCAACACTCCTGATCTCTGCCCAGTTACCACATACAGATTGCACGTCTCTACCTGCTTTTGCTGCCCAGGCATGTCCAGCTCCCATTCTCGGTTCTATCCTGCACGTCTCCAACTGCTTCAGTTTCATTCATCCGTAAGGCACGCAACTGCTCTCGGTTTGATCTAGATTTTTGCCCATGCCACTAGCAGTAACGTGCTCCTACATCCTCAGTTCGACAGCAGCCCGCACACGTCCTGCTCCTGCATCCATTTCCAGGTTTGTGTGCTGTCCGTGGCTTCTGCATCCGACGTTATCTGGCTCCTAAACTGCACTTCTGCAGTTGCTTCGGTTCACAACCAGCTTGCAGGATCTGTCTACCTTGCAACAAAACGGGGTGCACACAGTACAGGGGAAACATCATCATGAACAGTAATGGAAACATATAACAGGGGAGAATAGAGGAAAGCTCTCGGTTTGCAAGATACTCCCTACTACACCATGGACACCGTTTTATGCCAAACAAAGTGATGTAAAGAGTTTAGTGAGATCAAAGATAAATTGTTGATATGAAAAGTAGTGATTAAGGATGGATTACAGCAGTATAAGGAAATGCAATAAAACAAATGGAAGCTAATACTCTAGAATCATCCGTGAGCTTCATCATCTTGAATAAACATCATCATCGGGTTACTCTCATTCCAACTCCTACTGCCATTGTTCCACATTGCCATTGATGAGGAGTAATGCCCAACATCAAGCCACATTAAAGCATCCAAACCGATAGGCAGATATGGAGAAGGAAGCTTATCACCCGAATGCACAAAGAGAGCAAACCCGAGAATTTCAAAACATAAGAACACTTAAGCATTTCATAGCAAAATCGAGAATGAATAAACTGAAAATGAACCTTCACAAAACCGAGCATAAAAAACTTTTCATAACATATAACAAAAGAAAATTGACATGAGAAATAGTTGTGGAGAAAAATAAAATGATGAAACAAAAAATGCTAATCGGGAAAGCTTGGAAGATAATCTCAAAAAAAATAAAACTTAACAAAGAAAACTAAAATAAAACCATTCTAAAAAAACTAGCATAAAATTACTCTACTCTACTCTACCTTAGACTACTTCTAAAAAACTACACTACTTACCCTACTCCTACTTAGTTTCTTCAATTGCTACCATGTCTTATTTATACACACACTAAGGGGTATAATTGTAATTTTTCCATCCTAGATGAGTTGGCATTATTTGGCCACTTGTCTTCACACCATTGGCTCCTTGAAAAGATATTTTCATGTCATCTATCTTCTTGTCCAATTGGATGTGATAGGTGGCATGGCTCGTGTTGTCTACGTGGTCCAATCTCGATTTTAGCCAAATTCCAGTCCATTTTCTACCGAAATATTCCAAATTCATCAGGATTTAATTTATCTGCAAACATGAGAATTTTAATTAAATAAAGGGGATAATTAACAAAATAAATTGGGGATTTAAATAATTAATTAGGAAATTAAGCACAAATAATTCTATTTTCATAGAATTATCACACCTCCAAACTTGAGTTTTTACTTGTCCTCAAGCAAAACAAAATAATTGAAGGAATGATAAGTACTAAACACAATAATTTTTCCAATATCATCCTCAAAGAAAAAGTAAAAACTATGATCTCAAAGACTCACAATTACAAGTCCAACATTCAGAATCATTCAATCATAAGTCTAAACTCAAATTGGACTCCTCGTGAGTGTGTGAAAAATGTCTAAGTCACTTCATAGTACATTATCCGGATCAGATTATGCAAACACAGTGAATGCAAAGTCAATGACATGTGGTCATTCCCATAAGTTTGCTTTTCACTTATCTCTCCACTAATGTAGTCACACTTAATCAAAGATGAATAGGACTTCATTAAGCTTGTAATGTAAGGCTGGGGCTAAGGTATGATAAAGTCGATTTAGGTTTAATTACCCCTTAACATGCATTACTTCTAGGATCTTAGTGTATGAGCTCAAATCATTTCCCCCAAACTTATTTATTTCACTAAACTTTTTATTCTATTTTTGTATTTTCTTCTTTCTTCTTTTCTTTTTCTTTTTTCTTTCATTTTTTCGTTTTTTTCACAAACTCCTTCACTATCACTTAATACCCATATGGCTCATAATATATCCCAATGACTTTTCATGCTTTTGGGGTAAGGGATAGGAACAAAGTATTCAAGCTACGGAACAATTTTGCCGGAATATTTACAGAGAAAAGCTTATTTGGCCCAGATGGGTGACTAGGGGTAGAATATTTACAAGTAAGGCTAGGAAGGCTCAAACGATCCAAAGATGGCCTAAATCATCTCCCTAATTAAGTGTGATCTAATATTTCACCTCGAGATCAGATCAAACAAATTCTAGAATATGATGTACAAAATCAACTGAACAAATGCAATACTATGTACACATAAGCTATCTCTAAATAAATATACTGATTAATGACATGACATGTGCATAAGATGAGGCAATCACAATCAGAATTAAGACAAATTCAAGAATTCAACTTCATACTTTTCCTATAATCATGCTTCTCAGTTAATCAAAGTCAAACTAAATCATGGGGTCATATCATCGAAATATGGGAAAACTACATGCTAGGCACTAAATCATCCCAAAATCAAGCAATTTAAGCTCATATTATCAAAGAAAATTTGAAAAATATTTCTCAGATTTTCGAAAAAAATTTGAAATTTTTTCCAATTTTTCACAAAATTGCTCAAGTGATATCCCCTCCCCCAAACTTAAAGTGCACAGTATCCTTAGTGTGCAAATAATATAAGAATTTAAACTCAAGAACAGAGTACTCCCCTTTCTGATAATGATGAACAACTGTGAGATCTGAGAATTTCAGACATATTTTATTGATGTAATAATAATTTGAAGTGTAATTTATTGAGCTAAGTGAATTGGGGAATGATAATTGGAGATTTATATGTTAAGTGTTAAAATAAATGTGAAACTATGAGGACAAATCGATCTGGGAGAAGGAGAGATCGATCTGGTGAGTTATAAACGACAAAGAAGGAGAAATTTAAGGAGCAGATCGATCTGGAAGAAGGAGAGATCGATCTGGTGAGTTAAAAATGACAAGGAAGGAGGAATTTAAGGAGCAGATCGATCTCCAATGGAAGAGGATCGATCTCCTTATGAATCTGTTTGAGAGAAGATCGATCTCATGAGGAAGAGATCGATCTCCAAATGATTTTGTTTGGGAGAAGATCGATCTCCTCAAGGAGCAGATCGATCTCATAAAGCCATAAAGAGATCGATCTCACCCCTCGACAGATCGATCTCCTAGGCATAAAAATTGCCCAGATCGTCCCCAAAATTCAAACGCAGATCGATCTCACCCCTCGACAGATCGATTTCCTACCCTCAGCCTATATAAGGAACCCCTGTTTTTCTTCTGCAAACTCACTTTCTCTCTTTTCCAACCCCATTTCCACCGAAAACCTAACTTTCTCACTCATCCAAAACACCCATTTTCGGCCAAATCAAGAGTTGTGGCAAGAAGGAAAGTTGTTCCTCATCAAAGGGAGAACAACATACTTGGAAATTGAAGGACGAATCGGATCGAGGCGTGGGTTGTGCGTCTCACAAGCTTTGGGTAATTTCTAAACCTCGATCTTGATATTTGAGATGATTTTGATGATATTGGTGGTTGTCATTGCGTTGAAATAGCTGAGAAATGATTAGGGATTGATGAAATTGCAATGCAGTTGGAGTAATGTTGATATTTGGTAATTTTGGTAATTTTGAGAATTTGTGCTATAAATGGAAATATAGACAATGTGGTGAATAGATGATTTAACATGAGAAACGTAGAACGTTGAGATGTTGTGAATGAGAGTGTAGTTTGGGGTAGAGTTACGAGAATCAAGAGATTTGAGGTGTTATGAGCAATTATGCTCGATTTTTGAGAATAGAGGTTTATGAGATAATTGAGTATTGATGTTTTAACATCGTTTGGACAGCTCGGGAGTTCCAGAGTGGAATGCGAGGCTAGTCCGTGATACGGGGGAAACGATTGCACTATACGAGGTGCAAAGAGGTAAGGGAAATCTAAACCATTTGTGTATGTGATGTGTAAACTATTATAGCATGATTTGTGGTTTATAAAACAAGCATGTTGAGTTTTGTGTTGAGATTTAATTGCACACGATTTTTATAGCCAGTTGGAGCCTAATGTTTTTATGAGTTTATAACTGGGCTCTACGTTAAGGCAATATCGAGATTTGAGAAATGTGTGCGTGCTTTGCCGATTGGAACTCGATTTTATTATGTTTTGTGTTGAGTACAAAATGATTTTCAAATGAGATTTATGAGAGAAAAACCATTATGAGTTCTACGTGAAGGCAAACCAGTCTTGTGTGATAAGACTTAGGTGTGTAATTTTGAGTACACACCGGGCATTGCTCTGGTAGCATGTAAGCCCAATTCTTCTCCGTTCTGGTAACGTGAGAATAACCCATTCTGTGGCTGTGCCACGTATACTTAGTGGCCGTTGCCACGTGTGAAACCCTATTTGGTGGCCGTTGCCACGTGAGAAACCCTATTTGGTGGCCGTTGCCACGTGAGAAACCCCATTGGTGGCCGTTGCCACGTGAGAAACCCCATTGGTGGCCGTTGCCACGTGAGAAACCCCATTGGTGGCCATTGCCACGTGAGAAACCCCATTGGTGGCCGTTGCCACGTGATACCCCATTTGGTGGCCGTTGCCACGTGAGAAACCCTATTGGTGGCCGTTGCCACGTGAGAACCCCTAATTAGTGGCCGTTACCACGTGAAACCCTATCCAGTGGCTATGCCACGTGTGAAATTAAATCAGTGGCTATGCCACGTGTGTTTAGTGGCTATACCACGTGTGAAATTAAATCAGTGGCTATGCCACGTGTGTTTAGTGGCTGCGCCACGTGCATTACTATTTCAGTGATTTTATCACGTATTTGAGAAAGCGTTTATCGCGTCATTTTCACATGCTTTGTTATTGCTCTAGAGTGAGCCTTTTTACTTCATGTTTTCACATGACTTGAGACATGAGAATGTCGTTTTGAGTACTTTCATGCTATGGTTTTCAAATGAGTTTCACATACAAATAAATTTTTTGTGATGTGCATTTTGGTTTATGAAATGAGTTCCTTACCCCCCTTACTGAGCGATTTAGAAGCTCACCCTGTTTTCTTTTCCCCCCAGAGTTCTTCAAGTGAAAAAGGATCTCCCTGCGACGTACGGAGTAGTGGCTAGTGGAGGATTCGAGCTTCAGGCCATATATATTGTATCTTGAGGTATATTTTATCTTTTCATGTACCCAGACTATTATTGTAACTGCAGACACTTGATGTATAACATTGTATGGGATGTATTAGGATTAATTAACTTGTAATCGAGAAATGGGTATATTACAATATTTATTATATCATGATGAGATCCTGAGGAATGATACTTATGATGATGTATGACACTGCACAGGAATGCACCTTTAACTGTGAATTAATGAGTAAAAAGTTTTAAATTGCCCTATTTTCTGCAATTTTCAGGGCGTGACAGAGTTTTCTTGGTATCAGAGCTTAGGGTGTCTAGTACTGTCAGTGACGGTTAAGTGAAATAGAATACATCCCAAGTGTCTGTAATAGTCTGGTCATGAACTGAAATTGAGGATTGAGATTTCAATCGATTGTGATATGTACGCGCAGGAGACGAGTTGAGATAGAGAATGAGTAAACGACGAGGTCGTTCGAGGAGGCAGGCAGAGTCCCCTCCGCCGCCTGTCCCACAACCAGAGAGTCCTAACTCTCGATTTAATCGGATTGAGATCGATGTTAGGCAAGGTTTTGAGCAGATGGCAGCGTTGTTCGCGAAACACTTTAGAGTTAATGCCTCAGATACTACCCCTACACCACCACAAGGACCTCCCATACCCCCAGTGCCTCCCGTCACTCAGCCTGAGGATAGAAGTATGGTCCTACTAAGGGATTTTCTGAAGATGAATCCACCCGTATTTAAGGGAAAGAAGGATCCTACAGAGGCTGAGGAGTGGTTGACGGAATTGAGAATTATATTTGATTTTTTGGGGTGCATCGATGCTGAGAGGGTTAGTATGAGTGCCTATATGCTGAAGGGGAGAGCTCGAGATTGGTGGGGTACTACCCAGGGTATTTTGATGTCCCACCATGATGTGATTGGTTGGGAAGAGTTTCAGACAGCCTTTAGGACCCAATATGTACCACGAGCCGCCCAGAGAAAGAAACAGGCCGAGTTTTTGAGTTTGGTACAGGGTGACATGTCTGTGGATGACTATGAGAGCCAATTCACAGCGCTATTGAGATATGACCCAGAGACCTTCAAGAGTGAAGAGCTCCGCACAGAGAAGTTTGTGTATGGGTTGAAGCCCGTCATCAGAGATAGATTGATAGGGCTATGTATTACTGAGTTTGGAGATGCTCTGAGACGAGCACAAGAGATTGAAAGAGGAATTGAGATGGTACAATCCCAGAATGAGCTCAGAGCGGTGAATAGAGATAAGGGCAAGAGGCCAGCGATTTTCCAAACAGAGGCTCGGAGAGGTTCCTTCAGAATAGGAAGGATTGAGGTACAGAAGGGCAGATTAGAGAGACCCAGAGGTTACCCTAATATTAGAGAGACCCCTCGAGATGTCAGGCCTGAGACAAGGTTTTGCAGAGATTGTGGCCGAAATGAGGGAAGTTATACTGGGTTGATCCATGGATGTTTTAGATGTGGAGACATGGGTCACATGGTGAAGGATTGCCCTCAACCTCAGAAACCACATGTCTTGGAGTCCACTAGACAACAGCCTCAGAGAGTGGACCCCCGAAGACGGGCCACTGCGGCAGAGAAAGGGAAGAAACCTGTGGCACAGGGACGTGTGTTTGCCCTGGATAAGGAGACCGCAGACACTTCGGCAGAAACTATAAGAGGTACACTCTCTGTCTGTAATCATAAGGCCCATGTGTTGATTGATTCAGGATCCACGCATTCGTTTATTTTTGAGCATTTTGCATGTAGATTAAACTTGAAGTTTGAACCTCTAGAATACATACTACATGTGAATACCCCTATGCGTGAATCCCAGAGAACTGAGTTAATCTGTAAAGGATGTGAAATAAAGGTGGGAGATAGAGTGATGTTAGCAGATCTAATCCTGTTGAATATTCATTGGTTTGATGTAATTCTGGGAATGGATTGGTTGGCGACCAATCGACTGAGTTTAGACTGCTACACTAAGATTGTAACTTTCTCCCTACCTGAACCTTACAGTGTACGATTGAGATATTGAGGAAATGATTATGTGGATTTCTAGTAAGTAATTTGAGAATTTTGATATTATTTTGGAAAATATTAAATATGATTATTCATGTGAAGGTTATGAGACACTCATCTCAGACGATGAGCGGGAACATCCGAGGATTGAGGATATACCTGTGGTTTGTGAATTTCTGGATGTTTTCCCAGATGAATTTCCAGGTTTACCACCAGAGAGAGAGCTGGAGTTTACCATTGATTTGGTACCAGATACTCAGCCGATCTCTAAACCTCCTTACAGGATGGCATTAGTGGAACTTGAGGAATTGAAGAGACAACTACAGGAGTTATTGGATCAAGGGTTCATTAGGCCCAGTGTTTCACCGTGGGGAGCACCGGTTTTATTTGTCAAGAAGAAGGATGGTAGTCTCAGATTATGCGTAGACTATCGATTGTTGAATAAAGCCACGGTGAAGAACAAATACCCACTACCCAGGATTGATGATCTACTTGATCAGTTGAGAGGGGCATCAGTCTTTTCTAAGATTGATTTGAGATCGGGCTATCACCAATTGAGGATCAAGGAAGAAGATATTCCAAAGACGGCCTTCAGGATAAGGTATGGCCATTATGAATTTCTGGTGATGTCCTTTGGATTGACGAACGCCCCTGCAGCATTTATGAGATTGATGAACGAGATGTTCAGAGACTATCTAGATAAATTTGTGATAGTCTTTATTGATATCCTGGTATACTCCCGGTCGTATGAGGAGCATGCATAACATTTGTGGTTAGTACTACAGTTACTCCAAGATAAGCAATTATACGGAAAGCTTAGTAAGTGTGAGTTTTGGCTGAACCGGATAGCTTTCCTTGGTCATATAGTCTCAGAGGAAGGAGTATCAGTGGACCCAAGCAAGGTGGAGGCTGTGCTTAATTGGGAGAGGCCGAGGACAGTTACTGAGGTACGAAGCTTCCTTGGTTTGGCAGGGTATTACAGAAGATTTATGGAAGGATTTTCCAGGATTGCCGCCCCTTTGACTAAGCTCATGCGCAAAGAGACTCCATTTATATGGACTGATCAATGTGAGCTCTGTTTTCAGGAATTAAAGAGGAGGTTGACAGCGGCACCTGTGCTAACTATTCCTGAGGGATCAGGAGGATTTTTGGTGTATAGTGATGCATCTCATCAAGGATTGGGGTGTGTGCTTATGCAGCACGGAAGAGTGGTCGCATATGGATCGCGACAACTGAAAGACCATGAGCGAAATTACCCCACGCATGACTTGGAGTTAGCCGCTGTGGTATTTGCTTTGAAGATCTGGCGACACTACTTATATGGGGAAAGATTCCAGATCTTCACTGATCACAAGAGTTTAAGATATCTCTTTGATCAGAAAGAGTTAAACATGAGACAAAGGAGATGGATGGAACTCCTTAAGGATTATGACTGCGAGATTCTTTATCATCCGGGTAAGGCGAATGTGGTTGCTGATGCCCTGAGCAGGAAGAGTATGGTATCTGCTATGATGATCAGGGAATGGGATTTGTTAGAGCAGTTCGCTGAACTTCGGATCAGAGTTAAAGAGGTAGAGACTGGATTTTTGGCTAGCCTGCGGATAGAGCCCAGGATCATGGATCAGATTAGAACTGGACAGCGCAATGATCCGAGATTGATAGATATGGTTAGCCAAGCTAAGCAGAGTTCGCAGTCGGATCTCACCATCAGTGAGGATGGATTGTTGAGATTCAGAGGACGGATTTGTGTACCGGACAAGGATACCCTGAAGAGACAGATACTGAGAGAATCCCACTGCTCGCGATACACCATGCACCCAGGGAGTACTAAGATGTACCGAGACTTGAGAAAGGTGTATTGGTGGAGTGGTATGAAGCGAGATGTGGCAGAGTATGTGGCCAGGTGTTTAGTGTGCCAGCAAGTGAAAGCTGAGCATCGGAAGCCCGGAGGACTACTACAACCCTTACCTGTACCTACATGGAAATGGGAGCATGTCACTATGGACTTTATTATGGGTTTACTGAGGACCCGAAGAGGTCATGACACTATATGGGTTATAGTGGATAGATTAACCAAAAGTACCCACTTCCTTGCCATCAAGAGCACAGATACTGTGGATGCCTTAGCTGAGCTATATGTCAGCGAGATAGCTAGATTACATGGGGCTCTAGTGAGTATTACTTCTGATAGAGATTCCCGATTTACTTCTAGATTTTGGACCCAGTTTCAGGAGTCCATGGGATCTCGATTGAGTTTTAGTACCGCCTATCATCCTCAGACAGATGGTCAGTCAGAGAGGACTATTCAGACCCTGGAGGATATGTTGAGGGCGTGTACGATGGATTTTAAGGGATCATGGGATGATCACCTGCCCCTAGCAGAGTTTGCATACAATAACAGCTATCATGCGAGTATTGAAATGGCACCCTTTGAGGCTCTATATGGTAGGATGTGTAGATCCCCTGTAGCTTGGGAAGAAGTCGGTGACAGAAAGATAAATGCTCCCGAGCTTGTTGAGCAAGCCGTACAGAGTGTGAAACTCATATGTGAGAGGTTACGGGCTGCACAAAGTAGACAGAAAAGCTACGCAGATGTGTGTAGAAGGCCACTCGAGTTTGACGTTGGTGATGCAGTATTTCTGAAAATATCACCGAGTAAGGGTATCATGCGATTTGGGAAGAAAGGGAAATTGAGTCCTTGATACGTGGGACCATTCGAGATTCTTGAGAGAGTGGGAGAGGTAGCTTACAGATTAGCATTACCCCCACAGATGTCCGAAATACACAATGTTTTTCATGTGTCTATGTTGAGAAAGTACCACCCGGACCCTTCTCATGTTATAGAGTATGATGAGATGGACATACAGGAGGACATGAGCTACACTGAGGAACCCGTCCGGATTCTCGATAGAAAGGAGAAGGTACTGAGAACCAAGAGCATCCCATTAGTGAAAGTTTTGTGGAAACATCACTCAAGGGAAGAGGCAACGTGGGAACTAGAGAGTCTCATGAAGGAGAAATACCCCCATCTCTTTAATTAGTTGAGTTGAATTTGGAGGACCAAATTCTTTTAAGGAGGGGAGGATGTGAGATCTGAGAATTTCAGACATATTTTATTGATGTAATAATAATTTGAAGTGTAATTTATTGAGCTAAGTGAATTGGGGAATGATAATTGGAGATTTATATGTTAAGTGTTAAAATAAATGTGAAACTATGAGGACAGATCGATCTGGGAGAAGGAGAGATCGATCTGGTGAGTTATAAATGACAAAGAAGGAGAAATTTAAGGAGTAGATCGATCTGGAAGAAGGAGAGATCGATCTGGTGAGTTAAAAATGACAAGGAAGAAGGAATTTAAGGAGCAGATCGATCTCCAATGGAAGAGGATCGATCTCCTTATGAATCTGTTTGAGAGAAGATCGATCTCATGAGGAAGAGATCGATCTCCAAATGATTCTGTTTGGGAGAAGATCGATCTCCTCAAGGAGCAGATCGATCTCATAAAGCCATAAAGAGATCGATCTCACCCCTCGACAGATCGATCTCCTAGGTATAAAAATTACCCAAATCGTCCCCAAAATTCAAACGCAGATCGATCTCACCCCTCGACAGATCGATCTCCTACCCTCAGCCTATATAAGGAACCCCTGTTTTTCTCCTGCAAACTCACTTTCTCTCTCTTCCAACCCCATTTCCACCGAAAACCTAACTTTCTCACTCATCCAAAACACCCATTTTCGGCCAAATCAAGAGTTGTGGTAAGAAGGAAAGTTGTTCCTCATCAAAGGGAGAACAACATACTTGGAAATCGAAGGACGAATCGGATCGAGGCGTGGGTTGTGCGTCTCACAAGCTTTGGGTAATTTCTAAACCTCGATCTAGATATTTGAGATGATTTTGATGATATTGGTGGTTGTCATTGCGTTGAAATAGCTGAGAAATGATTAGGAATTGATGAAATTGCAATGTAGTTGGAGTAATGTTGATATTTGGTAATTTTGGTAATTTTGAGAATTTGTGCTATAAATGGAAATTTAGACAATGTGGTGAATTAGCGTAGATGATTTAACATGAGAAACGTAGAACGTTGAGATGTTGTGAATGAGAGTGTAGTTTGGGGTAGAGTTACGAGAATCAAGAGATTTGAGGTGTTATGAGCAATTATGCTCGATTTTTGAGAATGGAGGTTTATGAGATAATTGAGTATTGATGTTTTAACATCGTTTGGACAGCTCGGGAGTTCCAGAGTGGAATACGAGGCTAGTCCGTGATACGGGGGAAACGATTGCACTATACGAGGTGCAAAGAGGTAAGGGAAATCTAAACCATTTGTGTATGTGATTTGTAAACTATTATAGCATGATTTGTGGTTTATAAAACAAGCATGTTGAGTTTTGTGTTGAGATTTAATTGTACACGATTTTTATAGCCGGTTGGAGCCCAATGTTTTTATGAGTTTATAACTGGGCTCTACGTTAAGGCAATATCGAGATTTGAGAAATGTGTGCGTGCTTTGCCGGTTGGAACTCGGTTTTATTATGTTTTGTGTTGAGTACAAAACGATTTTCAAATGAGATTTATGAGAGAAAAACCATTATGAGTTCTACGTGAAGGCAAACCAGTCTTGTGTGATAAGACTTAGGTGTGTAATTTTGAGTACACACCGGGCATTGCTCTGGTAGCATGTAAGCCCGATTCTTCTCCGTTCTGGTAACGTGAGAATAACCCATTCTGTGGCTGTGCCACGTATACTTAGTGGTCGTTGCCACGTGTGAAACCCTATTTGGTGGCCGTTGCCACGAGAGAAACCCTATTTGGTGGTCGTTGCCACGTGAGAAACCCCATTGGTGGCCGTTGCCACGTGAGAAACCCCATTGGTGGCCGTTGCCACGTGAGAAACCCCATTGGTGGCCATTGCCACGTGAGAAACCCCATTGGTGGCCGTTGCCACGTGATACCCCATTTGGTGGCCGTTGCCACGTGAGAAACCCTATTGGTGGCCGTTGCCACGTGAGAACCCCTAATTAGTGGCCGTTGCCACGTGAAACCCTATCCAGTGGCTATGCCACGTGTGAAATTAAATCAGTGGCTATGCCACGTGTGTTTAGTGGCTGCGCCACGTGCATTACTATTTCAGTGATTTTATCACGTATTTGAGAAAGCATTTATCGCATCATTTTCACATGCTTTGTTATTGCTCTAGAGTGAGCCTTTTTACTTCATGTTTTCACATGACTTGAGACATGAGAATGTCGTTTTGAGTACTTTCATGCTATGGTTTTCAAATGAGTTTCACATACAAATAAATATTTTGTGATGTGCATTTTAGTTTATGAAATGAGTTCCTTACCCCCCTTACTGAGCGATTTAGAAGCTCACCCTATTTTCTCCCCCCCCCCCCCGAGTTCTTCAAGTGAAAAAGGATCTCCCTGCGACGTACGGAGTAGTGGCTAGTGGAGGATTCGAGCTCCAGGCCATATATATTGTATCTTGAGGTATATTTTATCTTTTCATGTACCCAGACTATTATTGTAATTGCAGACACTTGATGTATAACATTGTATGGGATGTATTAGGATTAATTAACTTGTAATCGAGAAATGGGTATATTACAATATTTATTATATCATGATGAGATCCTGAGGAATGATACTTATGATGATGTATGACACTGCACAGGAATGCACATTTAACTGTGAATTAATGAGTAAAAAGTTTTAAATTACCCTATTTTTCGCAATTTTCGGGGCGTGACAACAACTGAAGCTTGATTGAAAGCGTAATGCTGTAAATGAAATCTACAACATAAACAAAGAAAGAAACAACAAAAAATAAAGAGAAAAAATAAGTATATACAAAGTGAAAATAAAAAACACAGTCACTTCAAATGCAGCTGAAGAAAACAACACTCAGCAGCAGGGTGAAGAGTGGGAGGGTCATCCAGAATGGTGATAAAATGTTGACAGTTAACTCCTCCTTAGCTCTATCTACTTCCCTCATTCTCTTAGATTTCTTATGTTTTAGCTTTATATCTTCCTCAACATCCATCTTAAAACACTCTTGAGAGTCATCAGGGAGCTTCAAAGGTTTGAAAACATTGAACTTTACTTCATGATCTTGGACTCTCATCGTTAACTCCCCCTTCTGTACATCAATTAAGGTTTTACCAGTCGCTAGAAAAGGTCTGCCTAGTATAATGGGGACTTCCCTGTCTTCCTCCATATCCAAAATAATAAAATCTGCAGGGAAAATAAACTTGTCCACCTTTAGTAAGACATCCTCAATGACCCCCTTCGGATATTTAATGGATTGATCAACTAGCTGAAGGGTCACTGTAGTGGGCTTGGCATCCCCTATTCCTAACTTATGATAGATAGACAATGGCATTAAATTTATACTAGCTCCTAAATCACACAGGGCTCTACCAAAGAATAAATTTCCAATAGTGCAGGGTATGGTAAAACTCCCGGGATCCTTGAGCTTGTGGGGTAATTTCCTCTGAATAATTGCACTACATTCCTCAGTTAAGGCCACCATCTCATAGTCTTCTAACCTTCTTTTCCTAGAGAGGATATCCTTCAAAAACTTCATATAACTTGGCATTTGCTCTAAAGCATCTGCGAAAGGAATGTTGATGTGAAGCTTCTTAAAAACCTCAAGGAATTAGCAAATTGTCATTCCAGCTTTTGATCTTGGAGCCTCTGAGGAAAAGGTACTGTGGTTTAACCGGACGGGATGTATCTTAATATATTCTAATTAACCTCTTAACATGTTTTAAACATTTCTAGATTTATAATATCCATTATTGAATTACTGTTTTGTCATTTCAAAATATATTAACTTAACAATCTCCCCCTTTTTGATATGAAAAAACTTATTCAACAAACTAAGTTTATAAACATGCTTAATCTCCCCTTAATTTCAAAAACTCCCCCTTAGTTCAAGAACTCCCCCTCAATTTATGCTTCTCTTAACATGTTCTCTTCTCTTCTCCCCCTTTTTGTCATATCAATATTATTAAGGCATAAAGCCATTTATCACAAAGCATATCTCAACAAACTATGAAGCATAAAACATAATCATAATGCTGGCATTTCAAAATATAAACGTTCATACAACACAGAAACATAGTTTAAAACATAGCCAAGAAACATCCTTTTCTAAGAAGATGGTGAAGGAAAACGATCAGCAATATCCTCAACTCGAATGCGAGTGGTTTGAAGCTCATCGTACATAGCTTACTGCGTTGCCTCAATTGTGTCAAGATGTTTCTCGAAACATGTGAACTGTTGTGCAAACGTCTCCATCATTGTATCAAAGTGTTGTCGAAAATCCATTATCATGGACTTAGTGGATAAGGACATCACTGAGGAGTTTTCCAAACACATCCTTTAAACCCTTTAGAAGCCTCTTTAGTGAAATCTGTTGATCTTAAAGAATACAGTGAAGATGATGATGAGGCTTATGAAGCTTTACAATTATTAGACGTCACTCCTTTTGAGGAAACTGCCTAATTCGAGATGTTAGACCCTTCATCTATTCCAACTTCAAATATCTCTCCATCCACCAGTGATCCTCCAGCATTAGAGCTCAAACCTTTACCCTCACACCTTAGGTATGCTTACTTAGGTGAATCCTTCACTCGACCGGTAATAGTGTCTGCTGCTCTCTCCAATGATTAGGAAGAGAAATTACTACAAGTTTTAAGAGAGCATAAGAAGGCTATAGGCTGGTCTATCTCTGATCTTAAGGGTATTAGTCCTTCAATTTGTATGCATAAGATGTTATTAGAGGAAGGGTATAGGTCATCCATAGAGTACCAGCGTCAATTGAACCCTGTAATGAAAGAAGTTATCAAGAAGGAGATCATTAAGTGGTTAGATGTAGGGATTATCTATCCCATTTCTGACAGTGCCTGGGAGAGCCCAGTACAATGTGTCCCTAAAAAAGGAGGGATAACAGTGATCAAGAATTAGAGCAATGAGCTTATTCCCACTAGGACTGTCACTGGTTGGCGAGTATGCATGGATTATAGGAAACTCAACAAGGCCACCAGGAAAGACCACTTCCCTTTGCCCTTCATTGACTAAATGTTAGATCGATTAGCTGGTCACGAATTTTATTATCTGCTGGATGGATACTCTGGGTACAATCAGATAGCTATAGCCCCAGAAGACCAAGAAAAGACTACCTTCACCTGTCCCTATGAGACATTTACTTTTAGAAGATGCCTTTTAGCCTAGGCAATGCACGTGCTACATTCCAGCGTTGCATGATGGCCATATTTCATGATATGGTGGAGGATTTTCTTGAAGTTTTCATGGACGATTTCTCAGTATTTAGGGATAGCTTCGATTTATGTCTGCATAATTTGGCATTAGTATTGAGAAGGTGTGAAGAAATGAATTTAGTGCTTAATTGGGAGAAATGACACTTTATGGTGAAAGAAGGTATAGTGCTTGGGCACAAAATTTCTGTTGGGGGGGATAGAAGTGGATAAAGCTAAGGTGGAAATCATTGAGAAGTTACCTCCCCCTACCTCTGTTAAAGGAATCAAAAGTTTCTTGGGCCATGCAGGATTTTACAAAAGGTTCATTAAGAATTTTTCTTAGATATCTAATCCTTTATGTAATCTCCTGGAAAAAGACACTACATTTTGCTTTGATGAATGATGCTTAGGAGCATTTAAGACTTTAAAGCAAAAATTAGTTATAGCCCATGTAATCATAGCTTCGGATTAGAGTTTACCCTTTGAGCTTATGTGTGATGCAAGTGATTATGTTATTGGGGCTGTACTAGGACAAAGAAAAGGAAGAGTCTTTTATGCTATCTACTATGCAAACAAAACTCTGAATGAGTCCTAGTTAAACTATGCTACTACCGAGAAGGAGTTGTTAGCTGTAGTATTTGCTTTTGATAAGTTTCGCTCCTATCTCATTGGTACTAAGGTAATAGTTTATACTGATCATGCTGCCATTAAGTACTTAGTTTCCAAGAAGGATGCAAAGCCTCGACTGATTAGATGGATCCTCCTACTACAAGAGTTTGACTTGGAGATTAGGGATAGGAAAGGAACAGAGAATCAAGTTGCTGACCTTCTATCTAGATTGGAGAGTGGACTCAAAGAAGATGGTACAGCTATTAATGAGTCATTTCCTGATGAGCAGCTATTTTCTTTCGGGCACTCCAGATTACCCTGGTATGCTGATTTTGTGAATTATCTGGTGAGCAATGTGATACCACCTTATTTAACTGCCCAGCAAAAGAAAATGTTTTTAAGTGATGTCAAGTATTATGTTTGGGATGAACCATTTCTATACAAAAAATGTAAAGACCAAATTTTAAGGAGGTGTGTCCACATGGAAGAAGTAGAAGATATACTTAGACATTGTCATTCTTCTGATTATGGAGGGCACTTCGGAGGAGAGAGGACAACGGCCAAAGTTTTGCAATCTGGATATTATTGGCCCACATTATTTAAGGATGCCTACTACTTGTGCTGAAATGTGATAGATGTCAGAGGGTAGGTAATATTTCCAAAAGAAATGAGATGCCTCTGACTAATATTTTAGAAGTAGAACTCTTTGATGTCTAGGGTATTGATTTCATGGGACCATTTGTTCCTTCATATGGCAATCTCTATATTCTTGTGGCTATAGACTATGTGTCGAAATGGGTTGAAGCAATGGCTTTACCGACTAATGATGCCAAGGTAGTGGTAAGGTTTTTAAAGAAGAATATTTTCACAAGATTTGGCACACCTAGGGCTATCATTAGTGATGGAGGATCCCACTTTTATAATCGAAGTTTTGATGGGCTTTTAAAGAAATATGGGGTCAAACATAAGGTAGCCACTACTTATAACCCACAAACGAGTGGCCAATTAGAGTTGTCCAATAGGGAAATTAAGGGGATATTGGAAAAGATAGTGAACCCAAGTAGGAAGGACTGGTCCATTAGGTTAGAGGATACACTTTGGGCCCATAGGACAGCCTTCAAAACACCTTTAGGAATGTCCCCTTATCAGCTTGTTTATGGTAAGGCCTGTCATTTACCAGTGGAACTTGAGCACAAGGCCTATTGGGCCCTTAAAAACCTGAATTTCAATTTAGATGCAGCAGGAGAGAAGAGGCTGCTACAGCTCAATTAGTTAGATGAGTTCAGGTTACAGGCATATGAGAATACCAAGCTCTACAAGGAAAAGTCTAAGCGATGGCATGATAGGAAAATCAAGGAGATACACTTCAAGCCAGGTCAACAAGTTCTGTTATTTAATTCACGCTTGAAGTTGTTTCCAGGAAAGCTTAAGTCTAGATAGTCAGGACCCTTTACCATTACACAAGTATTCCCACATGGAGCCATTGAAATTATGGATGAGACTCTGAAGCAACCCTTTAAGGTTAATGTGGGTAGACTGAAACATTATTTCGAGGGAGGATTTGATCGTCAGCATTCTGTGACCACTTTAGCTGACCCTCCTACTTCTGATCCTGCTTCTTAGCTTCATTTTTCTTTTTCATTTTTTGTACAGTTCTTTTCTTTTCTGTTGTTTCTTTATTTATTTATGTTGCAGATTTCTTTTCCAGCATTACGTTTTCAATTAAGCTTCAGTTGTTCATCATCATCAGATAGGGGAGTACTTTGTTCTCGAGCTTAAATTCTTATATTATCTGCACACTGAGGATACTGTGCACTTTAAGTTTGTAGGAGGGGATATCACTTGAGCTATTTTGGGAAAAATTGGAAAAATTTTTAAAATTTTTTCAAAAATTTGAGAAAGAATTTTCAAAATGTTTTCGATAATATGAACTTAAATTGTTTGATTTTGGGATGATTTAGTGCTTAGCATGTAGTTTTCCCAAATTCCGATGATATGACCCCATGATTTAGTTTGACTTTGATTAACTGAAAAGCATGATTATAGGAAAAGTATGAAGTTGAATTCTTGAATTTATCTTGATTCTGATTGTGATTGCCTCATCTTATGCACATGTCATGTCATGAATCGGTATATTTATTAAGAGAAAGCTTATGTGTACATAGGACTGCATTTGTTCAGTTGCTTTTGTATATCATATTCTAGAATTTGTTTGATATGATCTCGAGGTGAAATATTAGATCACACTTAATTATGGAGATGATTTAGGCCATCTTTAGATCGTTTGAGCCTTTCTAGCCTTCCTTGGACATATGCTACCCCTAGTCACCCATCTGGGCCAAATAAGCTTTTCTCTATAAATATTCCGGTAAAATTTTCCTTAGCTTAAATACTTTGTTCCTATCCCTTACCCCGAAAGCATGAAAAGTCATTGGGATATATTGTGAGCTATATGGGTATTAAGTGATAGTGAAGGAGTATGTATTGAAAAAAAATGTGAAAGAAAAAGAAAAAGAAAAGAAGAAAGAAGAAAATACAAAAATAGAATAAAAAGTTTAGTGAAATAAATAAGTTTGGGGGAAATAATTTGAGCTCTTACATTAAGATCCTAGAAGTAATGCATGTTAAGGGGTAATTAAACCTAAATCCACTTTATCATACCATAGCCCCAGCCTTACATTACAAGCTTAATGAAGTCCTCTTGATCTTTGGTTAAGTGTGACTACATTAGTGGAGAGATAAGTGAAAAGCAAACTTATGGGAATGATCACATGTCATTGACTTTGCATTCACTGTGTTTGCATAATTTGATCCGGATAATGTACTGTGAAGTGACTTTGACATTTTTCACACACTCACGAGGAGTCCAATTTGGGTTAGGACTTATGATTGAATAATTCTAAGTGCTGGACTTGTAATTGTGAGTCTTTGATTTCATAGTTTGTACTTTTTCTTTGAGGATAATATTGGAGAAATTATTGTGTTTTGTACTTGTCATTCCTATAATTATTTTGTTTTGCTTGAGGACAAGCAAAAACTCAAGTTTGAGGGTGTGATAATTCTATATTTTTAGAATTATTTGTGCTTAACTTCCTAATTAATTATTTAAATCCCCAATTTATTTTGTTAATTATCCCCTTTATTTAATTAAAATTCTTATATTTGCAGATAAATTAAATCCGAATGAATTTTGAATATTTCGGTAGAAAATAGACCGAAATTAGGCAAAAATTGAGATTGGACCATGCAGATAACACGAGCCTAGCACATCCAATTCGACAAAAAGACAGATGACAAGGAAATATTATTTTTCAAGGAGCCAATGGTGTGAAGACAAGTGGCCAAACAATGCCAACTCATCTAGGATGGAAAAATTACAATTTTACCCCTAGTGTGTGTATAAATAGGAAAGGATGGCAATTGAAAAAGACATGTAAGTTAGGGTAGAATAGTTTTAGGGTATCTTAAGTTTTATTTGTTCTTAAGTTTTTTTTCCCGTTAGTAATTTTCTCAATGTTTTACTATTTATTTCATGTTCTTCATTAGTCTTTGTAAAATTTCATTTTCAATGGAAAATCACTTTCATTTTCATGTTCTCGGTTTGATAAAAAGTAGTTTTTTTTATTATTAAGCTTTTTTTTACATAGCCCATTTCTCCTAGTGAGCTCTCGGTTTCCATAAACATTGCTTATGTTTCCTTTGTTTGATTTGAAAAACCATCATCTTTAGTTGCTCTCGGGTTGTTTCCTTTGTGCATTCGGTTTGTTATTTTTTCCTTCATCTATGCTATTTGGTTTTGGTGCTTTAATGTGGGCAAATGTTAGGCATTGTTCCACATTTATGCAGTGTGGAACCATGGCTTTAAGAGTTGGAATTAAAGCAAGCCGATGATATTGATTTTTCACGTTGATGAAGCTACGGGATTGAGAGTGTGACTTCAATTGTTGTTTGGTTTGTTTTATAAATTACCTCTCGGTTTTAATCTCCTGTTTTACTATGTTCTTTTTGCTCTCTCTTTTCTGTATTTCTTTCTTAGTTGCATGAATTTCATGTCTCGGTTCTTTATAGTATAGCTTCCATTTTTATTGCACTTCCATACATTTCTTGAATCTATTTCATCTACAGCATTTCATTTCCTACTTTATTGTTGTTTGTTACTTGTTGTAGATTAGTGACAAGGACATGGTAGACTGCTCGATGCAGAGTTTCAAGAGGGGAAAGGTTTCATTAGAGGTAGCAAGTTTAACTTCATTTTCAGCCTCTGTTTAGCTATGTTTCACGTTATTTCTATTGTTCATGGTTGTTATTTTGTTGTTATTCAATGTCAAGCTGGTAGTAGTTTCCTGTTTAAGATTTCAATGTTGTGCCATCACTAATGCTGCTGAAGTAGAGGTTAGTAGGGTACAATTGAAGGGTGCAGAGAGTGGATAACCAGGATCGGGTCCACACGCCCCGAAAATGCGGAAAATAGGGCTAATTTAAAACTTTTTACTCATTAATTCACAATTAAGAGTGCATTCCTGTGCAGTGTCATACATCATCATAATTATTATGCCTCAGGATCTCATCACTAGGATTTATATATCATATCAAATACATTAATCCATCTCAAGTTAATTAATCCTAATACATCCCATATAATGTTATACATCGAGTGTCTGCAATTACAATAATAGTCTGGGTACATGAAAAGATAAATATACCTCAAAGTACAAAATATATAGCCTGGAGCTCGAATCCTCCACTAGCCACTACTCCGTACGTCGCAGGGAAGTCCTTATTCACTTGAAGAACTCTGGGGGGAAAGAAAAACAGGGTGAGCTTCTAAATCGCTCAGTAAAGGGGGTAAGGAACTCATTTCATAAACCAAAATGCACATCACAAAAGGTTTATTTGTATGTGAAACTCATTTGAAAACCATAGCATGAAAGTTCTCAAAACAATATTCTCATATCTCAAATCATGTGAAAACATGAAGTAAAAAGGCTCACTCTAGAGCATTAACAAAGCATGTGAAAATAACGCATTAAACGCTTTCTCAAATACGTGATAAAATCATAGTAAAAATAATGCACATGGCACAGCCACTAAACACACGTGGCAAAGCCACTGATTTAAATTCTCACGTGGCATAGCCACAAAACACACGTGGCAAAGCCACTGATTTAATTTCTCGCGTGGCATAGCCACAGAATAGGGTTTCTCAACGTGGCACTGCCACCAATGGGGTATAACGTGGCACAGCCACCAATGGGGTTTCTCAACGTGGCACAGCCACCAATGGGTATAACGTGGCACAGCCACCAATGGGGTATAACGTGGCACAGCCACCAATGGGGTTTCTCAACGTGGCACAGCCACCAATGGGGTTTCTCAACGTGGCACAGCCACCAATGGGGTTTCTCAATGTGGCACAGCCACCAATGGGGTTTCTCAACGTGGCACAGCCACCAATGGGGTTTCTCAACGTGGCACAGCCACCAAGTATACGTGGCATAGCCACAGAATAGGTTATTCTCACGTTACCAGAACGGAGAAGAAATCGGGCTTACATGCTACCAGAGCAATGCCCGGTGTGTACTCACAACTACACACCTAAGTCTTATCACGTAAGACTGGTTTGCCTTCACGTAGAACTCATGATGGTTTTTCTCTCATAAAACTCATTTGAAATCGTTTTGTACTCAACACAAAATGTAATAAAACCGAGTTCTAACCGGCAAAGCACACGTACACATTTCTCAAATCTCAATATTGCCTTAACGTAGAGCCCAGTTATAAACTCATAAAACATTGGGCTCCAACCGGCTATAAAATCGTGTGCAATTTCATCTCAACACAAAACACTCAACATGCTGGTTTTATAAACCACAATTCATGCTAAAATAGTTTACAAATCACATACACAAATGGTTTAGATTTCCCTTACCTCTTTGCACCTCGTATAGTGCAATCGTTTCCCCCGTATCACGGACTAGCCTCGCATTCCACTCTGGAACTCCCGAGCTGTCCAAACGATGTTAAAACATCAATACTCAATTATCTCATAACCCTCAATTCTCAAAATCGAGCATAATTGCTCATAACTCCTCAAATCTCTTTGTTCTCGTAACTCAACCCTAAACTACAACCTCATTCACAATATCTCAACGTCCTACATTTCTCATGCCAATTATCTAGGCTAATTCATCACATTGTCTATATTTCCATTTATAGCACAATTCTCAAAATTACCAAAATTATCAAATATCTACATTACTCCAACTACATTGCAATTTCATCAATCCCTAATCCTTTCTCAACTATTTCAACGCAATGACAACCACTAATAGCATCAAAATCAGCTCAAATATCAAGATCGAGGTTTAGAAATTACCCAAAGCTTGTGAGACGCACAACTCACGCCTCGATCCGATTCGTCCTTCGATTTCCAAGTATGTTGTTCTCCCTTTGATGAGGAACAACTTTCCTTCTTGCCACAACAGCTGATTCGGCCGGAAATGGGGGATTTGGATGAGTGAGAAAGTTAGGTTTTCGGAAAAATGGGGGTTGGAAGAGAGAGAAAGTGAAATTGCAGGAGAAAACACGAGTTCCTTATATAGGTTGGAGGTAGGAGATCGATCTGCCTCTTGATGAGATCGATCTGCGTTTGAAATTTGGCGACGATCTGGGCAATTTTATACCTAGGAGATCGATCTGTCGAGGGGTGAGATCGATCTCTTTATGGCTTTATGAGATCGATCTGCTCCTAAGGAGATCGATCTTCTCCCCAAACAGAATCATTTGGAGATCGATCTCTTCCTCATGAGATCGATCCCTTCTCAAACAGATTCATAAGGAGATCGATCTCTTCCATTGGAGATCGATCTGCTCCTCAAATTTCCCCTTCCTCGTCATTTTTAACTCACCAGATCGATCTCTCCTTCTCCCAGATCGATCTGTCCTCATGGTTCATGCTCATTTTACACACTTAACACATAAATCTCCAATTATAATTCCCACAATTTACTTAGCTCAATAAATTACACTTCGAATTCTTATTACATCAATAAAATATGTCTGAAATTCTCAGATCTCACATGTTTCACGTTATTTCTATTGTTCATGGTTGTTATTTTGTTGTTATTCAATGTCAAGCTGGTAGTAGTTTCCTGTTTAAGATTTCAATGTTGTGCCATCACTAATGCTGCTGAAGTAGAGGTTAGTAGGGTGCAATTGAAGGGTGCAGAGAGTGGATAACCAGGATCGGGTCCAGCTCCTGTTCCGTCTGCTGTTGCTGAGAGCTTGGGTGTGTGCTACTGGGTGCTTATGCAGATTCTGAACTGCATGGACAGTAGCTGGGCTGTGTGGTCATGGCAGTGCAATGCAGAATTGTGAGCAGCATCTGGGTGCAAGAGTAGTCGGACAAGAACAGACCAGCAGCCAGAAGCAGCAAAGAACATGCGTATTGCAGGGAATGAAGCTGCTACCTTCACCTTATACAACAAAAATTGAGGGAGCAGGACTGAACCGAGCACCAGTGGACAAACCTTCACTACCAACAGCTGGAGCAGACTTGGACGAGACATGGAGTGCAATACTGAACCGAGAAGGGGAGTTGGACACGCCTGGGTAGCAAAAGCAAGTAGCGGCATAGGCAGAAAATGAAGCTGATGAATGAAACCCAAGCAGTTGGAGACGTGTAGAGCATGTCTGGCAGCCAGATGCATGGGCAGAGAAGAAGGAAGCACACGAAATCGAGGCAGAGTTGGTGAGATTGCAGAGTAGGAAACAACAGCTGGCCAGAACCGAGAGCAACTAACCCGAGACCATACCTGGAAATGAAAATAGACAAACCGAAATGAAGACATGAACAGTAAACGGAGGGACATGAGGCTGGTTTAAATTGGTTAAGGCTTGTTTGACATTTACCTTGTGCACAATAATCCATTTTTCTTGATTAGTTCATGAAGTAGATTTAATTATGTACTTAGCTCATTTTTATTTTATCATGCATTAGTGAAGTTAGATCAAATTAGTTACATGCATTAGTTAGATTTCATTGCTTAATTAGTAATTAGATATAAATAGGAGTAATGTAGAATAAATATTTTAGACATTTAGGCTTATAGTTATTTTTTTAATTTTTCTAGGATTTTACTTCTTTAATTTTTAGTTTAGTTAATTTGCATTTTTATTACTTAGTTTAATTACATGCATTTTTATTTTAAGTTTGTTTAAATTTTAGTTTAATTAATTTTATTTCTTTATTTCCATATTTGCATTTTATTTTAATTGCGTTAATTAGCTTTAACTGTTTTAATTTCTTTTGTAGGTTTTTTTATTTTAATTGCGTGGAGCACTGTAAGTAATTTTGCTCGGTTTTATTTAGTTCTTTTTATTTTATTGCTTTCCAGTAATTTTAATTTTAGCCATGTAGATCACTCCTTTAAATTCCATAATTTGCTAGGATATACTTAGGGTAAGATTAACCGGTAGTTAATTAGGCTAACCAACTTCTCTTAGGGATGATAACTCGGGACTCAAATCCCATTATTACTTGTACGACCCATGCACTTGCGGTAATACGTTTAGGGCGTGTCACATTTCATAGCAAAACCGAGTATGAATAAACTGAAAATGAACCTTCACAAAACCGAGCATAAGAAACTTTTCATAACATATAACAAAAGAAAATTGACATGAGAAATAGTTGTGGAGAAAAAAAAAATGATGAAACAAAAAAGGCTAATCGGGAAAGCTTGCAAGATAATCTCAAAAAAAAATAAAACTTAACAAAGAAAACTAAAATAAAACTATTCTAAAAAAACTAGCATAAAATTACTCTACTCTACTCTACCTTAGACTACTTCTAAAAAACTACACTACTTACCCTACTCCTACTTAGTTTCTTCAATTGCTACCATGTCTTATTTATACACACACTAAGGGGTATAATTGTAATTTTTTCATTCTAGATGAGTTGGCATTGTTTGTCCACTTGTCTTTACACCATTGGCTCCTTGAAAAGATATTTCCATGTCATCTGTCTTCTTGTCCAATTGGATGTGCTAGGTGGCATGGCTTGTGTTGTCCGCGTGGTCCAATCTCGATTTTAGCCCAATTCCAGTCCATTTTCTACCGAAATATTCCAAATTCATTCGGATTTAATTTTATCTGTAAACATGAGATTTTTAATTAAATAAAGGGGATAATTAACAAAATAAATTGTGGATTTAAATAATTAATTAGGAAATTAGGCACAAATAATTCTATTTTCATAGAATTATCAACTTATTATAATAAGAGGCTAAGGATGAGACATAAAAAAAGAATGAGTGTTGATGAGATAAATGATAGTTTTAATCTTATTAGCCTCGACTATATATTTGAATATGAGGATCCACTTTCAGAATGGCTATTAAGAGAAAGAAAGACATTTGTTAGATGGTCAAAATTATTGGTTGCTAGTAGATAATAATGATGATGAAATGAACGATGAACAATCACATCAACCGGAAGAAGAAAATGTACCTCACTCAAGTACAAGTCTGACACTAAATCAAAGTGATAATGATGAGGGTTCAAGTCCATCTGGTGGTGGTTATGGTAGTAGTACTGATTATAATGGTGGTGCAGGTGAAAATAGGTCTTTTAGTCCACTTGGAGGAGAATATGGGCTTGCTGCTACTGGTGGATTATTCATTGATATGTCACACTATAGAGTAAATCCATCTGCTGAATATAGTGGGAATAGAAGTCAAGGTAGAGCTCGATTAAAAGGAAAAGCCAAGAAGCACCAAAATGATACTTCTTGAGGCTTTTCGTCTAGAAGATCAACCTCTAGTAATGAATAAATTGATATTCAAGGTTATTATCCATAAAGACCACCTTTACATTTTCAACCTCCTCATGGTTATTTGTCACACCCCACTTTCGGGTGCCTTTCATCCATACATACATTACTTACGGTTGGGCTGTGAGACAATGCAATTACTAATTTTCATAAATTTACAATGAAAATATTTTAAAACTTTAATTCACACTCCCCGGTGTGTGTAGATATACAAAATCAATTATATAATATATTAACTTTACACAACATCGCCATACAACTGTTCACAATTTCAATTCATGACTATGCGATACCTTATAATAGATACAAAATACACATGTGTATACAAATCTTTATACCTTGGCAACTGGTGGGAGTTGTCCAATACAAAAAGATCTCGAGACCACCGCACTGTCCTACTTCTCAGTATCTGGAGGGGGAAAGTAGTGGGATGAGCAAACCACAGCTCAGTAAGGAAATTGATGCTAACAGGTAGATACTGTACTATCTACATAGCCCATGCATACATAAACAAATCATGTTTCAATATAAAGGAAATATTACTAGAAAATGCATTTAACATTTATTTCTCATAGGCATTTTCATGTAAAATCATATACAATACTTCCAATTAAAACATGCCATAAATACTGCCATCATAGCACAAATATTCAAATCAAGAGATGTATCAAATCACAATATTTCTCTCTTTTTTCTCAAATTATTTTTTTCTATCAAATCTCTTTCTTTTCTGAGTTTTCTCAATTTCTCTTATTTCTGAGACAGACATGGAATTCTCGAAAATCAAATATCCACAACTTATGGCCATAGTCAGTGATCCCAAGCCTCACTAATCAGGTGAGCACAAGACATCACTTCGCCTGAAGGGGGATATGTCAGTCATACCCTCCGGCTCATCTCAATCAACTCCATCTCCTCATATCACATGTACTCACAGTGCAATGTACGTCATGTGTCATAAACGCGATACTCGTACTCATGTGCACCCAGCACGGTACATAGTATACCAACAGACAACTACACAGTACTACGTACGACCGTGGACCTAGTCCATACTCCAACTCCGATGGACTTATCATCTTAAACCATGTCTCACATACCAGGCGATCAATCAGCGTGACACACAGTCATCACAAGGCTCCAGCACGTTATTTCGCAATGCGAGTAACAACTTCTAACATTGTATCGTCTCAAACTCAGCAGAACTAGTGCGAGTAATGCTCCAGTACTTTTCTCAAATCCATCGTGTGAGACGAACTCCATTACGGCATATCAAAACATATAGACATATGCGAGTGAAACTCCATGTAACTACCCTTGACCCTTGAAAATCGGGAGAAATTTTTGTTTTTTGAACTTAATTTATCCACTTATTCCCTTATTCACTTAGGTTGTATTCCTGTGCAGTGTCAAAACACTTTTCCTAATTCTTTACTCGTAATTGTAATTAATTTCCATATTTCAACTTATACGGCCGATAAAAATTTCGACAATACAACGGCTTACATATGAGCCTACCCACCTGCAAATCAGTTGTTTTTTATAATCATAGATATCCATAACTACCAAGCATACTTTCCAAATTCATCTTTACCACTCAATACATCTATTTCAATTTAATACTAGTCATCTCAAAATATTATCTCAAAACATTATCCTAAAATAATAATGTTTACATCGTTCCTTACAAAATTACATCCCAACTGACATTTCCAATATGTGTGTCTGTGCATACAATTATGTCTGGTACAGGAATGTAAATGTATACCTTTCTGCATGTACAAAAAGTAGCCTAGGGTAGCTCTCCCCACCAGCCTACGTCGTGTAAGCGACAGGTAGCGCCTACGGATCACTGCAATTAATCTGAAAGGTAGAGGGGTGAGCTTTCGGGAAAAAGCCCAGTAAGAAGATGTATTTAAAATGATCTTAACAATTCAAATATGTAGAAAACACAATAGTACGTATAATGATACTTTCTGAAAACTAATATAAATGACATTCAAAGATTAAGGAAAATCAGAAACATCGAGATTCAAAACGTAATTCTTTAAGTACGAAAACTTAACAGATATTACGTAAACTGGTCGTATAATCAGAATTCCAAAAACAGGAATATATGTCAAATCATATAATACAGAATCACATTCTGAAAACAGAGTTTAATTTTCAAATCGAGACTACATCGGCCATCTAGTTATCATACGGCAAATAACCAAGTCATCCTCCGTAGAGGGAATTCAGAACCTATGGCCACGGCGAGACAGAACCCGAAGGTGAAATTCAGAACCTATGGTCATGGCTAGACAGAACCCGAGGTGAAATTCAGAACCTATAGCCACGATGAGACAGTAGACGGGATTAAAGTCGTACAGCGTTTGAGAACCACAAGGGCTAAGTTCAGACGCCACACAGGCGAAGTTGACATGCGTTAGCATACAACATAAATGGCCCTTAGTCTCAAAACAACTATAGTTCTTATTCCGAAATCAAAATCAGTTATATACAATTATTCAAAAACATAAATACATAGAGCACAGTCTGGATCAAAAATATAATTTAGAAACATGTATGAAAATCATACTTCATGTCTTTGCAAGCTTTCTTTATCAAGGTTCGAAAAGTAACTATTACCATTTTAAATTATACCCCCTTACCTCGATCTATCGAAATCTCTGTGCTCGAGTGGTGACGCCTCTTAGTACCTCCCTTAATTCCTTCTACGATCACCTACACCGAAATCGTAAATTTAGCACCCTATTCGTGTGAATTGCCCGAATTGCGTTAAAATCGTAACCTATTCGTTACTACTGCATGTGTACGTATTATTGTACGTACCTAAGTCAACACGCACTTTTATATATTTTCCCTTACCACATATTATTTTATATGTACAATTATTGACATACACCTTATTATATACCTCTACATGTATGTACACATAAATGTATATATATATATGTACACTCCCACATGTATATATATATATATATATATATATATATATATTTTCTTTATTTGTTTTCATTCTTTTCTTATCTCATATATACATTCTTTGCATGTACATAAGCTAGCACCCATTCATCTTATATACACCCATATGCATATACACCTAAATATATGTATATTCTTATTCACTCCTATACATATATATATATATATATATATATATATATATGTTTTTATTGTTTTCCATTTTTTTCCTTATCACATATACATCATATTCTTATATGTACATATATTTAACATATCCATTCATTATATACCCCTATATGTATATATCCCAAATATATATATATATATATATTTATATTCACTTAATACATAATCACATATGTATATATATATATATATATATATATGTACAATTAAATATACATATATACATTTTTCTATTCCTCATTTCACACACAACTTAACTCACACTAACAAGCCTATACATCAAACATACAAATACATACATGTATATGGAATATACCTATTTATAAATTTACCTAGTCTCTTTTCCAAATTTCCAGCCTTTCCCCCTTTTTTTCTTCCTCTCGATTTGTTCTTCAGTCTCCCATTTTTTTCTTTTCCTTTATGGCCCTCGGTTTCTAGCTTTCACCTCTTCAACTTGTCTCAATTTCCAGTTCTTGTTTCTGTTTTGTTTCAGCCTTGTTTCACGGTTTCCCCTTCTTCCTCAA
Organism: Firmiana major; assembly: GCA_033439115.1. Taxonomy (NCBI): domain Eukaryota; kingdom Viridiplantae; phylum Streptophyta; class Magnoliopsida; order Malvales; family Malvaceae; genus Firmiana; species Firmiana major. The sequence goes on along the minus strand of CM065899.1, from coordinate 14,780,737 downwards.
CCTCTCGGTTCCATCCTTGTTTCTTGGTTTCCCCTTCTTCCTTAACCTCTCGGTTCTAGCCTTGTTTCTCTGCTTCCAAATGCCCTCCAACAGCCACCAAAAATCAGCTCCTAACAGACAGCGACTATGGCCCCCTGCACACAACCATGAATGGCCACCCCAGTAGCTCCCTGATGTTGTATCTTCTCATCGAGAATGGCAGCTCCCAACCAAAGCATAAATATGGCCTAATGGTTACAGCATGATCCTCCCAAGTAGCCACTTCAATTACATTCCAGCCTCACGCGGTGCCCTCCACTCTAGGAACCACGATACCCGAGCATTCGCTCAAGTCCCGGGGCTCAACTCCAAGCTTGGAACGGGCAGACCAGAGTTTTGCCACAATGGAACCAACTACAAGAGTAGAGCCATTGTCCCATCACCATGCTGCCCCCACTTGGGTCACAAGCTAACACTACTAAGCTCGGCTATCATCACCATCGCCATCAACTCGACCATCATCCTCTCATCGCTGCCAACTCCGGTGCCCTTCTACTTCACCTGTTTTCGGCTTCGTTTTCTGCTCCAGTCAGCTTCAATTTCTTCTCCCCCTTCCTCACGTCCCTGATCCTAGCTTCAATTTCCTCTCCTCTTCTTCTTCTTCTTCTTCCCTTCTCCCTCTCCCAGCCAATCGGCCTTTCTCCTCTTCCTCTCTTTTCCTGGTTTTGTTTTCCCGCCCCTACTAGCTCCTCTTTGTTTCCTTTTTCCAATTTCGAAAGGGTTGGCAGACGGAATTGGCTTTTCAAAGCCAATTCCGTACAATGCTATATATTTATATATTATATTAATATATATATTATTTGTTTATTTTTTTTGTATTATTATATTAATATGTATATTATATTAATATATTTGTATTATTTGTTTGTTTAGTTTATTTGTTTTGTTGTTTTGTGTCCATTTATAATTTCTTGTCTCATGCTTTAATTTTAATTTTACTAACACATCCATATTAAATACTATACATTACATAATATATATATATATACTATTACCTATCTATTTAAATGTCATGTATATTTATACATACATGTGCGCCTATGTATATATATATATATATCTATATATACATATTTTATTGTAAAATTATCCAAGGACACAATATTCATGCCTTCCATGAAATTCTCATTATTTCGAAAATGAAATATTATCGGGATTCCATCACTCCTCACGAATTCCCGATACAAGTTTTTACATCATCCATTTTCAACTAATAATTTAAAATTTTCCAATCCTTCCATACTTGCATTTGCTTTATCACTTCTTGCATCTTCGGGTTCCTGGTCATTCACGAGTTTCTCGGTTCCTATAGTCCTCGAGCCCTACAACGAACATCCACACTTCCATTAAAATATAATATTTCCATTTTTATATAATCTAATTAACGTAGGAAATTTGTGGGGTTTACACTCCAGCATAGTCAAAACCATTGAAACGGGTGCGAGCTAGAGCTCCAACACCAATTCACGTCTCAAATTCGATAGGTGGCTATTTTCTCTTTTAAAAACTCAAAACATGTTTATTTACGTAGTATGTCATTCCATGCTAAACATGTAAAACTAGCCAACCTATCCATCACCATTTCTCAATTTCAAAATCAATATATAGTTGAGAAAACATTGAAAACATGCATGTCATGCTATTTCCTTACCACATCCCATTTTCACAATGCATATATATCTTATAGTACATTTCATAATTTCATATCATTTCATAGTTCCATAGCTAAACATAGTAGCTCTAATGTCATAACTACTAAAGTCGTAGTAAAATACGTACGAATATCTCTATCGCTAACATACAGTCCCTTACCTCGAATCGCTTCGTATTTCCTTCACCTTGTTTGCTCCGTCCGCAAATCCGGGTTAATCGAGTTCCATGTATTTTAATCTACAAGTATAAATCATTAAGTTATTTTCCTTTCCCTCTACTAAACATACACATTGTCTTTTACTTGACTATTCATACTCCTCAAACCCTTAAATCACATTTCATTCTTCCACTAATATCATTTTATTAACTCTTAAGATATCCATCACTTTTCCATGGATTTCCTCTTTACAAATCTCTCTTAATATTACTCACTCATCACTACATTCATCATTTCTATGCATATTTCACATATTATTCAACTCACAAATGTTTAGAAATCCCATATTTAAGGCTTGACGATTGAAGAGCTTACCCCTTTACTTAGTCCAACTCGTGGTAGCTAAAACTCCTTCTCTTGGTCACACCAATGTGTGATTTTTGGGTATGTTGTTCTCCTTGCTTCAATAAACAACTTTCCCTTCTTGAGCTTCTTCCAAAACTGGCTGGAATGTAATGATTTTTAGAGTTAGAAAGCTTGGTTTCTTGAGAGAAAATGGCAGGTGCGGGTTTGGTGGGAGAAATCTGAGTTTTTAGTCCAAATCCCGTGCCCTCTTTATAGATGCAGAGACATGAGATCGATCTGGTCCTTGTGGAGATCGATCTCTGCAAGGGTTGGTAGTCCTTTTTACCAAACACAACTACTACCAGATCGATCTTCTTCCATGATGAGATCGATCTGTTTGCAGGCAAATTCCTCCTTGGAGATCAATCTGCCTCTTGTAGGAGATCTATCTTCTCTTTACAGAACCTCAAGGAGATAGATCTGTCGAGTTTTGAGATCGATCTGTCTCAAACAGAGAGTTAAGGAGATCGATCTGCCTAGTTCCATTCGATAATTTCTGGGCATTTCATGAGGAGTGATCGATCTCTCCTTCATATGAGATTGATCTCTCATCCCATGCACCCTCATTTCCTGCAGTTTTCCACAGATTTTGCCTATACACTTATCCAAATTTGCTGCATACCTCAATTTGCATTCTGTGTACACTTAACACACAATGGCATCCATTCCACATAGTTCATAGTTAATGAAACTTGTACATATAATTTAAAATCATAGATGTTTCATTAAATTTCCAATATCCTTACATTGCTTTTATCACTTATACTCATGTAAAAATACATATACATACATCATAGCTTCTCAAGCTATTCTTGTAACAACATACATATATATCATACTTCATAAAATAAGTACGTATAGAGTTACGGGTATTACATTTCTCCTCTCTTTAGAAAATTTGGTCCTCCAAATTGAACCAAGTCTATTCCTAAAAAAGTTGGGGATATTTCTCCTTCATTAGATCCTCTAACTCCCATGTGGCTTCCTCCGATGTATGATGCTGCCACAAGACCTTAACTAATGAAATCATTTTGTTCCGCAACACCTTCTCCTTTCTATCTAATATCCAGATTGGTTTCTCCACATACGACATATCATCCTTGAGCTCCAATGGCTCATAGCTAATTACATGTGTCAGATCCGAGTAGTACTTCCGAAGCATAGAAATATGGAAGACATTGTGGATCTCTGCTAGCTCAGGTGGTAAGGCTAGCCTATATGCTCTATCTCTCACTCTATCCAAAATCTCGAAGGGACCAATGTAACGAGGACTTAACTTTCCTTTCTTCCCGGACCTCGTTATTCCCTTGGAAGGAGATACTCAAAAAAATACGGACTCACCCACATCAAACTCAAGTGGTCTCCGTCTCCTGTCAGCATAGCTCTTTTATCGACTTTGAGCTATTCGCAGGCTCTCACATATTATCCAAACATCTTCGGAGGCTTGCCTATCCAAATCGAGGGCAAGCAGCTATCTATCACCAACTTCTTCCCAACCAATGGGTGATCGGCATCTACGACCATATAGTGCCTCATAAGAGGCCATACCAATGCTTGAGTGATAACTGTTATTATAGGCGAACTCAATCAATGGCAAGTGATCGTCCCATGAGCCTCTAAAATCCAGCACACACGCTCTCAACATATCCTTCAGGGTCTGTATAGTCCTCTCTGACTGACCATCTGTCTGAGGATGAAAAGCGATGCTAAAGCTCAATTGGGTCCCCATCGCTTCCTGAAAATGACCCAAAAAATGGGAAGTGAAGCAGGCATCCCTATCAGAAACAACACTCACTGGGACTCCATGCAGTCTCACTATCTCCCGTACATATAAGTCTGCCAGTGCACTCAAAGTATATGTAGATCTCATGGCTAAAAAGTGTGCCGATTTCGTTAACCGATCTACTATAACCCATATAGCATCATGGTTCTTACGGGTTCTTAGTAACCCCATCACAAAATCCATGGTGACGTGCTCCCACTCCCATATTGGTATCGGTAGAGGTTGCAATAATCCTTCGGGTTTCTAATGCTCAGCCTTTACTTACTGACAGATGAGACATCTAGCAACATACCCAGCTACGTCTCTCTTCATTCCAGACCACCAATATACCTTCCGAAGGTTCTGGTACATTTTACTACTCTTTGGGTGTACTGTATACCTCGATGAGTGAGTCTCTGATAAGATCAACTTCCTCAGCTTTGCATCCTTAGGAACACATATTCTATTCCCGAACCTTAGTACTCCATCTGAACTCAATACAAAATATGTACCCTTCCCCTTTTGAATTTGGCTAATCACATCAATACACCATCGATCATTTCGCTGAGCTTGTCGGATTCTCTCGATCAACTCCGGCTCCAATCTCAAGCTAGCAATAATCCCATAGTTGCTAATCTCAGGTGGAGTCATATCCAAACTAAGGTTCGTAAACTGTTCCAACAACTCATGCTCTCTAACCATCATGTATGATACCAACCCGAGACTCTTCCTACTCAATGCATCGACAACCACATTTGCCTTCCCCGGGTGGTATAAAATCTCACAATCGTAGTCTTTGAGGAGTTCTAACCACCTTCTATGTCTCATATTTAACTCCTTCTGTGAGAATAGATACTTCAGACTCTTGTGATCCATAAAGATCTGAAATCTCTCACCATACAAATAGTGGCACCATATCTTCAATGCAAATACTACGGCCACCAACTCTAAATCGTGCATGGGATAGTTTTTCTCATGATCTTTCAGCTGTCTAGATCCATAAGCTACTACCATTCCATTTTGCATCAGGACACAGCCTAGTCCTTGATGTGAAGTATCTGTATACACAGAGTAATTCCCTGAGCTGTTAGGGATGATAAGAACTGGTGCGGTGGTTAATCTGTGCTTAAGTTCCTGAAAGCTCCTCTCACAAGCTTCATCCCATGTAAACTCCATATTCTTCCTCATAAGAGGTGCCAATAGAGCAGCCAATCTAGAGAAACCCTCTACAAATCTCCTGTAGTAACCTGTCAAACCCAAAAAACTCCTGATCTTTGTGACTGTCCTGGGCTATTTCCACTAAACAACGGCCTCAATCTTGGATGGATCCACTGACACCCTATCCTTCGATACAACATGGCCCAGAAAAGAAATCTGTTTTAGCCAAAAGTCACATTTACCAAGTTTGGCATACAACTTTCTCTCTCAGAGGGTTTACAATACAATCCTTAAGTACTGCTCATGATCTTCCCTGGACCTTGAATACACCAATAAATCGTCAATGAAAACGATCACGAACTGGTCAAGGTATGGCTTGAATACTTTATTCATTAGATCCATAAAAGCTGCTGGCGCATTCGTCAACCCGAAAGGCATCACCAGGAATTCGTAATGGCCATAGCGGGTGCGAAAAGCTGTCTTGGGCACATCCTCCTTTCGAATCTTCAATTGGTGATACCCAGACCTCAGGTCTATCTTGGAAAAGATCTACGCTCCTCGAAGCTGATCCAACAGATCATCAATATGTGGCAAGGGGTATTTATTCTTGATGGTATACTTAATCAGCATCCGGTAATTGATACACAATCTGAGGCTCCCATCTCTCTTCTTCACAAATAATACCAGAGCTCCCCATGGTGAGACGCTCGGTCTTATAAACCCCTTATCTAGCATATCTTGTAACTGCTTCCTTAATTCTTCTAGCTCAATCGGAGCCATCCTATATGGTGACTTGGATATTAGCTCTGTTTCAGGTATCAATTCTATACCAAATTCCATTTCTCTATCTGGTGGCAATCCAGGTAGGTCGTCTGGAAAGACATCGGGAAATTCTCTGACCACTGGAATGTCATCCATATCCGGATGTGGCTTGTTCAAATCCACCACATAAACAATAAAATCTGCAAAACAACATTCATGTCATTTTATACCAAGGTACTTTACTTGTCACAAAATTCAAGATTTCGTTACTTCTTCTAGAATCTTACAACACATTCTTCGGGTAGAGAAAGCGTAATAGACTTAGTGTGGTAGTCTAAGACAGCGTGATTGGTAGCTAGCCAATCTATTACTAAGATTACACCAATGTCATGCATATTCAACAAAATCAAATTGGCTGTCACACACATATCTCCTACCCTCACCTTACAATCTTTATACACTCATTCCGTTAATTGACTAACTTTCATTGGAGTACTTATCAATAAAGTCTCATTTAAGTATGTGGGTTCTACAAATCTTGTTAACTTTGATGCACATGCAGGCGATATAAAGGAATGCATAGCACCAGAATTAAACAAAGCTATAGCTTCCAAGTTAAAAATCAAGATTGTACCTTTTATCACCTCAAAAGAGGTATCTACTGATGCCTGGTCTATCGCATATACCCTGTCATGACCCACAACTTGCTTTCGTTTTTCTTCAGCTGTGGCTTTCTTCCTTGCAGGAGGTGTAACTGTAGGAACTTTCTATGGCTCCTTACCCCTCTGTGGGACTATCTCAACTGCTTCTGGGCAATCTCTTGCATAGTGCCCAAACTTACCACATCTGAAGCATCGTGTACCCCGATGATGACAGGGCCTACCACCATGATATCGGCCACACACTCGGCACTGATCTGTAGTCGGCTGGGGTCTACCAATCACTATACCCCTAGCTGGTGTCTGAGTCGAATGTACAAAAGGTCTAGCAGCTTTCTTCTGTGACTCATCTACCTCTTTCCGACGCTTACTCATAGTTTTTCGTCCAAATCTGGCACTCTTGCCATCTCCCAGTTTCCTTGGACCCTTGTCCTTACCCCAACTGAACTCTGAAATTTGTAGGGTATAGTCCTGCTCACACAACTGGGCCCGTCGTACAGCCTCTCCGTATGTAGCAACATCAAACGGGGCCAACTTAGCTCGAATCGAAGGCTTCAATCCATCCACAAATCTGTGAACCCTAATAGCTTCACTCTTGATAGAGTTTGGATCATACCGACCCAATGAGGTGAATCGTGACTTGTACTCATCAACTGTTCGATTCCCTTGAGTCAGATACAGGAATTCCATCTGTAACCTACGTCAAGCAGTATCTGGAATGTATTGCTCTCTGAAAGCACCCAAGAACATATCCCACATGATAGCTATACCCTAAGCTCTCAACATAGGCATGGTGGACTTCGATCAGTGCTCTGCTTTGCCTCTCAGTACAAAAGCCGCAAGCGCTACTCTCTCTATAGCTAAACATCTACAAAAATCAAACAACTTCTCCAACTGACTGATCCAGTCCTCAGCTACTGCTAGATCCTTTACCCTACTAAAAGAATGAGGCTTAAAGTCCATAAAATACCTCAACCTCTCCATATCACATTCATATCCATACCCCAAATCATCCTCATCATACTGTTGTAGGGCTACTGGGGAGGTATTGGTCGAATATGGGGATCTCGTGGCCTAATCGGTTCAGGTTGTGCAGGTGCAACATCCTCAGGTTCGGGTGCAGCTGCTGGGGGATTCAGTGTTACCTGTCCCACTGTACCAGGTGTACCCTGAAACCTAGCCATAATCTGACCCATCATGGTCATCACCATACGCATATCTTCCTCTAATCGGGCCACCCGAGGGTCAAAAGCCTATATCTATTTCTGAGGCTCATGACTAGAGGATGATCTACTGTGTCTCTCAATCCTGTCATTCTGCCCTTGAGCTCTCAAGATCTCTCCCCTCTTACGGTGACTTTTAGGCATATTTCACAAGCTCGATAACTTCTTGCATTTATAACAAACTCTTAGATCACGACCAGCTCCGTATACACATTTGTATCTAAATATCGCATAGTAACTTGGGGATGTATGTTTTCTTAGTCCTAAACATCGACTCACATCAGACCAACTATTGTCCTCAAATGGAACACTACTGCAAGTGCACAGGTCAGTTTTCGAGTATAGAGCAAATATGAGTATCGTCCCACAGGGAACTATGTCTATCGGTAATCACTGTAATCAACAACCTTAAGCTTTATTTAGAAAATTAATGAATGTTGGTTAAAATCCTATTTATTATTCTAACTATTAACTACAAAACAAATTAATTAAAACAAATCACAATAATTACGAATAAAAATTATCAATAGCAAAATATTCCTACAAACCGATTTCACCTAACTAGGGTTCATACAATTCCTTTGATCAATTGTTCTTTTGATTTCAAATTGTTTATAGCCGAAATTATTCCCTGTTTATCTCTCTCGAGTTTTAAACAGTCATACCCTGTTTACCTAATCCTAACCTCCCGATTCAGAATTGAATCATAGAGTTCATTAAGCGATAGTAATCCGTTTCTCTATGGCTCATAAGAATTGTCAACCTCCCGATTCAACAATGTCCTATGTTAATCTACCCTTGTTCATATAAATAATCCTCTCTCCCAAGTGCCAGATTATTATACTAATTCATCTAATTGGTGGCCAATCAACTAGAGCATTAAGAACAAGTAGATTAAATAAACATAATTGAAATCATCCAAACAACGTCACAAAGTAATTGCAGTGTGCCCAAAGTTGGTTACATCGATTCTAGGAAAAAGGAGTTTAGTTCCTAGACATCATAATAAACATCCAAGAATTCCAATTCAACATCCCAAGAATAAAATTGGTGAAAAAGATGAAAAAATATAAAGTTTCTATGGAGCCAAATTAATCTTGAAGTCTTCTACCACAGCCTCCCTCTAAATTATGATAAAAAGACTATTTATAAGGTTTCCAAACACTAAAACGCGGAAGGCCATGTGGTAAAACAGTGTTGCCCTAATTAGACTGCTATGCTGCGGCAATGGTATTAATTCCTCAAATCTGCTATGCATTGTCTAGTTTCTTCTATTGCTGCAGCATAAGTCACGATCAGCACCCTGTAACTTCAATTCTTCACGGAATCATCAGAACCAACTCCAAAAACTTTAACTTCTCCAAATTGTTCTATTTCTTGCACAAGTGCATAAAACACATAAAACATACCTAATATTGCAAAGAACAAATCAAATAACTAAGTAAAAAGGGTCTTAAACATATATAAAATTTAGTGCTAACAAATATCCCCAAACTTAGAAATTTGCTTGTCCTAAAGCAAAGACATACTAGAAACATAACAAATAAAGCCTTTCAACCATACTCAGCTCACATGCTTGTTATACTAAATTGGGACTTTTCTCAAGAATTCACAAGGTTCTCAACTTAAGACAAATTTCATATTTATATTTTTCAAGCCAATCAAAACAAACCAATCCCACTTTACTCTTCACTTTCCACTTGTGTGTGTGTGTACAATCATCTACTCAAATTCATGCACTCAAGTGTTAATGCAAAACCTAAATAAGAATTAAACACAAGATTTCATATGCTTGAATTAACTACTACTCTCCACTAATAGAGACTCATGCATAACCAAGAATCAAAAGGACTTTTCAAGGGTTGTAACATAAGGCTCGGGTTTAGGTGGGATAAAGGATATAATATGAAATTCAATCCACCTAAAGCACTATAATCACTTTTGGATTTAATTTGTTTTGAGCTCATGAATCACTACCCAACTTTATTCATTCTCGAGTTTGATTTCATTTTTTTAAGTGAATAGTGTCATATCCCTGAACTTAAGATTTTTCATTATTTGTAACTGCATATGACACTCAATTTACATCAAGACCCGAGAACAAACCCATGTTTGTAATAATCAAGTTCACAGACCAACAATTTACAAACCACCCTTGTTTTCTTTTGAGCTCATCCCCTAATCCAAAAATTTTGATTAATAGCACTTCAAGTAAGGGACCAAAAGAAAAAGATAGTCAAACAATTAGGCCATGGTTTGTAATATGGTTAGATAACAATAAAATGGAAAAATTAGGCTCAAAGGGTTTTCCAAAGGATTATTATAATTGGGTAGGCTTGAAAGGCTCAATCTCAAAACAAAAATGGCCTAGATCATTTTCCTAATCATGCATGGTCTATCAATTTCGCCTCAAGTAATAACTAATCAAGTTCTAGAGTCTTTTTGGTTTCACAAATCAACACAATAAGTACATAAACTGAATATGATTGGTCCATAAGTTTAAGTGAAAAGATTCAAGTGAAGCTTTCTATCTACATACCAATACTCAAACAATAAAATCATCCATTTAAGCAAAAGTTGATCAGTTCTTGCAATATCCATCTTCAGCCACAATCTAGAAAACTAACCTTTAAAACTGAGTATAATTGTCACACAAACATATAAATTTGAAACAAATAACAACTGCTAAAAATATTAAAACAGGCACAGAAGGCATAAGGCACACAAAGCACAACCAGCACAGTCATAACTCCCCCAAACTTAGAACTTTCATTGTCCTCAATGAAAAGATAGGAAAAAATGTTAAAGAGGACTTCCCTGAGGTAGTTTAACTGTCCTAATCCTTCTCTGAGCCAACCTCAGCATCAGCGTCCTCTGGTGCATCTTCTTTCATATCATCATCATTATCATCAACTGCATTTCCCTGCTATGGCATACACCATTGTGGTGGTAAGGGAAATTCCACCTCTCCTTCTCGATCCCTCAGATTGAGGTATTGCACCAATGATCGATTGTAATTTGAAACATATGCAAAGAAAGTCTGATAGTCTCGATCATTATTGCGCACCTCCATCCGTAACTCTTTAATCTCATTAAGCAAAGTCTCAATGGAGCCTGAAGTGGTGGAAGGTGCAACTGATGGGCCAGCAGAAGTGCCAACAGAAGGTGGTGGTGGTGCAGTAGGAGTAGCAGCTTCTCGCTGAATCAGAGGTACTCTAGGATTTTTGAAAATGATTGCAGATTTCCTTGCCAATGTTGGTTTAAGCTCAGTCCAATATACTTCATATTTCTTACCGAGTCCACAAACCAAGGAAGGGTGAGGTAAACCCCTTCTATTCTCTCTACGTATGAACTCTTGCATGGATCGAAAAATAATAGCTCCAAAATCAAGAATCTTTCCAGTCATAATACAGTAAATGAGAGCAGCTCTGTCCACATCTACACTACTTTTATGGGTAGTAGGCATGATTCTAGAACAAATAAAATCATATCATTCATAAAGACCATATTGAAGTCGGTTGGAAGGCAACGCCATAGATTCAGCTTCTGACCTTTTCTTCCAATGGGTGCATGGGACTGTTAGCTCGTTAATGACACAAACCAGCTTATCATAATCAATGTGTAGGGTTGCAACATAGCTGGTGTACTCATCTTGCACCCCTTGCGGAAGATGCAGATATAGATTAATGGCATTTGCATTGTAGGGAACAAGAATACCCCTAACTTTTAAAGTAGAATGAGTGCACTCCATGGCATTGGCATAAAATTCACGGACCACATCAAGGATGGCATCTTTAGGCTGCCCTGCTAATTTCAACAACCCAAAATCCCTCAGATATTCAGAATATATATCCCAGCCACCGATGTCAGGCTGAAAGCTCCTCTCAATAATCATGTTCTTACCCATGATTTTCTTAAAATTTTCTGCTGCCTGGCTATTTAAAAACCTAGAGTGATCATAATCGGTTATGACTGGCTCTTCCCTCTGTGGAGATGAGGCTGAACTATCAGTGGCTTGACTCAAACTTTCCAGGTTTCGTCTGGCTCGGGCTTTAGGTGCCATTATCCACAAATTAATAAGAACAATTTTCAGCTCAACCCAATCGGACGAACACACAAAATAGGCCCAAAAATCTCTTCACGACCAAAATTACTTCAACAAAGATTAAACAAACCCAGAAGGGCTTCAAAAATCCAAGTTGTAAAAGCCAAAAGGATAGCCGCTAGAGGATCAAAAACTATTGAAGAAAAAAGGAAAATACCAAAACTGAAATCACGTAGGATTGAGTTAGACCACTTTACGTCTTTATCACAGAAACAATCCGACAAGAAAACACTTTCTTCCTTCCCCCAAAGGTTTCGGGACCACCAAGAGATCTAACCCAGGAAAATTTGTTCGCGAAACTACCAAATCAGCAGAAAACAACAAGATCGGCAGAGAGAATAATAATGGTGTGGGGTTTGTCGGGGTACTTTCAAGAGACTAAAGAAAGATGCAATAACCAGAAAAAGAGAGAGTCTTAGTGTGTGAAAGGTTTGGCCGCCTCTTTCTAATTAGTTTAGTAGGGTTATTTCCTTAGCAGAATAGTAAGTGGGGTTGAAAAGATAAAGGGATCCATCTTCCAATAAAGCATTGACATGTGTTTTCCATTCACCCCATCTTTGAATATTGTAAACATTTGTTTTCTTCTTTGACAGAATTTCTTCTCATACTTTTTCTTACTCCTGACTTTCTTTCTCTTACCATTGCAGACATTATTCGGCCCTCACTTATTCAATTGAAAGAAAAAAAATTTAGTCTTCCAGCTTAGTTACTATTCATGTATCTCTTCACTTCCTTTCTTGAAAAACCATTTTCTCTTCATTTCTTTTCTGATCGTCCATTCTAAAGCTACTAAAGCCCTTGCAAAATTTTTCTTTTCCTTTCACCATTCACACACCCATGCATGCTTTCTTGAAAAATTATGACAATTAAACTTCCAAACAGTGTTCTTATTATGCATTTGCCTGCAAAATAAAACACAACTTGATCAAATGAAAAATAAAAATAAACACACTACTAAAATCAAATAAAAAGAAATTAAAAAATAAAAATCCTAAAAATATAAATTGGGTTGCCTTCCAAGAGCGCTAAATTTTAAGTCTTCAGCCAGACTTCTTCCAATTTCCTCAATTCAGTTCACCAAGGGGAATGCTTTCTAACTTATGCACCCCCTCTCCATAATAGTGCTTTAAACGCTGCCCATTGACCTTGAACAAGCTCTCATCTGATTTCTTCAACTCAATTGCTCCATATGGGAAAACTTGATGTATCACAAATGGTCCTGACCACCTTGACTTCAACTTGCCAGGAAATAATTTGAGCCATGAATTATACAAGAGAACTTGCTGTCCAGGACTGAATTCTCATCTCATTATCATCTTGTCATGCCATCTCTTGGTCCTATCCTTATAAATCCTTGCATTGTTATAGGACTCATTCCTCAGCTCATCAAGCTCATTCAATTGGAGTAACTGATTTGCTCCAGCCTTATTATAGTCAAAATTGAGCTTCTTAATGGCCCAGTAAGCTCGATGCTCAAGCTCTACAGGTAGATGATATGTCTTACCGAATACCAACCTATAGGGAGACATTCCAATTGGAGTCTTATAGGCTGTTCTGTATGCCCAAAGCGCATCATCTAACTTGTTAGCCCAATCTTTTCTATTCAGATTGACAGTCTTCTCCAATATCAACTTCACTTCTCGGTTTGAAATTTCAGCTTGGGCATTTATCTGCGGATGATAACCGAGAGCTACTTTATGTCGAATTCCATACTTTGACATCAAACCATTAAAGATTTTGTTACAGAAATGAGTGCCTTCATCACTCAAGATGGCCCTTCGAGTATTGAACCTTATCAAAATATTCTTGTGTAGAAACTGAATCACCACTTTTGCATCATTTGTTGGTGTCGCTATTGCCTCCACCCACTTAGAGATATAATCAACAGCAAGGAGAATGTATAGCTTCCCAAAAGATGGAGGAAACGGTCCCATAAAATCGATACCTCATACATCAAAGATTTCCACTTCTAAAATATTTGTCAAAGGTAATTCATGCTTTCTTGAAATGTTTCCAACCCTTTGACATCTGTCACATGTTTTTACAAACATGTAACTATCTTTAAACACACTAGGCCAATAAAAACCTGATTGCAGCACCTTTACAGCTGTACGTTCTGCACCAAAATGGCCTCCATATGTTGCAGCATGACAGTGGCGCAGAATTTCCTGAACTTCATCTTCTGGTACACATCTTCTTATAATCTGGTCTGGACACTTCTTAAATAGCAAAGGGTCATCCCAAAAATACGAGTTGACTTCATGGAAGAATTTATTCCTTTGTTGATAAGTTAAACCACTTGGCATTAATACTCTTGCTAAGTAATTCACTATGTCTGCGAACTAGGGCAGATTTGCATCAATCTTCATTATTGTTTCATCTAGAAACTCCTCTTGAATAGGTTGTTCTTGCTGAATTTCAGATTGCTCCAATCTAGACAAATGATCAGCTACAACATTTTCAGATCCCTTTTTGTCCCTGATCTCAAAATCAAATTCTTGCAAAAGCAAGATCCATCTAATAAGTTTGGGTTTGGCATCCTTCTACGCAAATAGATACCGAATAGCTGTATGGTCTGTATAGACAATGACCTTGCCCCCAATTAAGAATGGTCTGAACTTATCAAATGCGTGTACAACTGCAAGCATCCTTCTCCGTTGTTGTGTAATTTTTTTGAGCATCATCTAAGGTCCTGCTTGAGTAGTAGATAGCTCAAAAAATCTTGTCTCTTTTTTGCCCAAGGATTGCTCCAATTGTAAAATCACTCACGTCGCACATCAGTTCAAACGGTTTTGTCCAATCAGGTGCGATCATAATAGGAGCAGAAATAAGCTCCTTCTTGATCTTTTCGAACGCCTGCAAATAAAGATCATCAAAGATAAAATCAGTATCTTTTTCTAATAAATTGCATAAAGGTTTTGAGATTTTTGAAAAGTCCCTGATAAATCTACGATAGAATCTTGCATGTCCTAAAAAACTCCTCACGGCTTTAATTGATTTTGGAGGGGGAAGCTTTTCAATAACAGCGACTTTAGCTCTATCCACCTCAATGTCGTGAGCTGAAATTTTATGTCCAAGGACGATTCCTTCTTGCACCATGAAATGACACTTCTCCCAATTTAAGACGAGATTCGTCTATTCACATCTCTGCAAAACAAGTGCCAAATTAGATAAACATTGATCAAAAGTCTTACCAAATACCGAGAAGTCATCCATGAAGACTTCCATTATCTCTTCAACCATGTCAGCGAAAATCGACATCATGCATCTCTGGAAGGTTGCTGGGGCGTTACACAAATCGAAAGGCATCCTCCTATATGCGAAAGTTTCATATGGGCAAGTGAAGGTTGTTTTCTCTTGATCTTCTGGGGCTATCGCAATCTGGTTATAGCCCGAGTAGCTATCTGAAAAGCAATAATAGTGCGAGCAATGCTCCAGCACTTTTCTCAAATCCATCGTGCGAGATGAACTTCAGCACGGCATATCAAAACATATAGACATATGCGAGTGAACCTCCAGCATAGTCAAAACTATTGAAATGGGTGCGAGCTAGAGCTCCAACACCAATTCACGTCTCAAATCCGATAGGTGGCTATTTTCTCTTTTAAAAACTCAAAACATGTTTATTTACGTAGTATGTCATTCCATGCTAAACATGTAAAACTAGCCAACCTATCCATCACCATTTCTCAATTTCAAAATCAATATATAGTTGAGAAAACATTGAAAACATGCATGTCATGCTATTTCCTTACCACATCCCATTTTCACAATGCATATATATCTTATAGTACATTTCATGATTTCGTATCATTTCATAGTTCCATAGCTAAACGTAGTAGCTCTAACGTCATAACTACTAAAGTCGCAGTAAAATACGTACGAATATCTCTATTGCTAACATACAGTCCCTTACCTCGAATCGCATTCGTATTTTCTTCACCTTGTTTGCTCCGTCTGCAAATCCGAGTTAATCGTGTTCCACGTATTTCAATCTACAAGTATAAATCATTATGTTATTTTCCTTTCCCTCTACTACACATACACATTGTCTTTTACTTGACTATTCATACTCCTCAAACCCTTAAATCACATTTCACTCTTCCACTAATATCATTTTATCAACTCTTAAGCTTTCCATCACTTTTCCATGGATTTCCTCTTTACAAATCTCTCTTAATATTACTCACCCATAACTACATTCATCATTTCTATGCATATTTCACATATTATCCAACTCACAAATGTCTAGAAATCCCATATTTAAGGCTTGAAGGTTGAAGAGCTTACCCCTTTACTTAGTCCAACTGGTGGTAGCCAAAACTCTTTCTCTTGGTCACACCAATGTGTGATTTTTGGGTATGTTGTTCTCCTTACTTCAAGGAACAACTTTCCCTTCTTAAGCTTCTTCCAAAACTTTCTGGAATGTAGTGATTTTTAGAGTGAGAAAGCTTGGTTTCTTGAGAGAAAATGACAGGTGCAGGTTTGGTGGGAGAAATCTGAGTTTTCAGTCTAAATCCCGTGCCCTCTTTATAGATGTAGAGACATGAGATCGATCTGGTCCTTGTGGAGATCGATCTCTGCAAGGTTTGGTAGTCTTTTTTACCAAACGCAACTACTACCAGATCGATCTTCTTCCAAGATGAGATCGATATGTTTATAGGTAAATTCCTCCTTGGTGATCGATCTACCTCTTGTAGGAGATCGATCTTCTCTTTACAGAACCTCAAGGAGATCGATCTGTCGAGTCTTGAGATCGATCTATCTCAAACAGAGAGTTAAGGAGATCGATCTGTCTTCCCATGAGATCGATCTACCTTGTTCCATTCGACAATTTCTAGGCATTTCATGAGGGGTGATCGATCTCTCCTTCATATGAGATCGATCTCTCATTCCTGCACCCTCATTTCCTGCAGTTTTCTGTAGATTTTGCCTATACACTTATCCAAATTTGCTGCATATCTCAATTTGCATTCCGTGTACACTTAACACACAATGGCATCCATTCCACATAGTTCATAGTTAATGAAACTTATATATATATAACTTAAAATCATGGATGTTTCATTAAATTTTCAATATCCTTACATTCCTTTTATCACTTATACGCATGTAAAAATACATATACGTACCTCATAGCTTCTCAAGCTATTCTTATAACAACGTACATATACATCATACTTCATAAAATAAGTACGTATGGAGTTACAGGTATTACATTATTATTCTCCTCCACAAGGGTATTATCCAGCTCAGTCATTTCCTAATTATCTTATGCCCTATTTTTCACGACCTAATCTACCAAAAAACCACTACAAATTTTTCACTTTTCTTACCTTTCCTTCTGTGACAATTTCAAACATCAGTTGGGTTGTGATTTGGTATTAGTATCATCTCTTTTAACTTACCATATCATCCATTCTATACAATGCATACATGTCAATATAAACTATTTATTGACTATTGATGGTGGTCGTGTCACCAGAATTCACGTGTACAACTATCCGCCAACCATTGACTGCCACGTGTCAGAACAAGAATAAGCCACATGGCTGATTTCGCGACAGAGTTGCTACGCGACACAGTTGCTTGTTGAACGACAGAGTGTTCGGGGCGATAGGCACTCTGTCGCCTGGGATGAGTGCCGCACAGTAGGCCCGACAGACTCCATCGCCTCTATTGCGACATAGGTCCCCGCATTGCCCTCGCGACAAAGGTCTCCTGCACAGCCTGCGGTAGAGGTCTTCCGCATTGCCCCCACTGTAGAGGTCTCCCGCACAGCCTGCGGTAGAGGTCTCCCGCACAGCCTGCGGTAGAGGTCTCCCGCACACCTGCAGCAGAGGTCTTTCGCATGGTCTGTGGTAGAGGTCCATGAGCACTCTGCCGCCTGCCGACTCCCCCGCAAGCTGCTTGACCCAGAGCGCGACAGAGTGCTCTATGACTCTGTCGCGGCCCAGACACGTGCCTGGGTCTCAGCTCGAACCGACTTGAAGAAACCTATAAATATGCCGAGGAGCTCTCAGAAAAGGAGGAGGAAAACCAAAGAACAAAAATCAGGGAGAAATACTTCAACTCTTTGAATTAAGAAACACATTCTCTTCCCCTTACTCACACAACTCCCGATTACTTACTTAATCATCGGAGTGCGCGTGCAGGGACAAATCCCTGCCCCCTCTGATTCCGGTTGTTTTTGCAGATTATACGAAGAACACGTGGAGCAAATCGCACGGACGTCATATTTTTGTCGTTAGTGTAATCAGAATACGTGGAAGGTAAATTCCTGTTGTTGTTCGTTCGGGCAACATCAATTGGCGCCGTCTGTGGGAATTCTGACAAAAAGTCAGGTTCTCTATCAAAATGGTGAGAACACGCTCTACAGCAGAGTTGACAGGAGGGCAAAATTCTGTGAGTCCCCCCGTCGGACCAGAGCAAAGACGAAGACGTAGTGAAAGGGGTGACAGAGAAGCCTTGGTTTCTCTAGAAGAATTTGAGACCCTGAAGCGCAAAAATGAAGAGACCACGACAGCGTTGAAAGCTATGGTGAGCTTCTTCAGAGACGCTCTCCCCCAATTCAGCTTGCCCCATGAAGTGCAGCAGTTAGTGGGGGAGAGCACGCCTAGGTAGACCTACGAGAGAGGTCAGCCTTCCACCTTGGTAAACGCTGGACAAGAGGCAGGAACACGAAATAATGCCACTGCAGATCCAGCAAGGCAGAGGTCTCCCCCAGCAGATAGGCGGTAGAGCTCAACCGCGGACCTTAGGCGACAGAGTTCGCCCACAGCACCTGTGCGGCAGGGCTCACCCGCAGACCTCGTGCGGCAGAGGTCTCCCCCAGCAGATAGACCACGGAGCTCGCTCGCAGCTCAACGGCGGCAGTGTTCACCACTGGCCGATAGGCGACAGAGCCCGCCAAATGTGCGGCAGAGCTCGCCCACGGCTCAATGGCGGCAGAGCTCACCCGCAGACTTTAGGCGACAGTGTTCTCTTGCGGAACCCGTGCGGCAGAGCTCTCCCAGGGACTACATGCGGCAGAGCTATCCCGCAACATATATGCGACGGTGCTCTCCCGCCGCTGATAAGCGGCAGAGTTCTCCTCTGCCCGGCAGGCGGCAGACTTCTCCTCTAGCCGATAGGCGGCAGAGTTCCCCCACATGCCGCAGCTCATCTCCCGTGGAGTTGGAACATGGTTTAAGAGAATGTAGGGCTGGGGAGCGATGCAGACAGAGAGGCCAAGACCCACGAGAAGGTCTCGAAATCTCAAGTCCCGGAATGGGAGGTGCTGGAAGGGGTGCTTATCAGTCGGACTCTTCCAGACCCGAAGGGACATGGCCACACTCAATTCGAGGGTCGGAGAACGTGGAAAAGGTCGTCCAACGGATCCTTGAGAAGAAAAAACTGGTGTCTCCTGATGATGGCCAAAGGAGGAGGATATCATTCAGTCTGGAGATCATGAACAAACCTTTGCCGAAGAAGTTTAAAATGCCTTCTATGGCTACTTACACCGGCAAAGCAGACCCCTATGATCACATACAGAGTTATGAATCCCTCATGCTGCTGCATGGATGGGAGGACGAAATTATGTGTAGAGCTTTTTCTCTCACATTGTCTGGGCACGCTCTGAAGTGGTTCAACGGGTTGAACGAAGGTTCGATCTCTTCTTTCGATCAATTGAGGAATGAATTCCTCAAAGTCTTCATGATCCACAGCCAGAGAAAGAAAGACGCTACTTACCTACTCACGCTTAAGCAAAGGAATAGAGAATCCTTGAAGAGCTTTGTAGACCGCTTCCGAGATGCAACCTTGGCAGTGGAAGACCTGCCCGTAGGGGTAGCTATGGCTGCAATGCTACAAGGGACAAGCTCTAAAAAGCTGCAAGAATCCCTCTCTCTTGATCAACCAATGACAATCTCTGATCTCTTTGCTAGGGCCAATAAGTATGTGGCCCAAGAAGAGGTGATGAAGATGATACAGCCCAGGGAGGCAAAAGAAGGGAAGAAGAGAGAGAGAGGCGCGCCCGAGAGAAGCTCTCCAAGACCCGTGAGAGTAGACAAAGCCCCTAGGCTCAGGTATGAAGGTTATACTAAGTTGAACGAGCCTCGCACTGCGATATTGGCAGCAATCGAAGGGGCGGGACTGTTGGAATTCCCCAAGAAGAAAATTGGAGACGTAGGACGAAACTCTGAAGCCTACTGTGAATTCCATTGCGCTCACGGTCACCCAACAGAGAGGTGCAGAGATTTAATGGATCAGTTGGAAAGACTGGCCAGAGAGGGGAAGATCAACCGCTTCCTGTGGAAGAGCGAGAGACCCCGTTATCCTCCACGTGACCAAAGGAATGACCGTCCGCGGACTGGACCAAATGATGATAACAGAAGGAATAGGCCAAGAAACGAAGCATTCAGGCCTACCATCCCCCGAGCCAATCCACCAAACAACGAACCTACAGCCCCCGCAATAAATGTTATTGCAGGCGGGGAATCAATGGCGGGAAGCTCCTCTACTTCCCGCAAAAGCTACGTAAGGCAAGCGTATCAGGTTAACGTTGTGATGGAAGAACAAGCGGATGAAGAACCCATCATGTTCACTCCGGCTGACAAAGGTGATATTGTCACGCCTCATGACGACCCCATGGTGATATCCATGGTAGTGGCCAAACACCCGGTGAGCAGAGTCCTGGTCGATAACGAGAGTTCAGTGAACCTAATCTATTGGAACTGCTTCGAAAAGATGAGCATATCCGAAGATAGGTTGAAACCTGTTATGACGCCACTATACGGATTCACGGGCGAGCGTGAAGGTGGCAGGGTCCATAGAGTTGCCTGTGACTCTCGGAGAGCACCCGAAGGACGTGACCCGGCAAGTATTGTTCATGGTAGTCAGGTCAACCTCCGCTGCCTACAACATGATCTTGGGTAGACCTGTGCTGAACGACATGAGGGCGGTGATATCCTCTTACTATCTATTAATGAAGTTCCCCACTCCCAACGGAGTCGGGCAAGTACGAGGAAACCAAAGGAGTGCCCGTACTTGTTATCTCGCTTCCACCGCCAACAAGATAGCACAGAGGAAAGAAACCTTATGTATAGACGATCCGCCCAAGCCTCAGCCTATAGAGGAAACCGAGGCCATTGAGCTAACAGAAGGGGATGAGGGAAAAAAGGCATTCATAGGGACTCAACTGGGCGAACAACTAAAGAATGAGATAGTCGAGTGCCTGAGAAGAAACTCGGATATCTTCGCCTGGAGTCTGGCGGACATGCCCGGAATCAGTCCCGAAGTGATCTGCCATGAGCTTAATGTCATACCCGGGCACAGACCCGTCAAACAGAAGAAGAGGAGTTTCGCCTCGGAACGACAAAAAGCAATCACTGAAGAAGTGAGTAAACTCCTGGGCGCCGGATTCATCCGAGAGGTATACTACCCTGAGTGGTTGGCCAACGTAGTGATGGTAAAGAAATCTAGCGGGAAGTGGCGAATGTGTGTGGATTTCACTGATCTGAACAAAGCCTACCCTAAAGATTCATACCCCCTACCTCGGATAGACAGACTGGTAGACGAAACATCCGGTTACGAATTCCTCAGTTTCTTGGATGCTTTCTCCGGTTATCACCAAATCATGCTTCACACAGAAGACGAAGAAAAGACTTCCTTTATAACCGACAACGGAACCTATTGCTATCGGGTAATGCCGTTCGGTTTAAAGAATGCGGGAGCCACCTATCAACGAATGGTGAGCAAAGTGTTCAAAGATCTTCTGGGAAATACCATGGAAGCCTACGTGGACGATATGATCATCAAGAACCGCGTAGGAGAGTCTCACGCTGATCAAATGTCCAGGGTATTGGAAGTATTGAGGAGATTCAACATGAAGCTAAACCCCGAAAAGTGCTCATTCGGGGTAAGATCAGGTAAGTTTTTAGGCTTCATGATCACTAACAGGGGCATTGAGGCAAATCCTGAAAAGGTGCAGGCGGTCATTGACATGAAACCCCCAACTACCGTAAGAGAGGTCCAGAGATTGACAGGCAGAATAGCAGCTCTGAATCGCTTCTTGTCAAAATCAGCAGAAAGGAGCCTGCCGTTCTTCAAAACTCTACGGGGGGGAAAGAACTTCGAGTGGACGGAAGACTGTCAAAAGGCCTTCGAGGACCTCAAGGAATACTTGAAACAGTTGCCGTTATTAACAAGGCCCCTGGAAGGAGAACAACTCTACATGTACTTGGGAGTCGGTGATTTTGCCGTCAGTGCGGTGCTACTGAAGAAAGATGAAATGGTGCACCGTCCCATCTACTACGTGAGTAAAGTGTTATTAGATCCAGAGACCCGCTACCCCCTAGCTGAAAAGCTAGCATTAGCCCTTGTGATAGCCTCGCGAAAGTTGCGCCCTTATTTCCAAGCACACCCTATCACCGTCTTAACAGATCAACCGTTGAGACAAATCCTTCAGAAACCTGAACACTCAGGAAGGTTAGTGAAATGGGCAGTGGAGCTTGGGGGATACGATATCACATTTCAACCTCGGCAGGCTATCAAGGGTCAAGCTCTGGCTGACTTTATAGTAGAATGCACTATCCCGAGCGACAACAGTGAGGGGGAGGCTCACCCATGGTTACTGCATGTCGACGGGGCATCAAGTGCCAACGGAAGTGGAGCGGGTATAGTCCTGGTATCACCTGAAGGGAAATCCCTGGAGTACTCCCTACGGTTCGGATTCCCCAGTTCGAACAACATAGCGGAGTACGAAGCTCTGATAGCAGGGATGATATTGGCAGAAAAGCTGCAGGTTCACCACTTGGTAGCACACAGTGATTCTCAATTGGTGGTGAACCAATTCAGCGGAAAGTATGAGGTACGGGAACCGATGCTGGTCCCTTACTTGAAGAAAGTCCAACTTCTGGCCCAGACTTTCAAAAGCTTTCAATTGATACAAATCAACCGGTCCGAAAACACACATGCTGATTCATTGTCTAAGTTAGCCTCTTCCACCGAAACACGAGGAAGGACAGTGAAGGTGGAGAGGCTCGAACGACCTAGTATTGAAGAGGTCAAAGTGTGTGACATTCAAGTGGGAGACGATTGGAGATCCCCATACAAACAGTATCTCACCGAAGGAACACTCCCCCAAGATAAGGACGAGGCTCGTCGCTTGAAAGTACAAGGGGCGAAGTTCACACTCATCAACGGAGAACTGTACAAAAGGGGATATTCGTCACCATTATTGAAATGTCTGGGACCGAAACAAGCAAGCTATGCCCTAGCAGAAGTACATGAAGGAATCTGTGGCGAACACTTAGGAGCAAGAGCCCTTGCTGTTAAAGTACTGCGATCGGGATTTTACTGGCCAACGTTGAAGAAAGATGCGATGGACCAAACCCGCAGATGTGACAAATGTCAGAGGTTTGCGCCTATCACGACAGCCCCAGTGACTCCCTCTCAAGGCACAGTACAGCCAATTCCTTTTGCACAGTGGGGATTGGACATCCTTGGACCTTTCCCCTTAGCCACGGGCCAAAGAAAGTTCCTGCTAGTGGCTACCGATTACTTTACAAAATGGATCGAAGCAGAGCCCTTAGCTACGATCACAGAAAAGAAGGTCGAGACGATGGTATGGAAAGACATCATCTGTCGATTCGGAATCCCACGCATCTTAAATGTCGACCATGGAAAGCAATTCGATTGTAATGCTTTCCGCGAATTCTGTAAAAACCTCAACATTCAGCTAAGGATCTCTTCAGTGTCATATCCTCAAGCCAATGGACAGGCCGAGGTCAGTAATCGGACTATTCTTCATGGGCTGAAGACCAAGCTAGACAAAACAAAAGGGGCATGGGTGGACGAATTGCCTAGTGTTCTATGGGCATATCGTACCACCAGTCGTGTGTCAACCAGAGAAACGCCATTCAGCCTGGTATACGGCGCAGAAGCACTGATCCCCGTGGAAATTGGAGCGTTATCACCAAGAGTGGTACCCTTAGTAGAGGAAGAAAACTCACAAGCTCTAAGGGAAGGCTTGGACCTACTCGATGAACATAGAGAAGCCGCGGCTATTCGATTGGCATCCTATCATCAGAGGATGGCCAACTACTATAATAGTCGGGTGAGAGATAGGCCAATGTTTGAGGGACATCTAGTGCTCAGAAAGTCGCAGATCACGAATGCCCTGAAGGAGGATGGGAAATTCAGAGCCAATTGGGAAGGTCCATACAGAATTAGATACAAGATTGGACCTAACACCTGTGTTCTGGAAACTCTACAAGGGAAGAAGATAGGGAAAACATGGAATTCAAATCACCTAAAGCTGTATTTGAATTAATCGCTATATTTTCTTTCCCAAACAGTATTATCATTTGTTTATACCATCACAAGATATTGTTATCAAATCATCACGCAGATTGTCATTTTATTATACATCTGCAACTTCTATGCATCTAAATCTTGTGACAGGTATTCAGAAGAGCCGTAAGAGCCTGAGGCGCTATGCGTCACTGTGGCCAGGCGTATATTCAGACGAGCCGTAAGAGCCTGAGGCGCTATGCGTCACTGTGGCCTAGCGTAGTTCAGCCGAGCTGTAAGAGCCTGAGGCGCTATGCGTCACTGTGGCCAGGCGTAGTTCAACCGACCCGTAAGAGCCTGAGGCGCTATGCGTCACTGTGGCCAGGCGTAGTTCAACCGAGCCGTAAGAGCCTGAGGCGCTATGCGTCACTGTGGCCAGGCGTAGTTCAGCCGAGCCGTAAGAGCCTGAGGCGCTATGCATCACTATGGCCAGGCATAGTTCAACCGAGCCGTAAGAGCCTGAGGCGCTATGCGTCACTGTGGCCAGGCGTAGTTCAACCGAGCCGTAAGAGCCTGAGGCGCTATGCGTCACTGTGGCCAGGCGTAGTTCAGCCGAGCCGTAAGAGCCTGAGACGCTATGCGTCACTGTGGCCAGGCGTAGTTCAACCGAGCCGTAAGAGCCTGAGGCGCTATGCGTCACTGTGGCCAGGCGTAGTTCAGCCAAGCCGTAAGAGCCTGAGGCGCTATGCGTCACTGTGGCCAGGCGTAGTTCAAACGAGCCGTAAGAGCCTGAGGCGCTATGCGTCACTGTGGCCAGGCGTACACTCTGACGAGCCATAAGAGCCTGAGGCGCTATGCGTCACTGTGACCAGGCAATAAAAACATCAAGGCTAGAAAAACTAAAGACGCATTCACATCATAGTAATCAAGCCTTAAATAGTTATACGTTTACGCAAAAAATTCTTTCTGAAAGTATACCTTTCTATCAAGAATTGGGGAGCATACACGAATACATTCAAAGCGAATATATACAAGCAAAATAAACAAACAGACAAAGAATGATAAATGATAAATAGAGAAGTAATGCGATACAAAGCATGAACAAAAATCTCAATTTCATTTCATTCAAAAGTCATTACAAACAGATCTTTAACAGATCTTTACGATTACATTCAACAAAAGTACAAAGTTAAAATAAAAAACAACAAAGTACTTGAAAAGAAATACAAAAAACAAAAATAGCTATCTACTCTTCGGGAGGAAGCTGGGGATCAGCTGCAGACAGACCATCACTTCTCAAGGACTGCTGACCCTCCTCGCCGTCTAAATCAATAAGAGCCTCGATAGGCTCGGGAGCACCGTCCAAATCCATGGGCTCCCAAGGACCAGTGAGGTTGGCGAGGTCATCTTGGGCGGTCCTCTTGAATAACTCGTCTGCAGGTTCAGCTTCAGGCTCATATTTAGTCCAGTCGGGGGCCTCAAATAGCATCGCCTCGTTGGTGTACTGGAGCTCGGGGAATTCCTCTCCTTCCCTATATGCTTCTAACAAAGACCGGGCCAGGTAGAACCCGTACTTCACATAAGGGTTGGAGAAATCTTCCTTCCGCCTCAAGCAATCCTTGGAGAGACGGTACTCCTTCACGGCCTCGGCCCGTATGCTGTCGATCTCTACCTGG
Organism: Firmiana major; assembly: GCA_033439115.1. Lineage (NCBI taxonomy): Eukaryota > Viridiplantae > Streptophyta > Magnoliopsida > Malvales > Malvaceae > Firmiana > Firmiana major. Next base: position 14,754,865 of record CM065899.1, on the reverse strand, counting down.
GTCAGAATAGGAGCAGCCTGACCTTCTAAATCGGCAACGCGTTGCTCAAGCTCCTGATTCCGAGTGAGTAAGGACCCGTAGCTGGACTGCATACGATCCAGCTCAGCATGGGCCTCCTGAAGATCCTCGTGGAATTTGCCAGACAGGGCCGTCTCTACAGTGAGATCCCCCTTGGCGTGATTAAGGTCTTGATGAACCTTTGCGAGCTGCTCCTCCAAGCTTCGAACTAAATCCGAAAGTTTGGACAAGTTGTTAATGGTGTTCTGTAACTCCATAACTTGGTCCTTTAACTCCCGGATTTCCCTATCGGCACGCTCATGATAAGCCCGGTGCTGGGCATTGTTGGCCACAGTTCGTTGAGCCAGCTGCAAAGAAATGCAAAAAGTTAGATTCAAAGAATGTAGCAAAAAGGAGTCAAACGAAGAGGAGTATAAAACTTACCTTCAATGCCTCCATGTCGGCTAAGTCCTCCCCCTCCGGGTAATTCCGGAATATCCTCGCCTCGTCCCGAGGAAGGATGGAAGACCAACTAATCCGGGAAGCCACCCCGGGAGTGTCCAAAGTATCGTTGTCACGGACCCCGGGGTACACTCGAAATTCGGCCCCCCTCATAATAAACCCCCCGTCCACGGGGTAGGACCTCTCGTCAGCAGGACCTATCCTCGGTAGTATTGGCCTGCTTCCCATTGAACCCTCAATGTATAAACGCCTTCGATTCTTCCACTGCGACGGAATGATATTGCATTCCGCACGCTACTTGGAGCGGGATCGCCCGGATGACCCAGAAGCCCCCCGTGAAGATGAGGCAACTCTCCCCCTATCCCAAGAGGGATCCCTCTGCTCCGAAGGAGGGGGAGGCATCGCCTACCTAGAAATAGGGGGGGTCTGAGCTCGAGGTGGCTGAGAGGGGACCGGTGCCTCACTTGGGACATCGTCGGCCAAACGACGCCTCTTCCTGGTAGGAGCGCTGGAAGGACCAGCCTCAGAGACCTGGCGACCTAACGATTGCCGGAAATGACTCATTTCTGCAAAAAAGAAAAAGAAAACAAATCAGTGGTTAAAAACTGATCAAAAACAGTAAATAGTAAAAAGAATTAAAAGTTACCGTCAGGAGAATCGAGATGCTCCTGAAGGGACTCTATATTTATGGCGTCGTCATCAGGGAGCACCATGAAAGTAGAGCCGAACCCTTGCCAGCCAGTCAGGTCGGCTAAGGGTTCGCTCCTCTTGTGGCCTTACAGGTTCAGGATTTAACTCGGGGGAAGCCGAAGGCGGAGGATTAGACGAAGGAATAGAGGGTCCGGCAACAGGGACCGGACCCACACCCCAGCCAGCTGATATCAAATTTTCATTTGATAAAAGGCTGTCAAGGCTAATGGGATGACGGACTAGCAGTTTGTTGAAATCCGAAGATAACTGCTCCCTAAGTGTGGAAATCCTGGGGCCCTTGGGGATTTCTCGCCTATTCTCCCAACGGGTGGGGAAATCCAGGCCCTCGGGCACTTCTACAACAAGCCACTCCGTCTCAAAACCATGAAGCTTGTTAGCAGGTTTCTCGAACAACCTGTTCTCAAAACCGGGCTGATACACCCGCTGAAGCGAGTAAGGCACTAAGCCGGGGCTCCCTCGAAACCTGAAAAATACATCTAAGAGAGGAAGGGATGGAGGGACGCCCCTTGAATGGCAGTGCACGGTGAACGCTACTAATTGTATCCATGCATGAGGATGCAACTGTCCCGGGGATACTCCGTGCGTCCTAAGGAAGGAAGCCCCGAAGTCGAACAATGGGAAGCGGAGTCCCAACTCTAATGCTGCCCTAAAAACGACTACCCCGTTGGACACACGACGTATGTCACTCTCCTGGGGGGTTGGAAGTCTATAGGCGTATCCCTCGGGTAAGGGAAACCTAGATACTAGATCTTGGATGTCGGCTTCCTTCAAAGTCGACTTTACTCCTAGGTCTATTTGTTTTCCTACACCATGGCCAGCCATTTTAGGGGTTCGAAAGCCAAAAAGTGGAACCACGTACTATAAAATTACCTAAAATGAAGAAGAGAAGAACTCGCGACAGAGTCTCAAGAAGGCGCGACAGACCTGCGACACAGTGTTGTGAGCGCGGCAGAGTTGCGATGGAGTTGCGGTAGAGTGGCGACAGAGTCTGCAGAGAAAAATACGGTAGAGTATTTTTGCGAGAGAACTGAGTAGCGACGAGGACAGTAGGGGCCCAGTATATATAGCGGCTCGCCTGCGTCGCCACACGTGCGAAGATTCGACCCGACCCGAGAAAAATCCGGACCCAGACACTCTTTCATAGGAAAAATTCCTACCAAAGAGCGGGGAGCAATTGATGGTGGTCATGTCACCAGAATCCACGTGTACAACTATTCGCCAACCATTGACTGCCACATGTCAGAACAAGAATAAGCCACGTGGCTGATTTCGCGACAGAGTTGCTACGCGACACAGTTGCTTGTTGAACGACAGAGTGTTCGGGGCGATAGGCACTCTGTCGCCTGGGATGAGTGCCGCACAGTAGGCCCGACAGACTCCATCGCCTCTATTGCGACATAGGTCTCCCGCATTGCCCTCGCGACAAAGGTCTCCCGCACTGCCTGCGGTAGAGGTCTTCCGCATTGCCCCCACTGTAGAGGTCTCCCGCACAGCCTGCGGTAGAGGTCTCCCGCACACCTGCAGCAGAGGTCTTTCGCATAGTCTGCGGCAGAGGTCCATGAGCACTCTGCCGCCTGTCGACTCCCCCGTAAGCTGCTTGACCCAAAGCGCGACAGAGTGCTCTATGACTCTGTCGCGGCCCAGACACGCGCCTGGGCCTCAGCTCGAACCGACTTGAAGAAACCTATAAATATGCCGAGTAGCTCTCAGAAAAGGAGGAGGAAAACCAAAGAACAAAAATCAGGGAGAAATACTTCAACTCTTTGAATTAAGAAACACATTCTCTTCCCCTTACTCACACAACTCCCGATTACTTACTTAATCATCGGAGTGCGCGTGCAGGGACAAATCCCTGCCCCCTCTGATTCCGGTTGTTTTTGCAGATTATACGAAGAACACGTGGAGCAAATCGTACGGACGTCATATTTTTGTCGTTAGTCCAATCAGAATACGTGGAAGGTAAATTCCTGTTGTTGTTCGTTCGGGAACATCAACTATAAATACTTTTATGTCATAAGTGAGCTCACTATATTAATATACAAATACATCCCCCATTGTTACATTCGTTTACATCACTGTGCTGTTATATGTTCAGATACAAAAACATACGTGATGTGTAAACCTTTTATCACGACCCCTTTTCATCCTTTTCACTGAAAAATCACCATAAATTTTTCACTTTTTCATTTTCTTTCCCAGTCGTGAACAACTTTTACCAATAACAGTTGGGCTATGAGTCAGTATTAATCATCATTTACCATTCATCTTTCAATTAATTAAGAGCAAGTACATGTATTTAAAAGTTTAAGTTCTACACTTATACATGTTTGCTAACACTTACATCCCCCATATTACAATTCAAAATGAATATTGTGCCATTACATGTTTAGATACAAAAAGAATTCTTGTGTGTATACCTCTTAGCGATGGAAAGCAATGGATATCCAGATACAACACCTCAGTCCTTCTCTAGGCTACTATATGCGCTCTGTAGATGGGGGAAAAAGAAAGGGATGAGCAACCACATGCTCAATAAGGCAATAATGCAAGCATGGTAGATAACTACACTATCTACATGCTCATAATGTCATGGCACAAAGATCATTTATAATCCAGAGCATGAGGAAATATTAAAACTATGCCACATGTATATACATATATCATGTACTTAAAACATGGAAATAGGCATGTAAACATGGAAAAATCGTCATGTAAAACTTCTCATGTTCATCATAACAAAACTCATCATAAAACCATTCATTAGAGTTTAACACCAAATCAAAACTCAGTAAAATTCATTAGATCTTTCTCAAGTCATAGATTTCATGTTCATCATAACATCATCTCTCAAAAACATCCCACAAGGTTCGACCCCTCCCTCGAGTCTACCCTGGACAACACAAATCATGCTCAATATACAAAACCATGCGATATCATGTGAGACAGGTGGTCACTATATATAATCGAGGACTATGTTGGCCAACTATGTCATTATCATCCCAGACCACACGGATCTCGGTGTGCGGGGCATTATGCTGGAACGGTAGTGGGTTTGTCCTTCGCGAGACTTTCAAATCAACATCATAACCTCATGGTACAATGTACTCCATGTGATATACATGGTACAACGTACTCCGTGGACCCATATCATGGTTGGGGGTGCCTGCCATAGGTCTTATCTACCCCATGCCATGTATAACCTACTCAGTCTCAAGTGCACGTGCGAGCATCTCATCCGTGTGACTAACAGTCTAAACGAGGCACCAGCACAGCTCGTGCGAGCATCTCATCCGTGTGACTAACAGTCTAAACGAGGCATCCAGCACGGCTCGTGCGAGCATCTCATTCGTGTGACACACAGTCTACACGAGGCATCCAGCATGACTCATTACATATCACAGTGTGAAAAGCCCAATGCGAGCAAAGCTCTAGCACTATTTCATGCATCATCATTAAATACCCTCGTATGAGCAATGCTCTAATATGGCTTTATGCATAATAAATAATGAGAAAGTCACGTACAAGCATAGCTCCAGTACAGTTATATGCATAAGGATATCAATGAAAACCCACGTACGAGCAATAGCTCTAGTACAACCTGTAAAATAACATTGACTCAAAATATAGTGCGAGCTAGGCTCCAGTACATTTCATGCATATTAAAACATCAAAATCCAGTGCGAATGAAGCTCCAACATGATTAACTCATATAATTCTGATAGGCGGCTCTATTTCAACACAACACATTAAAATCAAAGTCAGCACCCGACTCGTGCTATTTCATGAAATCATGAAAATCAAATAGCCAACCTATCCTTCAATTTACTTAAACCAAAGCAAGGTGTTTCATAAAAATGTCAAAACGTGATGTTTATGCAATTATTAGCCTTACTACCCCTTTTACAAGATTCACTTCAAAAATCAAATCACCTACATTCTTAGTCGTTCACACAAATCATTAATTCCTTTCTAGATAATCATCACAATTTTCAATACCCTATAATCAGCCTCAAAATATGTGTAGCTATCTCTAGGCACTTACAAAATTCCCTTACCTAGAATCGCGTCAAGTGATTCAACTTCCTTGGAGTTGATTGATCGTGCAGTTCGATTCACTTCCGATGAAATCTTCGAAGCTGTACAAATTACTTATCACATCAATTTAACCCAATACAACACAATTCCCACGGTTTATTATATTCGATTCGACTTATTGGGTCTATTAATGTCATGCCCCGTTTTCGGGAACCCTTCTATCCATACATTCTCTACTACGGTTGGGCTGTGAGAAGATGCAATTACTAAAAATTTATTTATTTACAGCGGAATATTTAAATCTTTAATTCACACTCCCAGGTGTGTGTGTAAATACACAACATTAGTTGTATAAATACCATGTGTTTACATATCATCCCCATGATACTGATTACAATTCCAAGATATAACTGTGCGATACGATATATTAGATACAAAATACTCGTGTATACAATTCTTTACCTTTTACCGAATCGTGGGAGCTGTTCAACACAAAAGACTTAGAGACCACCGCTCTCTTACTTCTCAGTACCTGGAGGGGGAAAAATAGTGGGATGAGCAAACCACGGCTCAGTAAGGAAATGCATGCTAGCAGGTAGACATCGTACTACCTACATAGCCCATGCATGCATAAACCAAAACCATGTTTTCGTTATAAATGGAAATATCATACGAACAATGCATTTAAACACATATTTCTCAATAGCATTTTCGTGTAAATCAAATGTCAAACTTCCATTTAAAACATGCTCATAAATAGTGCCCTCATGGCACGAGTGTGAAATCGGAGATTTATTAAAACATGAAATCTCTTTCACTTCTCAAATCATTCTTTCTCGCAAATCTCTTTCTTTTCTGAGATTGTTTCTGTTTCTCGAATCTCTGAGACAGGCATGGAATTTTAGGCAATCAAATACCCACGACTTATGGCCACAGTCAGTGATCCCAGGCCTCACGGATCAGGTGTGCACAGGGTATCACTTCGCCTGAAGGGGGATGGGTCAGTCCTACCCTCCGGCTCATCTCAATCCACCTCATCTCCTCATATACTCACGGTGAAGATACGTCGTGTGTCATCTACGCGATACTCGTACTCACGTGCACCCAGCACGGTACATAGTATACCAACGGGTGACTACACTATTTTACGTACGACCGTGGACCCAAGTCCATACTCCAACTCCGATGGACTTTTTATCCTTAAACCATGTCTCATATACCAGGCGAGCAAGCAGCGTGACACACAGTCAACGCAAAGCTCCAGCGCGGTACGATCTATCGTTAAGGCCCAGCCCGTTCAATTGGCCGTCGGCTGGTATCCCCTTGGGTCCCAGACCCCCAGGTTTACCTTAACTCAACAAAACAGGTGCGAGCCAAGTTCTCGCACTTTCTCAAAACCCCCGTGCGAGTTAAAACTCCTGCACGGTACATCAAGGCTTTAAACCGGGTGTGAGCTAACGCTTCCACACCAAATCTCATCTCAAAACTGATAGTTGGCTATTTTCTCTTTTCAAAACTCAAAACATGTTTGTTCATACAGCATGCCTCTCCAGGCTAAAACATGTAAAATTAGCCAACCTATCATCAACATTTCTCAATCATAAATAACAATGTAAAATTGAGAAAATCATTGAAAACATGCATATCATGCTATTTCCTTACCCTATCCCATTTCTCAATACATATATACGTCATAGTACTTTGCATACTTCAATATCATTTCATAGAATTATCATATCGTACTAGTCTAGCAATATATTTACGAAATTGCCGTAAAATACGTACGAACATCTCTATAGCTAACACACAGTCCCTTACCTCGTTTTGCTTGTGTGCAACTATCCGCCTTTATGCTTCTCGCGTTCTCATCTCGATTTGCTCCGACGTATCATCCGAAACTGAAATTTCATCCATCAAACACTCGAGTTAATGTTCCCAACTCTTATTCACTAATCACTTATTCAATACCTTAAATACACATTTTTACCCTTGTGGTAAATCTCATAATTTCATCCCAATATCAACATACCCAAATCATGCTCACCACATTATCATCCTCTCAAAATATCTCATTCATCATTAACACCTCTACATTCCCCTTTCTCACACTAGATCATTTCTAAGTTATATTCATTTCATACCATTCTAGGTAGTTCTATCCACAATATGCACACCCAAATATCTTTATAAACATTAACTAAACCAATGTACTTGGATTTGTGCATTTTAACTTACCTCATTGGGTTTCCTCTTGCTCAAACTAGGATTTGCCCTCTTTTCTTCAATCCTTCAAATGGGAAAATGCCTCTAGACTATGTTGTTCTTCTCTTTGATGTGAACAACTTTGTCTCTAATAGCCTCTCCTTAAATCTCACTGAAAATGGCTGGATTTAAGAGTGAGAAACTAGATTTCTTTGAGTTGAAGAGAAATGAAGATGTTTGTCCCGAAATTCTGATGATCCAACTGCTCCCATTTATAGGTTTGACTTGATGAGATCGATCTTCCTTGGATGGAGATCGATCTGTTCCTCACAAATTCCTCTCTTCTGAGACGTTTTAAAGGTAGGAGATCGATCTGTCGAGGCTGGAGATCGATCTGTTGAGACTGGAGATCGATCTGTCGAGACTGGAGATCGATCTGCTTTCAAACAGAAGCTTAAGGAGATCGATCTGGTCTTATGGGAGATCGATCTGCTTCCAACCCGAGAGCTAAGGAGATCGATCTGCTTCCTTTGGAGATCGATCTGTCCCCTTCCATTTCTCACCTAAGGGCATTCTGGCTCTCCCAGATCGATCTCTCATCCTATGAGATCGATCTGGCCTTCACAAATTCCAGATTTCCTGCAGTTTTTTCTGCAACAACTCTTACCAAACACCCTTAATTTACTACCATGATCATTTCCTCATTCATTCATCTTTGAGACTTGAAAATGGGATTTATCCTCACTACATACACATTAAAACTTGTATAGGATCTTTGTATGACCAAATATATACGATATTACTCGAATGGAATTATACACTTATGTAAATCTTTCCTTCCATTTTACTATACTACTCCTATCCCATTTTGATCACATTCCTCTCGTTTTCAAGTTTATTTCCTCCTACTCACTCATAATGCAACTTGTACGTATAATCACAATTCTTACTACAAGTGCGTACATAATCTTATGAACTTACATTGCATACACTTCACATTACAATACGTCATCTTACTTATGATTTTATTTACATTCCCATGTTCCTATATACATAGCTATACATGTACGGGGTCTCACATTCTCCCCCACTTAAAGAATTTGGTCCTCCAAATTAGAACCAATTCAATCTGTGAATAACTCGGGATACTTTTCCAGCATCAAACTTTCCAGTTCCCATGTGGCCTCTTCCACAGTGTGATGTTGCCACAAAACCTTAACCAATGAAATCGTCTTGTTCCGCAACACCTTCTCTTTCCTATCCAATACCCTGATCGGTCTCTCGACATACGACATATCTTTCTTGAGCTCCAACGGCTCATAGTTAATTACATGTGTCGGATCCGGGTAGTACTTCCGAAGCATAGAAACGTGGAAGACATTGTGGACTTCTGCTAGCTCAGGTGGTAAGGCTAGCCTATATGCTCCTTCTCCCACTCTATCCAAAATCTCGAAGGGACCAATGTAACGAGGACTTAATTTTCCTTTCTTTCCAAACCTCATTATTCCCTTAGAAGGAGATACTTTCAAAAATACAGACTCGCCAACATCAAACTCAAGTGGTCTCCGTCTCCTGTCAGCATAGCTCTTTTGTCGACTTTGAGCTGTTCGCAGCCTCTCGCATATTATCTGAACATCCTCGGAGGCTTGCTTAACCAAATCGGGGGCGAGCAATTGTCTGTCACCAACTTCTTCCCAACCAATGGGCGATCGGCATCTACGACCGTATAGTGCCTCATATGGGGCCATACCAATACTTGAGTGATGACTGTTATTGTAGGCGAACTCAATCAATGGCAAGTGATCGTCCCATGAGCCTCTAAAATCCAGCACACACGCTCTCAACATATCCTCCAGGGTCTGTATAGTCCTCTCTGACTGACCATCTGTCTGAGGATGAAAAGCGGTGCTAAAACTTAACTGGGTCCCCATCGCTTCCTGGAAATGTCCCCAAAAGTGGGAAGTGAAGCGGGCATCCCTATCCGAAACAACACTCACTGGGACTCCATGCAATCTCACTATTTCTCGCACATACAGATTCGCCAGTGCACTCAATGTATCTGTAGATCTCATGGCTAAGAAATGTGCCGATTTCGTTAACCGATCTACTATCACCCATATCGCATCATGGTTCTTACGGGTTCTCGGTAACCCCATCACAAAATCCATGGTGACATGCTCCCACTTCCATGTTGGTATCGATAGAGGTTGTAATAATCCTCCTGGTTTCTGATGTTCGACTTTTACTTGCTGACAAATGAGACATCTAGCGACATACTCCGCTATGTCTCTCTTCATTCCAGACCACCAATATACTTTTCGGAGGTTTTGATACATCTTACCACTCCCCGGGTGTATCGTGTATCTCGACGAGTGTGCCTCTGATAAGATCAGCTTTCTCAGCTCTAAATCCTTAGGAACACATATTCTATCTCCAAACCTTAGTATTCCATCTGGACTCAATATAAAATCTGCACCCTTCGCTTTCCGGATTTGGCTAATCATGACAATACACCATTGATCGATTTGCTGAGCTTGTCGGATTCTCTCAATCAACTCCGGTTCTAATCTCAAGCTAGCAATGATCCCATAGCTGCCAATCTCAGGTAGGGTCATATCCAGACTAAGGTTCGCGAATTGTTCCAACAACTCGTGCTCTCTAACCATCATATGTGATACCAACCCGAGACTCTTCCGACTCAATGCATCGGCAACCACGTTTGCCTTCCCCGGGTGGTACAAGATCTCACAATCATAGTCCTTGAGGAGTTCCAACCACCTCCTCTGTCTCATGTTTAACTCCTTTTGTGAGAATAGATATTTCAGACTCTTATGATCCGTAAAGATCTGAAATCTCTCACCATATAAGTAGTGGCGCCATATCTTCAACGCAAACACTACAGCCGCTAACTCCAAATCGTGAGTGGGGTAGTTCTTCTCATGATCCTTAAGCTGCCTAGATCCATAAGCTACTACCCTTCCATCTTGCATCAAAACACAGCCTAGTCCTTGATGCGAAGCATCTGTATACACCGAGTAGTTCCCTGAACTGTTAGGGATGACAAGGACTGGCGCGGTAGTTAATCTGCGCTTAAGTTCCTGAAAACTCCTCTCACAAGCTTCATCCCATGAAAACTCCACACTCTTCCTCGTAAGACGTGTCAATGGAGCAGCTAATCTAGAGAAACCTTCTACAAATCTCCTGTAGTAACCAGCCAAACCCAGAAAACTTCTGATCTCTGTGACTGTCCTAGGTTGTTCCCATTGAACAACTGCCTCAATCTTGGATGGATCTACTGACACCCCATCCTTCGATATAACATGGCCTAGAAAAGAGATCTGTTCTAGCCAAAAGTCACATTTGTTAAGCTTGGCATATAACCTTTTCTCCCGAAGGGTTTGCAAAATAATCCTTAAGTGCTGCTCATGCTCTTCTCTGGACCTTGAATACACCAATATATCATCAATGAAAATAATTACGAATTGGTCCAGGTATGGCTTGAATACTTCATTCATTAGAGCCATAAAAGCTGCTGGCGCATTGGTTAATCCAAAAGGCATCACTAAGAATTCGTAATGGCCATAGCGGGTACGAAATGCTGTCTTGGGCACATCCTCCTTCCGAGTCTTCAATTGATGATACCCAGACCTCAGATCTATCTTGGAGAAGATCTGTGCTCCCCGAAGTTGATCCAATAAATCGTCAATGCGTGGCAAGGGGTACTTATTCTTGATGGTAGCCTTGTTTAACATCCGATAGTCAATGCACAACCTGAGGCTCCCATCTCTCTTCTTCACAAATAATACCGGGGCTCCCCATGGTGAGACGCTCGGTCTTATGAACCCCTTCTCTAACAACTCTTGCAGCTGTTTCCTTAATTCCTCTAACTCAACTGGGGCCATCCTATATGGTGACTTAGATATTGGTTCGGTTCCAGGCGTCAAGTCTATACCGAATTTCGTTTCTCTATCAGGTGGCAATCCTGGTAGATCATCTGGAAAGACATCAGGGAATTCTCTGACCACTGAGATGTCCTCCATATCCGGATGTACTTTGTTCAAATCCACCACATAAGCAACAAAACCTTCAAAACAACACTCAAGCCATTTATACCAAAGTACTTTACTTAATACGTAATTTAAGATTTCATTTCTTCTCTTAAAATTTTACAACACATTCTTCAGGTAGAGAAAACTTAATGGACTTAGAACGACAGTCTATGACAGCATGATTGGCGGCTAACCAATCCATTCCCAAAATTACATCAATGTCATACATATTCAACAAAATCAAGTTGGCTGTCATGCACTTATCTCCCACCCTCACTTTACAATCTTCATACACTTGTTCAACTAATTGGCTAACTCTCATGGGAGTACTTATCAGTAAGGTCCTATTCAAGTATGTGGGCTCTACAAAACCTTTTAACTTAGATGCACATGCAGGTGATATGAAGGAATGCGTAGCTCCAGAATCAAACAAAGCTATAACCTCTAGATTGAAAATCAAGATTGTACCTTTTATCACTTCAGAAGAGGTATCAGCCGATGCCTGGTCTATCGCATACACCCTGCCTTGACCCACAACTTGTTTTCCCTTCTCTTCAGCCGAGGCTTTCTTTCTTGCAGGAGGTGCAACTGTAGGAACCCTCTCTGGCTCTTTACCCCTTTGTGGAACTGCCTCAACTATCTCCGGGCACTCTCTGGCATAATGTCCAAATTTACCACATCTGAAACATCGGGTACCCTGAAGATGACATGGTCTACCACCATGGTATCGACCGCATAGCCTACACTGATCTGTAGTCGGTCGGGGTCCACCAATCACTATACCCCTGGCTGGTGTCTGAGTCGGAGGCATAAAAGGTCTAGCAACCTTTTTCTGGAACTCATCTACTTCTCTCCGACGTTTACTCATGAATTTTCGACCAAATTTGGCACTCTTGCCATCTCCCAGCTTCCTCGGACCCTTGTCCTTACCCCAGCTAAATTCAGAAGTCTGCAAGTCATGATCTTGCTCGCATAACTGGGCCCGTCGCACAGCCTCTCTATATGTAGCGACATCAAATGGGGCCAACTTCGCTCGGATCGAAGGCCTCAGTCCATCCACAAATCTACGGACTCTGACAGCTTCACTCCTGATCGAGTCCGGATCATATCGACCCAGCGAAGTGAATCGTGACTCGTACTCATCAACTGTTCGATTCCCTTGAGTCAGATTCAGAAATTCCATCTGTAGTCTCCGTCGAGCAGTATCTGGGATGTATTGCTCTCTGAAAACGTCCAAGAACATATCCCACGTGATTACCATTCCTTGAGCTCTTAACATCGGCCTGACGGACTTCCACCAGTGCTCCGCTTCGCCTCTCAATACAAAGGCCGCAAGTGCTACTCTCTCCGTAGCTGAACATCTACAGAAGTCGAATAACTTCTCCATTTGACTTATCCAGTCCTCAGCCACTGCCGGATCCTTTACCCCCTAAACGAAGGAGGCTTAAAGTCCATAAAGTGCCTCAATCTTTCCATGTCACAATCATATCCATACCCCAAATCATCATCATACTGCTGTGGGGCTACTGGAGGAGGTACCGGTCGAATATGAGGTTCCCGTGGCCTAGCCGGTTCAGCTTGCGCAGGTGCAACATTCTCAGGTTCAGGTGCAGCTGCTGGGGGATTCGGTGCAGCCTGTCCCGCTGTACCAGGTGTACCCTCAAACCTAGCCATGATCTGACCCATCATGGTCATCATCGTGCGCATGTCTTCCTCCAATCGAGTGATTCGAGGATCAGAAGCCTCTATCTGTTCCTGGGGCTCATGACTAGAGGATGATCTACTGTGCCTCTCAGTCCTGTCATTTTGCCCTCGAGCCCTCGAGCTCTCTCCCCTCTTGCGGTGTCTCTCAGGCATAACTCACTAGCCTGATAACTTTCCTGCATTATAACAAACATTTAATTCACTACCAGCTCCGTATACACATTTGTATCTAAATATCGCACAGTAACTTGGGGATGTATGTTTTCTTAGTCCTAAGCATCAACTCACATCAGACCAACCAAGCTCTGATACCAAGCCTGTCATGCCCCGTTTTCGGGAACCCTTCTATCCATACATTCTCTACTACGGTTGGGCTGTGAGAAGATGCAATTACTAAAAATTTATTTATTTACAGCGGAATATTTAAATCTTTAATTCACACTCCCAGGTGTGTGTGTAAATACACAACATTAGTTGTATAAATACCATGTGTTTACATATCATCCCCATGATACTGATTACAATTCCAAGATATAACTGTGCGATACGATATATTAGATACAAAATACTCGTGTATACAATTCTTTACCTTTTACCGAATCGTGGGAGCTGTTCAACACAAAAGACTTAGAGACCACCGCTCTCTTACTTCTCAGTACCTGGAGGGGGAAAAATAGTGGGATGAGCAAACCACGGCTCAGTAAGGAAATGCATGCTAGCAGGTAGACATCGTACTACCTACATAGCCCATGCATGCATAAACCAAAACCATGTTTTCGTTATAAATGGAAATATCATACGAACAATGCATTTAAACACATATTTCTCAATAGCATTTTCATGTAAATCAAATGTCAAACTTCCATTTAAAACATGCTCATAAATAGTGCCCTCATGGCACGAGTGTGAAATCGGAGATTTATTAAAACATGAAATCTCTTTCACTTCTCAAATCATTCTTTCTCGCAAATCTCTTTCTTTTCTGAGATTGTTTCTGTTTCTCGAATCTCTGAGACAGGCATGGAATTTTAGGCAATCAAATATCCACGACTTATGGCCACAGTCAGTGATCCCAGGCCTCACGGATCAGGTGTGCACAGGGTATCACTTCGCCTGAAGGGGGATGGATCAGTCCTACCCTCCGGCTCATCTCAATCCACCTCATCTCCTCATATACTCACGGTGAAGATACGTCGTGTGTCATCTACGCGATACTCGTACTCACGTGCACCCAGCACGGTACATAGTATACCAACGGGTGACTACACTATTTTACGTACGACCGTGGACCCAAGTCCATACTCCAACTCCGATGGACTTTTTATCCTTAAACCATGTCTCATATACCAGGCGAGCAAGCAGCGTGACACACAGTCAACGCAAAGCTCCAGCGCGGTACGATCTATCGTTAAGGCCCAGCCCGTTCAATTGGCCGTCGGCTGGTATCCCCTTGGGTCCCAGACCCCCAGGTTTACCTTAACTCAACAAAACAGGTGCGAGCCAAGTTCTCGCACTTTCTCAAAACCCCCGTGCGAGTTAAAACTCCTGCACGGTACATCAAGGCTTTAAACCGGGTGTGAGCTAACGCTTCCACACCAAATCTCATCTCAAAACTGATAGTTGGCTATTTTCTCTTTTCAAAACTCAAAACATGTTTGTTCATACAGCATGCCTCTCCAGGCTAAAACATGTAAAATTAGCCAACCTATCATCAACATTTCTCAATCATAAATAACAATGTAAAATTGAGAAAATCATTGAAAACATGCATATCATGCTATTTCCTTACCCTATCCCATTTCTCAATACATATATACGTCATAGTACTTTGCATACTTCAATATCATTTCATAGAATTATCATATCGTACTAGTCTAGCAATATATTTACGAAATTGCCGTAAAATACGTACGAACATCTCTATAGCTAACACACAGTCCCTTACCTCGTTTTGCTTGTGTGCAACTATCCGCCTTTATGCTTCTCGCGTTCTCATCTCGATTTGCTCCGACGTATCATCCGAAACTGAAATTTCATCCATCAAACACTCGAGTTAATGTTCCCAACTCTTATTCACTAATCACTTATTCAATACCTTAAATACACATTTTTACCCTTGTGGTAAATCTCATAATTTCATCCCAATATCAACATACCCAAATCATGCTCACCACATTATCATCCTCTCAAAATATCTCATTCATCATTAACACCTCTACATTCCCCTTTCTCACACTAGATCATTTCTAAGTTATATTCATTTCATACCATTCTAGGTAGTTCTATCCACAATATGCACACCCAAATATCTTTATAAACATTAACTAAACCAATGTACTTGGATTTGTGCATTTTAACTTACCTCATTGGGTTTCCTCTTGCTCAAACTAGGATTTGCCCTCTTTTCTTCAATCCTTCAAATGGGAAAATGCCTCTAGACTATGTTGTTCTTCTCTTTGATGTGAACAACTTTGTCTCTAATAGCCTCTCCTTAAATCTCACTGAAAATGGCTGGATTTAAGAGTGAGAAACTAGATTTCTTTGAGTTGAAGAGAAATGAAG
Organism: Firmiana major; assembly: GCA_033439115.1. Taxonomy (NCBI): domain Eukaryota; kingdom Viridiplantae; phylum Streptophyta; class Magnoliopsida; order Malvales; family Malvaceae; genus Firmiana; species Firmiana major. The sequence goes on along the minus strand of CM065899.1, from coordinate 14,739,143 downwards.
ATGTTTGTCCCGAAATTCTGATGATCCAACTGCTCCCATTTATAGGTTTGACTTGATGAGATCGATCTTCCTTGGATGGAGATCGATCTGTTCCTCACAAATTCCTCTCTTCTGAGACGTTTTAAAGGTAGGAGATCGATCTGTCGAGGCTGGAGATCGATCTGTTGAGACTGGAGATCGATCTGTCGAGACTGGAGATCGATCTGCTTTCAAACAGAAGCTTAAGGAGATCGATCTGGTCTTATGGGAGATCGATCTGCTTCCAACCCGAGAGCTAAGGAGATCGATCTGCTTCCTTTGGAGATCGATCTGTCCCCTTCCATTTCTCACCTAAGGGCATTCTGGCTCTCCCAGATCGATCTCTCATCCTATGAGATCGATCTGGCCTTCACAAATTCCAGATTTCCTGCAGTTTTTTCTGCAACAACTCTTACCAAACACCCTTAATTTACTACCATGATCATTTCCTCATTCATTCATCTTTGAGACTTGAAAATGGGATTTATCCTCACTACATACACATTAAAACTTGTATAGGATCTTTGTATGACCAAATATATACGATATTACTCGAATGGAATTATACACTTATGTAAATCTTTCCTTCCATTTTACTATACTACTCCTATCCCATTTTGATCACATTCCTCTCGTTTTCAAGTTTATTTCCTCCTACTCACTCATAATGCAACTTGTACGTATAATCACAATTCTTACTACAAGTGCGTACATAATCTTATGAACTTACATTGCATACACTTCACATTACAATACGTCATCTTACTTATGATTTTATTTACATTCCCATGTTCCTATATACATAGCTATACATGTACGGGGTCTCACAATTAACACTTATAAGACCTCACTTTCTCTTAAGCCCTTTTTCGATTATACTATTTATTTCTCGGGAATCTATTAGTTCCACTAACCTTATTGATTCACACTAAACCGACATTAAGCTCATAATGCCTCTAGTTCACCATTTCCTTCACTATGGCAATTTATCAAATACCTCTTATGCCCATTTTTAATCATCATCTATTCCAACATATACATTTCACAAAACTATCTTAAAATCATCTATACATGCTTACTAACATCTCTGTATGCTTAAATCATCATCAACTCCATGCCATTTTAATCCTTCTCTCACTAAACCCATTCTAGGTCATGGTTGTTTAAGCATGTATATGAACATTTTAGCCAACATTATACACACCAATCAACTAATCAAAATGCCTATATTAACATACTAGAAGATGGTGTATAGAAATCATACCTAGCTTGACCTTTTTCCTTTTTTTTTCCAAAATGGGAAAAAACCTCTTTTCTCCTTCAATCCAAGGTTTCAGCTTTCAATCTTTGACTATGTTGTTCTCTTCCTGACTAGGAACAACTTTGTTCAAATAGCTTTTTCCTCAAATTCTTTAAGAAGGGGGTGCATTCTATAGTGAGAAAACTAGGTTGTTGTTGAAAATGGAGGAAATTTAGGTTGTCTCGTGGAAAACAAGATTCAGTTGCCCAGTTTTTATAGAAAACACATTATAAGATTGATCTCCAAGGGTAGGAGATCGATCTGCCCTTGCTTAAATTCTTTCAAAAATTTGACTTGCAGGCCATAAGATCAATCTACCCATTGCATGAGATCGATCTGCTCAAGGGAATACGATCGATCTTTGTTCATGGAGTGGGATCGATCTGGTTCAGGCAGAGGACTTTAGAGATCGATATGGCCTTAAGAGGAGATCGATCCGGCTTATCCAAAGGCAACTAGAGATTGATCTGGCCTTAAGAGGAGATCGATCTGGCTTATCCAAAGGCAACTAGAGATTGATCTGCCTTGTAATGAGATCGATCTACCCTGTATTCTACAGCATTCCAGTCACAATTTTCCTAGATTTCCAAAGTTAAACTGTCATTCAATCACTTCAATATCCATTTTGCATTTCATTCACACTTAACACTCAAAGACATCCAATTCTTATGATTCATATATTGTATAATTTGTCTGTACCTCATGGAAATCATAATATTACATAGAAATTTACGGGTCTTACATTCCTCCCCTCCTTCAAGAAATTTGGTCCTCCAAATTAGAACCAAGTTAACTTGAGAACAACTCCAGGTACTTCTCTTGCATCATACTCTCCAATTCCCATGTAGCTTCCTCCGGAGTGTGATATTGCCAAAGGACTTTCACTAAGGGAATCATTTTTTTACCTCAGCACATTCTCTTTCCTATCCAATATCCAAACCGACTTCTCAACATACGACATACTCTCATTGAGCTCTAATATCTCATATCTTATCACATGTGTCGGGTCCGGTGGTACTTCCGAAGCATAAAGACGTGGAAGACGTTATGAACACCTGCTAACTCTGGTGGCAATGCCAACCTATAAGCCTTATCTCCCACTCTCTCCAGAATCTCGAAGGGTCCAATATACCGAGGGCTCAACTTTCCCTTCTTACCAAACCTCATAATCTCTTTCGAAGGAGAAACTCATAAAAATACTGACTCACCTACAACAAACTCCAGTGGCATCTGTCTCCTGTCAACATAACTCTTTTGTCGGCTCTGAGCTGTCTGTAATCTCTCACATATCAACTGAATGTCCTCAGAGGCTTGCTGTAATCTACGACCATATAGTGCCTCATAAGGGGCCATACAAATGCTTGAGTGATAACTGTTATTATAGGCGAACTCAATCAATGGCAAGTGATCGTCCCATGAGCCTCTAAAATCCAGCACACACGCTCTCAACATATCCTTCAGGGTCTGTATAGTCTTCTCTGACTGACCATCTGTCTGAGGATGAAAAGCGGTGCAAAACTCAATTGGGTCCCCATCGCTTCCTGAAAATGTTCTCAGAAATGGGAAGTGAAGTGGGCATCCCGATCAGAAACAACGCTCACTGTAGAGAAGTGAAAATTAAAAGGGTGAGCTCACTAGCTCAGTAAGGAAATCAGGCAAGTAAGTAGATAGCTACACTATCTACTGCAAATAATGTCATGCCTTGGAAATAATCTTTCCTTAGTTTCACATTTAAAGCATGAATTGTAAAACTTATGCAGTGTGTATATATATACTTACTTGAAATTACTGAAATCATGTTGTGTTCGTAACTACATGCATTTCATGCAAAATATTGCATTTTATATAATCTCATATAATGTTTTTAAATAGTATCATGTCATTTCATTTTAAACATATAAAACATGGCATTTTATCGAGTAAAACATATAAATTAGGTTCCGACCCATCCCTCAAGTCCACCCGAAATCATAAAATCATGTGATATAATCATGTGAGACTGTGTGGCTATATGTAATAATATCCTGGACTATGGTGATATCCTTTACTGTGATCCTAGGCTACACGGTACCTAATGTACAGGACATCACTGCTATAATAGAAGGTGGGTCAAATCCTAACTGTCAGCTAACAACTCCACAACTCCACATATCAATCCTAAACACTGCACAGTACAGCGTACTCCATGACACATGCATGATATAACGTACACCCGTGAACCTTATCTAAACAGATAATCAATTCCATGTCTCTAAATCCACGTGTGAGTAACTCATCTATGTGACAGTCAGTCTACACGAGGCAATCAGCACAGTTTTTAATCATGACATGTATATCACATTAAGGTTACAGTGCAAGTCTTGAGTGCGACTCACAGTCAACACCCCGCTCAATCACTATTTCATACATATCTCAAAATCGAACACTAGGGCGAGTAACACTCCAGCACTAGGTCATGCATAATTCACATTTCAAATCAAGTACAAGCAACGCTCCAGTACTATGTCATGCATAAAACTCATTAAAATCAAGTACGAGCAACGCTCCAGTACTATGTCATTAATATCATGGGAAATCAAGTACGAGTAACCACTCTATCACTTTTCATGCAGAAAACATATAAAATCTAGTGTGAGTCGTGCTCCAGCACGATTTGTTATCACACAACTCAATAGATGGCTTACTTAAACATGGATATTTCAAATCAGTAAACTCAACACCACAATTGGGTTGTTTTTTGTATTTCACGAAATTACTTGCAAATGTATCGATTCTTCTGCTAAATAGCAGTAAAAACATTCAAAAACATGTTTTCCATGCTTTTTAGAACTTTTTCTAACCTTTGACTTTTTGCCCTTATCAGAGGTAAAATTGTAATTTCTCCATATCGGGTCTCGATAAATTTTATTTACTTTCTCTGACCCTTAGACTTTTTAAGTGAATGTAAAAGCAGATGAAAATACGTGCAGATATCTCTAACTACTCGTAAAATTCCCTTATCTGAAATCACATCGAGTAATTCCACTTTCCTGACGCTGCTCTATCGCACAGTCTGATTAGCTCTCAATATAAACTCTGGAGCTGCATATAACCATTTATCAGTTTAATAACACTTTTTCAACTGTATTTCACTTTTAATACAGTTTATTTCATTTAATGGGCTTGTTTACTCTTATTGGGCCTAATAACATCTTAATGGGCCTAACATTATCTTAAGCCCATTTTCACTTTACTATCCATTTCATCTTTGCCTATTAGGGCTTGTGGGGCCCACCAACTCTTATTGGGCTTGGTCCGAAGCCTATTACAACATTTACGATAATCGATTTTCAATTCCAAACATAAAGCAATTTATACGAAACTAAATCTGCAACTTATGCGATTAATTCCTAACTCGTATAACTATACAAGTTATAGTAAGTGAGATTCACTAACCAGAGATTTCGTGATGACTCACAAATCGAGGTTCGATCAGACTCACGTTCGTCGCCTATTATCACGTTACACATTTATATATTTAAACCGATAAATTTTGGTCAAATATAATTTCAAATAAATTTTTCAAAAATTAAATCGATCAATTCCGACTGCTTACTGGCTTTTCCTTAACCCGAGGCATCATTGAATTTTTTCTCCATTTTTTTCTTTTTTCCTTTTTTCTTCTTTTTCTTTTTCTTTTCCTTGGCTGAACCGGTTCGGACCGGTTCAGTCCCCCTCGTCGTCGTTTGGAGCTCTACCGACCGGTTCTTCGTCGGCTTTCATTTCCATCAGATCTGCGGGACCTCGAGAAGCATGGATCTGGTGGTGGCCAAGTCTCATCTAGCCAGAAAGTGGCCGGTTTGGCCCTTTCTCTTTTCGGCATCACTACTCTTTTTCTCCTTCACCGATCGGCACCTCTACGACGCCGACGGTAGCGATTCGGCCCTTCCCCTGGCCGGTGGTGAGGTCCTCTCCTTTCCTCTGGCCTCTGTTCGTCTCTCTTTTCCTCTCGATTTCCTCCTCCATTTTCTCTCGATCGTCGCTCGTCGTTTCTCCCTCTATCAGTGCCGACAGTCGTCTCAGGCTCCCTCATCGGCCTCTCGCCTGGGTCCTCTCTCTTTAGCAACCTTCTCAGTTCGTCGGAGGAGAAGGCTGAAGGAAATCGGGTTTTCCCGATTCCCTTTGCTTTGGGGTCGCGCGATCCCAATTCTTTTTTTTTTCATTTTCCTTTTTTTTTAATATATATTATATTACATTTTTAATATAATATAATATATACAAAATATCTTAGACTTATAATATTATTATATACATTGATATTCGCACAAACCCATATATCTTTAGACACCCATTTTTCTATATATTCCCGAAATAGTTCATGAGGTGGAAAATTTTCGGGTCTATCGCGATAAATTGATATCTTGATCGATTGGACTTGAAATTTAATTATCTCTTCTTCATTGATCAAGATTATAAATACAACTTCTTAAGAAATGACACCGAATTTTGGGTTATACAATCCTCCTCACCTTAAGAAATTTGGTCCTCCAAATTAGAACAAAGTCGGACTCTCTAACTGCCACGTAGCTTGCTCAGAAGTGTGGTGCTGCCAGAGAACCTTAACTAACCCAATCGTCTTCGATCTCAATACCTTCGTATTCCTATCCAATATCTGAATCGGCTTCTCTACATATGACATATCCTTTCTGAGCTCCAATGATTTATACTGAATCACATGTGTCGAATCCAGGTGATACTTTCGAAGCATCGAAATGTGGAAGACGTTATGGATGCTTGATAAGTCCAGTGGCAACTCCAACCTATAGGCCTTATCTCCCACTCGATCTAGTATCTCAAAGGATCCAATGTAGCAAGGACTCAGCTTACCTCTCTTTTCAAATTTCGCTATACCCTTGGAAAGAGAAACTTTCAGAAATACTGACTCACCAACTGTAAACTCTAGTGGCCTCCGTCTCTTGTCAGCATAACTCTTCTGTCTGCTCTAAGCTGTTCTCAATCTCTCACACATCAACCGAACATCCTCAGAGGCTTTCGTGACCAAATCTGTAGCAAATATCTTTCGGTCACCCACTTCTTCTCATCCAATAGGAGAACGACATCTACGACCATATAAAACCTCATACAGTGCCATCCTGATACTCGAATGATAATTATTATTCTAGGCGAATTCGACTAGTGACAAATGATCATCCTAGGAGCCTTTAAAATCTAGCACACATGCTCTCGATATATCCTCCAGAGTCTGTATAGTCTTCTTTGACTGACAATCTGTCTGAGGATAGAAAGCTGTGCTCAAACTCAACTGGGTTCCCATGGCTTCTTAAAAATGTTCCCAAAAGTGGGAAGTGAAGCGAGAATCCCTATCTGAAACAATGCTCACTGGAACACCATGTAACCTCACTACCTCACGTACATACAACTCTGCCAATGAACTCAGAGTATCGATGGCTCTCATAGCTAGGAAGTGGGCTGACTTTGTCAATCTATCAACGATCACCCATATAGCACCGTGATTCCTGCAAGTCTTTGGTAAACCCATCATAAAATCCATGGTGATATGCTCTCATTTCCATGTCGGTATAGAAGAGGCTGCAATAACCATATATGCTTCTGATGCTCTACCTTCACTTGCTGACAAACAAGACATCTCGCCACATACTCAGCCACATCATTCTTCATACCTGACCACCAATACACTTTTCAAAGATTCTGATACATCTTGTTACTCCCCGGATGTAACATGTACCTCAAAGAATGAGCTTCCGAAAAAATCAGTCTCTTAAGCTCTGGATCATGGAGAACACCTAATCTCCCTCTGAACCTCAGCATTCCATCAGAACTCAACTCATAGTCGACTACTGTGCCCGTCTGTATCTGACTAGTCATATCAATGCAATACGGATCACTCTACTGAGTTTGTCTGATCCTGTCCAACAGATCTGGTTCTAACCTTAGGCTAGCTATCACACAGTCTGTATCCATGTCAAAAGGCACAATAACCAAACCGAGGCTGGCAAACTGCTCTAGCAACTCGTATTCCCTTAGCATCATATACGATACCATCCAAAGGCTCTTCCTGCTCAAAGCATCAGCTACAACATTATCCTTACCCAGATGATAAAGTATCTCACAATCGTAGTCCTTTAGAAGCTCTAGCCATCTTCTCTATCTCATGTTCAGCTCCTTCTGCAAGAACAAATACTTGACGCTCTTGTGGTCAATAAAAATCTAAAACTTCTCACCGTATAAGTAGTGGCGTCATATGTTTAACGCAAACACTACACTGCTAACTCCAAATCATGGGTCGAATAGTTCTTCTCATGGTCCTTCAACTGTCTGGATCCATAAGTAACTACATTCCCATCCTGCATCAATACACAGCCTAGTCCCTGATGCGAAGCATCGGTATATACAGAAAAACATCCTGAGCTGGTAAGAATAGTGAGAATCGAAGTGGTGGTCAATCGACGTTTCAATTCTCCAAAACTCCTTTCACAATCATCGGCCCACACGAATGCAACATTCTTCCCAGTGAGACGGGTCAACGGAACTGCTAACTTTGAAAATCCCTCAATAAATATTCAGTAATAACCGGCTAAACCCAAAAAACTCTTGATCTCGGTGACTGTCCTCGACTGTTCCCACTGAACTACAACCTCTATCTTGGATGGGTCAACTAACACTCCATCCCTCGATACAACATGGCTTAGAAATGAAATCTACTCTAGCCAAAAGACACACTTACTGAGTTTAGCATATAACTCCTTTTCTTGAAGGGTCTGTAAAACAATCCCCAGATACTACTTGTGTTCTTCCTTGGATTTCGAATACAAAATGTCATCAATAAAAGCGATAGTAAATCGATCCAAGTATGGCTTGAACACATCATTCATCAATGCCATAAAAGCTATGAAAGCATTACTCAATCCAAATGGCATAACCATAAACTCATAATGTCCAAACCAGGTACGAAAAGCTGTCTTGGGTACATCTCCACTCCGAACTCTCAACTGATGATACCCTGACCTCAGATTAGTCTTAGAAAAGACCTGTGCTCCTCGAAGCTGATCTAATAAATCATCTATTCGTGGAAGGGGATACTTATTCTTAATGGTAGCCTTATTCAACAATCTGTAATCAATACACAATCGGAGGCTTCCATCCTTCTTCTTTATAAACAATACCAGTGCTTCCCAAGGCGAAACACTCGGTCTAACAAACCCCTTATCCAACAGTTCCTGCAACTGCTTCTTTACTCCTTTAACTGAATCAGAGTCATTCTGTATGGTGGTTTGGATATCGGTTTGATACCAGACACCAAATCTATACAGAACTTTATCTCTCTGTCTGGTGGTAACCCTGGCAACTCATCCAGAGAGACATCTGGGTACACCTTAACCACAGGGATATCTGCCAACTTCGGACACGCCTTATCCACATCAACCACGTACGCAATAAAATCATCAACATATTGATTATTTAGTTAACATAATAATTTGCCTTTAAAGTATTACAACTACTTCTTTTATTTCGTTTCAGTGTACTTTACAACATATTTTGCAGGGCTAGGAAACATTACCGTCTTAAAATAACAATCTAAAACAACATGGTTTGTAGCTAACCAATTTGTTCTTAAGATTACATCAAAGTCACTCATACTCAATAAAATGAGATTGGCTGACATATCCTTTTCCCCTACTTTTAACTTGCAGCCTCTAAATACATACTCAACTAGCTGACTGTTATTCATAGGCGTACTAATTAACATCATTCTACTTAAAGGTGTATGTTTCACATGTTTCGATAACTTACATGCAAATGAAGGTGATACAAATGAATGCGTGGCACCAGGATCAAATAAAACATATGTTTCAAGATAAAAAAAATTAGGATGGTACCTTTAATCACATCCGATGAAGCATCAGCTGTGCCCTAGTCCAAAGCATGTACTCGCCCTCGACCAACCACCTGCTTCCCCTTCTCCTCAGCTGTCGCTCTCCTCCTCGGAGCAGAGGTATCAATAGCCACTCTCTCCGGCTCTCTGCCCTTCTGTGGGGCAGTCTCAATTATCTCTAGGTAATTCCTTGCAACATGCCTTATCTTGCCACAACGGTAACAAACTACAGGAGTCACCGGACAAGGTCTACTGCCATGATAACTACCGCATCTACCACACTGCTCGGTAGTAGGCCTTTGTCCTCCAATCACTATGCCCTTCATTGGAGGTATGGCTGGATATACAGGAGGTCTAATAGTCTTCTCTCGTATCTCCTTAATCAGTGGCCTCTTCCTAAACAATCTCCTTCCTCCTCGATAACTAAACCCTCTATCACTGGTCGGTCTCTTCCTATCTCTATCTCTGAATCTGCCAACCTTCCCAAACTCAGAGGGATTTTGCTCATAATCCTACTCACATAATTGTGCCCTGCGCACTGCCTCTTCATACGAAGAAATGTCTAACGAAACCAATCTAGACTATATTGTCGATCTTAGTTTATCTACAAACCTTCTGAGCTTCTTGGTTTCACTAATCATCATATCAAGGTCGTACCTTCCTAGGGACATAAACTTTGTCTCATACTTATAAACTGACTGCCTCCCTTGGATCAACCCCAAAAATTCCATTTGCTGCTTTCGCTACGTTGTATCTAGAACATACTGCCTCTTGAAGGCATCCAGAAATATCTCTCAACTAATCTCAGAGTGTCGAACTCTCAATATCAATCTGGTGGACTTCCACCAATGCTTTACAGCTCTCTTCAGCATGAACGTGGCAAAAGTAATCATCTCTAAAGTTGTACACTGAAAGAACCCGTATAACTTCTCTATCTCTCCTATCCAATCCTCTGTAACCACGAGGTCCTTTACCCCACTGAATGACGGCAATCTGAACTTTTGAAATTACCGTAATCGATCAAGCTCACAACCAAACCCCAATCCACTACTAACCTATTGTGGGTTAACATGAGATGGCATATCCTGAACTAGTGGGGGTATAGGAATATCTATAGGTTGTGGCATCTGTGCAAGCTGTCCAGGCGTATTAGAAGCAACTACATGTCCAGTAGCAGTCCCTACATTTGGGCTCTGCCTCCCATGCATAACCTATGTAAACATCTCCAACATGGACTCTAAACTACGCTCTCACCTTGTAAAACGTGCCTCGATACTCTCTTGTACCTCAGTAGGACCCTGTGACTCATGGTCAGACGAAGACTCATCTCGGCTCTCAGGCCTACCTCTACGACCTCTAGCCCTTCCTCTCGATCTTGCCCCTCTACCACAGCTGGTATTAGCTATAATGACTCGATTCCTGTATTCACAACCATAACTTAGTCAATTCCCATCTCGAAATACACATTTGTATCTAAACACAATACAATAATATGGGGATGTAAACTTTTCTAACCACTAACATCGAGTCACATCAGACCAACTTGGCTCTAATACCATTCTGTCACGACCTAATTTACCAAAAAACCACTACAATTTTTTTGCTTTTCTTACCTTTCCTTCTGTGACAATTTCAAACATCAATTGGGCTGTGATTCGGTATTAGTATCATCTCTTTTAACTTACAATGTCATCCATTCTATACAATGCATACATGTCAATATAAACTATCTATTAACTGTAAATACTTTTACGTCATAAGTGAGCTCACTATAATAATATACAAATACATCCCCCATTATTACATTCATTTACATCACTGTGTCGTTATATGTTCAGATATAAAATCATACGTGATGTGTATACCTTTCGCTCGATGGGAATGCAGGGGACGAAAGGAATACAAGTCCTCAACTGTACTCTAGCTTCTGCGAATGCTCTGTAGAGAAGTGAAAATTAAAAGGGTGAGCTCACTAGCTCAGTAAGGAAATCAGGCAAGTAAGTAGATAGCTACACTATCTACTACAAATAATCTCATGCCTTGGAAATAACCTTTCCTTAGTTTCACATTTAAAGCATGAATTGTAAAACTTATGCAGTGTGTATATATATACTTACTTGAAATTACTGAAATCATGTTGTGTTCGTAAAGATAGGCATTTTCATGCAAAACATTGCATTTTATATAATCTCATATAATGCTTTTAAATAGTATCATGCCATTTCATTTCAAACATATAAAAAATGGCATTTTATCGAGTAAAACATATAAATCAGGTTCCGACCCATCCCTCAGGTTTACCCGAAATCATAAAATCATGTGATATACTCATGTGAGATTGGGTAGCTATATGTAATAATGTCCAAGACTATGGTCATATCCTATACTGTGATCCTAGGCTACACAGTACCTAATACGTGGGGCATCACTGCTGTAATGGAAGATTCGTCAAATCCTAACCGCCAGCTAACAACTCCACATATCCATCTTAAACACCACATGATACAACGTGCTCCGTGACACATGCACGGTATAACGTACACCTATAGACCTTATCTAAATAGATAATCAATGCCACGTCTCTAAATCCACGTACGACCAACTCATCTATGTGACACTCAGTCTACATGAGGCAATCAGTATGGTTTTTAATCATGTTATTAATATCACATTAAGGTTACAGTGCGAGCCTTGAGTGCGACTCACCGTCGACACCCCGCTGAATCACTGATTCATACATATCACAAAATTGAACTCTAGTGCGAGTAACACTCCAACACTAGGTCATGCATAATTTACATTTCAAATCAAAGACGAGCAACACTCCAATACTATGTCATGCACAAAACTCATTAAAATCAAGTACGAGCAACGCTCCAATACTATGTCATGCATATCATGAGAAATCAAGTGCGAGTAACCACTCCAGCACTTTTCATGCAGAAAACATATAAAATCCAGTGCGAGCAATGCTCTAGCATGATTTGTTTTCACACAACTCGATAGATGGCTCGCTTAAACAGGGATATTTCTAATCAGTAAAATCAGCACCATAATTGGGTTATTTTGTGTATTTCATGAAATTACTTGCTAATCTATCTATTCTTCTGCTAAATAGCAGTAAAAACATTCCAAAACATGCTTTCCATGATTTTTAGAACTTTTCCTAACTTTTAACTTTTTCCCTTAGTAGGGTAAAATCATAATTTACCCATATCGAGTCTCTATAAATTTTATTCACTTTCTCTGACCTTCAGACTTTTTAAGTGAATGTAAAAGCAGACGAAAATAAGTACACATATTTCTAACTACTCACAAAATTCTCTTACCTGAAATCACGTCGAGCAATTTCACTTTCCCAACGCTGCTCGATCGCACAGTCTGATTAGCTCCCAATATAAACTTTGGAGCTGCATATAACCATTTATCAGGTTAATAACACTTTTTCAAATGTATTTCTGTCAGACCCGTATTTTATGCAGCTTGTTCCTTATGATTCCGTTGTGTATGAACACGCCATTATTATAGTTGAATCATAAGAAGAGTATTTACTAGATTTAAAGTGTATGTGAAATGATTTAGCACTCAAAAGCTACATAAAAGCCTAATGTGAGCTATAAGAGTCACAGGCTAAACCGAGTGGATCTAAATCATTCTGACTGAAGAGAAGAACTTAAAATGAGAAAATATAAAGAGCTTATGAAGGAAAGTCAGTTTGATTTAGTTTCAAACACAGAGAACAAGAGTAAAAGCTAACAAGGGTAAAATGGACCTTTTTAGCGAGTTAAGGTATTTAAGGTATTTCGAGCATATTTACCTACCGAAAATGGCTAAAACATAAAGATGAGAGTGTAAAACAAAAGATATGACACTTTCAAAATTTTGAGAAAAAGTCAACTTGGTCAATGATTAAGGAAAAAGTCAACTATAGTTAAGAAAAGTGAACTTTTACCATAGTTCACTAACCATGGTTAAAAATTTACCTAAATATGGAGAAAAACTTAGGAAAAAATATTTTTGGTCAGAATACAAGATAATCATCCCCAAAAGTAAGGAAAATTTATTCGAAAGGATTCCAGATTAAAATTAATGGATAAAAATGTAATGGGCCTAAAGTGAAGACCTAAAAGCTCATTAAGGTATACTAAATGTAGATCGAAATTCTTAGGTCCCTTAGTTCAAATTGTTGGACCGATTGATAGGCCAAATATTTAGACAACTAAAGGCCCGAGGCATAGTAAAAATTTCAGCCCGAAAGCCCATTAAGAAAGCCCAAACCAAGAGGCCCAATTGTAAAGCCCATTAGGATTAAATATCTAACCATAGTTAAAGCTAACTATGACTCATTAGATGACTCATTAGGTGACTCATAACTAAACCTTAAGAAGTCAATTTTAATGGCTGAAAAATAAGGCTTAATGGCTAAGTAAATAGCTTATAAAATCAGCTATACCATTGTCATCTTCACTATACCATTCTCGGTTACACAAGGAAACCATTGAAATACATTTATCCAAGTTTTCTCTCACTAGAAATCACTAGGATTTAGGCATATTTGGAACTTGCATTCTTCATGAAAGTTGTTCCAAATTGAGAGGAGAGTAACATATGTTGGAATTGGCTATCAAGAAGCCATAGAGTGCAAACCGTGAGGCTCCAAAGTTTCGGCCAAGTGTGAACACAAATACTAGGTATATTTTCAAGCTTTCAAATTCATATATGTTAATGTATGAATGATTTTAAGTATATTGGTATATGTTTTAAGCATTGAAACATATGAAATCACTATGATCATGGTTAGGCCGAGAGTGAGTAGTGAAATATTGATGAATGCCCATATGATATTAAGGCATAAATGAGTTGATATACAAGTGTTAATGATTATGGTATAGTTAGAATTAATCAATTTGATTAATTAATACATGTATTAAGTTGGCAATCAAGGTGTTTGATAAAATACCTAAATGAACTATGTGATGCTTAATGATTACCCCACAAGATGAAGAAGAGCCAAAGAACATTCAAGAGGTTCTTTCTTGTAATGCAAAAGAAAAATGGATGAAAGCAATGGAAGAAGAAATATAGTCTATGCGATCAAACAATGTTTGGGAATTGATTGATCTTCCAAAAGGACACAAAGCAATTGGGAACAAATGGGTTCTCAAAATTAAGCGTAAGTCAGATGGGACAATTGAAAAATATAAGGCTCGTCTAGTAGCTAAGGGGTATACTCAACAAGAGGGAGTTGATTATGAAAAAACATTCTCTCCTGTTGTAAGATTTACCTCAATACGCTTGATTCTAGTTATAGTTGCAAGTTTAGATTTGGAGTTACATCAAATGGATGTAAAAATTGCTTTTCTAAACAGAGAACTGGAAGAGGAAATCTATATGGAACAACCTATAGGTTTCATTGAAAAAAGTTAAGAACACAAAGTGTATAGACTATTAAGATCAATTTATGGTCTTAAATAATCTTCCACACAGTGGTATATTAGATTTCATCAAGCGATAATTTCTTATGATTTTATCATGATTGATGAAGACCACTGCGTGTATGTCAAAAGGTCCAAAGACAAGTTTGTAATATTGTCACTTTATGTGGATGACATGCTATTGGCTGGAAATGACAAGGAGTATATTATTACAGTGAAAAATTGGTTGTTCTCAAATTTTGAAATGAAGGACATAGGCGAAGCAGCTTACATACTTTGTGTTAAAATTGAAAGGGATCGTTCCAAGAAATTGTTAGCTCTTTCACAAGAGCAATATATTAAGAAAATTCTTGAATGATTTCACATGCAAGACTGCAAGCCAATAGATACTCATATTGCTAAAGGCAGAGGCCTAAGTCAAAGAATGTGTCCTAAGACTCCTCAAGAAAAGGAACAAATGGCAAGAGTTCCTTATTCCAGTGTTATTGGAAGCCTTATGTATGTTATGATGTGCACAAGGCCAGATATTTGTTATGTAGTTGGAATGGTAAGTAGGTACCAATCTAATCTAGGACAACCCCATTGGAAAGCCGTTAAAAGGATGTTAAGGTATCTTAAAGGCACTGTAAATTATTGCTATCATAGAAGTGATCTGCATCTGATTGGCTATACAGACGCTGATTCGGGAGGAGATTTAGATGAAAGAAAATCTACCTCGAGCTATGTTTTCTTACTGAATAATGGGGCAATCTCATGGAGTAGTAAGAAACAAACGTGTATAGCTCTTTCCACAATGGAAGCTGAATTTGTAGCATTTTTAGCAGCAGTGCAAGAGGCTGTTTAGCTCAAGAGATTTTTTAATCATTTAGGATTTAATTATGATGAATCAAACTCAGTGTTAGTGAATTGTGATAGTCAAGCAGCAATCGCATTCACTAAAGATCCCAAATATCATTCAAAAACCAAACATATAGATACCAAGTATAATTTTGTTAGAGACATGGTTGCACGAAAGGAAGTCAACATGCAGTACATTTCTACGCATAAGATGATTGCAGATCCATTTACAAAGCCAATACCCAAAGATGTGTATAATGGACACATTAGAACTCTAGGATTGCGTAGATTTTGATGTACTTGCTAAGATGTTTTTAGTAAACGATTTACAATTATCTTCTCATTAGTATTTGATGTTGACTAATTTTAATTTCAATTAATGCCTATAAAATTCAGTACTTTGTTTTATGAAGCATACACTCATATATATGCTAAGTACATATACAGTATCATGTTAAAGGTATGTCAGACAGATGATTGGCCTTCTCACACAGGCAAACACCTCTATGGCTCCGTGCCATAGAGATGAGATTAGTTTTAAGCGGTAAGAACTAGAGAGCTCAGGCTTAAAACGGAATCGCCTTGACTGTGAGTCAAGATGAGGTCATATGATAATGAGCTTTATGACCGAAAGTGAATGACCTCACCATTCATTTTATCTGTTTTTGAATGCCAGGTGGAAGTCCTGTTGTTATTTTTCAAAGTAAGTAAAGTTGTGGACTCAAGTTAGCTACTGAGTGTATCTAAACTATTACTTGTACGATATTGGAATTATGATAAAGACAAACGCTCCATGGGAAAAGGAGAGTAATACCGTAACATGTGTTTCATACCACATGTGCATTATTCGACCAATAAGGGTAACAGAAGAATTTATCTCTACTTCAATGTTGTGTGAGACCCATGAGGTCAAAATGATCTCAAATTAGTACCCTTATGACTTTTGATTGTTTCTTAAATTTTCAGTTCAATGTTAGCTATCTTGGAATGTTACCAATGATTATGAATAATTCGATCTAATGGGATGTATCCAGATAGCAGTTGAATTGAAATAGAGAGATTCTAGAAGAATGGAAGACCATTCTGATGTCACATTTAATTGTATTCACTGGTCAACCAATTATATTTAAATAGTTAGACATAATTGTGAATACAAAAGAATATCATACTATTTGATAAAAGAGAGATCATGAGAAACTTGAAATGTGACTGAATGGATCTAGGGTACTGCATACTAACTCTACTTGTATTTTGGGTTGCTATATATACCTAACAATTGTATAGCAACAAGTTCTCGAGACGATAAAATATGCTGGTCGCACGACCTATTTTCTTGTATGAACTTTGCACAGAAAAGAGATATGTTCTCTTGAAATTGATTATGAGAATGGTACACCCATTATGTGCGAGCGGGAGATGTTTGTAAGACCCGAATTTAATTAAAATACGAGAATTAAATAAGAAAAGATGGGGGATGTATGAAGGAAGGTCAGGAAAAAATTGATTTTCGAAACAAGAGTAGGGGTAAAATGGTAAAAATACCAAAACCCGGTATTAAGGCGATAAGAAAATTTTAATTTAAAATAAGGATGTAAGATATCTTGATCGATAATGAGGAAATTATACAATTTGGGTCAATTGATCAAGATTCGAAAATTTTAAAAATACCAAAAAATTACCCGAACGATATCTCGAAAAGCGCGAAGGAATAATATCAAAAATTTGGAGAAAAATATATTTAATAAATTAAACTTAAATTAAATAAATTAAATTAGAATAAAAATAATATAAGTGTAGGTATTTTGGATTTTATGGAGTATTTTAATGAATAGTGAAATAATTAAATAAATAATAATAATAATAATAATCTGAAAAAAAAAAGAGGAAACGGAAATATCAGGGAGAGAGAAAGAGAAGCAGAAAAATCGAGGAAGCCGAGGACGCACCGACGGACCACCACCGGCGATCTTTGATCGCCGACGACCACTGGAAAATGGAGAGGAGAGGCCGGCGACCTCCCTGGTACCGGCAGCACGACCAACCGACGCCGAAGGAAGCCGAAATCGGCAGGAGAAAATCGCGGAAGAGAAAAGGAAACGGCGGCCGATCGGCGTCGATTCAGGCCCGACCGACGGCCACCAAACGTCCCCGAGGCGCAGCTGAGCCGAATGACACCGAAAACAGCCACCGAAACCGACGGACGGCGTCGAAAACTGCGAGGAAAGAAATGGGTCCGGACGGCCGGAGGAGAACAGGCCGGACCGGCGGCGTTCCGGCGAGCCCGATCGAAACCGAGGGTAGATTCGGACTGCGGACGACCCAGCGAAGCTGCTGGCGGTGGAAGCCGGCAGAGAACCGACCGACAAGGCGATGAACCGGCGGTGAACCGGTCCAACCGGAGTGAACCGGTGGTCTGAACCGGTCCGAACCGGACTGAACCGGTTCAGCCAAAAAGAGAGGAAAAAATGAAGAAAAAAAGGGAAAAAGAAAAAGGAAAAATTGGGGAAAAATCCCGACGATGCAATCGAGCTTCGGGTAAGTCGGTAAGCGGTCGAATTGACCGATTTAAATTTCGAAATATTTTATTTAATTAATTTCCGACTAGAAATTTACCCGAAAATATATTTAATTGTGTAGCTCGACAAATTGGCATCCAACGACAGTTCGAGACAGCCTCGAATTTCGTACTAGCATGGAATCTCGGGTAAGTAACCTTTATTTACGACAATTACCTCGTTATGCGTGATATTGATTTGATTTCCGCATAAATTGAATTAAATTATGGAAATTTAGATAAATTGTCGTAAATAATCGATTTAGCTATTCAAGAATTAGAACGAGACCCAATAAATTATCAGTGGGCCCAATGAGCCCAATAGGCCTCGATAAAGTGAAAATTAAGTGAAAAACGGGCTTAAGGTCGATTAAGGCCTATTAAGGTGCAATCGGGCCCAATAGGGGTAAATGGGCCCAATGATTTAAATTAAGCCCAGAAAATATTAAATACAATTAAATTGTATGATATCTGACCTGAGGAATATTATACGCAGTTCTGGGCATTTGATTGGGAGCATATCGGACTGCGCGACGAGATAACAGTGGAAAAGAAAAGGTCAGACTCGACAGGAAAATAAGGTAAGGGAATTCTACGGACTGCTAGAGGTAACTTTACGTAATTTTAAGTTCATTTGCAGTCTTTAAAAATTACCTGAAGGGTCTAGAGGTCAATTAATAATTTTAGTGCCTCGAATGGACAAATTACCAAAATACCCTTGTTAAGGGTAAAATTTACAAATTTAGGAAAAGTTGGGAGGAGCAAGAACAAGAGGTTCTTGCTCATTCTTGAGGTGTTTTTATGCATGCATTAGTAGGCTGGCTAACCTTGAAAGAAAATGCACAGTATTGCATACTTTCAACGTGAAATTGTTTTGAAAACTGTTTTGAGGAAACAGAGCCGCCTACGTGTTTTATTGACATGTGACGTGCTAGAGCTCAGCTCGCACGATATTTTCGGTTTGTGTGATGCACGCATTAGTGCTGGAGCGAGAGCTCGCACTAGAGTTTTACATGCATAGGTGCTAGAGTCCAACTCGCACCAGATTCTTATATATATATGATTTTGGTGACAAGGTGCTAGAGTCTAACTCGTACCATATTTTTATATGATTTTGAGACAGGGTGTTAGAGCTTCGCTTGCACCAAATTTTTATACGGTTTGCATACAGAGTGCTAGAGCTTAGCTCGCACTAGATTTACTTGATTTGATGAGAGTGCAGAGCATCGCTCGCACTGATTTTATGAGAACATGTGATGAGTCGTGCTTGGAGCATCGGGTAGACTGTGTGTCACCGATTAAATAAGCCCGCACGTGCATTTTGAGACATGGCATATTAAAAATAACCTGATGAGCCCGAACGAGGGATAAGGGTTAGAGAAATAACCTGATGAGCTCGAACGAGGGATAAGGGTTAGAGAAACAACCTGATGAGCCCGAACGAGGGATAAGGGTTGGAGATCCACCTGATGAGCCCGAACGAGGGATAAGGGTTGGAGGACCAGCTGATGAGCCCGAACGAGGGATAAGGCTGGGGGTCCACGGAGTACGATGTACCGTGCAAGTAGCATGGAGTACGATGTACCGTGTGGTATCTGTGTGATACGTTGGTATCTTTGTGATACGTTAGCATCTTCGGATGCATGGGATCGGATAAGACTGACGGGATGGATTGACCCACCACCCGGGCGGTTCTCGATCATGGGAGAACCCGCACACTAGGATCCATGTAGCTGAGGAACTCCCGAGGACACATATGGCCATAGTCCTGGTTATTTGTCGATATACAGACATTGCCTAGTCTCGCATGTTGATGATCTTGACGATGATTTAAACTGGGTTTTTAATTAAATGTGCATGATGGTTATTTCCATACTTTTTAAACCCATATGTGATGTGAATGGATTTTTATGATTTTGTGTGAGTCAGGATCACCCGAAGGAGGGGTCGAGTCCTGACTTTACTGTGAAATTTTAAACGAGAAAGATATGATTTTGAATATAATTGCATGTTGAATTTTTCGTGCAAATGTGTTTTACATAACATCATAACTCATATCATTTGTTTTAAAATGTGTGGAGAAAGGGTGGTTTATGCATGGCACTACGTTCATGTAGGTAGTATGGTTACCTACTTGTTCGTAGGATTGTCTTACTGAGCTTGATGTGCTCACCCCTTTCATTTTCTCCCACAGATAATCTCCAGTTGAAGTTGAGGCGACTCAGTACTGCATTCCGGATATCCGCTGCTGCCCATCAACATAAGGTATATACACTTGTACATATTGTATCTACATAAGCATAGCATAGTAACATGTTTGTAAGTGTCTATAGGGGATGTATAAATATTGTAGACATTTTATAAATGACTGGAGAAGAAATAAGTTACATGGTAAATGTATGGTGGGACTGGCACTGACGCACACCCCAATTTGTTAGTGGAGTGTGGTCACGATCAGAGGAAAGGTAAGTATGAAATAGAAATAACAAAACGTGAAAAATTAACTCTGATTTTTGGGTAGTTTGGGTCGTGACATTTAAAGGTGGTATCAGAGCAACAATTGGTCCGATGTGTGTCAGTGTCAGTAATTAGGAATTACATCCCGTGTTACTGTGCTTGGTTAGATACAATAGTGTATATCGAGATGGGTTTTGACTAAGAAATGGTTGAGAATGCAGGAATGCCTAATATGAGTCGTGTTAGATGAGATAGTGCACGAGGCAGAGGTCGTAGAGGTAGACCTGAGTCTGCTAAGTCGTGCTGAGTTGACCTGTGAGAATCAGGATGAAATTGAAATAGAGGTTAATGTTGAGCATGCCTCTCAGAGTCCGACAGAGTGATCGGATAGTGTTGAGACACGCTTCGCGAGATTGGAGTGGAGTGTGGAGATTATTTTGAGGAGCAAATTGCTCAGAGTATACATAAGATCAGAGGGCGCAGCGGAGCATTGGTGGAAACCCGCTCGACCCATCTTAAGTGTTAAACATCCAGAGCTAAGATGAGAAATGTTTATGGATGTATTCCGGTGACAGAATATCCCAGACACTATTTAAAAGGAATTGATTTATTGATGAGTATGATTTATGAGTATGGAGACTCAGTTATATTCTTGGACAGATATTACCTCGACACTATAAACAGTGATAGTCGAGATGTCTAAAAGTCCACGAAATAGCTCGACTTTTCAATTAGAATCTGATTGGCCGTGAGATATTACCTATACCGAGGCAGTGCGCAGATTTACAATTGGGTAAATAAGAACATGAATTGCACGCCTCAGAGATTGGGAAAGGTAGTGAGGGCCGAAATAGAGACAGAAAGAGAATTGAAAATGACAGAGATGTTAAAATGGAAAAATGGTAATTGGTAAAAGATTTAATTTGATGAGTCATGGAGTAAGATAATTGGTAAGGCCCCAGTGCATCCAATTTTGGCACTCTTGAGGGGCATTGTGATTGGAGGACCTCAACCTGCTACGAAGCAGTGTAGCAGTGTAAGCACTGTAAGCAGTGTGAATGTGTGGTGGATACCACGGAAGGAGGGTCTATACCTACACTGTATTGATGAAAATGGTCGTTAAGTGTGGTAAGACGGACCATTGATCTTGATTGCTCAGAGTTGAGCGAGATTGCCCCACAGGAAAGTAAAGAGACAGAAAAAAAAACTTCATTGGTATAGCTGCAACGAGAAGGGAGGCAATAGCCGAAAAGAAAAAGGAAAGTAAGTTGTTGGACGAAGGCGAGAGGATGTCTTGGACCAGGACACTATTGATGTTTCATGGATGTGGTGTAAGATACCACACTTGTTATGAATAATGAAGTACATATGTTCATTGATCCTGGTGCCACACATTTATTCATACCGCCTTCATTCGCATATAAGTGAGTAAAAGGCATGAATGCCTACATCATTGGGCATAATACTGATAAATGAGTACCCCAATAGAGGAGGATTAATTAACGGAATATGGATATAGAGATTTTAAGTGACAAAAAGGGGTGCAACAGTTGAAATTAAAGGAGTAAAGGATTATACTCACGAAATGAATAATGACAAGAGTTTCGTTATAATTGATACACTAAGAAGATAATCTTTGAGATATGCTTGATTTTAAATACAAGATGTCTTGGAGTAAGAGGCGTATGCAAGGTGAGAACATCCTTACGATATGAAGTCATTAGGATTAAAGCAATTAGTAGCGAATATAAATTGTGACCACATGGACTAGTATATAAAGTAATTGTGGTTAAGTCTGAAGGTTAATAAAGGTTTTTCAAAATACCTCCCCGCCTGAAGACTTGACAGCATCTAAAAGTATATATGTATAACCTATAACGTGAAATCGATCGTTGTAATAAATACCTTTAGCATTAGGATACCCTTACTAAGACAATAAGAATATTAAAATGCGACAAATCATAAAGTTTAACATAGTAAAAATTTAATAAGAGTCGTTAAGATAAGAAAAGGAAATGACGCAGGTTAGTACCTGAAAACGTAAGCGATTTTGAAGGATCTTATATGCTTATGCGTGGATAAGTCAAGGATTAGACCGATTTGTAATCATCATTGTCGATGATATGTTGGGTGTAGTTAAAGTCTAGGGCAAACTGTAAGCAATAATTGAAAAATTGCTTTTACAAATGGGTTGTTGCAAGTTCTCAATATGGTCTACTTGGTTGACACGTTTAACTAAGAAAACGTGGTCTTTGAATGAGATGATAAGTGAGATGATAGACGTGACAGGAATTTCGGTGTAGTGAAGTATGAACTGACCACCGTGATTAATTTCACCATACCCAACAGCTCAAGAGATTCTCAGTGAGTATGGATACCTCAAATCATGATGAGTTATGTATTGATGTATAATGGGAAGATAGTCAAGTATGGAGTCAAACAACTCCTTGATCATAAAATAAACTATCTGACCCATGATTTAAAATTGGCAACAGTATTTGTACCGAGGATATGGTACTATTATGTACATGGTGAGAAATTTTGGATATGCACTGATCATAAAGTCCCAAGTATCTGTTTTTCAAAGAAAGAGGCGAATATGAGAATATATATAGTGGGTTAGAGCTTCTGAGAGGTTTTGATTTGTGAAAATTGTACCACCCAGGAAAGGCTAATGTGATGACTGATGCCTTGAGCATAAAGAGCCTCGGGATGGTACTACGTATGATGGTCAGGGAGTGTGAGCTGCTAGAGCAGTTGTGAACCTCATTATTGATGTGATCCCTTCTGATGATGACAGTGATTGTGTGACAGCTAGCCTGAGACTAGAACCGGATGAGAGTGCCCGGATTTGACAGGCTTAGCGTGATGATCGGCATGATGTCGATAGTGTGGGTGAGATCCAGAAGGGTACAGTGACAGAGTTCACAGAGTATGATAATGATTTACAGAGAGGTTCAGAGACAGTATAAGTGCTCCCCAGGACCACAGTTGATGAGATAGTAATATTGTCAGAAGCTCACTCTTCGGGATATATAGTGCATATGGAAAGTAAAGAATATATATCGAAATCTCGAAAAGGGTATTGGTGGTCAGATGTGAAAAGAGATATGGTAGAGATTGTGGAAAAGTGCCTAGTATGTCAGCAGAGTAAGGTAGAGTATTAAAAGTCTGCAGAGTTATTGCAGCCTCTACCTATATAGACACGGCACGGAAAATGAGAGCAAGTCTCCATAAATGTCGTGATGGGTTACAGAGAACCCAGGTGAATTATGAGGCTATTTAGATGATAGTCGATAGAGTGACTAAGTCTACCCACCTTCTGGTTATGAAATCCCAAAATACTCAAAGTGTATATGAGGATTTATGTGTAAGGAAGATTGTGGAACATGATGTAGCGTTCCAGTGAGCATGGTATCATATAGGGATTCCCGCTTCACTTCTTACTTTAGGGAATATTTTTCAGGAAGCTATGGGAACCCGATTGAGTATTAGCACAGCTTTCCATCCTCAGACAGATGGTCAGTCAGAGAGGACTGTACAGGTTCTGGAGGATACGATGAAAGCGTGTGACCTTGATTTTATAAGCTCCTGGAATGACCAGTTGTCACAAATTGAAGTCGCCAATAACGACAGTTGGCAGTTGAGTATCGGGATAACAAGATATGAGGTAGTGTATGGCTGTAGGGGTTGTTCCCCAAATTGGATAAGAAAAAGTGGGTGACAGAAAGAATTATTTTCGACTTTGGGTAATAAGTCTCTGAGGATGTTTTAGTTAAGAGTGAGAGATTAAGAACACCTCAGAGCAGATAGACAAGTATTGGAATCACCGACGGTGAATTTCTCTGGTTGAAATGTTTCTTGTCCTAAGAGAATAAGGACATAGCGAACTTTTGGAAGAAGGTAAATTGAGTTGCGCTGGATGGAATATTTTAAGAGATTGGACAAGTGGGAGATAAGACCTGTAGGTTGGTGTTATCACCTGAATTAACAGACACCCACAATGTGTCTCAGCTTTTGATGCTTCGAAAATATTGTCCAGATCCAGCATAGGTGATAGGATATGAGATCTAACAGTTCAGTTTAATGCAATTATAAGTATATTGAAAAAGTTGATTCGGGCATTAAACAGGAAAGAGAAAGTATTGAGGTTTAAGATGATCTCCCTAATTAAAGTCCTTTGGTAGTAATACACTCCGGAGAAGGTCACATAAGAATTTAAGAGTATGATACGATCGATGTACCCGGAGTTGTATATGGACTCATATGACTTGGTTCTAATTTGGAGGACCAAATTCCTTAAGTGGGGGAGAGTTGTAAGACCCGAATTTAATTAAAATACGAGAATTAAATAAGAAAAGATGGGGGATGTATGAAGGAAGGTCAGGAAAAAATTGATTTTCGAAACAAGAGCAGGGGTAAAATGGTAAAAATACCAAAACCCGGTATTAAGGCGATAAGAAAATTTTAATTTAAAATAAGGATGTAAGATATCTTGATCGATAATGAGGAAATTATACAATTTGGGTCAATTGATCAAGATTCGAAAATTTTAAAATACCAAAAAATTACCCGAACGATATCTCGAAAAGCGCGAAGGAATAATATCAAAAATTTGGAGAAAAATATATTTAATAAATTAAACTTAAATTAAATAAATTAAATTAGAATAAAAATAATATAAGTGTAGATATTTTGGATTTTATGGAGTATTTTAATGAATAGTGAAATAATTAAATAAATAATAATAATAATAATAATAATCTGAAAAAAAAAAAAAGAGGAAACGAAAATATCGGGGAGAGAGAAAGAGAAGCAGAAAAACTGAGGAAGCCGAGGACGCAACGACGGACCACCACCGGCGATCTTTGATCGCCGACGACCACTGGAAAATGGAGAGGAGAGGCCGGCGACCTCCCTAGTACCGGCAGCACGACCAACCGACGCCGGAGGAAGCCGAAACATGCAGGAGAAAATCGCGGAAGAGAAAAGGAAACGGCGGCCGATCGGCGTCGATTCAGGCCCGACCGACGGCCACCGAACGTCCCCGAGGCGCAGCTGAGCCGAATGACACCGAAAACAGCCACCGAAACCGACGGACGGCGCCGAAAACTGCGAGGAAAGAAATGGGTCCCGACGGCCGGAGGAGAACAGGCCGGACCGGCGGCGTTCCGGCGAGCCCGATCGAAACCGAGGGTAGATTCGGACTGCGGACGACCCAGCGGAGCTGCTGGCGGTGGAAGCCGGCAGAGAACCGGCCGGCAAGGCGGTGAACCGGCGGTGAACCGGTCGAATCGGAGTGAACCGGCGGTCTGAACCGGTCCGAACCGGACTGAACCGGTTCAGCCAAAAAGAGAGGAAAAAAGGAAGAAAAAAAGGGGAAAAAGAAAAAGGAAAAATTGGGGAAAAATCCCGACGATGCAATCGAGTTTCGGGTAAGTCGGTAAGCGGTCGAATTGACCGATTTAAATTTCGAAATATTTTATTTAATTAATTTCCGACTAGAAATTTACCCGAAAATATATTTAATTGTGTAGCTCGACAAATTGGCATCCAACGACAGTTCGAGACAGCCTCGAATTTCGTACTAGCATGGAATCTCGGGTAAGTAACCTTTATTTACGACAATTACCTCGTTATGCGTGATATTGATTTGATTTTCGCATAAATTGAATTAAATTATGGAAATTTAGATAAATTGTCGTAAATAATCGATTTAGCTATTCAAGAATTAGAACGAGACCCAATAAATTATTAGTGGGCCCAATGAGCCCAATAGGCCTCGATAAAGTGAAAATTAAGTGAAAAACGGGCTTAAGGCCGATTAAGGCCTATTAAGGTGCAATCGGGCCCAATAGGGGTAAATGGGCCCAATGATTTAAATTAAGCCCAGAAAATATTAAATACAATTAAATTGTATGATATCTGACCTGAGGAATATTATACGCAGTTCTGGGCATTTGATTGGGAGCATATCGGACTGCGCGACGAGACAACAGTGGAAAAGAAAAGGTCAGACTCGACAGGAAAATAAGGTAAGGGAATTCTACGGACTGCTAGAGGTAACTTTACGCAATTTTAAGTTCATTTGCAGTCTTTAAAAATTACCTAAAGGGTCTAGAGGTCAATTAATAATTTTAGTGCCTCGAATGGACAAATTACCAAAATACCCTTGTTAAGGGTAAAATTTACAAATTTAAGAAAAGTTGGGAGGAGCAAGAACAAGAGGTTCTTGCTCATTCTGGAGGTGTTTTGATGCATGCATTAGTAGGCTGGCTAACCTTGAAAGAAAATGCACAGCATTGCATACTTTTAACGTGAAATTGTTTTGAAAACTGTTTTGAGGAAACAGAGCCGCCTACGTGTTTTATTGACATGTGACGTGCTAGAGCTCAGCTCGCACGATATTTTCGGTTTGTGTGATGCACGTATTAGTGCTGGAGCGAGAGCTCGCACTAGAGTTTTACATGCATAGGTGCTAGAGTCCAACTCGCACCAGATTCTTATATATATATATATATGATTTTGGTGATAGGGTGCTATAGTCTAACTCGCACCATATTTTTATATGATTTTGAGACAGGGTGTTAGAGCTTCGCTCGCACCAGATTTTTATACGGTTTGCATACATAGTGCTAGAGCTTAGCTCGCACTAGATTTACTTGATTTGATGAGAGTGCAGAGCATCGCTCGCACTGATTTTATGAGAACATGTGATGAGCCGTGCTTGGAGCATCGGGTAGACTGTGTGTCACCGATTAAATAGGCCCGCACGTGCATTTTGAGACATGGCATGTTAAAAATAACCTGATGAGCCCGAACGAGGGATAAGGGTTAGAGAAATAACCTGATGAGCTCGAACGAGGGATAAGGGTTAGAGAAACAACCTGATGAGCCCGAACGAGGGATAAGGGTTGGAGATCCATCTGATGAGCCCGAACGAGGGATAAGGGTTGGAGGACCAGCTGATGAGCCCGAACGAGGGATAAGGCTGGGGGTCCACGGAGTACGATGTACCGTGCAAGTAGCATGGAGTACGATGTACCGTGTGGTATCTGTGTGATACGTTGGTATCTTTGTGATACGTTAGCATCTTCGGATGCATGGGATCGGATAAGACTGACGGGATGGATTGACCCACCACCCGGGCGGTTCCCGATCATGGGAGAACCCGCACACTAGGATCCGTGTAGCTGAGGAACTCCCGAGGACACATATGGCCATAGTCCTGGTTATTTGCCGATATACAGATATTGCCTAGTCTCGCATGTTGATGATCTTGACGATGATTTAAACTGGGTTTTTAATTAAATGTGTATGATGGTTATTTCCATACTTTTTAAACCCATATGTGATGTGAATGGATTTTTATGATTTTGTGTGAGTCAGGATCACCCGAAGGAGGGATCGAGTCCTGACTTTACTGTGAAATTTTAAACGAGAAAGATATGATTTTGAATATAATTGCATGTTGAATTTTTCGTGCAAATGTGTTTTACATAACATCATAACTCATATCATTTGTTTTAAAATGTGTGGAGAAAGGGTGGTTTATGCATGGCACTACGTTCATGTAGGTAGTATGGTTACCTACTTGTTCGTAGGATTGCCTTACTGAGCTTGATGTGCTCACCCCTTTCATTTTCTCCCACAGATAATCTCTAGTTGAAGTTGAGGCGACTCAGTACTGCATTCCGGATATCCGCTGCTGCCCATCAACATAAGGTATATATACTTGTACATATTGTATCTACATAAGCATAGCACAGTAACATGTTTGTAAGTGTCTCTAGGGGATGTATAAATATTGTAGACATTTTATAAATGACTGGAGAAGAAATAAGTTACATGGTAAATGTATGGTGGGACTGGCATTGACGCACAGCCCAATTTGTTAGTGGAGTGTGGTCACGATCAGAGGAAAGGTAAGTATGAAATAGAAATAACAAAACGCGAAAAATTAACTCTGATTTTTGGGTAGTTTGGGTCGTGACAATGTTGGACGTGGGACACTCATAACGGGTGTCCCATGTCCAATGTGAAAATTGCCTTGGGCAGTTTAAAAAGCAAAAAAAAAAAAAAAGATAGATCCGAGAAAGAGAAACAAAAAAAAAAAACAAGAGGAAGAAGAGAAGAAGAAAAAAAGAATAATTGTATTCTTTGTTTTTGTGCTCTGCAATTGTTAAGGATTTAGGTTATGAAGCGTGTACAACTTCCGTTGTGTAATTTTGTGTCTGACCAATGAATCAAGCAAACAATTTTATTTGAAATTGTAAGTGTTTAAATTCTACAAATTATTATTCATAAATTGTATGTTCAATCATATACATAATCGTTTTAAGATAGGATGATTGTGAATATGATATTATACGTGATATATGATTGACGCATGATATGATATTTTTCCTACAAAAACCCTTCAAACCACTCGAACCGTAGTTCCCCAGACTCTCGGTTTCTTCTTCAGTTACTGTTTTCCTACGAGGCAACTGTTGTATCTTCCATTTTCCAGCCATTATTCATCCTCATTTAGTCCAACATTAACACCTTAAGTTGAGTGCATAAAGCCTTTCATCATTAACAACCTCACTGCAGTAACTTACCCTACCAAGCTCCTCTGTTTTCTAATTATTCCATCCTCCACATAAACTATTCGCCTGCTTTAGTCTCATCCCCATTTCCAGCACCGAGAGAAAGATGTGGTAGCAACCCTTCTTGCTGCGCCAGGTAAAGGGTCCACGCGTTCACTTTTTTAACTAATTTCTTTACCACTTGGGACTCCTTGTTACAGCCTTAACTTCATCACCGCTTTAGCATTTCAGCAGGGAAGGTGTCTCGGTTCAACTGGCTCCTTTCCCGTAAACCATCAAAGGCACCTAGAATGGAACCTTCAACTACTAACTGCAGCGCAAGAAGACAAGAGCCACTGCTTGCTCAAATCTTTCACGTTTCCTTATTATTTTCTCTTCACCGAAAGCTTCAAAGATATTGAAGATCAATCCAACGTTATTCCTTCTCTCAGCAGGGTTCCTTGCTTCTCCAAATGGCTTCTTTTCTCTATTGTTTCTCTTCTCCTTGCGAACCTTCTCTCTCTCGACCCAAGTTTCTCTAAAGTTTCTTTCTAAACTTTCTTTCTAAAATTTAAAGAGGATAGCTTCTGTTTTGGAAGCCTAAACTCCGATCAAAAGATGGTGTGGTACGGATTGGCTTCTTTTGAAAGCTAATTGTGTACATCACTTAATAAAATAATAAATTGTAAAAATAATATAATATAATATATAGCAAAATAATTTACCATAGTATATATATATATATATATATATATATATATATATTTGATTCACCTTATTTTAGAGATATAATATTTTAAATGCACCTAAATAAAAATATATTTACTTGTATAATACAATTATATTTATACTTGGTAATTATTTCTATATTTGTGTATATATATTTATTTATATATCTACTCTTGAAAATTTTTAATATTTTATTTTATTAATTTTCATCAAATTATAACCATTAACCTTAAATATAATTTTTCGTAAAAAAAATATTATTCTAAATATATTAACATGTTTAAATTTAATTTTTTACCTTTTCACACTCAACTCTTCAATCGTTATCAACTTTTTTGGTTTCCATCACTTCTAACATCTTACCACGAATTCGCTCATTGTCATTACTGATCGCATATTTCACTTTGTTTATTATTAAGTACGGAAAATTCTGGAGTTTACTCCTTCAGTGTAGCTCGGCAGTGACTGAACAATGAAGCAGCAAGCAGCAATGATGGTGCAAGGCAGGGTGGTTTACACTAGCACACTATACCAGAAAATTGAAGGCAAAAGTGGCAGGAAGTTGATGGAGCAGCTCGGCGATAATGGAAATAAAGCGCAGTGGAGAGACCAAAGCAACGGGAAACGGGCCTAGGGCATGACAGCGATGGAGCAGATGATACAGAGGCAGAGCAATGGAGCAATGCCAGCAGCAATGCAGTAGGGTTGAAACGGTGAAGCAGCAGAGTGATGCAAAGGCACGGCAATGGCACTGTAGTGAATTTGCTTGGGAGAATGGGAGGCTGGGAGCCAGACAGTGGAAACAAGGAGCTCGGGTAGGGACGGCTCAAGAAAGCAGGGAAGATGCGAGGCTGTTAGGGACACGCCAGCGAAGCAAGGACGGAGGCAGCTAATGGCTTTGAGACAGCGACAACCAAGGTGGCAGTACCACCGTTGCAATAGTAGGTTTGCAAAGAAAATACACAAAGCAGGATGGTAGCCACTAAAACAATAAGTGTAAAATGGGAGAAAAATAAGAGAAATATGCAGAAGAATGGTTCCTCTCGGTGTCTTGTCTCACTCCGTCTGTGTCTCCGATAGCCGTAAACTATCCCCTATATATATTCTTCAACAGCTCCAATTTGAGGAAAGAAATAATTTTTTTTTTCCTCTCATTTAGGTCCTCAGATAGTGGCTGCCATTAAGGGATTAGATTTTGCTTTCAAATTCCTTCTCGTTTTATTGTAAATCTCTTTTTCTTGGCAACAAATTACTCAAGTCAAACCTTGGAATATCTTGATTTAAAATGATAAGTGTGTAGGGTGATAAGTATGGTGCTTGCATGGTTATTTGCTTGGGTTTTAGGAAATCTTGCATGAGATTTTCATAGGGTTTGCGTGGGGTGCGTAAGAAAGGTTTCAAGATGGTTTGCATGGGAGTTTTAGGTTATTGCCCAGGTTAATTTGCTTCCAAAAAATTTTCATTTTATTTTTTTATTTTTTTTTATTTTTAATATTTTAGTTAATTTTTTTTAAATTGCTGGATAAAATTAAATATCTACAGTAGGAACCGAATAGAAAGCAAAGGTACAAAGGGGAAAAATAAGTCAAGAAAGAAAGACAATTTTTTTACATCAGATGAGGTAAGGCAATTGAGATAAAAGAAGGTTTTTTATTCTAGATGAGGTACAGTCAAGGGAGAAAGTCGAGTCAAGAAAGGAGAAGGTTTGTTTTATACCAGATTAGCTAACCTCAAGGGAAAGAATAAGACAGAAACAAGTGAGTGAATAAGTTTCAACTTAGAAAATTTTGTTTAAATATATTTTAATTTCATAAAATAAAGACTACATTTAAAGTAAAAACTGTAATTAAAACAATAAAATAGAAAATAAACACTACATTTATTAGAAGAAACATAGTTTTAAATAGTACTGTTTATCTAAAATACACAATGGCTGTTTGATTTTTCAGGTATATAGACGCTTTTATCATAAAAGACTACGTTTAATTAAATGAAATGTGGTCTTAGATAGATTGTCTAATTTTTCAGGTAAATAGATTGCGTTTTTATCATGATAGCATAGCATTTAACATATTTAGATTACACTTAAATAAAAGAAATGAAGTCTAAGTATTATTATTTATCTAGAAAAAGGAGATATATAAGAAACACCAAGAGATCGCTTAATAATTTATTTAATGAATCCTTCCTTTTATTTCTTAATTTGTATTTTATTTACTTTGCTTTGCAACTACTAATTATTCCAATTATCTATGATATAAAATAATATCATGAAAATATAAATTAACTTCTAATTAATAACTAAATTTAAAAGACTTGGATATTACTTGATATTTTATTTAATGAATAGTTATTTTAATTTCCTAATTTGTATTTTATTTACTTTGCATTACAACTTCTAATTAATTCAATTATGTATATGATGTAAAAGAATATCATAGAAATATAAATTAACTTCTAATTAATAACTATATATGGATATTGCTCGTTACTTTATGTACTAAATTTTTATTTTTATTTTCTAATTTGCATTTTATTTACTTTGCATTGCAACTTTTAATTAATTCCCTAGTATACATGTAAAAGAATATCATGCAAATATAAATTAACTTATAATTAATAACAAAATCTAAAATTCTTTAACAGTAAATCCTTATTTTTATTTCTTAATTTGCATCTTATTTACTTTGTATTGTAACTTCTAATTAATTCAATTATATATGATGTAAAAGAATACCATAGAAATTTAAATTATTTTCTTGAAATTAATAATTAAAACAAAAAGCCTTGATATTTCTTATTTTTTATTTACTTAATCCTTATTTTTATTTCCTAATTTGTATTTTATTTACTTTGCATTGCAACATGTAATTAATTCAATTATGTATGATGAAAAAAAATTAATTTAACTTTTAATTAATAACTAAAACTAAAATACTTGGATATTGCTTAATACTTAGTGCAGTGAACCCTTATATTTATTTCCTAATTTTCATTTAATTTACTTTATATTGAAACTTCTAATTAATTCAATTATATATGATTTACAAGAATATAATAAAAAAATTAACTTCTAATTAGTAATTATAACATAGTAATAAAAACAAAAAGACTTGGATATTGCTTATGCATTTTTTAGTGAATCCTTATTTTCATTTCTTAATTTGCATTTTATTTACTTTGCATTATAACATCCAACCAATCGATTATATATTATATAAAAGAATATCATTGATATATAAATTGAGTTCTAATTTATAATTAAAACAAAAAGACTTGGATGTAGTGAATATTTATTTTTATTTCCTAATTTGCATTTATTTACTTTGAATTGCAATATCTAATTAATTCGATTATATATGATATAAAAGAATATCATAGAAATATAAATGGACTTCTAATTAATATTTAAAACAAAATGTACATTAAGTTATTTAAAACAAAATGTACCTTAAGGTATCAAGTATTTCCTATGTATACTACAAAAGAAAGATGTTTCACGACCTCAAAAGTATAAGTCAAAACAAGACTAGCTCCGAATGTTATCAACTAATTTGTTGCTCCCTTCCCAAGCATCATTTGGTATCGACAAGCATTATCGCAAAATACTTTTAGATTAGATAAAGTTACGTAGACCCACATGCCACTCAGAAACTCCTCTATGTTTAAATGACATCTAACAATACCGAAACTTCTTTTGCTAGAATTTGTTTGATTTAGAGTTGCTCGCTCCTTAAGCAAATCAATGTAATACCATACACAGATATGGCTTCAATTGCATGGTTTTTTTCAACTGTTAACTTTAAGTAATGTAATCCTAACTCAACTTTTATTCGACTAAAATAATTAATCATTCATTTCCTATATAATACCTCTGCATTTCTAGCACCTTTCCATCTTTTAATAAAGATTTTCTCTCTTTAAACCGTGATGAGAAGCTGAGGTTATTCAATAAAATATTTTAAAAGATATTGTCATCTTTTGAGACTTCATTAATGGTCTGTTGGGTTCACCAGCACATTGACACGGGCCAATTACTTTTTTAACAAAAGGACAAAAAAAATTAAGGGCAAACATTTTGCCCTTGATATTAAATTTTTTTTTGGTATTTTAATAAAAAAAACATATATCTTCAACAATCTTTTTTCTCTTTTCAATCTCACTTGAGCTGCTCTCACATTCCATCCAAAACTAGCCCTAAAAGCTTTCGGCTCATGTTGACATTCATGAAATCAGTAATTGAAATGGAAACCAAGTGCTTAAGAATCAAAGACAAGATCATCAATGAAAGAGATTCAACAATTCTGTTGTACAACTTAATAGTTTTATTCTTCATAGCTTTGAGATTAATAAAAGAATAGAGCTAAAATAATAGGAGAAAAAGATAGAGAGAAAGAGAAAGTATAAAGTATAAAGTAAAAGTGATGGATGACGAATGTCTCTACTAACTTTAAGTATTGAAGCATGTTTGCCTGAAACACTACATTTGTAAATTGACGTTTCCAATATTTTTGGTATGTGATTATTAGATAGAAGTATCAGATACAAAATACAACCTTCAAAAATCTAAAGCATAGTCTATTAATAAATAAAAATATAGTTTAATTTATTCAAACAACAAAATATCAATTCATAAACAATGTTGTAATAGTCTTAATTTAAAATTAAAATGATTTCTAATGTACTTGAATCTTAATCTTAAAAGACAAAACATCAAGTCACCAAAGACTATGTTTGAAAAATAAAACTGTAGACTATTCACATATAATATGATGACATTTAATAGTAAAAACAAGTCTTTCATATTCTAGTAACAAGTAACCTTTTTCCATTAAAAAAAAACTTTTTTTTTTGCAGAAAAAAAGAAATAACTTTTTTTTCAATTAAATTGTATTTGTACATTTAATATTATTAAGTACAATTACTAATAAAATTGTAGTCTTTTTATACAGTAACTTTATAAAAATGTAAATTTATATGTTTTTAATATTTAAAGACTATAATTTGTTGAAAATCATAGGTTTTGCTTAGTTATGTTTAAGTAAAATGTGGTCTTTTATTATTTTATATTATGTTTTTTATGTAAACGTGGTTGAACCATGATGCTTGAAACTTGAAAAAACGATTAAGATTTTAAAATTGTAGTTACAAAAATTAGATTGCACATTCTTTCAAAAATCATATTTAATGTTTTTATATAACCGTACTTTATAGACTTTTTTATAGTAGTGGGTGTTGATCATTGAATTCAAAGAGAGTTCTAACACTGTTCTTGTTTGTATTGTTTATCAAAACTTCTTATTATTCTATTTCATTTCTTTATGTCTTGACGTTTTCTTTGTTCATTTTGATTTCTCACTCCATTTTCATTTTCATTTTTTTTTCATAAAATATGTTCATCCCATATCAATCTCTTTTTTTTTTCCAGATATTTTCTCAAAACTTTTCTTTTTTCTTTTTCTTTGATTTATCTTGGTGTCCAAATTATCTAACTTTTGGAAAATATAAGATAAATACAAAAATGTAAAATAAATAATGATACTAAATAAATAAAAGAAAAATGTCGTATGTTTTAACTTCTGCTTAAAGCCCAATTCCAATTTCAATCCTATTAGGCCTATTTGGCCTATCAGAACTAAAAATATGAAATTGAAGTCACAATTAAAGCTCAAAATTACTAGTTTTTAAGTTCAAGTGGCTATTAAGTTCAAACCCGATTAAATCGATTTAAGCCTAATAAATACTTTGTAAGACCCAAACATTTAAAAGGAAATTTTGAGTCTCACTTACCAAAGATATCACTCAAAACACAATTTTTAGTGGGGCTAACCAATGCGAAAAAGTCTGAATAAAATGGGGGTGTTTATAATATTTATCATTAAGACAAGATGTTGATGGTTCTAAGTCAATAGCATTAAATATTAACTAGATAATGAGATTGTCTTCTATATAGGTATCAATTTTATTTGATAGAGGATATAGAGAGTAGTTCTCTTCATGGGTCGAGTTATTCATTGAAATTAAGAGGTTTGTATCGATTTTTGGATAATTTAACCAAAAATATTAAATCAATTAACTGAATTTGAACCGATAAAAGAGACCTCATTAAAAAAGGATCGGGTTTTGATCTTGCACATAAAAACCTAGACTCGACTTGTTTTTTGTTAGTAACATTTAAAAAAAAAACTTTGTTGTATTATTAATGATAATTAAGTTGATTCATCTTAAATGTTACTAATAAATAATTTTATAAGTGTAATTATATAGGATATGACACATTTAACTTAATCACGAAAAATATCATCACAAAATTTTGAATATGAGTTTAAGTAATATATTTAAATTTTACTATATAAGAGTTCCAAAATAAAAATTTTACAAAATAAACATTAAATTGAAAATAACATTTTTTTTTCTAAATGGATGGGCTTGGGAGGGCCTTTTTTTTTTTTTGTAAAAATGATTTAAACAAAATATAAACCTAAAATTCGACTCGAAATGGATTTGGGTTCACATGAAACCTCTTAATGTACTGCTTAGACTCGACTTAATTGGACTCATAAAAAAATCTAATAAAAAGAGTCAATGAAAATTGTAATTATAATTATCTTCCATATTGTCTTGTCAAAATAGAAATAATGGAGATGAAGATGAATAAATTTTTAGCCAGGTAGTTAAATACAAATTCGTTTTGTATTTTTTCAAGAGATTAATTCATTTTGTTATTATGTAAAAGATTGTTGAACTACGTCCGTTATAATATGTTATTCGCTTAGAGATTTGAAATGATTTTTTTTTTTTCCTTTTACAATGTTGTTATTCAGAAAAGTCTCATAAAAAAAGAGTTGATTTTTATTTATAAATTACAAATTAATTTTTGATATTAGAGGTGAGATCCTTTCCTTCGACACTTTCCATTGCTACTGCAGCCAAAATTGCAAAAGCAAGCCATGAAAAACAAAAACAAAAACAAAAATAAAAACAAAAGTTCGGCTTGTTGTCCAGAGAAGGGACATAACGGAGGTTAAAATTGTTGGGCTTGACTCTTGAGGTTAATTTTCATGGTGGATAAGGAACTTGAGGTTTATTGGGTCGGAGCTCAGCTTGTGAGAATTAAAGTCAGGTGGCCCAAAGTATTTGTTTCTGGATTTCAAAAATGGCCCAATCTTATGAGAAGCGTAAATGAGTTGGATCAACTTTGATTGAGTAGAAACTCCAGGTCTCCAGCCCATTTATTTTTTGTTTCCAATAGCTTTTTATCAGCCCCTCCTCCTAAAATGGAAGATAGTGCAAATCATAAATCTGGTGGTAATTTGTGTTTCTGATTCATATTTATTTCGTATCAAATTAAGTAAAATACTTAATTATTGCCAAAATTTGTGTTTATGTTACTTTTATGTTTATTTTCATATATTTTGTTGTTATGTTATTGTAATATATTTTTTTACTGCAAACTGTGAGGTGTCTTCATATCACATTAAATGTTATTTTGATTTCCGTTCGGACTTCGTAATTAATGTTGGCTAAGAAAATTAATGTATCGTATTTTAAATCAACAAGTCTTGCAAATCACATTAGCAATTTTTATATGGTTGGTTTAACCATAGTATCTTACTACTAAATTTATCATATTATCGTTTAAACCAAGTTTAGTAAAAACCAGGTGTATGGTGAACCGCGGCAATTGGCAAGGTCTACTTCACTTTAAAAAATTAAAATAAGGGTATTGTAATTCCAGAACTCATCATTGTTATTGCATGGTCTGCCAATGGACAAGCAGATTGGTAAAACAATGAAAATTTATGAAATTAGGGAGCTCATAGATCAGTTCTTAGTTTGATAGTGCTTTCACTTTTTGAGTACTTTGATTTGAAAAGTTACCGTAACGTGTTTACTCCTAATTTGAGTTAAAAATCTTGAATCCATTTGACATTGTAGCTCCACATAAAGACTTTTTTTGTTTTTTAATATTTTTAAGGGAGAGTTATCCATTACAAGTAATTAGTACTGATAGAGGTCAGATTATATAAGTCCACATAGGTAAACATCGATCAATAAAGGACAGTCACGCGTCAGGTCGTAGGCCACGTGGCAATCAATGAAAAGTCATAATTCACGTGGCACGTAGACTGGCGACAGAGGAAATATCTCGCGACAGAGTAAGCCTGCGGCAGGGGGTCTTGCGGCAGAGTATGTCCCGTGATAGACCTCAGTGCCTTAAGTCTAGCGGCAGAGAGCGGTAGACCTCTGCGGTAGAGTGTACCTGCGACAGACTCTGCGTCCTTAGTGTAGCGGTAGAGTTATATGCGGCAAAGTGAGCCGCGGTAGAACTATGTGCCAAAGTCTGCGGCAGAGGTCTTCGAACCTCTGTCACACGTCTGTACTCATCCGCACAGGGGTAAACTTTGAGTTCCGCGACAGAGTATCTAGTAACTCTGTCGCCTACCCAGACGCGCGCCTGGGCTTCAGATCCGTACCGCCCAAAACCATACAGTTTTGGGCCCAGGATATTCATAAGCCCTGAACAAATATAAAGCCCGACCAAACTCCAAAAAATCTATAAATACTCCAGGTATGATAAAAAAACCCTAATCTCTATTTTGCTTACTGAGACTCTGCTTAAACAGTTTTCTGACTTAAGCATCGGAGTGCGCGTGCAGGGACGATCCTTGCGCCTCTCTGTCCTTTACTGTTTTTACAGAATCTTCAACACACGTGGAGAAGACAGCAGAGAAGATCACATCAGCATCATTTCATTGTTGTTGAGAGCAACAACAATTGGCGCCGTCTGTGGGAATCAGAACAAAAAGTCAAATTCTTTATTAAAATGGTGAGAACACGTTTGAGAGCAGCAGCAAATTTGAGAGAAGAGAATTCTGTCAGTCCTCCTGCTAAACCTGGGAGAGGACAAGAGCAGAATGGAGAAGGAAACAGAGTTGCCACTATTTCCCTCGATGAATTTGAGGCTTTGAAGCGTCAGAATGAGCAGACCACTACAACGTTGAGGGCTATGGTGAATTTCTTCAAAAATGCTTTGTCGCAGTTTATTTTACCTCCAGAAGTGTAGCGGATGGTAGGAGAGAATGTCCCGATGCAAACTTACAAAAGAGGCCAACCCTCTGCGACAGCGAATGCAGAACAAGAAGAAGGGGTACAAAACACTGCTGCAGGACGATGCAAGACTCTACCGCAGGTCTGGTGAACTCTGTCGCAGGCATAATGGAGAACCCTGTCGTAAGACTGGAGGAGAACACTGTCGCAACTCTAAGGAGGCGCCCTGCCGCAGGGTTGCAAGAGGTGAACCTTGCCGCAGGTCTGAGGCAGATGAACACTGCTGCAGGGGTCAGGAATCAAGACCCTGTCGCAGGTCTGAGAGCGTTAAGCCCTGCCGCGTTGTTTCAGAGACGAAACTTTACCGCAGAGTACAGGAGACAGACCTCTGCCGCAGAGTTCAGGACTCAGACTGCTTTAGTCGAATTTGAGCAACATGACTTTAAAGTTCACAGATCTGGGGAGCGATAGAGACAAGATAGTCATGACTCCTAAGAATATTTTGGAGAGCCAATATCGAATTACGGAATGGGAGGTGCAGGAAGAAGGGATACAGTGCGGGCTCCTAGAGGGAGAGAAACCGTGGACGATGAAGAGATCCCTAGCCGGGAAGCAGACCGTGTGCAGATTCCCAGAAACAGAGGAAGAAGGGGTGCTTACTACTTAGACTCTTCTAGTGCCGAAGAGAGGGGAGCACACTCGACTCGAGGGTCGAAAAATGTTGAGAAAGTTGTTGAGAGGATTCTAGAAAGGAAGGAGTTAGTGTCTCCCAACGACAGTCAGAGAAGGAGAGTTCCTTTCAGTCCAGAGATTATGGACAAACCATTGCCGAAAAAGTACAAGATGCCTTCTATGGCTACTTATGCCAGTAAAGCAGACCTATACGACCATATAAGAGTTATGAGTCCCTTATGTTGTTTCATGGATGGGAAGATGAAATCATGTGCAGAGCTTTCTCACTCACATTATCGGGGCATGCGCTAAAATGGTTTAATGGGTTAAACGAGGGTTCTATCTCATCCTTCGACCAGTTACGAAGTGAATTTTTGAGAGCCTTCATGATCAACAGCTAGCGGAAGAAGGACGCTACTTATCTGCTCACCCCTTAAACAAGGGAACAAAAAATCATTGAAGAACTATGTAGATCGTTTTCGAGATGCAACCTTAGAGGTGAAAGATCTACCAGTGGGAGTAGTCATGGCTGCAATGTTGCAAGGGACGAAATCTGAGAAGCTGCAAGAATCCTTCTCCCTTGATAAGCCAACAACACTTTTTGATTTGTTTGCTAGAGCTAATAAATATGTGGCTCAAGAGGAAGTAATGAAGATGGTGCAGTCCCGAGAGGCAAGGGAAGAAAGAAAAAGAGAGAGAGATGTACCTGAAAGAAGCTCTTTGAGACCCGTCGGATTAGACAAAGCTCCTAGACTCAGGTATGAAAACTATACAAGACTAAATGAATCTCCCACAACAATACTTACCGCTATTGAGGGGACTGGACTGTTAGAGTTCCCTAAACAGAATATTGGGGATATGGGCTGAAATCTTGATGCTTATTGTGAATTTCATGCCACTCATGGTCATCCTACAGAAAGATGCAGAGATCTGATAGGTCAGTTAGAGAGGCTAGCTAGAGATAGAAAAATTAATCGCTTCCTGTGGAGAAGTGAAAGGCCTCGTTATCCTCTACTTGATCGAAAGAATGATCCTATGCGGATTAGACAAAATAAACGGCAGAAATAGGCCAAGAAATGAAGAAGTAGCTAGGCCTGACCCCCGAGACAACTGGATGGACAATGAACCCACCGGTCCGACGATAAATGTTATTGCAGGGGGAGAATCGATGGCAGGAAGTTCCTCTGCTTCTCGTAAAAGTTACGCGAGACAAGCATATCGAATTCATGTTGTGATGGAGGAAAAGACAGGTGAAGAACCCATTGTGTTCACTCCGAAAGACAGGGGTGATATTATTACACCTCATGATGACCCAATGGTGATATCAGTAGTGGTGACAAAACATCCAGTGAGCAGAATTCTGGTCGATAATGGAAGTTCAGTGAACTTAATCTATTGAAATTACTTTTAGAAAATGAATGTATTCGAAGATAGATTAAGGCCCGTTATGACGCCACTGTATGGATTTGCGGGAGAGAAAGTGAAGGTTGCCGGGTCTATAGAGTTGCCTGTAACTCTAGGAGAAAGCCCGAAGGACGTAACTCGACTAGTATTGTTCATGGTTGTGAGATCAACCTCAACTGCTTACAACATGATCTTGGGAAGGCTTGTGTTAAATGATATGAGGGCGATAATATCTTCTAGCTACATGTTAATGAAGTTCCATACTCCTAACGGAGTCGGGCAAGTACGAGGAGATCAAAAGAGCGCTCGCATATGTTATATTGCCTCTACCACCAGCAAAGGAGTATAAAGAAAGGAGACATTGCCACAAGATACTATTATTATGTCTTTTGTCTAGACTTTTATATTCTCGCATTATTATATGTTCATTTTAATACATTTATATGACCATTATGCAAGTTACTTTTCTATTATATCTTCAACATTTTATGGATATGAATCTTGTGACAGAAAACAAATAAGCCGTAAGAGCCTAAGGCGCAATAGCGTTACTGTGGCCAGGCGTGAAAAACAGACGAGCCGTAAGAGTCTGAGGCTCGACAGTGTCACTGTGGCCAGGCGTAAGAGATAGACGAGCAGTAAGAGTCTGAGGCACAATAGCATCACTGTGGCCAGGCGTGAAAAACAAACGAGCCGTAAGAGCCTGAGGCGCGACAGGGTCATTGTGGCCAGGCGTAAGAGACAGATGAGCCGTAAGAGCCTGAGGCGCAATAGCGTCACTGTGGCCAGACGTGAAAAATAGACGAGCCGTAAGAGCCTGAGGCGCGACATCGTCACTGTGGCCAGGCGTAAGAGACAGACGAGCCGTAAGAGCCTGAGGCGCAATAGCGTCACTGTTGGCCAGGAGTGAAAAACAGACGAGTCGTAAGAGCCTGAGGCGCGACAGCGTCACTGTGGCCAGGCGGCCAGGCTTAAAAGACAAACGAGCCTTAAGAGCCTGAGGCGCGATAACATCATTGTGACCAGGCATGAAAAACAGACGAGTCCTAAGAGCCTAAGGCGCAATAGTGTCACTGCGGCCAGGGATTGCAGATAAAGAAGCCATAAGAGCCTGAGGCGCAATAGCATCACTGTGGCTAGGCGATGGAAACGTATCAGCCGTAAGAACCAAAGACGCACTTGCGTCATAGTGGTTAGGCATCAGAAAAAAAGTATGTTTACATATGTAATTCTTTCTAAAAAGTATAAGTCTTGCTGTCAAGAATTTGGAAAGCATACACAGATAAATAAACATACGGGTAAAACAAGTATGTAGATAAACGATAATAGAAAAAGTTAAATAAACAAGTTTCATAAGCAATATGAAGCATGAACAGATAAACTTTATTTATAAATTTAAGAAAATCTTTACAAGCAAGATATGAAGTATGCATAAATTCAAGAGTATGAATAAGTTCAACGACAAAATATTCAAAAAGAAAAATAAATCAATCTGCACGATCTGGTGGCTGGGGATCAGGCGCCGTCAGACCCTCACGTTCTAGGGGCTGGTGACTAGGAAGTGATAGATC
The DNA here is from genome assembly GCA_033439115.1 of Firmiana major. Lineage (NCBI taxonomy): Eukaryota > Viridiplantae > Streptophyta > Magnoliopsida > Malvales > Malvaceae > Firmiana > Firmiana major. The sequence goes on along the minus strand of CM065899.1, from coordinate 14,696,651 downwards.
TTCTCCATCCAGGTCATCAAGGGCACCAATGGGTTCGGGAACATTATCTGGGCTCACAGGCTCCCAAGGACCGGCCAGGTTCGCAAGATCATCCAGTGCAGCTTTCTTCAGGACCTCATCAAGGGGCTCAGCCTCTGGTTTATATTTTGTCTAATTAGGAGCTTCAAATAACATTGCTTCATGAGTATATTGAAGCTTAGGGAACTCTTCACCTTCCCTATTCTTCTTCAACCAGGATCTAGTGAGGTAAAAACCATATTTCACATATGGCATCGAAAAATCCTCTTTTCGCCTCAAGCAATCTTTAGAAATACAGTACTCCTTCACAGCTTCCGCCCTGATACTATCAATCTCAACTTGATTAAGAGAAGGAGTGGCCCGACTCTCTAATTCAGTGATATATTGTTCCAGCTCCTGACTGCGATTTATTAAGGATTCATACTTAGACTACATACTGTCCAGTTCGACTTGTGCTTGTTGAAGGTCTTCATTAAGTTTGCTAGACCTAGCCGTCTCGACAGTAAGATCCCCTTTGACATGATTTAAATCCTGAAGAGCTTTTGAGAGCTGATCCTCTAAATTTCGTACCATGCCGGGTAGCCCAGATAATTGGTTGACAGTGTTTGACAACTCCATAACGTTGTCCCTTAACTCCTGAAGTTCTTTATCAGTTCGCTCCCGATAGGCTCGGTGTTAGGCATTGTTGGCTACGGTCCTCTGAGCTAGCTGAAAAGAAACACAAAAATTCAAACTCAAAGTAAAGTACAAAAGAAATAAAATGAAAGAGGATCTGAAAATTACCCTCAATGCTTCCATGTCGGCCAAGTCTTCCCCTTCTGGAAAATTTTTGAATAATCGATATTCGTCCCTTGAAAGAATAGTGGCCCAACTCAACCGAGAAGCCACCTCGGGAGTATCCAAGGTATCATTGTCACGTACTCTCGGGTATACCTGGAACTCCAACCCCCTCATTATAAAGCCGATGTCTATAGGATAGGACCTCTCGTCGACGGGACCCATCTTAGGAAGAATTGGCCTCTTCCCCATTGCCGGTTCAATGTACGAACGCCTCCGATTCTTTCACTGAGATGAGATTATATTACACTCAGCATGCTCTTCAGATTGAGACCGTCCCGAAGAATCAAAAGCTCTCCTTGAAGAGGAAGGAGCCTTCCCTCTATCCCGAGAAGGATCCCTATATTCAGTAGGAGGGGGCGTCTCTTGTCTGGAAGGAGGCGGGGTCCGAGCTCGAGGCAATGGAGGTGGGACTGGTGCTTGATTGGGAATAACATCTGTCAAGCGAGGTCTCTTTCTAGCAAGATCACTAGACAAACCTTCCTCCACCTCCTGACGTGCCAAAGAACGTCTAATGTGGCTCATTTCTACAAAAAAGAAAAAACTAAATAAATTGTCAAAAACGTAGTCAGAACTAACAATGATAAATTGAAAAGCATGAAAAGTTACCATCAGGAGAATCAATATGCTCCTGAAGGGACTCTATGTTTAACATGTCATCATCTGGAAGGACCATAAAAGTTGAACCAAACCCTTCCCAGTCGCTCATAACGGCTAGGGGTTCACTCTCAGAGCTGGACTCTCTATTTGTGCTCCATATATCCCCTTGCGACCTTAAAAGTTCAGGGTTCAACTCGGAAGGAATAGATGATGGAAGATTTGAGGGAGGAACAGATGGGCCGACAACATGAACGGAACCCACACCCCAACCGGTGGACACCAAATTTTCATTTGATAAAAGAATATCAAGATTAATAGGGTTGTCAACTAATAGTTTATTAATATCTGAAGACAATTATCTCCTAAGTGTAGAAATCTGAGGGCCTTTAGGGATTTCATGTCTAGTTTCCCAACGAGTAGGGAAGTCAAGGCCCCTAGGTGTCTCCACAATAAGCCACTCCGATTCAAATCCATGAAGCTTATTTGCAGGTTTTTCGAATAACCTATTCTCAAATCCAGCCTATACACCCGTTGAAGGGAATAAGGAACTAAACCGGAGCTACCTCGAAACCTAAAAAAGTATAAAGTAAGGGAAGAGACGAAGAAACACCCTTCAATCGGCAATGTACGGTAAATCCAATTAATTGCATCCAAGCGTGAGTATGTAGTTGCCCTAAGAAAAGAAGCTCCGAAGTCATAAAGTGGAAAACAGAATCCTAGCTCTAAGGATGCTCTGAAAATAACTACCCCGTCGGACACACTACATATGTCATTCTCCTGAGGGTTTGGACGTCTATAGGAGTATCCATCGGGCAATGGAAATCTAGATGTAAGATCCTGGATGTCAGCTTCTTTCAAAGTCGATCTAACTCTTAGTTCTATACGCTTCCCCACACCATGACTAGCCATTTTGAACTTAAGAAAAACTACAAAGAAAAAGTGATCGATGACAGAGTTTTACCTAACGTCCAACAAAGGTACATCAGCAAAGCACCAGGAATGAATGCAGACACTGAATAACAGTGTCAGAGCATTGCGACAGAGTTGCGGTAACTGTGCGAGAATGACGCGATAGAGTAGCAACGCACGCGATAGAGTGGCGACAGAGATGTGAAATAGTAGTGATGTACGTGAGAGAGTAGCGACAGAGTGCGCGGAGAGTGAGTGACAAAGTGGCCGGTTATGCGAGAGAAATTCTCAGCAAAAACAGCGATACATGACTCCTTATATATAGGCGCGGTTGTAGTCGCACGTGTACAGTAACCAAACATATATACACATTCGCGGCTGAAGTGATCGAACATCCCTCATGAATAGTAATCCAAATGCGTGTTGCAATAAAAAGTATGGAGCAATTGATAGAGGTTAGATTCTGTAAGTCCACATAGGCAAACATCGACCAATAAAGGATAGCCACGCGTCAGGTTATAGGCCACGTGGCAATCAATGAAAAGTCATAATCCACGTGGCACGTAGACTAGCGACAGAGGAAATATCTCGCGACAGAGTAAGCCTACGGCAGGGGGTCTTGCGGCAGAGTATGTCCTGCGATAGACCTCAGTGCCCTAAGTCTAGCGGCAAAGAGCGGTAGACCTCTGCGGTAGAGTGTACCTGCGACAGACTCTGCGTCCTCAGTGTAGCGGTAGAGTTATATGCGGCAGAGTGAGCTACGACAGAACTATGTGCCTAAGTCTGCGGCAGAGGTCTTCGAACCTCTGTCGCACGTCTGTGCTCATCCACACAGCGGCAGACTTTGAGTTCCGCGACAGAGTATCTAGTAACTCTGTCGCCTATCCAGACGCGCGCCTGGGCCTCAGATCCGTACCGTCCAAAACCATACAGTTTTGGGCCCAGGATATTCATAAGCCCTGAACAAATATAAAGCCCGACCTAACTCCAAAAAATCTATAAATACTCTACGTATGATTAAAAAATCATAATCTCTATTTTGTTTACTGAGATTCTGCTTAAACAGTTTTCTGACTTAAGTATCGGAATGCGCGTGTAGAGACAGATCCCTTCGCCTCTCTGACCTTTACTGTTTTTGTAGAATCTTCAATACACGTGGAGAAGACAGCAAAGAAGATCACATCAGCATCATTTCATTGTTGTTGAGAGTAACAACAAGTACTAATTTTATTTGCATAAAGCACTCGTTAGGTGAATTAAACAATAGTAAATCAATCCATATATCCTAATTTTAGATAATCATCATTGAATCTGTTGTTGCATATCTTTACAACATACTTCTCCTGCAAAGAAGAGCAAAACAATGATACACCACTTCCTGCAAGCAAGGAAAGTGTTAAAACTTTACGAGAATATATACAAAGCATTATGTTAAATGGTAGGAAATCTGAAAATATAAAAAGCAAATATATCCTTGTGGATAGAACGTTGAGCATTTCATTTTTAGTCATTATAAATAAGCTGTAACAACTACTTTAAATAAAGAGAAAAAACTCGAAATATCATAATCAGCTAAATTGTACCACGGGTATGAAAAGAACATGTCGAATTGCAAATATACTCATATATATTATATATAGCGCAAAAACAAAAAATAAAAAATAAAAAACTAGAGGCAGTTGAAAATTGAAACATTAATAGGAGGAAGGAAGAGGGTCAAGAAGTGGGGCATCGACGTGTCTCTCTCTTCCTATACCATTTCTCTCTCATGTCAGTTAAGCCCAAGACGCTGTAAAAGCTACATGCCACTGAGATCAAGTGGGCCATGATTAAACAATCGAAAACAATTCAGGACTTCGACGTAAATTCATTCTCCCCCCTTAGGGGACCCCTTCTTTTGTTCTTATTTCTCCTAGATCATCATCTCATCAAGATCCAAAGAAAGACCAGAAACTACTAAAATCCAGGAATTTCCAAACGGTAAATGACTTTGTCCTCCGCACGAATGAAACATGGGTATTTTTTTTTTTGGCCAATAAGGAAATGAAACATGGGTATTGGGTATTGAAAGAAAATTTTTGGGTAGGGGAAGGGCCAAAGGGGCATATGCCATTGGCAATTTTGCATGCACGGACAACCATCAGTCTCTGATCAGTACATTTGCATGCCATGTCATGCCAACCTATACTTGCATTGACACGCTCCTGCATCAAACATTGAGTTCCCTTCAGCTCGTCTCCACCTATAACACTTCTTTACACGAGCAACCCTTTGATTTGAAAATTGAAACCCATTAGATCTTCAAAAACCCATCCTTGGAATCCATTTCCAATGATAGCCACGTCGAAAACAAAGACAAAAACATGCAATAAGCCAAAGTGGCTCGGGGCTTGTAAGGAAGGAAAGTAAGAGTGAAAGAGAGTGAAAGTGGAGTAAGAGTGAAAAGGCTGACATCAGGCCGGTTCCATGCAAAAGAGAAAGAGACAGATTTTGAAAACTATTTCAAAGGGAGAGAGAGAGAGAGGCGTTTGGTTGTTTGTTTGATCATTAAACCAATGCAATCATTATCATCATTGCAAAAATGGTTAGTGAGAAGAGAGTGACATAAATGTCCGAATATCGTAACGCGTGTATTGGAAGCGTGTGATAGGGATTTTCGAAATTAATGCTGCAAATGCTCACCTTTTATTTTAACTCTCCCTTTGGACTTTTCGTCCCCACCCTATAGTTTTTTTCCACCTCCGCATCGTCCTCTCTCCATACAGCGGCAGAGAGAAAAGGGTAGTTTGCATCAACAATCAGCGAAGGGACTGTGATGTGGAGTGAGCAATAGAGGAGAGAAATAGATGAGAGAGAGAGAGGCGGAGCTGTCCATCCATTTCTGAGAGCTTCGTACAATAACGTCGATGGAAGAGAAGATGGCGTCAGATCGCCCCATCATTGTCTCAATAATCAGCATGAAGGGAAAAGAAAGAGAAGAACTGCATATATAAATCTATACACCTATACTGTACTTGGTGGTATGGGTACTGTCTGCTCTGGTGTGTTACAGTGTAGTAGAGTTCTGTAACTTGTCATTGCAGCTCCTCTTTGGCTATTTATGAAAAAAAAAAAAAAACCCCTCAACTTCTTGTATGTATGTATGTATGTAACTACAAGGAGTCAAAAGTAAGAATTCATCCTGCACAATTTTTTTCCTTCATAAGATTTTTATTTCATATGTAGGCTCTAGGAAATTGTAATTATTTTTATGAACTATCATTTCAATTTAAGAAATTAATATTTGAATCATATGAGTACGTAAATACCGTAAAATTTCAATATATTCGGTGTAATTATAAATAATAATTTGGATAATTAAGATCAAAAGTGTGAATATAAATAAATTAATTCGAAAATAAATATTAGTCTAACTTTATTTTTACAATACGTGTGTATATACGAATACCATAATATATTTACCCTTCAAAATTAATGTGTAGGTGTCACGGGGTCGTTCTCTCCTATAGAATTTTTTTCAGTGATGGCCTAAGTTTCCCGCAACTTAGTACAGCCTATCTTCACACTAACACAAATCCGGGTCAATACGCAGCGATATAACACTCGAGCAAGAAAAAGACTCGGATTTGGGTTAGTGTGAAGATAGGCTGTACTAAGTTGCGGGAAACTTAGGCCATCACTGGGAAAAGTTCTATAGGAGAGAACGACCCCGTGACAATTTGGTATCAGAGCCGAGTTCTGGATCATGGCACACGAGTTGGCTGACAGAGTTGCTGTACTTGAAGCAATGGTGGGCGTACCGCAAGAAGAGGCGGGTACAATGGCTGAGCAGATTCAGGCCATGGCAGGCAGTGTCCAGGAGTTGACACAGCTAGCATTGGACATGCAGAAGGAGCATGTTAATCGTTACACCAACGTCATGCAGTATGTTTGTGATCTATCGGATAAATTTGAGGTGCAGTTAAATTCCCTGAAGGCTGACGTTTTACTGATGAAACGCGCAATGACTGCTACAGACCATGGGGAGGCGTCTAGTAGTAGTAGGGGATGTGATAGTAGCGATCTTCAGAAGAAGATCAAGGTGCCTGAACCTAAGGAGTTCGCAGGAGTTCGTAATGCGAAGGAGCTTGAGAATTTTCTTTGGGATATGGAGCAGTACTTCAAAGCTGCCCGAATACCGGAACAAGACCAGGTTACAATCACTAGCATGTACCTCTCAGGTGATGCTAAGCTATGGTGGCGAAGCAGACTGACAGATGATGATAGTGCTGGTCGTCCGAGGATTGAAACATGGGACGCACTGAAGAAGGAGTTACGGGATCAATTCCTTCCCTTGAACGCGGCATGGGTCGCGAGAGAGGCACTCAAGAAATTGAAGCACACGGGTTCTGTGCGAGATTATGTCAAGGAGTTTAGCTCTTTGATGTTGGACGTCAAGAATATGTCAGAGGAGGACAAGTTATTCAACTTTTTCTCAGGACTTCAGCCATGGGCTCAGGCTGAGTTACGTAGGCAGAACGTGAAGGATCTGCCACAGGCAATTGCGGCTGCAGACAGTTTGGCGGATTACAAACTGGGTTCTTCTTTGAACATTGGGGAAAGGAAGAAGAACCATCTTGATGGAAATAGGGGGAAAGGCAAGAAGGACTGGAAGAAGCACCAGAGAAATAAGGAGAAGGCTGAGTCTTCTAAGCCGAGGGGACCAGATCCACCCCAAAGCAAAGGAGATTGGAGTTGTTTCTTGTGTAATGGGAATCACAAGGCCCGAGATTGCCCTAGACGGACCAAGTTGGCGGCCCTCATGAGTAAGGAGGATCCGGATGACGAATGTCCAAGAGTTGCCCCGATGCAGTTGCTCAACGCTATTCGTACCGAGCAACAAGCTCCTCATAAGGGACTAATGTATGTTAAAGCTGAGGTGAATGGGAGACTGATTCGAGCGATGCTTGATACAGGAGCGACCAACAACTTCGTTTCATTGAACGCGGTTGAGCATCTTGGCCTGAAAGTCACGAGGAGTAACAATCAGGTGAAAGCAGTCAATTCTAAGGCCCAAGGTATCCAAGGAATGGCTACCGCATCGGTGAAGATAGGGACTTGGCAACAGGATTGTAAGTTCTTGGCTTTACCTATAGATGATTTTGATGTGATCATGGGCATTGAATTCTTTGTGCAAGCAAAGGCATTTGCTATTCCACATTTGGGTGGATTGATGATATCTGACGAGACGTGTCCAAACTTTGTCCCTGCGAAAAGAGGACAAGGTGCTGGGAAGCCGTTGCTGTAGTCGGCTTCACAAGTAAACACCGGGTTGAAGAAGGGGGAGACAACCATACTTGCTGCCCTGGTTGAGGTGAAACCAGACACGGTTGTTGAGGTACCGGATGAAGTAGCGGCGGTGCTGAACGATTACAAGGATGTAATTCCCCCAGAATTACCCAAGGCGCTACCACCTAAACGCGCCATTGATCATAAGATCGAGTTGGAACCAGGAACTAGACCACTTGCACGAGCACCTTACAGGATGAGTCCTTTGGAGCTAACCGAGTTAAGGAAACAACTTGGTGAGTTGTTGAATGCGGGATATATCCAAACATCGAAGGCACCATATGGAGCCCCAGTTTTATTCCAAAGGAAGCAGGATGGCACACTGAGGATGTGTGTTGATTACCGAGCCCTGAACAAGGTAACGGTCAAGAATAAGTATCCAGTTCCAAATGTTGCTGATCTGTTCGACCGATTGTCGAAGGCGGCATATTTTACAAAGTTAGACCTGAGATCAGGATATTGGCAAGTAAGGATTGCCGAAGGAGATGAAGCTAAGACAGCTTGTGTAACGAGGTATGACTCTTTTGAATTTTTAGTTATGCCTTTTGGTTTAACTAATGCACCTGCGACATTTTGCAACTTGATGAATGATGTCCTTTATGAGTACCTGGATCACTTTGTGGTGGTATACCTAGACGATATAGTGGTGTATAGCCAGACGCTTGCAGAACATGTGGAGCACCTCAGGGTGGTGTTTGAGACCTTGAGAAAACACTCTCTCTATGTGAAGAAAGAGAAGTGTGAGTTTTGCCAGCGGGAGATTATGTTCCTAGGTCACAAAGTTAGCAGTGGGAGAATACGGATGGATGAGAGGAAGATCCAAGCCATTGTTGAATGGCAAGCCCCTGCAAAGGTCCCGGAGTTACGGTCTTTCTTAGGACTGGCCAACTATTACAGACGGTTCATCAAGGGATATAGCAAGATGGTGAGCCCTTTAACTGATCTTTTGAAAAAGGACAAGAAGTGGGTGTGGTTGGATGAATGTGAGCGGGTTTTTCGAGAAATCAAGGAGGCAGTGACATCCGAGCCAGTGTTGAGACTGCCAGATTTCAAGTTACCTGTCACGCCCCGAAAATGCGGAAAATAGGGCAAATTTAAAACTTTTTACTCATTAATTCACAATTAAAGGTGCATTCCTGTGCAGTGTCATACATCATCATAATTATCATGCCTCAGGATCTCATCATAATATAGCGTATATTGTACCGTATACAAATACTCAATTCCAAGTTAATTAATCCTAATACATCCCATACAATGATATACATCAAGTGTCTGCAATTACAATAATAGTCTGGGTACATGAAAAGATAAAAGGTACCTCAAAATACAATATATATGGCCTGGAGCTCAAGTCCTCCACTAGCCACTACTCCGTACGTCGCAGGGAGATTCTTTTTCACTTGAAGAACTCTGGGGGGGGGGGGGGGGGAAGAAAACAGGGTGAGCTTCTAAATCGCTCAGTAAGGGGGGTAAGGTACTCATTTCATAAACCAAAATGCACATCACAAAGTATTTATTTGTATGTGAAACTCATTTGAAAACCATAGCATGAAAGTACTCAAAACGACATTCTCATGTCTCAAGTCATGTGAAAACATGAAGTAAAAAGGCTCACTCTAGAGCAATAACAAAGCATGTGAAAACAATGCGATAAACGCTTTCTCAAATACGTGATAAAATCACTGAAATAGTAAAGCATGTGGCACAGCCACTAAACACACGTGGCATAGCCACTGATTTAATTTCTCACGTGGCATAGCCACTAATTTCTCACGTGGCATAGCCACTGATTTAATTTCTCATGTGGCATAGCCACTAAACACACGTGGCATAGCCACTGATTTAGATTCACACGTGGCATAGCCACTATCTCACGTGGCAAAGCCACTGATTTAAATTCACACGTGGCACAGCCACAGAATAGGGTTTCACGTGGCAACGACCACCAAATTGGGTTTCTCACGTGGCAACGGCCACCAAATAGGGTATCACGTGGCAACGACCACCAATGGGGTTTCTCACGTGGCAACGGCCACCAAATAGGGTATCACGTGGCAACGGCCACCAATGGGGTTTCTCACGTGGCAACGGCCACCAATGGGGTATCACGTGGCAACGGCCACCAATGGGGTTTCTCAAGTGGCAACGGCCACCAATGGGGTATCACGTGGCAACGGCCACCAATGGGGTTTCTCACGTGGCAACGGCCACCAATGGGGTATCACGTGGCAACGGCCACCAATGGGGTTTCTCACGTGGCAACGACCACCAATGGGGTTTCTCACGTGGCAACGGCCACTAAGTATACGTGGCACAGCCACAGAATGGGTTATTCTCACGTTACCAGAACAGAGAAGAAATTGGGCTTACATGCTACCAGAGCAATGCCCGGTGTGTACTCAAAATTACACACCTAAGTCTTATCACACAAGACTGGTTTGCCTTCACGTAGAACTCATAGTGGTTTTTCTCTCATAAAACTCATTTGTAAACTGTTTTGTACTCAACACAAAACATAATAAAACCGAGTTCTAACCGGCAAAGCACGCACACATTTCTCAAATCTCGATATTGCCTTAACGTAGAGCCCAGTTATAAACTCATAAAAACATTGGGCTCCAACCGGCTATAAAAATCGTGTGCAATTAAATCTCAACACAAAACCCAACATGCTTGTTTTATAAACCACAATTCATGCTAAAATAGTTTACAATTCACATACACAAATGGTTTAGATTTCCCTTACCTCTTTGCACCTCGTATAGTGCAATCGTTTCCCCCGTATCACGGACTAGCCTCGCATTCCACTCTGGAACTCCCGAGCTGTCCAAACGATGTTAAAACATCAATACTCAATTATCTCATAAACCTCAATTCTCAAAATCGAGCATAATTGCTCATAACACCTCAAATTTCTCGATTCTCGTAACTCTATCCTAAACTACAACCTCATTCACAATATCTCAACGTCCTACATTTCTCATGCCAATTATCTATGCTAATTCACCACATTGTCTAAATTTCCATTTATAGCACAAATTCTCAAAATTGCCAAAATTTCCAAATATCAACATTACTCCAACTACATTGTAATTTCATCAATCCCTAATCATTTCTCAACTATTTCAACGCAATGACAACCACCAATATCATCAAAATCATCTCAAATATCAAGATCGAGGTTTAGAAATTACCCAAAGCTTGTGAGACGCACAACCCACGCCTCGATCCGATTCGTCCTTCGATTTCCAAGTATGTTGTTCTCCCTTTGATGAGGAACAACTTTCCTTCTTACCACAACTCTTGATTTGGCCAGAAATGGGTGTTTTGGATGAGTGAGAAAGCTAGGTTTTCGATAAAATGGGGGTTGGAAGAGAGAGAAAGTGAAATTGCAGGAGAAAAACACGGGTTCCTTATATAGACTGGAGGTAGGAGATCGATCTGCCTCTTGATGAGATTGATCTGTGGTTGAATTTTGGGGACGATCTGGGCAATTTTATGCCTAGGAGATCGATCTGTCGAGGGGTGAGATCGATCTCTTTATGGCTTTATGAGATCGATCTGCTCCTAAGGAGATCGATCTTCTCCCAAACAGAATCATTTGGAGATCGATCTCTTCCTCATGAGATCGATCTTCTCTCAAACAGATTCATAAGGAGATCGATCCTCTTCCATTGGAGATCGATCTGCTCCTTAAATTCCTCATTCCTTGTCATTTTTAACTCACCAGATCGATCTCTCCTTCTCCCAGATCGATCTGCTCCTTAAATTTCTCCTTCTTTGTCGTTTATAACTCACCAGATCGATCGCTCCTTCTCCCAGATCGATCTGTCCTCATAGTTTCACATTCATTTTAACACTTAACATATAAATCTCCAATTATCATTCCCACAATTCACTTAGCTCAATAAATTACACTTCAAATTATTATTACATCAATAAAATATGTCTGAAATTCTCAGATCTCACATTACCGTTTGAAGTTCACACGGATGCCTCAGACCGAGCCATTGGAGGGGTGTTGGTCCAAGAAGGACACCCCATTGCTTATGAAAGTCGCAAGCTGAAGGATGCGGAAATGCGATATTCAGCTCATGAGAAGGAGATGACAGCGGTTGTGCATTGTTTGGAGGCGTGGAAGCATTATCTGTTGGGAACAAAATTTGTGGTGGTGACAGACAATGTGGCTAACACTTATTTCAAGACACAGAAGAAATTAAGCCCAAAGCAGGCACGGTGGCAAGAATTCCTAGCAGAGTTCGATTTCACCTGGGTACATAGACCAGGAAGGGAGAACCAGGTGGCGGACGCGCTGAGTCGTAAGATAGTCCAGTCTTATGTTGCTTCATTATCCGCTATTGAGACTAACCTGATTGACAGGATACGGCAGCAGGCATCAGCAGATAAGACTTATGAACAGCTCAGGGAGAACGTTAAATTGGGTAAAGTTCGTAGGTATTGGCTCGAGGGGGATTTGCTGTATGCCAAAGGCAATCGACTCTATGTTCCATCTGGCGGGGGACTAAGGAAAGAGTTGCTGAAAGAAACCCACGACCCTCAGTGGGCAGGACATCCTGGAGTGGAGCGGATGTTGGCATTATTGTCAAGGACATATTACTGGTCGAAGATGGAGGAAGACATCGAATTATATGTCCGCACATGCCACATATGCCAGATTGATAAAATCGAGAGGAAGAAGCAAGCAGGTTTGCTTCAACCACTGCCTATCCTTGAGAGGATATGGGAATCAGTTTCTATGGATTTCATTACGGGATTTCCGGAGATAAACAAGATGAAATCTATAATGGTGGTGGTAGATCATTTTTCTAAGTATGCTGTATTCATAGCAGCCCCACATGCATGTACCGCACATGAAGCTGCAGAGTTGTTTTTGAATCATGTGGTGAAGATCTTTGGATTGCCCAAGGATATAGTGAGCGATCGGGATACTCGATTTACTGGGAGATTCTGGACTTACTTGTTCAAGTTGATAGGTTCAGAATTAAATTTTTCAACGGGTAATCATCCGCAGACAGATGACCAGACGGAGCGGATTAATGCATAGTTGGAAGAGTATTTGAGGCACTATGTGACCGCGAGCCAAAAGAATTGGGTGAGTTTGCTCGATTCTGCACAGTTTTGCTATAATATGCATAGATCATCTTCCACGGGTATGAGTCCAGCGGAGTTAGTATTTGGACATCAACCTACTACACCTTTGGAAATAGCAAAGACTAAGTCCCAAGGGGAATGCCCAGCAGCATACAGATTTGTGCGAGATCGTCAGGAGCTGATGGAACAGGCTAGGGAGAGCTTGGAGAAGGCACAAAGGAGGATGGTGAAATATGAGGATCAGCATAGGCGAGCACTAGAATTTGAGGTGGGTGACAAGGTGTTACTCAAACTGACGCCTCAGATATGGAGACAAGTCACAGACAAGCGGTATCATAAAGGTCTAGTGCAAAGATACGATGGCCCTTTTAAAGTTATAAAGCGGGTAGGCGCGGTGGCTTATCAGCTGAAACTGCCAGAGAGGATGAAGTTGCATCCTACTTTTCACATGAGCTTTTTGAAACCTTACCACGAAGATGTTGATCCGGGGAGACAACAGGTAAGGAAAGCTCCACCTACTGTGAGAAGCCATTTCGAGAAGAAGGTGGCAAAGATACTTGACCGCAAGGTTGAGGGAACTAGTAGGAAGAATCAGAGAACCTACTACTTGGTGCAGTGGGAAGGTGGAGATGAGGCAGACGCTACTTGGGAGAAAGACACTTCTTTGTGGCAATTCGAGGATGAGATCAAGGCGTAATTGGAGCTCATTTCGATGAGGGCATCGGCTTCCTCCGACCGGGGGAGGGTTTGTTAGACCCTAACTACTTGACCAGGTGCCCAGCTCGCAAGGGTTCGACTGGGGGCGCTGTGACGAGTGCGGAGCACGGGAAAGCTTTGCACAGGGCGCAACGGGACGCGCACCAAAACAGGCAAGACAGGCACTTGGCTTGGACGGATTGCCAAGCATGAAACGGAGACGCTAACGGACGATGATCATAGTTTGCGGGTGGCAAGCTAAGGCGAATCCTTAAAAATCGGGATAAGGATAAGGATAAATGCGGGTCATAAGCCAGGATAAGCGGAGAAGTCTTGGCAGACCGAATCACTGGAGATTATCACAGATATAAACTCTGAAGAGCATTGAGGTGGCGATCATCCGGAGAGTTTAGTAGCAATTAATCCTATAGAGTTTCTGTTGTAATCAAACTCAGTTGCCTACATGAGGGGGATGTCCTCACTTGCCTATATAAACCCCAGGGGAGGGGGTAGAATGTATTCATTCATCATTTAGTGAGAGAATCATTCAGGGAGAAAGAGAGTGATAGCTAAGAGCAGTATTCTTGGCTAAGTTTGTAATCTTTTTATTGCGGATTAATAGAAAGACTCTTTTCTCTAAAAGCTTGAGTGTTCTTTGCTTTATTGGTATACTTTGTCGAGTCGTTTTTTTGCTCAAGTGCTATATCGCTGCGTATTGACCCGGATTTGGGTTAGTGTAAAGATTGGCTGTACTAAGTTGCGGGAAACTTAGGCCATCACTGGGAAAAGTTCTATAGGAGAGAACGACCCCGTGACAGTAGGTATATACATGTACGAAGGTATACGAATATATATACATATATAATTGAATAAACACGAGAAAAAATGCACATAAGTGTGTATATATATATATATATATATATACATATATGGGTATATTTATATGTCAATCTAAGAGACCTCAATGAAAATATGTGTACGGAGGTATATAAAGGTATATATATAGGAAGTACACTGACGAGAAGAAGGGAAATACAGAGATGAGGCCGAATGATGAATGATAGGATGCGTAAAGATAGCAGGGAATTATGATGGAAAAACAGGAACAGGAAATGCTGCACTCCTCGGGAACGTATGTGGAGTATATAATACATATATATGATGATGGGAATGGCAGCAACGGAGCAGGGAGTTAGGAATGAATATGAAATGGAAAGAGAGCAAGGGAACTACAGCTACAGGATAATGGTAGGTCTACTAAAAGAAGACATGTATATATATAATAGGTATATATATATGAAGTTATATACATAAGTTGAGGGAAAAGGGTGCTGGAACATGGAGTAACCGAAAGGAAAATGAGAGTTGGTAATGATGTATTGATGGAAGGAATAAAGAAATCCATGTAAGAAAACGTGAAAGTGTTTGACAAATTAAAGCAAATAAAGGGGGAGTGGATGGTAAAAAACCCGAGAGACAAGCCTTGTGACCGAAAGGAATTTTGATAGCCTGACATTTTGGTTGTTAGAGGGAAATATATGCAGGTATATTACTAAAACAGCAGCGTGAGAGGCTACTATTTGTGTGATGATGTACTGAGGAGAAGAGACTGACGAAACAGTAGGGATGTAGAAACAAATGAAGAAAAGAAATAAGAGCATAAGACAGTAGCTGAGAGGAACGTGAATAATAGTTGTGGAGCTGAGACATTACGTGTTGGTCTGTGTGAAAGTGAAACAAGCCTAGAGATAAAGGAAAGAAAAGAAACAGAGGATTCAACACCTCTAAAAAAATGAGTAAAATTAGAAACTGAGGCTTGTTGTGAGCAGGGGAAGAAGGGAAAGGCGAGCGTGACCTGGAAATGAAATGACAAAGCCGAGAGAAGAAGGAAACTGGAAACAGAAGAGGCCAGGCAAAGGAAGTAAGAGGGCAAAAAACAAGAAGAAAATGAGGAGAAATGTTAGGTCGAGGAGAATTGTGCGAAGTGCAGACTTATGCTTGAGGTAAGCAAATTGTTTAAGAAACCTGAAGTAAGAAACCGAGTGCCAGGGGGGGTTAAGTGAGCTGGAACAGAGGACATGAAACTCGTAAAGACAATGAAGATGAAGCAGGCACGACTTGAAATGGCATGACTGAGGCAGGGAAGTGATGTGAAGCAGTAGGGAGAAAACCCGAGAAGGTTCAGCAGAAACGAAGGGAAATAGAGGCTTAGCCTCTGAATTGCTTCACTTCGAGAGGGGAGGAGAGGAAGGGAGTGGTGGTGTAAAAGGAGGAACGAGACTCTTGGAATGAAGGTTGAAGCTGACCACACGCTAGGAGAAGAAGACGAGGGCCTTCTGAGAAGGTTGGGCGAAATAGGAGTTGCTGGAAACAGGGGACCGAAGCATAGAGGCCGAGAGAGGTGAGTGGGTGATGGAGACTGGAAAGACGAGAAAGAAGGATGATGACCAAGACGTGGGGGTAATGAGGGTGGCAAAACCGGGGACGATGAAGGAGGAGATGGCAGCGTCGGTGATGCTGAGGAACTAAGTTGGAGATTCGGGAACAGTGAAGAAAAGAAAATGAACAGTAGGTGAGAAAGAAGAAGAAGAAGAAAAGAAAATGATTTTGGCAAGAAGGTTCAAAAGTTGAAAATTATATATATATATATATATGCTTACAATTATGTATATATATATATATATTTAATAATTGGCGAAAAATTTAAGAAAAAAGAAAAGTATACGAAATGTTTGGAAAACCCGAGGGAAATGGCTCCGGTGGAAATAAAATGAGTGGACCGAACCCGTCGACTTGCAATGTCGAGACAATCAAAGATTACAGACAGTTACTGAGGTAAGGAATTTATGCAAGTTTTAGAGATAACTGTACGTATTTTATGACCCCCGGTAGCTAGATAGATACAGATATTGTAGAGAATATATAAAATGAAAAAAAATTTAAGACAAAACCTAGAGATGGAAATTCCCATATTACCCCAACGTATAGACTGAATTAAACTGAAAAGTGTTGAAAAATTCATAATTGCATAAATTGCATGTTTTAGTATTTTCATCGTTGAAATATGGTTTCAATCGGTAATGGATAGGTTAGCTATCGTTTTTATTGTCAACATAAAATAACATGCTTTACGAAGTTAAACATGCTTGAGTGGGAGAAATACCATGATGGGTGACCCCCGGGAAGTCTCCACTCATATATTGATTGAACACAGTTTTTATACAGAACATGGATTTTTATATTATTTTTGAAAGAATTGAACCACCTATCCGATTTTTGAATGAAACGATGCTAGAATGCATGCTGACTGTATTGCATGGACCGACTCGCACTGACAAGATGTGCTTGAGCGCGTGCTGACTGTTTGTCGCATGACCTGACTAGCACTGACAAGACGTGCTTGAGAGCGTGCAGACTGTGTTGCATGGTTCGACTCGCATGATATTTTAAAATGATTTATGAGTAAAACTGTGCTGGAGCCGTCGTGTACTGCTATGAGATCTTGCATTGACCTGCTCACATTAGATTTTGAGACAAGGTGTTGGTTGATATTGATACTAGGGGGTAGATCCTTGAGATTATTCGATACCCTCAGTCATATTGTATTGTATCGGGGTCATCGGAGTATGCTGCACTGTGTGGACGCACATAGAGTACGCTGTACCGTGTATTGAGTCTTCGGACTATTGGATTGAACTGAATTGAATTGTATTGATTGGCCAACGGGCTAGACTGACCCATCCCCCTTATGCGTATGACAATCACGCACGCTTGGCCTGTGAGGCGCGGGGTCACTTCCATATGTCGACTGTATTGTTATTGATTGAATCCTTGCTCAGTCTCAACGAATTGAATTGTTTATTGATATAAAGAAAAGTGAATTGAATTGTTTACTAATTGAATGAAATGCTTTAAAGAAACGAATTCAAGTGTTTTACTGCATTGATTGAATAGTAAATAGTTTCATCGTACCAACCATATTGAATGCATAAGGTTTACATATGGTAAAGTATTGTATTGGAAATGGAGTGTGATTGAAAGTGTTTTTCAAAGAAAGTGCATCGATTGTGAATCGTTTTCAGTATTAACGAATTGAATTATATGCAAGTGTTTTACAATGTTTTATAATTGATCATGACATGCATGATAAGCATGTATATAGTATGGTTGTCTACTGCTTACATAAGTTTCTTACTGAGCACGTTAAGCTTACTCCCTACTTTTCCCCATAGAGTCTCATCAGTACTGGGACCGCTTCCGTTAGTAGGGCATTTCGCACAGCTATGGTTTCACGGAGTATATTTCTGCATCAAAGGTATATCCAGGTTTAAGTTGTTCTGCTGTATTTAAAATTTTTTATAAGTACAGTAATGCATACGAGATGTGTCTAGGGAATGTGAACATATTTTTGTTTAAATTGCTAATCAGAAAGAAAATTAATCAGACTAATTTATTGATTCTGACCTATTATCGACTCGTTGTCTAATCGAATTGTGTGAAATTTGGGTTGTTAAAGAGCAAGTTCTATTTTCTTCAATTAGATATGTATAAGCATCTTTTGTACAAGAGGTTGGTGACCATCTTTGTCAGTAAGAAATTCTAGGAACAACATTATTGACAGTTAATATAGTTAGTTAGGATGCGTTGTTATGTTAGTTATAACAGTTATAACTTACATAAAAGCTGAATAACTATCTCTACTCTTCCCTCTTTGTAAACTAGCATAAATATAAACATTTATTAGTAAAGAAAGTTAATGAAGATTCATAATAGTTTTAATCAAGAAACCATAGCTATCTTGATTACTCTTTCAACCCTTTCTTCTTCTTTGTTACTTCTGCTTATTGTATCTTCTTTGTTCTTGTACTTTACTTGTGACACCCCAGAAACGTGGAAATTTGGATAAATTTTAACTCAATCTCTTATTCAAGTTGTATTCTTGTTCAGTGCCTTTTACTTAACCTTTCATTTTAATGAAAATTTACCGGCATAACGACTTATTCATGAACTTACTTCAGAAAGACATTTTATTATATAAATTGTAAGTTGACAACTTTACGTACACACAGAATTAGATTACATCCCAAAATATCTTTTACACAAAAGCGTCTATGCTATACATGATGTTTGGTAGTAATATCAAGAGCATACCTTAACGTGTACCGGAGGTAGCCTGGGGAGAGTGTCGTATCCACTACCCTATGTCAATTACACGATAGCCATAGAAAGATCACTGCAAATAATATGTAAGAGTAGATAAGGGGGTGAGCTTTTGAAAAGCCTAGTAAAAAATGCATTTAAAATAGTCTTGGTACTAAAACATACGAAAAACAAGATGCTTTTAAAATGCATTTCATACTTTAAATTACTTTCGGATACTTTTGTACAAAGTTTTAGCAGAGAAAACTTATATTGAAACATGCTTAGTTTCAGAAAGCAAAATCAAACACATTCGGATAACATATATCATACATCACAAAACTTATCATACTACTTTCGAAAATCATACAAAATATCATGGAGACTAGGCAAAATCCATATAGCTAGCATAGGTCATGATCATATGAACTCAACCTCTGAAGAGGAAAGCAAACGAATAAACAGAGTACCGATGGCCATGGTAAGGGGACTATAGACTGGATTAGGGTCGTACAACGCCCTGTACCACTAAAGACCAAAATGAATTATGCACGAAGAAGTGGAAATCGGGCACCGAGTAGGCATAATATGAACGACGTGGTTAAACAGGTACCATAAATGACCATACATGCACGATGTGGCGTAAGACATGTACCACGAAAAACAAAGCTCCACACAGGTAATGCATGACAAATATCATAGACTACTGGATGCCTTTTATCTAAAATCGAAGCATACAAATTCCTTTTTGGGCTTATTAACCCACATACTAATAAAATCGACCTTTTATCGAATTTCCATATTTCTGAAGCATATTCATAAAATACATTTTCATATCAAAATTTACTTTTCCAAAACATATTACAGATGCAAAGAAAGTACACTCGGAGGCTTTGGTAACATTGGTTTTTCTCTCAGTTTCATTTTTATTTAAATAGTATTTTTCGGAGATTGAATACTTTTCATAATCTCAATAATACTTCAAGAAATTTTATATTTTTTAGAAGTAAGGTAACAGAATACCATTATGGTTTTAAATTGCATCTCTTACCTATCAAATCTCAAGGCAGCACAGAATCATCGGATATCGAGCTTGCCTCAATTTGCATGTCAGTACCTCGTGCTACCTAAAATATTTTCAAAACCATAAAAAATGTTTAAATTCATCTTAATATACCTAAATATACACCAATTTACATAGACTTCATTAAACTTGGCTATTTTTGCGAACTTTGTTATTTACTCAGTTTTATCGATAAATGTGCCGATTTAAGCTATTTCGATAATTTCTTTTCTTTTAACTTCAAACTTATCAACTTAATGGCTCTTATTCAAGCCAACACATTACAACTTATCAATTTGCTAATTTCCACACTTTTACAGTTTTCCATTAAACCGAGCTATAAACCAAATTTTTCGGTATTAAACTAACATTCTATAACACACAACTCAATCAAATTTCATCTTCTCCATATCAAACAAAGACAGGCAAAAATTCAAGCATAGTCTAGAAATTATTTCTTCAATTTCTACTTTAGTAAAAATCTTCTAAAACCATTAAACAACAACATATATCACAATCATCATTTTCCATCAAATTTCTCACCTTGTTGACTAACTTTGACCACTCTTTCCTTATCCAAAAATGTTCCTTCATTGTAGATACACATGTATAAAACTTAGAATTATCTTAAACAAGCTTAAAAACCAACCAAGAAATTAAAAACTTAAGGTTTCTCTGACCTCTGAAATAGAGTAGATTCGACCCTTGTTATTCTCTCTAGCTTTTCTCTCCCCAAATCAACTTATTTGTGGCTGAATTTTTTATATGTGTTAGAGGACTTAAGAAGGAAGATTTAGTTCTTTTGGCCAACTTCTAAAAATGACTGGAAGGTGGAAAAAAAATTCCACAATCTGAGTTACTTCAGGATGCGTATGGCAACTTGTAGAGGGAGGATCTCTTTCATTTCAAGTCTGTTCTGGATGAACTTTACCTTTCCAGAAAGTGTTTTAAGTATACTTTAACCTGGAAAAAAATTAGACTCAAGAGCATTTTGGAACCCCTTCAAATCAGGCTTTTTCGTTGGCCCTGCAATGTGTTAAGCTTGGGCTGACAAAAACCCTGTTTTCATAAAATCTAAAAAAATTATTACCAACCCAATTTCTTCCAAATTTCCACTTCTCATGTGTTATATTAAGTCCCTAGTATGTTCCATAAGAATTTTAGGCCCACTTGTTTAAGAAAAATTTCTCGTTTGGGTCTATTTTACCCGATTTAGTCATTACTAATAAAAATTCTTTAAAGTTTTCGGTTTACTTCAAAAATTAATTTTACCACTAAAACCTGAATATTTCCACTCAATTATAGTTCTCCAAGTCAAATATACCTTATATTAATTTCCTATGGGCTTGAAATAATTTTTACGGATTTATGGAATTTATTCTGTAATTATTTCAATTACGAGGCCCAATTTCTCGATTTAATGCTAATTCGAGTTTTTACTATCTTTTTCACTTTCGATGCTTTAGTTTTACCTTCTAACCACCAAAGCATACTTATAAATGTAATTTCTTGATAAATATTTTAATTCAAAATCTTACCTCGGGTTTCGTGTCCCGAGCTTTGAGCCACTAATTTGGGTGCTTCGGTTATTCTAGGCCCTGCATAATATTATTTCGAGTCTCTTAATTGCTTTTTAGTTTCCAAATAACCAATAGAATGAAAATTTTGGGTTTAACATTACCTTAGTTTTTTCATTCTCTTATTGTATTACTTACATGGTACCAGAGCCGGTTATAGAGAGTGGTAGTGAATCAACGATTGTTAAAGTGTCACGACCCTCAATCCACTGAAAATCTACTACAAATTTTTCATTTATGATTTAATCAATTTCTTATTGTATGTTATTTACCTTTACTTGATCGTGAACAACTACACCACCAATAGTTGGGCTGTGTATCGGTGTTAATCTCATCCAATCAAATTGTTTCAATTTACAATTCATTTAAACGTAAACGCTCGTATTTCTAAATCAAAGTTGCTGTTTACATGTGTTTACAATCCTTTACATCCCCAAGAATTACATTCAAAGATATTACTTTGCTTTGACATGTCTAGATACAAAAACTATGCAAATTGTATACCTTGTGTGATGGGATGTAGCGGACACCAAAAATCTAATCCTTAGTCGCTCTCTATCTACTGAAAGTGCTCTGTAGAGGGGGAAAATAAGGGGGTGAGCAAACCACGCGCTTAGTAAGGCAATCATGCGAGCAGGTAGATAACAGCACTATCTATGTGATCGTGATGCCATGCATAAATCCAAGCATTTACTTGTCATACTCCAAAACATCAGTTCATGCATGTGTTCATCATATGTAAAGCAATTCATGCTAATCAAATCAGTGCACAATTCTTAAACAAAGCATGGAAATCATCATGCAAGGTGTACTTAAAAGCATTTCTCACTCAACACAATTCATCATAAAAATTCACCACTCGTCAAGATTCAGCCCCTCCATTAGACTGTCTTGACCCACAAAACCATTTTAAAACATGGATTCATCATAAAAACAAGACATGTGAGATAGGCAAATAATAATAAGGGTAATAACTAAGACTATGGCCGTATCCTCTGTGATCCCAAGCTACACGGATCCTAGTGTGCCGGGTATCACCTCTATCTGCTTCTGCACAGGATGTGGGTCATGTCCAACTCGTCGGTCCATAGTCGAATATCCATCATTTGAAGACGGTATATATATCATATCCATACATGGTACAACGTACTCCATGCTACTTGCATGGTACAACGTACTCCGTGGACCCATATCATCACATCATATCGCGCCACATCTCAATACGCACGTGCGGGCCTATTTAATCGGCGTGGCACACAGCTTACCCGAAGCTCCTGGCACGGCTCCCAACATGTCATAAAATCACGTGTGAGTAATCTCTAGCACGGCAATATGTGTAAAGTGGACATCTAGTGCGAGCAACGCTCCAGCACAATGTTAAAACCCATGTGAAAACTAATGCGAGCTAGGCTCCAGCACTCATGCATATAGAACTCTAGTGCGAGCTATGCTCCAGCACTATATCGTGAAATCCATATAAAAACTAGTGTGAGCTAGGCTCCAGCACTTATGCATGTAAAAATCTAGTGCGAGCTATGCTTCAACACTAATGCACGTATAAACACATCAAATCTTGTGTGAGCAATGCTCTAGCGTGTTTCATTTTCACAAAACTCTTGTAGGTGACTCATTCTTTGCAAAGCATGGTTATAAAACCAAATCAAACTATTTTCATGCAAATCATTTAAATGCTAGCCAGCCTACCAATTTTACATGCTAAATGTAGTAGAAGATTCAAGACACCATGTTCTTGCTTTTCATGAACTTTTTCTCAAATCCCATTTTTATTGCCCTTAAATAATTCATTCCATTCTAAGACCACTTAGACACTTTAAAAAATCACCAATGTGCCCGAAAATGTGTACAGATACCTATAGGGCTAACACAATTTTCTTACCTCAATTCACTTGGAAGCAACTCCTTCTTCCTTTCTCGCTTCTCGCGATTGAGCTCAATTTGCTCCGAATATATCCTCGGTAGCTGCGAACATTTGTTTATCACACGAGTTAATTACAAATAACTCATATTTCGAATCGATCCTAGTCAACATATCTTATTGAGCCTAATTCTCTTCTTAAATTGATTTCATTCAACTTGGCCTATAATCACATTTGGCCATTATTATGTTATTTTTAGTCAATTTAGCTAGCAACTCACTTAGTTGCTTATCAAACACTTGGTATAGATGTTTATCCATAATTTCCTATTCATTCATGCATTTTTACAAACACCAAATCTGCACATTATATAACCTAATCCTATTCCATAAACTTATTTCACAAAACCATCTCAAAATCATGCATATAACATTATTAACACCTTAGTATAATCCATTTATCATCAAATCAACCATATCATATTTTCTCACACTAAACCCATTCTAGGTCATGCTTGATTCATCATATTCTAAGTAGTTTCTACCAACAATACATGCACTAATCTACTTACAACAACATCTAGATAAATATGCTTAGAGTTGGTGTATTGGAAACTCTCCTAGCTTGACTTTCCTCTTATCCCAAATAAGAAGACTCTTTTGCTGTTTCAATCCAACAAGTTGAATGTTGGCTTCAAGCTATGTTGTTCTCTTTCTCACAATGAACAACTTTGTTCTAATAGCTTTTTCTCAAATGTTTTTGGAAGATGGTGTATTCTAGAGTGAGAAAGCTTGTCCTTTTGAGTAAAAATGGAGGAATGTGTTGATTTGCTGAAGAAAGAGGTTTCGCCAATCTGGTTTTTATAGAGAAGGGATGATGAGATCGATCTCCTAGGGTAGGAGATTGATCTTCCCTTGGTTGAGCTGTCGAAATATTTAGTTTGTAAAGGAGAGATCGATCTGCTCTTTGGGGAGAGATCGATCTCTGCTAGGCAGAAGCAACTGGAGATTGATCTATTTCATAGGGAGATTGATTTGCTCTTTGGGAAGGGATCGATCCTTGCTAGGCAATTAGAGATTGATCCGCTCAAGGGGCGAGATCGATCTGCTCTAAGCAGAAGCAAATGGAGATCAATCTGCTCATGGGGAGATCGATTTGCCCTTGGCAGAATCACATGAAAATTGATCTGTTCCTTACAGAATTGTATGTGATCGATTTGTTTGAAAGAAAGATCGATCTGCCTTGAATAAGAGAGCGATCTAGCCTTCATCTGGGGCATTCCTGCTGCATTTTTCCAGATTTTTCAAAGGTAAACTCATATTTCATTACTCCAATGCTCATTTTGCATTCTAATCCCATTTAGAGCGAGGAAATGTTCATTTCTTATGATTTCTATGTTATGGAACTTGTGTGTACTGCTTGAAATCATAAAAGAGTACTCAAAATTCATAGGTCTTATATTATCAATTCATGTCTTAAATCCTCATCCTTAGTCCGAATGCTTTAAGTTCTATTCATTTAGTTTGTGGTCACTTCAACCTTTATTTAACCTTTACATGTATCCATGATATTCATTTATCTCATTTGAAATTTCAATCAAGCCAAAAGCTCTTCTCATGATTCAATTTACATATAGAAATGTGTTACATCACATAAATCCTAAGGTATACATCACCAAAAGTGGATCTTACATAATCTCCCCCACTAGAGGAATTTAGTCCTCCAAATTGGAACCAATCAGTCGGTGAACAATTCGGGGTACTTCCCCTGCATCAAACTCTCTAACTCCCATGTTGCTTCATCTGCAGTGTGATGCTGCCAAAGAACTTTCACTAGGGGAATTGTCTTCGATCTTAATACCTTCTCCTTCCTATCCAATATCCGAACTGGCTTCTCAACATACGACATGCTCTCCTTGAGCCCCAATGGCTCATATCTAATTACATGTGCCAGGTACGGGTGGTACTTTCTTAACATAGAGATGTGGAATACGTTGTGAACGCTCTCTAGCTTAGGTGGTAATGCTAGCCTATAAGCCTTATCTCCCACTCTATCAAGTATTTCAAAGGGTCTAATGTAGCGAGGACTTAGCTTTCCTTTCTTTTTGAACCTCGTTATACCCTTGGAAGGAGAAACTCGCAAAAATATCGATTCACCCACTGTAAACTCCAATGATCTCTATCTCCTGTCAGCATAACTCTTTTGTCTGCTCTGAGCTGTTCGTAACCTCTCACAAATCAATTGGACATCCTTAGCGGCTTATCTCACTAAGTTGGGAGCAAATATCAGTCGGTCACCCAGCTCTTCCCATCTGATAGAGGAACGACATCTACGACCATACAAAGCCTCATACGGTGCCATCCCGATACTCGAATGATAACTATTATTATAGGCGAAATTTGCGAGTGGTAAATTGTCATCCCAAGAGCCTCCAAAATCCAATGCACACGCTTTCAACATATCCTCCAGGGTCTCTATAGCCCTCTTTGACTGACCATCTGTCTGAGGATGGAACGCTATGCTAAAACTCAAACGGGTCCCCATTGCTTCTTGAAAGTGTTCCCAAAAGTGAGAAGTGAAGCAGGCATCCCGATCAGAAACAATGTTCTATGGAAAACCATGCAACCTCACTATCTCGCGCATATATAGTTTCGCCAGCGTACTCTAAGTATCGATGGTTCTCATAGCTAGGAAGTGTGCCAACTTCGTTAATCTGTCCACTATTACCCAAATCGCATCGTGGTTCCCACAGGTCCTGGGTAAACCCATCACGAAGTCTATAGTGACATGCTCTCATTTTCAAGTCGGTATAGGTAGAGGTTGCAATAGTCTTGTAGGCTTCTGGTGTTCTACCTTCCCTTGTTGACAGACGAGACACTTTGCCACATATTCAACTACATTTCTTTTCATTCCTGACCACCAATACACTCTCCAAAGGTTTTGATACATCTTTTTACTTCCCGGATGCAGTGTATACTTCGTTGAGTGAGCCTCTAATAAAATCAACTTCCTGATCTCTGGATCATTGGGAACACATATCCTACCCCTGAACCTCAGCAAACCATTTGAACTCAACTCAAACTTAGTCTCTGTACCCCTCCGTATCTACCCGATAATATCACTACACTGCTGATCAATCTGCTGAGCCTACCAGATACGATCTACCAAATTCGGTTCCAACCGCAGGTTAGCTACCATAAAGCCACTATCAGTACTAGGCGAGGTCACATCCAAACTGAGGCTCGTAAACTGTTCCAATAGCTTATGTTCCCTTATCATCATGTATGATACCAACCCGAGATGCTTCCTACTCAGTGCATTAGCTACTACTTTTACGTTACCCGAGTGGTACAAGATCTCGCAATCATAGTCCTTTAGAAGCTCGAGCCATCTTCTCTGCCTCATGTTCAATTCCTTATGTGAGAACAGATACCTAAGGCTCTTGTGGTCAGTGAATACTTGAAATTTCTCACCATACAGATAATGGCACCATATTTTCAAGGAAAATACCATGGTCTCCAACTTTAGATCGTGGGTCGGGTAGTTTCTCTCATGATCCTTCAGCTGTCTAGATCCATAGGCGACTACTTTCCCATCCTGCATCAGTACATAGCCCAGTCCTTGGTACGAAGTATCTATATATACAGAAAACCCTCCTGAGCTGGTAGGAATGGTGAGAATCATAGCTGTGGTTAATCTCCTCTTCAACTCCTGAAAACTCTTCTCACATTTATTGTCCCACACAAATTCAACATTCTTTCTCGTGAGACTTGTCAACGGAGCAGCTAACCTCGAGAATCCCTCCACAAATCGTCGATAATACCCAGCTAAACCCTGAAAACTTCTAATCTCCGTGACTGTCTGGGGTCTCTGCCACTGAACCATTGCCTCAATCTTGGATGGGTCCACTGACACACTATCCTTTGATATAATATGACCTAGAAAAGAGATATGCTCTAACAAAAAATCACACTTACTGAGATTAGTGTATAACTTCTTCTCTCGGAGGGTCTGTAACACTATCCTTAGGTGCTGCTCATGCTCCTCTCTAGATCTCGAATACACCAGAATGTCATCGATGAACACGATAACAAATCTATCCAAGTACTGGTGAAACACCTCATTCATCAACGACATAAAAGTTACGGGAGCATTCATCAACTCGAATAGCATAACCATAAACTCAAAGTGACTATACCGGGTATGGAAGGCTGTCTTGGGTACATCTCCATGCCGAATTCTCAACTGATGGTACCCAGATCTCAGATCTATCTTAGAAAAGACCTGCGCTCCCTGAAGCTGATCTAACAAGTCATCGATGCGTGGAAGGGGGTACTTATTCTTAATGGTCACCTTATTCAACAACCTGCAGTCAATACACAATCGAAGGCTCCCATCCTTCTTCTTTACAAATAGTACTGGTCCTCCCCAAGGTGATACACTTGGTCTGATGAACCCCTTATCCAACAAGTCTTTTAATTGCTTCTTTAGTTTCTCCAACTCAATCGGAGCCATTCTGTATGGTGTCTTAGATATCGACTCTTTACCAAGTGCTAAATCTATACAAAACTCCATCTCTCTATCCAGCAGCAACCCTGGTAAATCATTTGGAAAGACGTCTGGGAATTCCCTAATCACTAGGATGTCTCTCAATTCCGGACGTGCCTTATCCACCTCAAACACGTATGTAATATAACCTTTCAAAACATCAACCATTTAGTTAGCATAGAAGTGCATCTATTTCACTTACTACAATTACTGCTTTCATTACTTTTCAAGGGGATTTTACATTACATTGTTTGGGAAAGCTTACGGTAACGCTATCTATCCCTAAAAAAGTTATCATCTTAGAAAAATAATCCACCACAGCACGGTTTGTAGCCAACCAATCTATTCCTAAGATTACATCAAAGTCTTTCATATACATTAAAATAAGGTCGGCTGACATTTTCTTTTCCCTTACTTTCAACGTACAATCCCTAAACACATACTCAACTAGTTGACTATTGTTCATGGGAGTGCTTATCAGCATCCTTCTACTTAATGGGGTAAGCTTAACATATTTAAACAATTTACATGCAAATGTAGGTGATACAAATGAATGTGTGGCACCAGGATCTATCAAAACATAAGCTTCAAGATCAAAGATCAAGATGGTACCTTTCACTACATTTAAAGATTGATCTGCAGTATCTTGGTCCAAAGAGTGTACTTGCCCTCTGCCAACTACCTGCTTCCCCTTCTCTTTAGCTGTCGCTCTCTGTCTCGGAGTATGAGTATCAGTTGGAGCTCTCTCCAGCTCCTTGCCCTTCTGTGGGGCACTCTCAGTCATCTCTCAGCAATTTTGAATCACATGCCTTGGCTTCCCACATTGAAAACATATTGCAGGAGATCCATAACATGACCGAGTACCATGGTACCTACTACACTTACTGCACTGTTCTGTTGTAGGCCGTGGCCCTCTAATCACTATTGTCAGACCCAGATTTTGTAGCTTATTTCCTTATGATTCCTATGTGTATGAACACTCTGTAATTATAGTTGAATCATAAGAAGAGTATTTACTAGACTTAAAGTGTTAGTGAAATGATTTAACACGCAAAAGCTACATAAAATGCCTAATGTGAGCGATGGGTGTCACAGGCTAAACCGAGTTATTCTAAATCATTCTGACTGAAAATAAGAACTTAAAATAAGAGAGCGTAGAGAACTCATGAAGGAAAGTCAGCTTGATTTAGTCCCGAACATATAAAACGAGAGTAAAAGCTAAAAAGGGTAAAATGGACCTTTTTGGCGAGAAAAGGAGTTTCGGGTGAAATTATCCACCGGGAGCGGTTGGGATATAAAGATGAGAGTGTAAGACATAAGAAATGACACTCTCAAAATTTTAAGAAAAAGTCAACATGGTCAATGGTTAAGGAAAAAGTCAACTATAGTTAAGAAAGTGGACTTTTACCATAGTTGACTAATCATGGTTAAAAATTAACCTAAGTGTGGAGGAAAATTTGGGGAAAAAAATTGTTGGCCAGAATACAAGATAATCATCCCCGGAAGTAAGGAAAATTTATTCGAAAGGATTTCGAATTAAATTAAATGGTTAAAAACGTAATGGGCCTAAGGTGAAAATTTTAAAGCCCATTAAGGTATACTAAACGTATGTCGAAATTTCTAGGTCCTTTAGACCGAATTGTTGGACCAATTGATCGACCAAATTTTGAGACAATAAAAGGCCCGAGGTATAGTAAAAATTTCAGCCCGAAAGCCCATTAGGAAAGCCCAAACCGAGAAGCCCAAATGGAAAAGCCCATGAGATAAATATCTAACCATAGTTAAAGTTAACTATGACTCATAAGGTGACTCATAAGGTGACTCATGGCTAAGGTTTGGAAAGTCAAGTTAAATGGCTGAAAAGTAAAGCTTAATGGCTAAGTATATGGCTTATAAATTCAGCCACACCATTGTCATCTTCATCACACCAAATCCGGCTAGTAGAAGAAACCATTGAAATATATTTTCCAAGCTTTCTCTCACTAGAAATCACTAGGAATTAGGCATATTTGGAACTTGCATTCTTCATGGAAGTTGTTCCAAATTGAAAGGAGATTGACATATATTGGAATTGGCTATCAAGGAGCCATAGAGAGCAAACCGAGAGCCTCCAAAGTTTCGGCCAAAGGGTGAACACAACAATTGGTATATTTTCTAATTTCCAATTTCATATATGTTAATGTATGAATGATTTCAAGCATGTTGATATATGTTTTAAGCATTGAAACATATTAAATCACCATGAAATGGGTTAGGCCGAGAGTGAGTAATGGGATGCTAAATTATGTCAATATGATTTTAAGACATAAATGGATTAGTGTACATGTATTTATGTTAATGGTGTAATTAGAATTAATCAAATTGATTTAATTAATACATGTAATTTGTTGGCAACCAAGGTGTTTGATAAAATGCCTAAATGAACTATATGATGATTGGTAATGTTGCCTACCAAGTGTTTGTGAAAATGCCTAAGTGAAAATGGCTAAATAATAGGCATGGATGGCATGCCATGGTAAAACCGAGACATGGGTAGCTCTCGGCCATGGCATGTGGCCTAGAGGCCCAATAGGGTGTAATGGGCCTAGGACAAGCCCAATAAGAGTTGGTGGGCCCTACAAGCCCAATAGGCCCAACGAAAGTAAATAGTAAAATGAAAATGGACTTAAGGCCTAGTTAGGCCCATTAAGGATTATTAAGGCCCATTAAGGGAAAATAGACTGCATTAATGTGTAATACAGTAGAAAAATTATAATTAACCTGAGGAACTCCGAAGTTTACATTGAGAGCTGATCGGACTACGGGATTTAGCAGCACCGAGGAAGTGAGGTCACGTGACGTGATCCGAGGTAAGGGACTTTTGCGAGTAGTTAGAGATACCTGCACGTATTTTCGTCTGCTTTTACATTCACTTAAAAACTCTGAGGGTCAGAGAAAGTGAATAATAATTATTGCGACCCGATAGTGGCAAATTACGATTTTGCCCCTAGTTAGTCAAAAGTCAACTTTTGTGAAAAGTTGTAAAAAGCATGGAAACTATTATTGTGAGTGTTTAATTGCTGTTTAGCATGAAATTAAATAGATGGGCTAAAGATTTTAAGGTTGATGTGACTTAAGCACACTTTAAGTGCTGATTTTGATGTTTTATAAACAATCCCTTTTAAAGAGCCATCTATCATATTATGTGAGAATGAATCATGCTAGAGCATAGCTCGCACTGGATTTCATATGTTTTTCCACATACATTAGTGCTGGATTTTTATACGCACTAGATTTCCATGACATGCATGATAGAGTACTGGAGTTTTACTCGTACTCAGTTTTATATGATATATGCATGACAGAGTGCTGGAGCGATTAGCTCGTACTCGAGTTTTACATGAGATACATGATAGAGTACTGGAGCGTTGCTCGTACTCGATTCTTCATGGTTTATACATGACATAGTACTGGAGTTATTGCTCGTACTTGATTTGATATTGTGCATAGCATAGTACTGGAGCTATTGCTCGTACTTGATTTAATACATGAACTATGCATTGACCTAGTCGCTGGAGGTTTGCTCGCACTAGAGTTGAGTTTGTGATGTGAAACAGTGTTCGAGCGCAGTGTCGACTATGTGTCACACTCGAGGGCGCACACTGTATGTGATATTATATACATGGTACCTATTCATGTCGCATTCTTGTGTGATTGAGTGTCACATTTTGAGAGGATGGCCAGCATGAGGGTATTTGAGATGTGGTATGATATTTCCATAGGCACGAGGGCTAAGACCTATAGTAGGCACCCTGACTGTGATGTTGATATTCCACGGGTGCGAGAGCTAAGACCTATGGTAGGCACTCTGGCCGTGAGGATGGGTCCACGGGTGTACTTTGTACCGTGCCTGAGTGGCGCGAGGTGTACGCTGTACCGTGTGTTGTTGTGGAGTTGAGGAGGATATAGCTGACGGTTGTGATGGATTGACCCCCCTCCCGTTGCAGCAGTGTGCCCCGCACATCGAGATCTGTGTTGCTTGGGATCACATTTCGGATATGATCATAGTCCAAGATACTATTTGCACTTAACCACAGAGTCTTACATGATATATCACATTGATTGAATGATTTAAACTGCGGACAGACCTGAGGGATGGGTCGGAATCTGATTTTGTGTTGTGAATCATTTGATGCCATATTTATTGTGATTTAAATATACATGGCATGATTTACATAAAGGCATGATTTATATACGATGCATTGCTTTGCACTACATGCCTACATTTGAGAAAGAAAGCATGATTTTCTGTACATGGGATTTATTCTGTACAAGTATATATATTATATTTCAAGACATGCTTTTTAAAGCAAGTAAAGGAAATAATGTTTTCAAGGCATAGCATTATTTTGAGTAGATAGTGTTGATATCTACTTGCTTGCCTGATTTCCTTACTGAGCGCGTTGTATGCTCACCCCCCTTTCTTTACATCTCTCTACAGAGTGTCAGTAGAGCGAGAGCTATCGAGGGATAGTGTCCCAGAGTCCACTGCTAGTTCCTATCGATCGCCAGGTATACCTATTATGTACAGTTGTGTATCTAAACATAGAAACAACACAATGATGTATACGATATATATTATGGGGAATGTATTTGTATTAGATTTTATATAATCTTACATGTATAATAAAAGCAGTTACAATCAGTAATTATATATTGACATGTATGTATGATATTGGATGATGTGGTAAGTGCGGACTCTGACATCGAATCACAGCCCAACCATTGAAGAGCGGAAAGGTAAATTTAGAATGCGAAAAATTTATAGTGATTTTTGGATAAAGTCATGGAATGAGAATGGGTCCTGACAACTATACCCATTGCTGAAGCTATGGCCAGATACACGTGAGAACTGTCCTCTCATGGATTTTCTAAATCTTCGGCCTCTTCCCAAAAAATCTCCTGCTTCCTCTATAACTGAAGCCTCTATCCACTGCCTATCTCTTCCTACCTTTATCCCTCACTCTACCAACCTTTCCAAACTCTAAGGCAACTCGCTCAATATCTTGTTCACACAACTGTACCCTGACACTGCCTTCTCATATGTTGGTATATCAAAAGGAACCAATCAGGATATGATGGCTGGTCTCAATCAATCCACAATCTTCCAGACCTTCTCGACTGGGTCAACCCTAAAAATTCCATCTGCAGCTTCCGCTGCGTAGTATCTGAAACATATTGCCTCCGAAAGGCCTCCAAAAATATGTTCCATGTAATCTCTATATGTCAGGCTCTCAAAATGGGTCTGGTGGACTTCCACCAATGCTCTGCCAATCCCTTCAGCATGAATGCGACAAAAGCAACCATCTCTGTAGTAGTGCACTCGAAAAACCCATATAATTTCTCAATTTCATTCACCCTACCTTTGCAGCTACTGGGTCTTTAATCCCATTGAAAGATGGCGATTTAAATTTCTGGAACTGTCGTAACTTGTCTAGGTCACATCCATAACCCCAATCTCTACTACCCTGTGGTGGAGCAACAGTAGAAGGTGTATCTTGTACTGGTGGGGGTGTAAGAGTATCTGTAGTCTGAGGTTCTTAGGTTGGTTATGCAGGCATCTCAGAAACAACCGCCTGTTCAGCATCACCTTGTGTACCTAGCCCCTGCCCACCCCCAGCTCTATGCAACGACTGGGCGATCAACTCTAAAATTGCCTCTAAGCTCTGCTCTATCCTTGCGAAGCACGCCTCAATACTCTCGGGTCTCTCTACTGGACCCTGTGGAGCATGCTCAACTTCAGCCTCCACCTCTACCTTAACGTGAGTCTCATGTGGTAACGACTCAGTACGACCCCCAAGCCTACCCCTATGGCCTCGAGCTCGTGCTTTCACCCTTCTACCGCGACTGGTGTTAGGCATTATGCTAAAATTCCTACATTCAAATCATTTCTTAGTCAAACCCATCTTGATATACACAGTTGTATCTAGACAAGCACAGTAACATGAGGATGTAATTTTCCTAAATTTTTACACAGACACCTATCAGACCAACCTTGCTCTGATACCACCATTGTCACGACTCTCAATCCACCGAAAATCCACTAAAATGTTTTTTTTTTATTTTTCATTTATTATTTAATCCATTTCTTATGGTTTGTTCTTTACCTTTACTTGATCGTGAATAGCTACGCCACTAATAGTTGGGCTGTGTATCGGTGTTAATCTCATCCAATCAAATCGTTTTAATTTACAATTCATTTAAACGTAAACGCTCGTATTTTTAAAGCAGAGTTGCCGTTTACATGTGTTTACAATCCTTTACATCCCCAAGAATTACATTCAAAGATATTACTGTGCTTTGACATGTCTAGATACAAAAACTATGCAAATGTGTATACCTTGTGTGATGCGATGCAACAGACACCAAAAATCCAATCCTCAGTCGCTCTCTATCTACTGAAAGTGCTCTGTAGAGGGGGAAAGTAAAGGGGTGAGCAAACCACGCGCTCAGTAAGATAATCATGCAAGCAGATAGATAACTATACTATCTACGTGATCGTGATGCCATGCATAAATCCAACCATTTGCTTGTCATACTCCAAAATAGCAGTTCATGCACGTGTTCGTGATATGTAAAGCAATTCATGCTAATCAAATCATTGCATAATTCTTAAACAAAGCATGGAAATCACCATGCACAAGTAGTAATTAAAGCATAGAAAATCATCATGTAAGTTGCACTTAAAAGCATTTCTTACTCAACACAATTCATCATAAAAATTCACCACTCGTCAAGATTCAGCCCCTCCCTTGGACTGTCCTGACCCACAAAACCATTTTAAAACATAGATTCATCAGAAAAACAAGACATGTGAGATAGGCAACTAATAATAAGGGTAATAACTAGGACTATGGCCATATCCTCTGTGATCCCAGTATGCGGGGTATCACCTCTATCTGCTTCCGTACGGGAGGTAGATCACGTCCAACCCGTCGGTCTATAACAGAATATCCATCGTCCGAAGATGATATATAAATCATATCTATACACGGTACAGCGTACTCCATGCTACTTGCACGATACAACGTACTCTGTGGACCCATATCATCACATCATATCACGCCACATCTCAATACGTAAGTGCGAGCCTATTTAATCAGCGTGGCACATAGCCTACCCAAAGCTCCTGGCATGACTCCCAACATGTCATAAAATCACGTGCGAGTAATCTCTAGCAGGATAATATGTGTAAAGTGGACATCTAGTGGGAGCAATGCTCCAACACAATGTCAAAACCCATGTGAAAACTAGTGCGAGCTAGGCTCTAGCACTCATGCATATAAAACTCTAGTGCGAGCTATGCGCCAGCACTATATCATGAAATCCATGTAAAGACTAGTGCGAGCTAGGCTCGAGCACTCATGCATGTAAAACTCTAGTGCGAGTTATGTTCCAACACTAATGCACGTATAAACATGTCAAATCCCATGCGAGCAACGCTCTAGCACGTTTCATTTCCACAAAACGCTTGTAGGTGGCTCATTCTTTGCAAAACATGGTTATAAAACCAAATCAAACTATTTTCATGCAAATCATTTAAATGCTAGCCAGCCTACCAATTTTACATGCTAAATGTAGTAGAAGATTCAAGACACCATGTTCTTGCTTTTTATGAACTTTTTCTCAAATCCCATTTTTATTATCCTTAAATCATTCATTTCATTCTAAGAGCCCTTAGACACTTTAAGAAATCACCAATGTGCTTGAAAACTCGTACAAATACCTCTAGGGCTAACACAATTTCCTTACCTTAATTCACTTGGAAACAACTCCTTCTTCCTTTCTCGTTTGTCTCGATTGGGCTCAATTTGCTCCGGATATATGTTCGGTAGCTGTGAACATTCGTTTATCATATAAGTTAATTTCAAATAACTCATATTCCAAATCGATCCTAGTCAACATATCTTATTGAGCCTAATTCTCTTTCTAAATTGATTTCATTCAACTTGGCCTATAATCACATTAGGCCATTATTATGCCATTTTTAGACAATTTAGCTAGCAACTCACTTAGTTGCTTATCAAACACTTGGCATAGATGTTTATCCATAATTTTCCATTCATTCATGCATTTTTACAAACACCAAATATGCACATTATATAACCTCATCCTATTCCATAAACTTATTTCACAAAACTATCTCAAAATCAAGCATATAATATTATTAACACCTTAGTATAATCCATTTATCATCAATTCAACCATATCATATTTTCTCACACTAAACCCATTCTAGGTCATGCTTGATTCATCATATTCTAGGTAGTTTCTACCAACAATACATACACCAATCTACTTACAACAACATCTAGTTAAATATACTTAGAGTTGGTGTATTGGAAACTCACCTAGTTTGACTTTCCTTTTATCCCAAATAAGAAGACTCCTTTGCTCCTTCAATCTAATAAGTTGAATGTTGGCTTAAAGCTATGTTGTTCTCCTTCTCACAATGAACAACTTTTCTTTAATAGTTTTTTCTCAAATCTTTTTGGAAGGGGGTGTATTCTAGAGTGAGAAAGCTTGGCCTTTTGGGTAAAAATGGAGGAATGTGTTGATTTGCTGAAGAAAGAGGTTTGGCTGTCGGGTTTTTATAGAGCAGGGATGATGAGATCGATCTCCTAGGGTAGGAGATCGATCTTCCCTTGGTTAAGTTATCGAAATATTCAGTGTGTAAGGGAGAGATCGATCTGCTATTTGAGATCGATTTGCTATTTGGGGAGAGATTGATCTCTGCTAGACAGAAGCAACTGGAGATCGATCTGTTTCATGGGGAGATCGATCTGCTCTTTGGGAAGCGATCGATCCTTGCTAGGCAACTGGAGATTGATCTGCTTAATGGAAGAGATCGATCTGCTCTAAGCAGAAGCAAATGGAGATCGATCTGCTTATGGGGAGATCGATTTGTCCTTGGCAAAATCACATGGAGATCGATCTGTTCCTTACAAAATCATATGAGATCGATTTGCTTGAAAGCAGAGATCGATCTTGCCTTCATCTGGGGCATTCCTGCTGCATTTTCCAGATTTTTCAAAGGTAAACTCATATTTCATTACTCCAATACTCATTTTGCATTCTAATCCCACTTAGAGCATGGAAATGTTCATTTTTTTATGATTTTCATGTTATGGAACTTGTGTGTACTGCTTGAAATCATAAAAGAGTATTCGAAATTCCCAGAGCTTTTATTATCAATTCGTGTCTTAAATCCTTATCCTTAGTCTGAATGCTTTAAGTTCCATTCGTTTAGTTTGAGGTCATTTCAACCCTTATTTAACCTTTACATGTATCCATGATATTGATTTATCCCATTCGAAATTTCATTCAAGCTAAAAGCTCTTCTTATGATTCAATTTACTTATAGAAATGTGTTACATCACATAAATCCTAAGGTATACATCAGCAAAAGTGGGTCTTACATAAAGAAACTCCTCTGATGGTGCAGAATCTAAGGTCACAAAGTGTTATTGTCAAACATGAAGAAAATAACTATCTTTTATGGAAACAACAAGTTACAACAACTTTAAAAGGATATGGCTTGAAAAGCTATATAGATGGTAAGCAAGCTATTCTCATGCAAGATTCAGTTGACTATGAGATCTATGATAGGAAAGATCAGTTACTTGTTTCTTGGCTATTCTCTTTTGTAAGCAACCAAATCTTGCCTAACTTTGTAGGCTGTGAATCTACTAGTAGTCATTAGAAGCCTATAAATGAGTATTCTGCCTGTCAAACCAATGTAAAAATCATGCAATAGAGAAGAAAGTTGCAAAATGTCAAGAAAAGTAGCCTTAGTATGAAAAACTATCTTCTCAAGGTTAAATATTTATGGGTCATGTAGGTGTCAAATGGATGATAATGAATTGGTGCACACTACTTTGTCTAGTTTGGGTGTTGAATATGATGCAATTGTAGCAGCTATATTTACTAAAAAAGATTTACTAGATTGGAATACAGATTTTGCATTGCTGTTTTTCACAGAGTCAAGAATTATGCTGCATGGGATTCTTATGAAATATGCAATACCTTCTGTTAATTTGGCTAAACAACAAAAGAAATCCTTTTATGAAACTAGTAGAGGTAATAGAGGTTGGCCTCTTAATGTAAACAAAATCTTTAGAGAAAGAGGAAGAGCCTGAAGAAGAGGTTTCACCACTGGTTCCAAGCCTCAATGCTAGCTTCATGGAAAAGTTGGGCACACTGTTCATAGATGTTTTCACAAATTTGATATTTCATTCAACCCTGGTCCTGGTAAATCATTTTCTCACACCAGAAACAATTCATTTCTTAACTTTCACAATCATGGTTTTGGTCTGAATCAAGTTAACATTGCAGAAGCCGTGCTTGATTTCTTGAAATAGTTTCTAACTCATCCTAGTATCCTGATTCTGGTGCTACAAACCATATGACAAAGGCTGTTGAGAATTTAAATATATGGCTGGTTATCATGGTAATAGTAAGGTTCACATGGGAAATAGTGTTGTACTTAATATTGAAGGTATTGGTCATTTTTCTTTTCCTACAAAGACTTATTCTAAATTCTTTCTTATTAAAAATGTGCTTCATGTTCCACAAATTAAAAAAAAATGTTGTAAGTATCTTAATTTTGTAGAGACAATGATGTGTTTTTTGAGTTACTCTAGTTTTTGTCTTGTGAAGGATCTAGCTACCAAAGAAGTACTTCTCAAAGGCACACTTGACAATGATCTGTACAAGTTCAACCTTTCAACAGATAGACCTGCTCCTACATTTCAATCTCAGAAAGAAATCTTCATGGCCATTGTTATTGATTCCTTGTTCCAACATATTAATAACAAATGCGATAATTTTGTTCGTTGGCATAGACGCCTAGGATATCCAAACTCAGCTACTGTTTCTAAAATTCTTGCTTCATGTAATATTTCTAGTAATACAAATAATAAATAAATTTGTACTCATTGTCAAAAAGTTAAGATTCATAAACTTCCTTTCTCCTTATCAACAACTTCATATACTTCTTCACTTTAGCTTATTGAAACTGATATTTGGGGCCGTGCTCCTTACTTATCTGAACAAGGATTTAAGTACTATGTTTCATTTGTAGATGTATTCTCCAAATATACATGGATATATTTCCTTCAGTCAAAGAGTGAAGCACTTTCTTCCTTTATGCATGTTAAGAAATTAGTAGTAAAACAGTTTTTCACTTCCATTAAAACATTACAAACTGATTGAGGAGGAGAATTTAGAAGCTTGATATTTTTCCTTGAATTAAAAAGGGATTAATTTTAGACTTTCTTGTGCACATACTTCTGAACAAAATGGTATAGTAAAAAGAAAGCATAGGCAAATTGTAGAAACTGGTCTAATATTTCTCTCACAAGCTTCTTTCCCTTTAAGTTCTGGGCTCAGGCATTTTCTTCTGCAATTTATCTATTGTAGAGGCTGCAAAGTATTGTTTTGAAGTCAAAATCACATTTTGAAGTACTTACCAAGGTAAAACCTGATTGTTCTTGTCACGGCCCTCAATCTACCAAAAATCCACTACAAATTTTTCATTTATTATTTGATCCATTTCTTATCTCACTCTGATCTTGAATAGCTACACCACCAACAGTTGGGCTGTGTATCGGTGTCAATCTCATCCAATCAAATCATTTCAATTTACAATTCATTTAAACGTAAACACTTATATTTTTAAATCAGAGTTGCTGTTTACATGTGTTTACAATCCTTTACATCCCCAAAAATTACATTAAAAAATATTACTGTGCTTTGACATGTCTAGATATAAAAACTATACAAATATGTATACCTTGTGTGATGGGATGTAACAGACACCAAAAATTCAATCCTCAATCACCCTCTATCTACTGTAAGTGCTCTGTAGAGGGGGAAAATAAAAGAGGTGAGCAAACCATGCGCTCAGTAAGGCAATCATGCGAGCAAGTAGATAACTGCACTATCTACATGATCGTGATGCCATGCTTAAACCACATAGTTATTTGTCATACCCAAAATATAACAGTTCATGCTCGTGTTCATGACATGTAAAACAGTTCATGCTATTTAAAGCAGTGTATAATTCTGAAACATAGCATGGAAAATCATCATGCGTAAATTAAAATCAAAGCATGGTAAATCATCATGCAAGGTGCACTTCAAAGCATTTAAAAACTCAACACAAATCGATACAAATCACCATTTTTCAGGACTCAGCCCCTCCTATGGACTGTCCTGACCCACAACACATTTCAAATATGGATTTATCATAAAACAAGACATGTGAGATAGGCATATATTATAAATAAGGGTAATAACTAGCATCATGTCCATATCCTCTGTGATCCCAGGCTACACGATGCCTAGTGTGTGGGGTATCACCTCTATCTGCTTCTGCACGGGAGGTGGGTCACATCCAACCCGTCGGTCCATAGCAGAGTATCCATCATCCTAAGACGATATATATAACATCCATATATGGTACAACGTACTCCATGCTATATGAACGGTACAACGTACTCCGTGGACCCATATCATCACATCATACATTGCCACATCTCAATACGTACGTGCGAGCCTATTTAATCGGCGTGGCACACAACCTACCCGAAGCTCCTAGCACAGCTCCCAACATGTCATAAAACCACGTGCAAATAGCCTCAAGCACGACAACAAGTATAGTGGACATATAGTGCGAGCAACGCTCCAACATAATGTCAAAACCAGTATGAAAATCAGTGCGAGCTAGGCTCCAGCATAATGTCATAAAAATCCATGTGAAAACTAGTGTGAGCTAGGCTCTAGCACTCATGCATGTACAATTATAGTGTGAGCTATGCTCCAGCACTATATCGTGAAATCCATGTAAAAACTAGCGCGAGCTAGGCTCCAACACTAATGCACGTGTAACCATGTCAAATCTTGTGCGAACAATACTCTAGCACATCTCATTTCCACAAAACTCATGTAGGTGGCTCATCCTTTGCAAGAATGGTTTTAAAAACCAAATCAAGTTATTTTCATGCAAATCATTTAAATGCTAGCCAGCCTACTAATTTTACAGGCTAAAAGCAGTTAAAGATTCAAGAACCTCATGTTCTTGCTTTTCATGAACTTTTCTCAAATCCCATTTTTATTGCCCTTCAATCATTCATTTCATTCTAAGACCCTTAGACACTTTAAGAAATCATCCATGCGCCCGAAAGTGCATACAGATAACTCTAGGGCTAACACAATTCCTTTACCTCGATTCACTTTGAAGCAACTCCTTCTTCCTTTCTCGCTTCTCGCGATTGGGCTCAATTTGCTCCGGATATATCCTCGGTAGCTGCAAACATTCGTCAATCATATGAGTCACTACCGATAACTCATGTTCTGACTTCAACTAGTCAGTATATCTTATCGAGCCTATTTCATAAAGTTCAGCCCACTATCACATTTGGCCATCATTATGCCATTCCTAGTCAATTTAGCTAGCAACTCACTTAGTTGCTTATCAAACACTTAGCATAGGTGTTCATCCATAATTTCCCATTCATTCATGCATTTTTACAAACACCAATTATGCACATTTTATCACTTGACTAATCTTACAAATGTGACTTCACCTAATCATCTCAAAATCATGCATATCACCTCACTAACAACTTGATATAATCCATTTATCATCTAATCAACCATATATATATATATATATTATTTTCTCACACTAAACACATTCTAGGTCATGCTTGATTCATCACATTCTTGGTAGTTCCAACCAACAATACATACACCAATCTACTCACAACATCTAGATAAATATACTTAGAGTTGGTGTATTGGAAACTCACCTAGCTTGACTTTCCTCTTGTCCCAAATAAGAAGACTCTTTTGCTCTTTCAATCCAACAAGTTGAGTTTTGATTCCAAGGTCTGTTGTTCTCCTCCTTCAAATAAACACTTTGCTCTAATAGCTTTTTCTCAAATCTTTTTGGAAGGGGGTGGTATTCTAGAGAGAGAAAACTTGCTTTTTCGAAAAAAATGGAGGGGGATGGTTTGATTTTTTGAAGAATGAGATTTGACTGTCGGGTTTTTATAGAGTAGGGATGATGAGATCGGTCTGCTAGGGTGAAGATCGATCTTTCCTTGGTTTAGCTATCAAATTTTTAAGTTTGTAATGGGAGAGATCGATCTGCTCATTGGGGAGAGATTGATCGTTGCTAGGCAGAGGCAACATGAGATCGATCAGCTCATTGAGAGAGATCGATTTGCTCTTGATAGGATTAAATGGAGATCGATCTGCACTTAGGAAGAAATTGATCTTTGTTAGGCAGAAGCAAATGCAGATTGATCTGCTCATGGGGGAGATCGATCTGCTTAATGGGGGGATTGATCTGGCCTTGACAGATTCACTTGGAATTGTTCTGCTTGCACAAGGGATCGATCTTCCTTGAATAAGAGATCGATCTGGCCTTCATCTGGAGCATTCCTGCTGTATTTTCCCAGATTTTTCAGTGGTAAACTCCTATTTCATTACTCCAATACTCATTTTGCATTCTAATTCCACTTAGAGCATGAAAAGCTTCATTTCTTATGAGTTTTCTGGTATGAAACTTGTGTATATTGCTTGGAATCAGAAAGGATACACAAAATTCACAGTCCATGCATTATCATTTTGTGTTTCAAATCCTTATCTTCAGTCTGAATGCTTTAAGTTCTATTCGTTTAGTTTGTGGCCACTTCAGCCCTTATTTAAGCTTTACTTGCATTCATGATACTCATTTATCCCATTTGCAATCTATTCGCATTTATATGATCAAAAAATCATCTGTCTTATAATTCCATTAACATATAATAAAGTCATACATACATGGGGTCTCACAGCTCTTTTCTTAGATGTTTTGGTTGTCTTTGTTTTCCTTATCTTAGACCTTCTCAACATAATAAAATGAGCTACAAATCCTCACCTTGTATTTTTCTTGGCTATAGTCCTACTCACAAATGTTATAAGTGTCTCGATGCCACAGAACATTTGTTTATTTTAGGTATGTTGTTTTTGATGAGAGTCAATTTCCTCATGAGTAATTATTTTCTTTTGTTGCACCTATAAATACATCTCATAATTCTAATTTTGTTCTGGTGTCACCACATCCTTTGGTCTCTAATTTAGTTCATCATCACTCTTCTCATAATTTTATTTCTACTTCAGATTTTGTAAAGTCTATTCATTCTTCTAATCCTTCTAATAATCATTGTCCTAATGAGTCTCCTATCTCTACATCTCATCCATATTAAGTTCCACATAATTCTTCTCATTCTCATGGTTAACCTTCACTTTTGGGGCCACCACCACTACCTACTGAAAATTGTCATCCCATGAGAATAAGATCTAAAAATGGAATTTTCAAGCCTAAGGCATTTATGCTAGATTTGGATTTTCATGAACCTACAAGTATAGCTCAAGCTCTCAAACACAGTAAATTAAAAGAGGTAATGTATGCTGAGTATGATGCATTGATGAAAAATGAAACTTGGTCATTGGTACCACTACCTGCAGATAGATCCATAGTTGGATATAAGTGGGTTTATAAATTCAAAAGGAACACAAATGACTCAATTGCTTGATATAAAGCAAGGTTAGTAGCAAAAGGTTAGCTTCAATAGCTAGGGATTGATTTTGAAGAGACATTCAGTCTATTGGTCAAACCTACAACTATTAGAGTAATTTTGACTTTTGCTTTGTCTGGAGGTTGGTATCTTTGCCAAATGGATGTAAATAATGCTTTTTTCAATGAAATTTTAAATGAAGAGGTCTACATGCAGCAACTACTTGGGTTTGAGGTTCATGACGGTAACCAGTAGCTTGTTCGTAGGTTGCATATGGCTCTATATGGGCTTAAACAAGCATTAAGAGCTTGGTATGATAAGCTTCAACACTTTTTTCATAAATAAGGGTTCTTGTAATGTAAAGCAGATTAGTCCCTGTGACGCCCCAGAAGCGCGGAAAATAGGGCAAATTTAAAACTTATTTTGCATCAATACACAATTCTGGGTGCATTCCTATGCAGTTTCATACATCATGATACATATATTATCAAACTTTCACCTTAAGTCTCATCATCTAATAATCATATATATTGCACCATATTCATTCCCCAATGTAGAATTAATTAATCCTAGTATATCCATAACATCATTGTACATCAAGTGTCTATAAATACAACTTTAGTTTGGGTACATGAAATGATAAAATATACCTCAAACACAATATATGGCCTGGAGCTCAAGTCCTCCCCTAGCCACTACTCCGTACGTCGCAGGAAAAACTATATTCACTTGAAGAAATTTGGGGGGATATTAAAACAGGGTGAGCTTCTAAATCGCTCAGTAATGGGGTAAGGGACTCATTAATAAAGTAATGATTTGCACATCACAATCATTTTGTTTTGTAAGTTAAACTCAATAAACTAAGTAGAAAATGTAGCATGAATTCATTAAAACATCATCATCATCTCATTTCTTAAACATCATGTAAAAACATGAGAATAAATGGCTCATTAGAAAACCATAGTCACAAGCATGTGGAAATCAA
The DNA here is from genome assembly GCA_033439115.1 of Firmiana major. Taxonomy (NCBI): domain Eukaryota; kingdom Viridiplantae; phylum Streptophyta; class Magnoliopsida; order Malvales; family Malvaceae; genus Firmiana; species Firmiana major. Next base: position 14,652,351 of record CM065899.1, on the reverse strand, counting down.
GATGTGATAATGGCTTTTTCTCATAAACGTGATAAAAATCACCTCAGTAGTAATGCACGTGACGCAACCACCAAAACACAATCTCATGTGTATAAAAAGGAGAATAGGCAATAAAACTCATATAAAACATTCTTCATGGCACATCAATATAATCTCCTTTGGGTGCGCATCCCAGGCATCCTCAAAGAGGGAACGTCGATAATATGGTCGTATGCATGGTGTATTGGTCTTACGTGTTACCAGAACAAGGCCCGACCTTACATGCTACCAGAGTAATGCCTCTCCTCATGCACACTATCGGTCTTACATGCTAACAAAGTAAGGCCCACAATTACATGCTATTGAAGCAAGGCCTCCCAGAGCTACCAAAGCGGGGGAAAAATATCAGACTTACATGCTACCAGAGCAAGGCCACCTAGCGCTACCAAAGCGGGGGTCATCTTACGTTACCAGAATGGAGGATATCAGACTTATATGCTACCAGAGCAAGGTCTAGACTTACATGCTACCAGAGCAAGGTCTAGACTTACATGCTACCAGAGCAAGGCCTGATGTGTATTCAACATGACACGCCTAAGTCTCAGTAATAGCCATTATCATATAAAACCGTTTTGCCTTCACGTAAAACTCATAATGGTTTTTCTCATAAAACTCATTAAAAAATCATTTTGTACTCATTTACAAAACTTGTCAAAATTGAGCTCAAACCAGTAAAACACGCACACATTTCTCAAATCTCAGTACGCCTTAACGTAGAGCCCAAGTCCCATTTCACATTTTAAACTCAAATGGTTTGTAAAACAATTTCACACTTTGTTTACAAACTCATAAAAATTGGGCCCCAATTGGCTGTTAAATCGTGTGCAATAACTCATTCGTAACTCATAAAACATGCTTGTTTTCTCAAAATGTTTCATGATACAATTATCATCACAAAATCACATACACAATGAGTTTTAAGTTTTCCCTTACCTCGTTGCACCTCGTATAGTGCAATCGTTTCCCCCAAACGACGGACTAGCCTCGCATTCCTCTCTGGAACTTCCGGGCTGTCCAAACGATGTTAAGACATTAATAATTCATCTCAATCACATCATCGAGCACATATTTGCTCATATTCCCGTTAAATACCACAAACCTCATTTTTCTCATATTCCTATCATAACCCACATTCTCATCCACTACATTTCAAATCCTACATGTTTCATGCATAATATCCATACCAAAATCACCTTATTACCTCAATTCCAATTTATAGCCAAAATCCCCAAAATTACCGCAAATTGTATAATATCATCATAACTCCAATAAAATTACAATTTCATCAACTCTAATCATTCCCTAGCTATTTCATCACAACACCCATAGTCACAATCACCAAAATCACCCCAATATCAAAGATTAAAGCTTAAAAATTTACCCAAAACTTATGGAGGGCTCTATTCACACTTCGATTCAATTCGTCCTTCGATTTCCAAGTATGTTGTTCTCCTTTGGATGAGGAATAACTTTCCTTCTCGCCTCTGCCTAAGATTTGGATAGAAATGAGGGTTTTGGAGGAGAGAGAAAGTTAGGGTTACGAAAATGGTGATTTGGAGAGAGAGAGATCGATTTTCAAAAAAATAAAAGGGTCCTTATATAGACCAAAGGTAAGAGATCGATCTGGTCCTTGATGAGATCGATCTCTCTTTGAATTTGGGAACATTTTGGGGTAATTTTATGCCTAAGAGATCTATTTGTCGTGGGGTGAGATCGATCTCATAATTGCTTCATGAGATTGATCTGCTCCTTGAGGAGATCGATCTTCTGTTTACAGAATACTTCATGAGATCGATTTCTTTCTCATGAGATCGATCTCTTCATTGCAGAATCATAAGGAGATCGATCCTCTTCCATTGGAGATCGATCTGCTCGCTTAAATTCCTCCTTCCTTGTCACTTTGGCCTACCAGATTGATCATCTCTTCTCTAAGATCGATTTGGCCTCATAGTTTCACACTTTGGTTAAACACTTAACATAAAATCTCCACATATAATTGCCATAGTTTACTCCATTGATTATTTCTCATTCATAACTTATTCCTCACTTAGAAATTTCACTTCTTACCACCTCAATATATGAGTACATCACATTTAGTTTAATCAATTACACTTCATGTTCATATTACATAATTAGATATGTATAAAATTCTCAGATCTCACATCTTCCCCACCTTAAAAGAATTTGGTCCTCCAAATTTAACTCGACTCGTCAAATAGATGGGGGTACTTCTCCTTCATGAGGCTTTCCAATTCCCAAGTTGCCTCTTCCATTGAGTGATGTTTCCATAAAACTTTCACTAATGGGATGCTTTTAGTCTGAAGTAACTTCTCCTTCCTACCGATAATCCGGACAGGTTCTTCAGTGTAGCTCGTGTTCTCTTGTATGTTCATCTCTTCATACTCTATGACATGAGAAGGGTCCGAGTGGTACTTCCTCAACATAGATACATGGAAAACGTTGTGTATTCTGGACATCTGTGAGGGTAACGCCAAACTTTAGGCTACCTCTCCCCCTCTCTCAAGAATCTCAAATGGTCCAATGTATCGAGGACTAAATTTCCCTCTCTTTCCAAATCTCATGATACCCTTACTCGGTGATATCTTTAGAAATACTGCATCACCAACATCAAACTTGAGTGGCTATCTACGAACATCCATGTAGCTTTTCTGTCTACTCTGTGCAGCCCGTAATCTCTCACATATGAGTTTCACACTCTGTACAGCATGTTCAACAAGCTCGGGAGCGTTTATCTTTCTGTCACCCACTTCTTCCCAAGCTATAGGGGATCTACACCTCCTACCATATAGAGCCTCAAAACGTGTCATTTTGATAGTCGCATGATAGCTATTATTATACTCAAACTCTGCTAGAGGTAGGTGATCATCCCATGATCCCTTAAAATCCATCGTACACGCCCTCAACATATCCTTCAAGGTCTGAATAGTCCTCTCTGACTGATCATCTATCTGAGGATGATAAGCGGTACTAAAACTCAATCGAGATCCCATGGACTCTTTAAAATGGGTCTAAAATCTGGAGGTAAATCGAGAATCTCTATCAGAAGTAATACTCACTGGAGCCCCATGTAATCTAGCTATCTTGCTGACAGATAACTCAGCTAAGGCATCCACAGTACTATGCTCTTGATGGCAAGAAAATGGGCACTTTTTGTCAATCTATCCACTACAACCCGTATAGCGTCACGACCTCTTCGGGTCCTCGGTAAACCCATAATAAGGTCTATGGTGACATGCTCCCATTTCCATATAGGCACAGGTAAAGGCTGTAGTAATCCTCTGGGCTTTCGATGCTCAGCTTTCACTTGTTGGCACACTAAACATCTGGCCACATAATCTGCCACGTCTCGCTTCATACCACTTCACCAATACACCTTTCTCAAATCTTGATACATCTTAGTACTCCCTGGGTGCATGGTGTATCACGAGCAGTGGGATTCTCTCAGTATCTATCTTTTTAGGGTATCATCGTCCGATACACAAATTCATCTTCTGAATGTCAACAATCCATCCTGGCTGACTATGAGATCTAACTGTGAAGTCTGCTAAGCTTGGCTAACCATATCAATCAACCTCTGATCATTGCGCTGCCCAGTTCTAGTCTGATCCATGATCTTGAGCTCTATTCGTAGGCTAGCCAAAAATCCAGTCTCTACCTCTTTAACTCTGATCCGGAGTTCGACGAACTGTTCCAGTAAATCCCATTCCCTGATCATCATAGCAGATATCATACTCTTCCTGCTCAGGGCATCAACGACTACGTTCGCCTTATTTGGATGGTATAGAATCTTGCAGTCGTAATCCTTAAGGAGTTCCATCCATCTTCTTTGTCTCATATTTAACTCTTTCTGATCAAATAGATACCTCAAACTTTTATGGTCAGTGAAGATCTAAAATCTTTCCCCATATAAGTAGTGCCGCCAGATTTTCAATGCAAATACCACAACGGCTAACTCCAAATCATATGTGGGGTAATTTCGCTCATGATCCTTCAACTGTCGCCATCCATAGTCGACCACTCTTCCGTGCTGCATGAGCACACACCCTAATCCTTGATGAGAGGCATCACTATAAACTGAAAATCCTCATGATCCCTTAGGAATAGTTAACACAGGTGCCGCTGTTAATCTCCTCTTTAACTCCTGAAAGTTGAGCTCACATTGGTCAGTCCATATGAACGGAGTCTCCTTGCGCATGAGCTTGGTCAAAGGAGCGCCAATCCTGGAAAATCCTTCCATAAATCTTTTGTAATATCCTATAAAATCAAGGAAACTTTATACCTCTGTAACTGTCCTCGGTCTTTCCCAATTAAGCACAGCCTCCACTTTAATTGGATCAACTGATACTCCTTCCTTTGAAACTATATGACCAAGGAAAGCTATCCAATCCAGCCAAAACTCACACTTACTAAGCTTTCCATATAATTGCTTATCTCGGAGTATCTGAAGTACTAACCATAAGTGCTGCACATGCTCCTCATAAGACCGAGAGTACTCCAAGATATCATCAATAAAGACTATCACAAACTTATCTAGATAGTCTCTGAACATCTCATTCATTAGTCTCATAAAAGCTGTAGGGGCATTCGTTAATTTAAAGGACATCACAAAAAATTCATAATGGCCATTCCTTATCCTGAAGGCCATCTTTGGAATATCTTTCTCCTTAATCCTTAACTGGTGATAGCCCGATCTTAAATCAATCTTAGAGAAGACTGAGGCCCCTCTCAACTGATCAAGCAGATCATCAATCCTCAGAAATGAGTATTTATTCTTCACCGTGACCTTATTTAATAGTCGATAGTCTATGCATAGTCTGAGACTACAATCCTTCTTCCTTACAAATAACACTGGTGCTCCCTAAGGTAAGACACTGGGTCTAATAAATCCCTGATCCAATAACTCCTATAGTTTTTTCTTCAATTCCTCTAGTTTCACTAATGCCATCCTATACGGAGGTCTAGAGATAGGCTGAGTATCTGACACCTAATTAATGGTAAACTCTAGCTCTCTCTCTGGTGGTAAACCGGGCAACTCATCTGGGAAAACATCCAAAAATTTGTACACCATAGGTATATCCTCAATCCTCGGATGTTCCCGGTTATCATCTGAGATGAGTACTTCATAACCTTCACCTTAAAAGCAAATTTAATACTCTCCCAAGGTGACATTATATATCTCAAATTGCTTACACAAAAAATTCCACACTTTTATTTCCTCAATATTTTAAGCGCACACTGTAAGGTTCAGGTAGGGAGAAAGTTATTATCTTAGTGTAGCAGTCTAAACTCACTCGATTGGTTGCCAGCCAATCCATTCCCAAAATTATATCAAACCCATATATATTTAACATGATTAGATCTACTAGCATTACTCTAACTCCCACCTTTATTTCACAACCTCTACATATTATATCCGTTCTCTAGGACAAATGCATAAGAGTATTTATATGTAGGGTATACTCTAGAGTTCAAACTTCAAATTTAAACTACATGCAAACTGCTCAAAAATAAATGAATGCGTGGATCCCTGATCAATCAACACATGAGCCTTATGATTACAGACAGAGAGTATACCTCTTTTATTTTTTGCAGAAGTGTCTGTTGTTTCCTTATCCATAGCAAATACACGTCCCACTGTGATAGGCTTCTTTCCTTTATCTACAGCAGTAGCCCTTCTCAGGGGATTCACTCTCTGAGGCTGCTATCTGGTAGGGTCCGAAGCATGTGGTCTTTGAGGTTAAGGACAGTCTTTTACTCTGTGACCAATATCTCCACATCTAAGACATCCACGAATCAACCCAGTACAACTTCCCTCATGTGGTCGACCACAGTCTCTACAAATCCTCATCTCAGGCCTTGCATCTCTAGGGGTCTCCCTAATGATGGGATAAGCTCTGGGTCTCTCAAATCTACCATTCTGTACCTCAATCCTTCCTTTTCTGAAGGAATCTCTCCGCATATCTGTCTGGGAAATCGCTGGCCTCTTGTCCTTATCTCTAGGTACAACTCTGAACTCATTTTGGGATTGTACCATTTTGATCCCGTCTCAATCTCTTGTGCTCATCTTAAAGCATCTCCAAGGGGTTGTGAAAATGGTGATTTAGAGAGAGAGATCGATTTCCAAAAAAATAAAGGGGTCCTTATATAGGTCGAAGGTAAGAGATCAATCTGGTCCTTGATGAGATCGATCTCTCTTTGAATTTGGGAATGTTTTGGGGTAATGTTATGCCTAAAAGATCGATCTGTCGTAGGGTGAGATCGATTTTATAATTGCTTCATGAGATCAATTTGCTCCTTGAGGAGATCGATCTTCTGTTTACAGAATACTTCGTGAGATCGATTTCTTCCTCATGAGATCTATCTCTTCATTACAGAATCATAAGGAGATCGATCTGCTCATTTAAATTTCTCCTTCCTTGTCACTTTGGCCTACTAGATCGATCCTTTCTTCTCCAAGATCGATCTGGCCTCATAATTTCACACTTTGGTTAAACTCTTAACTTAAAATCTCCACATATAATTGCCATAGTTTACTCCATTGATTATTTCTCATTCATAACTCATTCCTCACTTAGAAATTTCACTCCTTACCACCTCAATATATGAGTACATCACATTTAGTTCAATCAATTACACTTCATGTTCACATTACATAATTAGATATGTATAAAATTCTCAGATCACTCAGTCCCTTATTATCAGAAAATCTGATTTTGCTTATACCTATATTCTTGTTTATGTGAATGACATAATTGTGACAGGGAATTTACGTACTGAAGTCAAGACACTTGTACAAAGTCTTGATAGAGAGTTTCCTATTAAAGATCTTGGTATACTAAATTGTTTTCTTGGCATTGAAGATCAGCATTTGTCTACTTGGATGTTGTTCACTTAGTATATTAAAGATTTACTCATTAAGTTCAACATGTTTGAAGCTAATCCATTACTTACTCCCATGGTTAGCTCATTTAAACTCTCTGTTAATGAAGGTTCTCCTATACAAGATGTGCAACAATATAGGAGTGCAGTTGGAGCCTTGCAATATGTTATAATTACTAGACCTGACATTTCTTATAGTGTAAGCAAGGTTCTTAGCTCATGCACAGCCCCTTGATACACATTGGAAAACAGGTAAACGCATTTTTAGATACCTTTGTGGAACTCTAGATCATGGTGTTTTTGTTCAGCCTTCTACAGTTCTTACCTTAACTGGATATACTGATGCAAATTGGGCCACTGATCCAGATGACAGGAGATCAATCTCGGGTTATTGTGTTTTTGTAAGACCCATAATTGTATATGTAACCTTTATGAAATTGTGAGGTATAGACAAGTCACAACTAATATAAATTATGAGGAATGAATGTTTTAAAGTTGTAAATGTGGATGAAATGAAAAATGAATGGTTAAGTGAATTAAATACCAATGTAACAGTGAATTAGGATGAAAAGTGCCACAAAATGTGCTTCAGGAAGGGAGCAGATCAATCTCCTTGGCAATATAGATCGATTTCCTTAAGGCTCGAGTTGTGACAGATCGATCTCATTGCAAGGCCAGATCGATCTCCTTAAGGTTCTGAGTTGTGCAGATCGATCTCATTCTTAGGGGCAGATTGATCTCATTAGGCCTGAAAGGTTGGTTTCGAGGAGAAAAATACAGGGGAGATCGATCTCATGTGGTTAATAGATCGATCTCATAGAGACAATTCTATAAATACTGGACCTCTGCAACCTCTGTTTCACGAGAAACACTATTTCATTCAAGAACCAAAGCTAAACCTAACCTTTCAATATTAGAAAACTTTAGTTTACAATTAGTTTTGAGTGAGATATAGTTAAGTAAAGTTATTCTTAGTAAAGAGGAGGGCAACATACTTGGTAACATGAGATTTGGAATCAAAGATTGAAAGAACTGGGAGGATTTCACCAAATTTGGAGAAAAGGAAGAAAATCTCAACTAGGTAAGATTTAATACACCAAGTTGATATATGTTAAACTAGGTATATTAGTAAGTTAATTGGTATATGTATGAATTGTTGGAAATGAAAGGATCATGAAAAATGAGCATGACCTAGCTATTGGCAAGAAAGTGAGAAAATGATGTGAAAGTTGTGTTGGCATGAATTAAATGGTGGAATATGCATGTATGGAAGATTTTAAGTTAATCTTATGAAATGCATAAATTGGAAAAAAGGAAAAATAAAGAGAGATACATGGAAAAATATGGGATAACACCATAATGGGAGCAAGTGATGAGTTTGATGTTTTAAGTTGAAATTTAGCAAATGAATTAAGTATAATACGACATATTGATGTCAATAATTATAACAGCCTCGAAAATCACCTTGGAAGCTGATCAGACCGAGAGAGTGAGCAGCGTCGAGGAAGAGAGGTCACATGACGTTATCCGAGGTAAGGGAATGTCGGGAATAGCTAGAGATGGCTACATGTATTTGAATAGAATTTTGATATTATATTCTATATGAATTCCTATGAATAGGCATGTTATTGTGATAGGGACTAATGAGGATAAGTGTGTTTTATCCAAAAGTAGGGTGAAAATACCTTTGAAGCATGTTATGATTAAAATTCATGATTTCCATGATAGAATAGCTAATGTTTTCATGTTTAGGCGGAAACAGCACATTTGAGTGCCGATTTGATTTGAATTGGGTGAATTGTGATTTGAATAGCCATTTATCAGGTTTTTTTGTGAAAACTATAAGTGCTAGAGAATACTCGCACTATATTTGAGATATGCATCACGTAGTACTGGAGTTATACTCGTACTAGATTTTAAATGCGAATTATGCATATTAGAGTACTGGGAGCATTGCTCGTACTCGATTTTTGTGATTGATGCATTAAGAGTATTGGGAGCTATGCTCATACTCTATTTTACATGATACAGTACTGGGAGCTTCACTCGTACTCAATTTTCATATATTATATATTATAGAGTATTGGGAGCTTTGCTCATACTCATTTTATATGACATAATACTGGAAGCATTGCTCGCACTAAAGTCCTGTCATTGTGATACGGTCGTGTTGGGAGTTTACTCGCATGTACCTGTTTTGAATAGAGCATGAAATAGTCGTGTTCGGAGCCTATGCTGACTGTGTGTCGCGCCAATATTATATGCTCACACGTGCAATATTTTGAGATATGGTCGAGGGTTGTCAAAAATAGAACCCATGGTATGAGGATTAAGACTCATGGTGAGTATCCTGACTATGAGGTATATCCATGGTATGAGGACTAAGACTCATGGCGAGTATCCCACCTTGAGATAGGGTTCATGGAGTACTGTGTATCATGTATGTCACATGGAGTACGCTGTACCGTGAGTACTTGATGTACTTGGATAGGACTGGTTAGCAGTGAGAGTGGGATCCAGTAGGATCTGGTGTGCTTCGGGATCAGGTCCTCAATTGAGAACTGACGGTAGAGATTTGACCCACCTCCCGTTACAGCAATTGTGAGTCCCCGTACGCCAAGTACTGTGTAGCCTGTGATCACAAAAAATGAGTTACGATCATAATCTCGGAACATGTAGTCCCCTATCTCGATTTTCTTTTCATGCAATGTAATTGACATTTCTTGAATGAATTATCACATGGTTTTATGATATGAACATATGAATTTGTGAGTTGTAAAAAGGGTAACCCGATGGATGGGTCAGGCCCAGTTTCCCATGTTTTTGAACTTGTTGAATGCCATATTGATTTGATTTAAATGAACAGCATGATAAATGTGATTTGTGTGAAATTACATGAGAAATTCAGTGTTTTGCATAAAATGTTGAGGTTGTTAAACTAGCATATTTCCAATTTTCATAACTGATGTTTTGTACCTATAGATATATTGTATAAAAGCTTTAAGCAGGATGCATGCTTTAGATATGAATAGATAAGGAAACGATTTCAAGGCATGAACATAGTATTTTGTAGATAATGTGGTTATCTACTTGCTTGCCTGATTTTTTTCCTGAGCTGTGAGCTCACCCTATTTTTATTTCCCCTCTTTACAGAGCGTTCACAGTAGGTGGACACGGCTGAGGACTGATATACCTTGAACCGCTAAACAACCATCTTACTAGAGGTATATACACTTGAAACATTTGGTACTGAACATTGTAAAAGCACAGTTATGTAAACGATTGTACGGTTGAGGATGTCTATGTACAAGTATTTGTATTGATGTATAAGAGCTTACATTATAGAAAAGAATATTAAATTGTATGCATGTTATGAATGAATGTGAATGGGTTATTAATATCGAATCACAGCCCAACTAAGTGGAGCGATGACAGAAGAAGAGGTAAGTGAAATGAAAAAAATAATTTATGGTGATTTCGGTAGGTCACGGGAGGGGAGATCATGACAGAATGGTATCAGAGCCGTGTTAGTGTGATGTGAGTCGATATTAGTAATTAGGAAAACATACATCCCCATAGTACTGTGCTTTGTTCAGTTACAATTTTGTATATGAGATGGATATCAGACTTATTAATGATTATAAATGTAGGGATTTAGCTATTATGGTTAATACTCGCTGTGGTAGAGGGGATAGAGGTAGAGCTCGAGGCCGTAGAGGTAGGCCAGAGACCGGAGATGAGACTATAGGTCCCACTGAGGTACCTGAGAGTATCGAGATACGTTTTGAGAGACTAGAGCGTCGCCTGGCGACTATAGTGGAGATACTGGCACAGACTATGCCAAGAGGACAGGGTCAGGATGCAGAGACTCCACTGAGAGAGGTAACTGCACTCGATACACCTACACCCCCATCAGTTCAGGATACGCCATCTCATGTTGTTGCACGACGGGGCGGTAGTGGTTTGGGATATGGTTGTGATCAGGACAGACTCCTACAATTTCAGAAGCTTAGACCTCCAACTTTTCATGGGATTAAGGACCCCGTTTTGGAGAAGGAGTGGATAGGAGCGATGGAGAAGTTGTACGAATTCTTTGAGTGTACGACTTCAGAGATGGTCGCATTTGCTGCGTTCCTACTGGAGGGGACTACAGAACATTGGTGGAAGTCCAACTGACCCATATTAAGAGCTCGACATATAGAGATCAATTAGGAGATATTTTTGGATCCCTTTAGGAGGTAGTTTGTTCCAGATATGGCTCAGCGGAGGCTGCAGGCTGAATTTCTAGGGTTGAGTCAGGGGAGTTATTCGGTAGACGAGTATGAGACTAGATTTCTATCCCTGGGAAGGTATGACCTTGACACCATGAGTAGCAAGACCAGGAAGGTTCACAGATTTATAGATTGACTGAGACCAATATTACGGTCTAAACTAGTTTGATTTGACATCTCTACCTATGATGAGGTAGTGCGTAGGGTGTAACTTTGTGAACAAGATTATGAGAGGAATGTCTCAGAGTTCATAACAGTGGTAAAAGTTAGAGACAGAGATAGGAAGAGGCTGGTGAGTGACAGTGCTAAAGGTTTCGGATATCGAGGAGGGAGGAGACTCTTTGGTAAGAGACCAAAGATTGAGGAAGTACAGGAGAAGGCTGTTTGATCTTCTGCATACCCGGCTATAGCTTCAGCTAGAGGAGTAGTAATTAGAGGATCGAGGCCTACCACTGAGTAGTGCAATAGATGTGGTAAATTCTATGGAGGTAGACCTTGTCCTATTTCTAGTAGTTTGTGCTTCAGATGTGGGAAGCGAGGACACATGGTAGAGTTTGCTAAGAGGTTATAGATATTGGCCCACAGAAGGGTAAGGAGCCTGAGAGAGCTCCAGCTGATATGTCTGCTCCGAGAAGGAGAGCGACAGCAGAGGAAAATGGGAAACAAGTCATTGGACGAGGGTGAGTGCATGCCTTAGACCAGGGGACAGCCGATGCTTCGTCGAATATGATTAAAGGTAACATCCTGATATATGATTTAGAAGCATATGTTTTAACTGATCCTGGTGCCATACATTCATTTGAATCGCCTTCATTTGCATGTAAGTTAGAAAAGTATGTAGAGCGTACACCTCTGAGTAGGATGATGTTAATTAGTATGCCTATGGATAATAGTCAGCTAGTGGAGTATGTGTTAAATGATTGTAAACTAAGATTAGGGGAAAAAAGACATGACAGCCAATCTAATACTGTTAAGCATGATTGATTTTGATGAAATCTTAGGAATGGATTAGTTATCATCAAACCATGCTATTTTAGACTGTTATGTTAAGACAGTTATGTTTCCTAACCCTGAAAAATATGTTGTAAAGTTTGATGATAAGAAATGAAAGTAATAGTTATGGTTGTAAATTGATAATGTACTATGCTGACTGAGAAATGAATGTATTGAAGGTTTTATTACGCACGTGGTTGATACAGATAAGATACATTCGGTGTTGGAAGATATTCCTGTGGTTAGTGAATTCCCAGATGTCTTTTCGGATGAATTACTAGGGTTGCCACCAGACAGAGAAATGGAGTTCTGTATAGACTTAGCACCTGGTACAGAACCTATATCGAAACCACCGTATCGTATGACCTTAGTTGAATTGGAGGAGCTCAAGAAATAGTTACAGGAGTTGTTGGATAGGGGTTTCCTCAGACCGAGTGTTTCACCTTGGGGAGCATCGATTTTGTTTGTAAGGAAGAAGGATGGAGGCCTCCGATTGTGTATAGATTACAGATTGTTGAGTATGGCAACCATCAAGACTAGGTATCCCTTTCCACGTATTGACGGCTTGTTGGATCAGCTCCAGGGAGCGTAGGTCTTTTCTAAGATTGATCTGAGGTCTGGGTATCATCAGTTGAGAGTTCGGAGTGGAGATATGCCCAACACAACATTTAGGACCCGATATGGCCATTATGAATTTTTGGTTATGCCATTCGGATTGACGAATGCTCCCGCAGTTTTCATGGCTTTGATGAACAATGTGTTCAAGCCATATTTGGATCAGTTTGTTATAATCTTCATCGATGACATTTTGGTATATTCGAAATCTGAGGAACAACATCAGAAGCACCTCATGATTGTACTACAGACGCTACGAGAGCAGAAGTTGTATGCTAAACTCAATAAGTGTGATTTTTGGTTATCACATATCTCGTTTTTGGGACACGTTGTGTCAAGGGATGGTGTATCAGTAGATCCATCCAAGATAGAGGCTGTAGTTCAGTGGGAACAATCGAGGACAGTTACCGAGATTAAAAGTTTTCTTGGGTTAGCAGGATATTATCGAAGATTCGTTAAGGGATTTTCGAAGTTAGCTGCTCCGTTGACACGTCTCACTTGAAAGGGTATAGCATTCGCGTGGAATGAGGATTGTGAGAAAAGTTTTCAAGAGTTGAAGAGTCGATTGACCACCGCTCCGATTCTCACTATCCCTACTAGCTCAGGAGGATTTGCAGTGTATACCGATGCTTCGAATTAAGGATTGGACTATGTATTGATGCAAGATGGGAGGGTAGTTGCTTATGGATCCCGATAACTGAAGGACCATGAGAAGAACTATCCAACCCACGATTTGGAGTTAGCGGCAGTAGTGTTTGCATTGAAGGTATGACACCACTGCTTGTATGGTGAGAAGTTTCAGATATTCACTGACCATAAGAGCCTCAAGTATCTGTTCTCACAGAAGGAGCTGAATATGAGACAGAGAAGATGGTTAGAGCTTCTGAAGGACTACGATTGTGAGATACTTTATCATTCAGATAAGACTAATATTGTAGCTGACGCTTTGAGTAGGAAGAGCCTAGGGATGGTATTGTATATGATGGTCAGGGAACACAAGCTGTTGGAACAGTTTGCCAGCCTCAGTTTAGGTGTTGTGCCTTCTGACATGGATACAGACTATGTGATTGCTAGTCTACACTTAGAGCCGGATCTGTTGGATTGGATCAGACAGGCTCAACAGACTAATCCGTATTGCATGGACATGAGTAGTCAGATACAGAAAGGCACAAAGATCGATTTTGAGATAAGTTCAGATAGACTACTAAGGTTTAGAGGCAGATTGTGTGTTCTCGAGGATCCAGAGCTTAGGAGATTAATATTGATGGAAGCTCATTCGTCGAGGTACACATTACATCCGGGGAGTAATAAGATGTATCATAACCTCCGAAAGGTGTACTGATGGTCAGGTCTGAAGAGAGATGTGGCAGAATACGTGGCAAGATGTCTTGTATGTCAGCAAGTGAAGGTAGAGCATCAGAAACCTACAGGGTTATTGCAGCCTCCACGTATACCGACATGGAAATGTGAGAATATTACCATGGATTTCGTGATGGGTTTACCGAGGACTCGGAGGAATCATGATGTTATATGGGTGATTGTGGATAGACTGACGAAGTCAGCCCACTTTCTAGCCATGAGAGCTACCAATACTCTAAGTTCATTAGCAGAATTGTATGTATGTGAGGTAGTGATGTTACATGGTATTTCAGTGAGCATTGTCTCGGATAGGGATTCCCGCTTCACATCCTACTCTTGGGAACATTTTCAGGAAGCCATAGGAACCCAGTTGAGTTTGAGCACTGCTTTTCATACTCAAACAGATGGGCGCTCAAAGAGGACTATATAGACCCTGGAGGATATGTTGAGAGCGTGTGTGCTGGATTTTAGAGGCTCTTGGGATGATCATTTGCCACTAGCTGAATTCGTCTACAACAACAGTTATCATGCGAGTATCGGGATGGCACTGTATGAGGCTTTATATGGCCGTAGATGTCATTCCCCTATCGGATGGGAAGAAGTGGGTGATAAAAAGATTTTTTCTTCTGATTTGGTTACACAAGCCTCTGAGGATGTCCAGTTGATAGTTGAGAGATTGAGGACAGCTTAGAGTAGACAAAAGAGCTATGCTGACAAGAGACGACACCACTAGAGTTCACAGTTGGTGAGTCAGTATTTCTGAAGCTTTTTCCTTCCAAGGGTATAGCGAGATCTGGAAAGAGAGGTAAATTGAGTCCTCGCTACATTGGACCCTTTGAGATACTGGACAGAGTGGGAGATAAGGCATACCGATTAGCTTTGCCACTGGATTTATCGGGAGTGCATAATGTCTTCCACATTTCGATGTTAAGGAAGTATTATCTAGATCCAAATCACGTGATTCAGTATGAGCCATTGGAGCTCAAAGATGATTTGACATAAGTAGAGAAACCAATTCGGATACTGGATAGAAAAGAGAAAGTCTTGAGAAATAAGACTACCGAGTTAGTGAAGATTCTCTGGCAGCATCACACTTCAGAGGAAGCTACTTGGGAGCTAGAGAGTCTAATACAAGAGAAGTGCCCTCAGTTGTTTGTAGAGTAACTTGGTTTTGATTTACAGGACCAAATTTCTTAAGGTGGGGAGGATTGTAAGACCTGTAATTGTTTATGTAACCTTTATGAAATTGTGAGGTATAGAAAAGTCACAACTAACATAAATTATGAGGAATGAATGTTTTGAAGTTGTAAATGTGGAAGAAATGAAAAATGGATGGTTAAGTGAATTAAATACCAATGTAACAGTGAATTGAGATTAAAAGTGCCGCAGAATGTGCTTTAGGAAAGGAGCAAATCGATCTCCTTGGCAATACATATCGATTTCCTTAAGGCTCGGGTTACGACAGATCGATCTCATCAAAAAGCCAGATCGATCTACTTAAGGTTCTGAGTTGTGTAGATCGATCTCATTCTTAGGGGCAGATCGATCTCATTAGGCCTGAAAGGTCAATTTCGAGGAGAAACATACAGGGGAGATCGATCTCATGTGGTTAATAGATCGATCTCATAGAGATAATTCTATAAATACTGGACCTCTGCAACCTCTGTTTCACGAGAAACACTATTTCATTCAAGAACCAAAGCTAAACCTAACCTTTCAACATTAGAAAACTTTAGTTTGTAATTAGTTTTGAGTGAGATATAGTTAAGTAAAGTTCTTCTTGGTAAAGAGGAGAACAACATACTTGGTAACATGAGATTTGGAATCAAAGATTGAAAGAACTGGGAGGATTTCACCAAATTTGGAGAAAAGGAAGAAAATCTCAACTAGGTAAGATTTAATACACCAAGTTGATATATGTTAAACTAGGTATATTAGTAAGTTAATTGGTATATGTATGAATTGTTGGAAATGAAAGGATCACGAAAAATGAGCATGACCTAGCTATTGGCAAGAAAGTGAGAAAATGATGTGAAAGTTGTGTTGGCATGAATTAAATGGTGGAATATGCATGTATGGAAGATTTTAAGTTAATCTTATGAAATGCATAAATTGGAAACGAGGAAAAATAAAGAGATATATGGAAAAATATGGGATAACACCATAATGGCAGCAAGTGATGAGTTTGATGTATTAAGTTGAAATTTGGCAAATGAAATAAGTATATTATGGTATACTGATGTCAATAATTATAACAGCTTTAGAAATCACCTTGGAAGCTGATCAGATCGCGAGAGTAAGCAGCGCCGAGGAAGAGAGGTCACGTGACGTGATCTGAGGTAAGGGAATGTCGGGAGTAGCTAGAGATGGCTACATGTATTTGAATAGAATTTTGATATTATATTCTCTATGAATTCTCGTGAATAGGCATGTTATTGTAATAGGGACTAATGAGGATAAGTGTGTTTTATCCAAAAATAGGGTGAAAATACCTTAGAAGCATTTTATGATTAAAATTCATGATTTGCATGATAGAATGGCTAATGTTTTCATGTTTATGCAAAAACAACACATTTGAGTGCCGATTTGATTTGAATTGGGTGAATTATGATTTGAATAGCCATCTATCAGGTTTTGTGTGAAAACAATAAGTGCTAGAGAATACTCGCACTATATTTGAGATATGCATCACGTAGTACTGGAGTTATACTCGTACTGGATTTTAAATGCGAATTATGCATGTTAGAGTACTGAGAGCATTGCTCGTACTCGGTTTTCGTGATTGATGCATTATAGAGTATTGGGAGCTATGCTCATACTCAGTTTTACATGATAGAGTACTGGGAGCTTCGCTCGTACTCAGTTTTCATAGATTATATAATATAAAGAATTGGGAGCTTTGCTCATACTCAAGTTTTTATATGACATAGTGCTGAAAGCATTGCTCGTACTAAAGTCTTGTCATTGTGATATGGTCGTGCTGAGAGTTTATTCGCACGTACCAGTTTTGAAAAGAACATGAAATAGCCATGTTGGGAGCCTATGCTGACTGTGTGTCGCACCGATATTATATGCTCACACGTGCAATATTTTGAGATATGGCTGAGGGCTATCGAAAATAGAACCCATGGTATGAGGACTAAGGCTCATGGCAAGCATCCCGACTATGAGGTA